>OY776287.1:27702256-28302256 GCA_963675345.1 Trididemnum clinides
AACTCGTAAAACAAGCTGAACTCGAACTCGAACTTAAACTCGATATAAAAATCGACCGAATTCGCAGCCCTGGTGCTAAGTAATATAAGATACAAGATAATGCAGTAATAATACAAGGTGAAACAATATGAATTACAAGTAGAGCCATTTAAGACTAAAAATTTAATTGATGATATTTTTTAAAAGTTTGTTGCGCAGCTGCAGCATAGCCATTGGAGCCTACATGAAAAAAGCACGCCGTTAATAATTTTCTAGGTGTAGCAGTGAAAAAGACTAACAAGTTTTAAACAAAAGTTACCTTTAAAATAGTTCCACAAAACACAAAAATTGTGTATATTTGAGTATGATTTTGCAAAATTTTTCTGGGGAAGCATGCCCCCGGACCCCTTAAGATTATCATGCCTTCGACAAATTTTCGCGCTCCGCTATCTCAAAAATTTTCTGTGTGCGCACCCCTACTGGCAATTCTAATGTTGTGTCAAAATCTCACGAACCATAATTTTTATTGTTTTGTACAGCGAACCTGCAAGGTTTTTGCGGTATGAGATTTTACATCTATTCTAGGACGTTGTAAATGTAGGTTCATTCGTACATTCCTGATTTTTTTGAAATTCATTTTTAAACTACAAAACTGCAAGCTTGACTTCCTAGCCAGCTGCAGTTAGTAAAGCATTAGACTTATTGTTACTGGTTCCGGTATAGTAGGCTAGTAAAAATGAGTTTAAAAGTATTGACGTCAGAGCTTAGACAAGCCTAGCTTAGAAACACAAAATTATAATTTACCAACTGAAAAACGAATCGATTAGAATTGCTAAAAATATCATAGGAAACTAAACAGCGGCAATGAATTGTTGGAAAGACTCGAGTCGAGGTAAAAAAAGCGTCGACTTGACTCGAGTCATTTGGACGAAATAACTCAACTTGACTCGAGGCTCAACATCAATGGCTCATGACTTGACTCGAAACTAGAACTCAAACGAGTCGTTCCCAACACTGAAATTTGCAAACCGATACCAGATAGCTGGAACCGCTTGAAAGATAATTAAACATATTTGCGGTTGTAAACAGGATGTCAAACCTAACCTGGGCCAAAAATGAGTATTAACCGTTTATTTTTTATGAATCAAACCGAACCAAAAAGATTTGACTTTAGTAAGCCCAAACGGAAAATCTGACGTACCATTTTTATGAAGCATTGAACCTGAGCCGGAACTAAATCAATAAAAATAGATTTCGCTGAACCTGAACCAATTTTTCTAATTCCACAGATCCATTTAAAGAACTGGCAACCCCAGTCGCTTATGTGGTGGCAAGAATTTTGCCTGATATCCAAAAGTACAATTTCGAAAAATAAGAAAAGTAATAAAAACTTCATTTTAAATTAAAGCGAGAAGGCAAAACAAAATTAAAATTCTCCTGCTAAAATGTTTTGATATATACCCTCAAGGGTTGTTATATGTTATCATAAAATTTCTTTTCCCTAAATCTTTTGACTTATTTTTTGCAACCAAAGCGGGTCCATTTTCATACCCGATTTCTCCTATTTGTTCTTGTATTTTTACGCAGTCTTAACGCATATTGCCTAAATCTTCGTAAAAATTTGACTTCCTATGAGTCCATATCATAAATTTTTCGTTCCTTGGTCAAATTAATTTTATGGTAACCAATTTTCTGTAATTTGAATAAAACCATATAAAAGTAGGCTATGTTATTTTAAGTTCAATTGCCGATACAGCATTACATTCTTAGAAGCATTGCAACCATGCCTTTCTCTTTTTTCTTAAATGCTTTAGGTAGCTCTGTGATGCCATAATGCTGTCCGGTACAATTAAATTGAAAACACTGGAGCAGACAGCAGTTGCTTTTGAAGTTGTTATGAAATTTCATTTAAATAGAAAATAACGAATATGCTGCCTGATGAAAAACAATCATACGTACATAACTGTATTAACATACTCGTAAACTTAAAAAACCTGGTTTTGTAGTAATGCAACGGCAAGGTTGAATACTTTTGTACTGTTGTGTCGCTATCCTGACTTATCTTAACCTGTAAGACATAAGCCTATTATTTAAAAGCAAACAAGTAGAACAAATTGGAAATTTTTTGTGCAAAACCTTGCAAGAATCAAAAAAATTTATCCACATCAGCACAAAAACTTGGTCGCTGGATTGAGTTCATACACCATAATTTAGCTTATTGTGACAATTCAACTGTAAGAGCTTGATTTTGGGTTAGCTTTCTCTTTTCATACCTGCGATTATGCCAGGACCACGCAACATATGCGCATCCAGAGTTTTAGGTCATGCGAATAGGCCTACAGCTACGAAAAGACGTAGGTTAAGTATGTCTAACATTTAAATGGTCTATTCCTAAAAGGCACCTCCCACAATTGCCTTTATGCTTCTATACAAGTGGCGAAATTAACGGACAAAATTTGAGAAAATGTTGCCTGGTTCCATTTTCACCAAGTCCAGTTCCAAACTGTGTATATGCTGGAAGCAGGGCAAACAAAAGGTTATCGGAGACTTCCAAAATTTAAACTAGTTTTGCACAAATCAATAAAACAGCATGCACAACCACCATTATGTTTTTTACACAACTTCCATTAAAAAAACGGTCCTTTTTCATTTTGGAACGAGAATTGGCTATGTGAAAAATCATTAACTTTTTGTTACTGTTCTCACGACTACCAATGAGTGAGGCCAGTTCAGCCTGCTTAATCGATATTCTTTTCCTCGGCATTATTGATGGGTCCCTGCTACATTGCAATAACTTAATTGTAAGTGTTTGACTTCGGGTGAGATTACTCTTTCCCCGGCTGCGCTCACGCCAGGACCAACCAACATTTGCAAAAATTAAGGTTTGAGGTCACACAAAATATAGGTCTTCAGTTACCAAAAGTTGTAAATACTGGGTTGCATTTAATACCTTATTCTTGAAAATACCTATAATCACTTTGACGTATTTACACAACTTTGAGTTTATGCATTTTATGTACTTCATCGAACGAAGGCATAAACGTTTGTAAAATAGTTGGCTGTTTTACTTGTCAGCTAGTCCAGCTTCAAAGTACGCATATGCTGCAAACAGTCAAAACAATACGTTTCCAGGAACTCCAGAAACTTTTGGAGAGATATAGCAGTTCTGCGCAACTTCCCATAATGTTATGTTTAATCCATTACGGTTCAAAAGAACGGCACTTTTGATGTAGCTTTAACTGACCATTTCAAAAACATTACCAAATGGGTGACATCGCAGCCAGCTGAACAAATATTCTCAACTGCTCTGACTGGGACCTTGCGGGCAATGCCGGCAGATCCGGCAACTACTTCATAAAATGGCATTCAAAACGCCAATTATATGGACGCATTGAATTTTTGCAGTTATTTTTAGTTGAAACAGAATTGTTTTATTCGTTGTTCCAATACGTTACTGTTCAAAATACTGGTAAAAACTTATGTACAAGTTGTTATTTACGGAAATCAGCATAAATATAATGCTCTAAAATATAGTCATATATGTTTTGTCAAATATTTTTAAAAACAACATCATATTTTTCAATTTGTTAGGTCATTAAAAAAACGGCTCTATCCATCAACCTACATTTGACGGTCATCGAGTCAGCTGAACTTCAGTTTAAGTTCGCTCTATTTTTGTTTTTCCAGCCAATTGAATTCATTTCAAAAGTCAATTATGAATAACAACGCACAAAAAAAGGATGAGGCGTCGAAAACCAAAACTGTTGAAATATGCACCCAAGCAGGCGAAAAAATCAACCCCAAATCCAGTTTTAGAATGTTAGTATTCTTGAATCCAAACCAAACCTAAACTCAAGTTCCTAAGATTTGAACCCGAGCTGAACTCGAACTTCTAAAATTTGATTTTGGTGAATCCAAATCAAACCTGAATCATAATTTTTTACGGCGTTGAATTTAAACCCAAACTGAGCCAATAAAAATAAATATTTGCTGAACTCGAATCGAAACCGGAGCGATATCTTAATCGATTCGACACCTTGGTAACAACAAGCTTATTTGAGAAACATATTCTTATCTTCCAATCCCAGAAAACCATTCATACTATAATCTATTCAGAGAGAAGGCTCATTTTACCTTGCCAAGGAATGCACTTTTACCGAAATAATTCCGGTTTGTGAGCTATGTTTCGACGTGCCCGCAAGCTTATCAAACTGAAGTAAAATAGTTCAATCTAGGCCTCTACAGTATTTCTAAGACTACAATTTTGTACCATGACTTTTGTCCTCTTTCTTTGGTCCTATCACAATGCAAAAAAGGACTCTACTTTAATCTTATCTCATAAGGCTGGTTTCCATTATGCGTGAATCGCCTCCCCAAGTAGAAAATGACAAGACATGCTATGTGGGCAAACTAATTTAGTATGTTAGAACTAAGCCGCTAGCGTTTGTGAATATAAGATGTACTTTTTCAAACAAATTTTTATGCAAAGTAAAACAAACATTTTTAACGTCTCAAGCAAATGGCACCATGGTTAAAAGTCCATTCGTTGGTTCTTACCAGCTAGGTTCCTTGTAACTCGATTGATCTTCTCCTCATTGATCCTTTCACGATGGTGATCAAACATACAAAAAGCAGAGAGGCGATCAGAAGTGATTGCTGAGCGTGCCCATGATTTGGCTCGTTTCGTGCAGGAAAAAGCCGCTTGGCCTTAACGGTTATTGCAGGTAATGTCACGATGATTCGGATTGCGCTGCGTATCCTTGGGTAACCTTGAGCGATGAATAGAAGATCCTGCAAACATTTGTGATTAGACTTCAGAGGTCAAACAGGATTTCTACAAGCTCACTTCGCTGCCAAGGTTATCAAAAAAAAATACAAGCGCTCTGTCTCATGTGTCTTTATTGGTTTGCTAGGAAGAAGAATTGATAACAAAGAAAAAAAACGAAAGTTTGTCAGCGAATCGTTCCCGAAGAGAGCTACTCATGCCGTTGACGTATGGCACATATACGAAACATTGAAAATACTGTGAAGCCGATTTAGTACAGCTGTTGTCACGACAAATTTGTATCTCGATTACTCTGGGCATTGTCAGCTCTTTTACACCAGCTACTTCACAAGCTTTCTTTATAAATATTCAACGTAATGTTCAAATCTATGCGTTTTTTTATTGAGACCCTTTGAAGAGAAGAAATGAGGCTCTTCAACAGTTGGCACACTGACTCTGACACTTGAAGGTTTCGTGTTAATGGCTCTATGAGAGCTGAATATCGCACCATCAAGCACACAGGGTAAGTCACGCCAGATTCTCTCGTCTGCATAGCATATCTTGCCTCAATGCTTGCACATGTATTTTGGCCCGTATCCATGATTTTGACGAAATTTTTCACAGCAGAGTTTGCTTCTTTGTAGTAACCAGCAATTCCGTGGCAAACAGCCTTCTCAATGAATAAATCTTCCGAAAGGTGATTCAGGCTCGTTACCCCCTTTTAAAGATTCGCGTTGGATTCTTTGAACTGGTGGAAAAGTTTGCGCGATTTGGGAAATCTTCGGCTTATCAACATCTTCAGTTGGAAATTCACGATTTGAAGGAACATCTTTACTTCAAGTTCAGTTGGAGCGTCGCAAGGTGCCGTCTGTCAGTCATTTTTATTTTGAAACTGACGTCAAGGACTCAGCTATTTTACTTGGGAGACTGGCAGACATCTTATCTTGGCTCTTCTGCAAAACTGATTCTGCAGGAAGTTGAAGTCACTGTGCAATTCCACTTTTTTGCGAAGAATTCTCGAAGATCTTTGGTGCAATTGCGTGAGATCAGCGACATCGGATCTTCAGCGCGACAGTTCTTTACCGAAGACCTGGATCATTCTTTCCTTACGAACGGTTGGAATTTGTTTTTATTATTTATTTAATTAATTTTTATATTTAATCTACATACTAAAGTACAGTATGTCTTTCATTTCTAACATTAAGAATTGCGAAAATAACGTAATTCAATCGACATGTAATGGGGCGCCTTCCGCAGGGCATGTGGAGGGTGACCAAACTGCTACAGTTGGGGAACTAGGCAACGACCTTGCATCCCAAGCCTACCCGATCATATCAGAGGTAAATACTCGTAAACTTTTAACGACAAAGCGACAACTTTCCATGCGTTTAAAGCGATCGCGTGATGCCCTTGCAAAATGTTCATCGCACGAACATTTTGCCAAAGCCCTCGAACAATTTGATGAAATTAAAATTGACTACGTTAAATATAAAACGGCTTTAAACGACATCCTAGACCCTGAAGTTTCAAACGAGCTTCTAGAAAGTGTAGCTGATCTGTTTAACCAATGCTTTAATCTTTATGAAAATGCTAAACGGGGTATGTTGACCTCACCCAGGAAATTTTCGGTCCATCATGAGGACAATGGTACCATTGATGTCGAGCCTGAGGATAGTGTATCGCAGGTTGCTGAAAGTGTCAGCGCGACATCAAGTAGCACCTTTATAGCCCGGCAAGTTAAATTAGATAAGAAACGGGCTGAACTTGAAGCTAGACATGCTTTTGTAAAAGCGGAGGCGGAAGCCAAACAAAAACATGCTCTCGAAATCGCAAAAGCGGAGGCGAAAGCCAAACAAAAACATGCTCTCGAAATCGCAAAAGCAGAAGAGCAACTTAAAATCGCTGCTGCTGAATTAGATGCGGAAGAGAGGCTGATTGCGCTTTCAGAAAGGGGTTCTTCAGTGGCTGTCTTAAGCAGGGCAGGCCCCAATAATTCCTTGAATAACTTATTTGGAGGGTGCTCAAACTTTCGTGAGGCGTTTCGCGCAGACCTAAAACCGCTCTTAAAGAAAACGCAGTTAGCCAATTGTGCTGGAGAAACGAGTTCTTCTTTGTTAGAAGGATCGGTAAAAAGAAATATAGTTAGAGTTAAAAATAATACAGGCTTCTCGCGGGAAAATTCTGAATTTCCCAAACGAGAGAAAACTGTTTATAAATCGGCTGTTCCTAATTTTCAATCGGCGTTGGATCGCGTTGTGACTGATCGAAATGATCTTCCTATGAATGGTAGCAATTCGCAAACTCTAGTGAAGTCGCTTGTAGGCCCTGCTGTTGGAGATGGCGAGTCCTTGAGGCGGCCTTCTGTTGCTCATGGTGACCCGGCATTACGCGCCTATATCGAACGCCAAGACAGAAATGAATTTATAAATCTTGCCTCACAGATAGGCTATGACGGTAGAAACATAGACTTCGTTTTTTATGAAAACCAAATTCGGAGGCTTATGCACGAGAGTCCCTATGATGAACGTCGGCTCGAAGTTTTGAGAGCCTCGTGCATTGGCCAGCCTCGGGAAATGGTCAATTTGTTTTTTGCGCCTATGAGAAATATGAATGCCTCTAGACGCATTGAAAGAGCCTTGGACCGTTTACGTCAGAGATATGGCGTTTCTGGTGGGCTTACTTCGGAACCTAAAATTGCGAAAATCCGTACCGGACCTAAGGTGTCAATGAGCATCGCTTCATTAAAAGCGTTCAATGAAGATCTAAACACCCTTGAAGTGTATGCACATGCCCATGACGAGCTAGATAAGCTATCTGGGCAATTAATGTTGGATACCGCAAATCGGTTACCTGGCGTACTTAAACGAAGATACCTTGACTACCTTGACAAAAAGAGTATCAATTTAAATCAACCGGGATTTGAGTCTTTGCGCGAATTTGTAGTGCATGAACTAAACTTGATGACCTCGGACTATGCGCAGTCGTTTTTCAAATCAGACGATAAAGATAGAGCAAGTGGGCCTAGCAACGGACATACGGCTCTTCGCGTCAGACAAGTTGCTGTGATTGGAGAACGTCCTGGCGCTCGCTCAGCAGAGACCGTTGGCGAAAGCTCGCGTAGCTGTAGTAAAACTCAACATTCTACTAAACCTCCCCCGGTGTGTTTTGTATGCAACGACCCGCGTTCAAAACATTTTTTAACTGATTGTGAACAATTTAAAAGCAAAACTCCTGAGCAAAAGCGTAAAACTGTTATTGATGCTGCCAGATGCTTTAATTGTCTTTCTTTGGGACATTTCTCTAGAGAATGTAGTTCTTCGTCGAAATGTCGCTTATGCGGGCCACATTTTGTCCCCAAGCATTCTACCGCCTTGCATGACCTATATGTTAGGTCAGACTCGGTAAACCTTGGGGCCGCCAGCGCTGGGCATTGCCAGACTTCGGTGATGGCCGACGCTGGGAAAAAACAGACAGAGGCTGAACAAACAGTTGTGAGAAAACTGACCTTTAATAACGATTTGGTGATGCTTCGTACGAGTGCCGTAAGGGTTATAAACCCTGTGACGGGCAAGTCTACTTTGGCATATGCACAGCATGATACTGCTTCTCAGGCTACATTGATCTCAGAGAGTTTGAGGGACGAGCTTAGGCTCGCTACTGAAACGGATCATTCAATAACCATTCGCACCTTAGCTGAACAAACTATGCACAGTGGTGGTTTTACAAACTTTGAAATTGAATCACTTTCAAATAAAGAAACTTTTGCTATAAAAAATGCTTTGGTTGTCCCGGACTTTATTGATGATGAGAACGTTTTGCCTCATGCCGTAAATACGCAAAAACTTAGGCATTTCGAAGGGGTTAAAATTCCCACTATTCCTCAACGGCAAAGGATTGACATTTTGATAGGACAAACTAATAAAGAGTTGCTCACTGTTTTGGAGGAAAGAGAGGGTGTAAATGCGAGTGAACCTAACTACGTTCTAACTCGACTGGGTCCTATAGCCAGCGGTGGTCGCGTTGGGGTGAGATCGGATTCGCACCAGGTCTTGGAAGCAAGAGTAAACGTTGATTGTGACACAAACGAATGTGAACAACTTAGACAAGAAATTACTGAGCTAAAGGCGGCTTTGCGACAAGTTGAATTGAAGAACGAGGAGACTCAACCCTCTAGGAGTGAGGAGCTTGCGTGTTCGTTGGTGGAACCTAACGTCAAAGTAAAAGATGGTCGTTACGAGATTCCGGTTCCTTTGAGATCGGATATTGTTAAAAAGATTCTCAATAACTTTTCAAATGCCTTAGAGCGTACTATGTCTCTGCGTCGGAAAGCTCTAGGCGATCCTACTTTAAACCGAACCCTTACAGACACATTTCAAGAGTTGCTTGCTGAGGGTTGGTTGACGCATGTGCAGAAGATAAAAGTTGATGGGCCTACTTGGTATTTGCCTTTCTTTGTGACGAAACAAGAAAAATCTCGTGTTGTATATGATGGTGCAGCCACATTTAAGGGAGTGTGTCTTAACCATGCTGTTTTGCCCGGCGCAAATCTTTTGAATAGGTTGACTGACGTTTTGACTCGTTTTCGTTTGGGTAGATTTGCGTGTATGGCCGACTTAAGCAAATGTTTCTTTCAAATTTCTATTCCAGAAGACCAGCGGGATCTCTTTCGCTTGGTCTGGTTTAAGGATAACGACATAAAACTTGGTGAAACCGAAATATTTCGGTTTTGTAGACATGTCTGGGGGATAAACTCCAGTCCTTACATTGCTCTTCATGCAATACAACGTTTGATTGAGGAAAATCCTACCAAAGCAAGTCGACTGACTTTGGAAGCTATCGAAAACAATCGGTATATGGATGACTTGCTCATTACTGCTGAATCCCTGGCTGATATTAAGGTTATTTCTCGAGAGTCGAAGTCACTGTTCGAAAGCAGAGGCTTCAGACTGTGTAAGTGGTCGGCAAATCACCTGGCTAAGCCGGTTTTGCTGAGTATTCCCAAATGCGATCTCGGCTCTAATATCCGAGAAATTGACCTTGGTTCAAACTCTATGCCAGACTCTAAAGCATTGGGCCTAATATGGGACGTGGAAAAGGACTGTCTCAAGGTTCATTGTAATAAAAATTTGAGTATGCCAGCTAGACTCAGTCGTCGCGAAATGCTGCGCTTTCTTGCTGGCCATTTTGACCCACTGGGTTTTATCGCTCCTTATCTCTTGGGAGGCAAGTTAATTCTTCACCGAGCTACCTGTGCTGGTATTGGCTGGGATGACGAGCTTCCGAAAGACATGATGATCGATTGGAGTGCGTGGCTTTGTCTTGTGCGGCCTATTTCAGAGGTTTCGATCCCCCGCTACTGCTTTTGGGAGGCCGAAACCGAGACCGGCGATGATGAAAGCGTTAGCTATCAGCTTCATGGGTTTAGTGATGCTTCGAATGATGCCTTGGCCTGTGTGGTCTATCTGAGGCGCTTAATTGGGCGACGATCGAACGTCGCCTTCGTGCATGGCAAGTCAAAACTGGTTTTGTTGTCTCAGACGAATTGGACAATCTCTCGAAAAGAATTGGAAGCGGCTAGGCTTTGTTCTGAACTGGTGTTCGCCGTGTCTAAGTCGTTACAGCATTTGTCTTGCAGCTTTCACTTGTGGACAGATTCACAAGTTGCTCTTAAATGGATTGTAAACCCGGATCTTCATCTTCCGCGATTTGTAAAACGCCGTGTAGATAAAATACACCTTATGACTTCGGCTTGTGACTGGAATTATGTTCAAGGATCTTTAAATCCCGCTGATGTTGGTACACGCGAAGGCAGCGTAAGGAACTCTGATTCCTTTGCATTGTGGCTTAGAGGACCTCCATTTCTTTTACAGGGATCTTTGGAACCCAAGCCCGTGAGCCCCGCCGTGGTTGTTCGTAGTGCCAGCATTAATTTAGATCTTTTGTCTCTTAAAAGCGATGCGTGCCTGGATCGGATAATTGAAAGCGCTCCCGATCTATACACATTAAAAAAACGTGTGGCTTATCTTATTACTTTCAAACAGTATATTGTCGCCAAATCACAAAAGCGTAACCTTTGTAAACCGAAACTTGATGCGGACTACTTGGATAACGCCTTCATGGAAGTTGTAAAATTTGTTCAGAAAACCCATTTTGGGACCGCAATTAAGCTTCTCCAGGAGAAGTCCTCAGATGCTTATGATTTGATTTTAAAAAAATTAGGTAATAGCTTGTCAGATTTAGAACACGTCCGTCGTGTCTCTGAATTAAAAACTCTGCGAAACCTGCGCCCCTGTGTGGACAATAACTTGATGTTGCGTGTTGAGGGTCGCCTGGAAAACGCTGATCTCCCAACAGACACTAAACATCCTTTAATACTCCCTAGCAGGCACCCACTTACTAGGTTGATCATTCTCGATGAACACGCTAAAGCTGGACATGCAGGTCCATGCTATACGCTAATGCGTACGCGGCAGCGTTTTTGGATTGTGTATGGAATTTCGAGCGTTAAGCGTTACCTGACGGAATGTGTAAAATGTGCAATGCGAAAAGCAACCCCTGTTCGACAGCTGATGGCCGATCTACCGGCTTGCCGAGTAACTGCCACAAATAAACCCTTCAAGTATTGCGGCGTAGATTATCTTGGACCGTATTTTTATCGCCAAAATCGTAGTAATTGCAAATGTTGGGGTTTACTATTTACGTGTTTATGCACTCGTTGCATACACGTGGAAATCGTCACTAGTCTTGACTTGAATGAATTTTTGCTCGCATTTTCTAGATTTACAAATCTTCGGGGAGCAGTTGACACTGTTTATTCGGATAATGGCTCGACGTTTCGGGCCGCTGCTGATCGGCTTTCCTCGTTGCTTGGTTCGACAGAATTCTGTAATTCTCTTAGAAAGCGTAACATTAATTGGGTTAAAATCCCTCCATACTCTCCTAGTCAAGGAGGTAGTTGGGAAAGTATGGTGAAGTTATTTAAAGACGCCTTTAATCGCGTTTTAGATCAATCTCGACGTAAGCCTTCACTTATTGAAATACAGACTTTCACTTCAGACGCGGTGCGCATAGTGAACGATCGCCCGCTCACTTCGCTTAGCGATAAACCTAATGATTTGGCTGTAATCACTCCTTCGTCTTTCCTGGGGCAAGTTCTTGCCCCCAATACACCTCTAAGTGCATTTCATGATCGGGGGGACTTGCGTCGTGACTTTCTTTATAATACAACTTTGGCTCATAAATTTTGGCTCTGTTGGATGCAAGGTTACCTCCCTACTTTACAAGGTAGAAACAAGTGGAGGGTAACTCGGAATAATATCTGCTCTGGCCAATTGGTCCTGGTTGGAGATGCTGAGGACATCTCAAGGCGCGGGGCTTATCGTTTGGGCCGAGTGCACCCTCAGTGGCGAAACGGAAAAGAGTTAGTCCGTAGAGCAACTGTTGCTGTGTTGAAAGATTGCGGGGATGGTACAAATAAAATCGAATACATCCTCCGTGATATATCAAAAATTGCTCCTGTATAATATTTTATTGTATTTTATCTTTGTTTTTATATTCGTATTTCCCGAGCATTATTGACATTTTTATGCTTCAAAATCTGTAATTATATATCAGAAAATTCGGACTTGGCCTTTAGCATACGTGTTTAGTCACCTTTTCCTTTATTTATTGCACCGTCTATATAAATGTTAATGATGATGGTGGACTACCATCAAAAAAGAACTTCGTATACCTGACCACTGCATCATTGTTCTTTGAATATGTTAAGTTAATCTTATTATTGTAGCGCCTTGGTGCTCTATATGTATTATGTTTTTGTTTGAAACTTCACACTGTGTTCTTGTTTCAAAGGGGCCGCAATGTTATCGCACCAATGCCCATTTTTTAACTCACCGATAATCGAACTGCAGCCCTGAGAACAAGAGTCTTATTGCACGTATTGTTTTGTCGCGCTTTACTTTGTTACAATTATCTATTTCGACACTCGGACCTACGCACACAAAACGCGTGGCTTCAGGCTCTTACTAATTAAGTATATAAAGAAAAAGAAGTTACTTCAAATGCTATTTTTGGTTCTTGAATGTTGCTGGTTCAATCGTAGTGGATAAAAGTCTAGTCAATTTTCTCGCGCTGGCCTATTCGAAGTTTTATTTTTATTCTGTCAATAAACCCATTGATTTTACTGTTTGATTTTAAACTGGTGCTTGGATAGAGAACAGTGCGAGGAAGGTCCTGGCCGTCCGCCTGTGACAACTATAATAGAAGATTCATCCCTTTCGAGTGGTGAATCCTTAACACCATGCTAAAACTGCTTGCCTCACGACGTATATATCGCACAAAAGACCTCCACCATAGGATTGGGTGCGGTATACTAACCAACTATAAAACCAAACATCATCAAGCCATTACTTAGAAATTTGCGACGACTTTGTCAACAGGTATCAACCAGCACCACCGTTTTCACATCATCGAAAGTTAAAAGTCTACATCTCTCAGCATCGGTAAGCATCGAACAGTGTGCAAGGACAAATCCAAGATTGTTTTTTTCTCCATTTGTTATGTTTGTTCATGCTCGGAAATAGAAGCACCAACAGCAAGTGAAATTAATGTTTCCACAAAAGGCGTAGGCCAAATTGATGATTCAAAGGATTGCAAATCATGACATCTCGTAGAAAAAAAAACATCCAATCTTGCTTGTTTTAAGTTTTGCCGTTGAAATAAACTGCGCAAGTCAAAGCTAATAAGGATGCTGGGTAAACGTTCAAAACTTAAAACAGCTGGGTACGAACCTCGATCGAGCAAAAATTGACTGAAGTTGAACGCAATGCACAAAAAGTATCACGAGGGTAAACGAACGACCGAGTTGCAAATATAAGTCGAGTGTGACAAACATGCGGCAAGTCTATGATGATTGCCATGGTACTATTCGTAAATGCCACAAAACTAATAATCAAGAATGCAAGACTAAAGAATTTGGGTGGCCATGGCCTCTTTGGTTCCCCTGGCTACGCTTAAGCCCCAGATGGTGTAGCCTGTAATTTTAGGGGGCTGCCTATAACGTTAATAAATTTTATTTCAAAAATCTAAGCCTGTAGCCTAAGCACTCGCGAAGCAAAGTCTTCTATTTTCTTTTTTTGGAGCCGTTACAGACTTGAATTTTGTTTAAATTAGGTCGCATTAAATATAGTTTGGGGACCACGGAAGCAACAAATGCACCTGTTTATGCAACAAGCACGGTACCGCAAGAAACTAGAAAAAGTTGCTGTTAAGTCTTTGTATCCAGGGCACAATGTAGAGCCTATGGAGACATTGTACTAGCTAAGTTTTGATTGTGAGATTAGTATTAGAATTTACTTTCGCTTTGTGTGAAACTGACTGAAAATATGGACGCAAAACCGTACGGTAGCAAAACACCCCTAACAAGCAAAAACTACCTCAAAGTGATGGTGCGGCCCCCGACCTCACTGAATTGAGTTAAAATTGATGTTGGCCTTCGAGAAAGTCCAAGATATTCTTGGCTCTTTCCACACCAAACATCTTTTTCGTGTCGCTCTCTAAACGACCGCAAAAGGGCCGCACGCACTCTCCTGAAATCGATCGCCTGTATTTTCTTCTGTTGATTTTCCGCCTCTCTCTTCTTACCTTCTTATTCTTCTTCTACTTTTAATAAGCGGCAACGTCCATTCCCATCCTAGTCCCATTTTTCCCTATTTTGTGTGCGCCGGCAAAGTGACCTGTAGGGCCAAGCCGGTACATTGTTACCCCTACTCTAAATGGGTACACTTAAGGTGCTTCTCGGAGCACTCGTAGTTTAAATCCCTATCTAGCTCTCACTCCTGAAGCTTCCCTACCTGCTACATCTCCGCTTCCCGTTGGAGTTCCCAGCCCATCAAAACTATGGAATTTCTTACAGGCCTTCCAGCATGTATACTTAGAATGTGCACTCTTCCAAACCCCCACTGCCAATGCTTCTCTTCCTCTGATCCTATTCAACAAAACCTCCTCCCCTTCTTCTACTCTGTCGCAAACCTTTCTATCTGTTTATTCTCATTCTTCTTCACTTCTGACTCTTCTCTTAAGCCTCATGATTTCTCTTCTTTTCCTGACTCACTCTGGGTTCTCCAATGGAATGCAAGATTTTTTTACGCCAGAGTTGCTGAGCTTCTTCACTTTATTTTATTCTTTCCTGTCGATTTCATCTACTGTATATCGAGAAATCAAACCTCAACTCTTTATTCTCTTTCAGGGTCACTGGATACTCTGCTCTGCGATATAATTGCACCCGCTCCCAGTCTGGCTCTCTCTTTCGTAATTACTTGCACGGTAGCAATAGTGTATTACTTTCGTCAAAGTCTATCCTTTTCTAAACTCTTAACCTCCTCTCTCTCTTTGCTTTGCCCCTACTCTGACTACGTGGGAGTTAAGATGTTGCTAAAAAAACTCTCTTCTCTCTCTTAAACTTCTACGCTCCTCCCATTTTTTTTTCTCGGCGGATAGTAGAACGGTCTTCTTTTCTCCTTCTGTTTCCTTTCCTTTAGAAATCTCTTTATTTTGGGAAATTTGAACTGTCATCATCTCCTTTGAGACTCAAAAAATATTTGAGACATTCGATGGGGAGGAAGTATTTGATTAAATCATCTCCTCTGACCTTCTTCCCCTCAATGACCCTGGCACCCCTTCATCGTTTCTCCGGCCGTCGCTTCTTTCCTGATGTGTCCTTTGCTCCCTCCTCTTATGCCCTTTCCTATTCTTGGGAGGTGCTTCAGAACTTCAGTTCTGATCACCTCTCAGTTCTTCGTACTGTTCCTTTTTCTACATTCTCCAGCCCCAACGAGCATCCTTCTTCCTTCAATTTGCAGAAAGCTCGCTGGGATGACTTTGCTCTTCATATTGATTCATACTGTCCTTCCGCAGAGGAATACTCCTCTCTTACTCTTTCCTCTGATGCAGCGCTTTTACCTGTTTGACACTAAATGCAGTCAAATCTTCTGATGTTAATCACTAAACAACAGACGGCAGCGTCAGACGCCCACCTCAAGACTTTTGCTTCCGATTACACATGTGATGAAGAGCGCCATGCTTACGTTTCAGCCTTTTGGCATACCTGTACGTCATCGCCAAATCTAAAGCTAAGGCATGGCACAAGACGTGTTATTCTCTCTCTCTTAAATTTGATCCCAAATTAGTCTGCCTTATCCTTCAACTTCTCTTTGGTTCTGTTTCTGCGTCCTCCTTCTCCTCCCCTAACTTTCCTTAATGCTGCTCTCCCTCGGAACTGGCATCGATTTATTCCAACTACCCGAGATCTTACTTTTCAGTTTCTAAGCCAAAGGCTTTGGTTAGCATAGCCAGAGGTTTCTTGTCTGAGCTTCGATGAACATCCTGTTCTGAGAGTCTCATGATCTCCTTTCACCTTTAATGAGATTTTTTGGATGCCGCCAATCTTTCATTTTCCACTGTTACCGGTCTCGGCAGCACCAACAATTCTGTTATTTCTCTTACCTTTTCCTCCTCTCGGACTCGCAGCCTCTTCTTTCAACCCTTTCTTCTCCGTTCTTCCTTCTACCTCACACTCTCTGGCGCATCTAGCAGGATTATCTGTTTTCTCCTCCTTTTCTATTAGACTACAATGGGTGCCCAATTACTCATTTCTTCCGGGCAATGACAGGGCCGATGAGTTGGTCAGACGAGGTGCGCTGTTTCCAGCCATCTAGTCTCTCGGAGTGGAGGCGTAGTATCTCATCTAAATTCTTCGATACCCAAATTTAGTTAGTATCAACTCAGAAACTCGCATTTCTTCGTCATGCTCGTTGAGTCCTCTTCACTGCAACGGATACAGCCATCTGTTAAACTATTACCCCTTTAGAATCGAGAGTGCTTCATGCAGCGCCTGCGGTCATTCCATCCAGGTCACTTCAAATCTTGTTCTGCACCGTTCATCTAGAAACCCTTTGTGCCCCTCGCTCTTCGGAAAATCCTTTTCTATGTGCCGCCTCTAGTCTAGGTCTTGGAGAGCTGTCGGGTTATGGGGCTCTATGGTCTTCCGCTATGCTTACGTTCTTCGTAAGGAGTCAGTTAACAACAACAAAGCAAAACACCGCGTTAAAGAGATTTGGAGCAAAGAAACTAAAATTTTGTAAAGTAGTCGGAATTGAACTTGCTATTTAGCAACAAAATTATAAGACTACTCTAGCTCCCAATGTTTTGTCGGGTTGCAACCGCCGTTTGCACATTCACACAATTTGATGATAACTTTTTACAAAATGGAAAATTGTTGTCACTCACCCCAGGTTGGGTGCAATTTTAAAACTTCGGCAAGTGTTAGATTACAAATATCAAATTGTATACACGCGTCAAATTAAGTGCGATATTGACGCCGGATCTGTTGGTAATGGAAAGCTACGGAACAGGAGCAACTTTATAATTACATGTGCTAAAAAGCATTACGTAAGCATACCATTAATAAGTTGTGTCTACTCCTCCTCTACCTTTTGATGGAGATACGCCACAAAACAATTATATTTCAGTCCACACCGCAAACCTAATCAAGATTTGACTGGCACAAAACGGAAGTTTCTTTGAAATCTGTCATAAATATAAACTGCAAACTGTTGGCCCCACTATAGTCTTCTACAACATGCTGGGTGAGCAGCTTCGCTATTCTAACCAGATAGAGCAAGAATAGATGTAGCATATAGACTTTTGCTCTGTCCTCTCCTTCGTCTTTCCGTTTACCTCAAACTCTGAGGCCCATCTTGCAGGAACTGTATTCTCTCTCCACCTTTACTATCACGCTGCAATGGGTTCCCGGACACTTATTTCTCCAGCGGAACAATCCAGCTAATGAGTTGGCCAGACGGGGAGCGCTGCTCCTGCCTTTTGCAATCTCTCCTCTATTTTTGGACTGAAGCTGTACTGCCTCATCTAAATTCTTTGACACACAGGTTCCCTCGATTTCCACTTAGGAACTTGTGCTCCTTCGTCATGCTTGCTGTGTCCTCTCGCGTCTTTGCTACAACGGACACAGCCTTCTGTTAAACTCTTATCTCTCTAGAATTGGCAAAATCTAGAATCCTTTTTGCAGCGCCTACGGTCGTCCGTCCCAGGACCCCTCCTATCTCATTCTGCACTGTCCAGCTACGGACTCATTGCACCGCTCGCTTTTGGCGAATCTCTGTCTCTACGACCTGTGTGTGGTCCAGGCCCTGCGGAGTTGCCTGGCTTCTGGGGCTCCATGGTCTTTCGCCATGCCCCGACCCCCGAAAAGGGTCAGGTAACAAAAAGCGTGGCATGTTAGCTGGATTGAAGACGCTGACAATTAGATTCTCTGAATTTACTTTCAATCCGACGTGTTTCTTTGCCCTGCTTAAACCATTAAAAGAAAACTATAATATCGAAAAGCAGAGAAACTGGCAATTACTACGAACGCACTGAAATATCCAACATCACAAGTTAATTTCATCAATAGTTCAAGATACGCCAGTAACATTACGATAGATCGGCTATATTGAAATCACATAATAAAAATTCGTAATTTACTTCGTTTCATAATATTCTAAACATTGTGGCAATAGACATAAAGGTATTGTTGAGGATAAATTATTGGCAGGGAACTTAACCTCATTTTTTGTGTTTACAACTCAGCGAATACATCAACTGTCTCGAAACAAATAGTATTGGGAGACACGTTGAAACGTAAACAAAATTGGTAGATCACTGTCACCAGCCTTCAACAATTTATTTAGTAGCTGGATGGCTTGGGCAAGGCACGGATACCAGGAGTCGATTTCACGTCATTTCTTCCCAGGTGCTGATTTATCGTATGTCTACCACTACACACTCGCTTTCGAATCAGACTTTGCGAGAGCATTGTAGCACTTTAAATTTCGGATGCCCTTCCTGGCGCATACCAATCTTCCCTTTTACGCTTTGAATTCCAAACCTTTAAATCCGAAGCCTGTAACAATTACCACCACAGCGCAGGTACCAGGAAATCAAATAATTTGCTTAGTAGAATCAGAAAGCTATGCATTCATTAAGGTTTTGGCCAAGTGCAAAAATCGGGGAAATGAAATAAAATTTAATGCAGGGTTGCACAAAAGTAGAAAACATTAAAAATGCATAACCTATAATGCATATGCGGTTGAACAATATGCTAGATAGCGTAGTAAACTGGATTAAAGTATCTTTGAAACAATAACATGCGAAAAAGGGTAAGTAGAAAAATGAGTGACAAGTATACCGCAATCTTAAAAAAAGTTGAAAGTGCATCAAAACTACATTAGTAGGATGGCTTGCATAGCACAAAGACATGATCGAATAATGATAGACACAGACCTACACGTTATTCCCATTATCAGCCTGTATTCGATTACAACCAAAGAAGGGATTCTGACCACTGAGTCAGCGGATTCCACTGGTGAAGGCATTGGTGGATATGGCAGAAACTGCATTGAGAAGACGCAATGCAATAAAAAAGGTATTTGAAACTGTTTATCAGTAGTTCTCAAATTGGGGGTCCGCAGTAACCTTTGAGTGTGTCCTAGTCCGCAGTGTTTAAACTACAAATAAATAAACGGCATCATTACAAAGGCGATAAAGTGATGAAGGTCGTCCATTGTTTCAAACAAGCAAAAGAGGTTCACCAGTTTAAAGATTTACTGCTGCAAGTCATAAAACTTGTCAAAGCTAGTGCAAAAAAACGAGACAGTTTACTTCTCTCTCAAATAGTACGTCCTAAGGTAGAAACAAAATGCTCTTGGACTTCGTAGGGTTTTACAAGCGTTTAGCCCAAAATCAGTCATACTTTTTGTACTGACATTGACAAGTATTTAGCGTTTTAACAGTTACAAGTAACGTATAAAGCACGCGCCATCTACGGGAACGCCAGTGCAAACAAAGAAGCAGTAGTGAAAAACTTAAACAAAGCTACATCCTTTCCCTATTTGACAATTACTTAAAATTAATGCGAAATTCGGAAGCAGCATAGTTCAGTCGTAAACGGTTCACGATAAACAATTAAAATACATAGTCTATTCAGAAATACTGTAGTATAAAAAGTAAAAGAAAAATCAGAGCGTTATTACAATAAACCCGCCAGATTTCACCGTTAATGTAAAACGCATAATTGCTTTTTTTTACAAATAAGCGAAAAAAACGTGTCAAACTGCGTGGTATAAACAGTAGGAGACAGCATGGCGTGATACAACAAACCAGCCGGAAGAGATTGCTCAGAGCAGGCGAGTGTTAGCACTGTGGCGCTGCCGGTCGCGTCAGCAACTGCGAAATGACGCCACTTTGTAGTTGCGTCTGCGTCGGCCATTTGAGGAGCAGCAACAAAACTGAGAACAGTGATCCACTTTTCAAAACAGTTTTCTGCTGTCGGGGTTGACGAAGCTAAATCCACGAAACAACGTTTGGTCGATGCTGTTGATCACGTGCTTGTCGCCCTGAAATGAAAAAAAAACTTGAATATTAAATGATTCCAACCACTTTCTTTTTATTATTTACTTTCGAGGCAGAATAGACATTCAACAATGTTGGTTTTGAAATAAAGTCGCGCTAAAACAACCAATTGCTAATACTCAGCCAGGCTACAATGGCACCTAAATGTCCGTACACGAAAACAAAAGAAAATTGCACGCAGGCATGCCCTTTCAACTGGTTTTCACGTGTATATTGCACACTCTCAAACATCAACCAAAATTTTGCCTTAGTTGGCTGACACTATCTTAACAAACTGGCGACTTTTGGCCAAAGAAAACGAAAAACTCCAGAATACAATCATAGAGGACAAGTGCTCACCATCTTACAACAGTGCAGCTCCAGCATGACATGAAGAATAAAAGGCATGCTAAGACATAATTTCAGTTCGTCGAACACAAGTTGAAGGGAGAATTTGGGAGATGCCATGGCCCAGTTAACAGCAGCATAAGTCAGTGGAGCCAGTACAAGCCGTAGTGTCATTTCAATGCGAGAGCTTGATAGTATACCACAGCTAACTGCAGACAAATTCATACAGCTGCAGCGTTGTGCTGTGTACAAACGGCGTTGAATTAAATAGCTGCCAAGTTGCCTTGTAGTGGTAATAGAATTTCTGAGTTCGAAACTTTATCAAAACATCATTGGTGTTTGTCAAAAAGGGCATTCGGAATAATAAAAAAACTGTGTTGTTCCAGGATAAGTTTGGTATGAAAGCGCGAAAAAAGGGCGTGAAATTTCGCTCTTTTTAGCCCCCTTGCAACCTTCAAAATCCAACTTTGATGCACGGCTACTAAAAGTATATTTAGTAGCAGCAGGACAGTCTAGTCGCAAAGTGTCTAGCTTGCCATCAAAAGCTACCAATACGATAGAAACTTACAGTGGTCAATCTAGGCTTTGATTGGACGAATTCTTTGTCGAAATTACTACAGTCGTCCGCCGATCTCTGTTCAAAAGAACTCGCGTTAATAACGCTATTGACGTCACGCACTACGTCATAATTAAAGAGTAAAGGCAGCACTGTATTAAGCATGTTTCCGGCATTTCAAGTTGTCTATAAAAATCTTTTCTACGAAGTGAGAGTAGTACAAAAGACGATAGCTTTGGAATAGTTTTAAGTATGGTGCTGATGGTTGGCAAAATTAAATGCCTCTCTGAGCATTACATACCAGTGCGAGGCGAAAAAAAGTTTTGTTTATTTAAAATGCTCAGCAAATTGGCGAAGAGTACAACTTAACAAACCTTGGTCACGTCTCTTCTCGAAAACGATCACGAAATTCAGTATAATTAACTGCATATAAATAATTAATACCTCATTGCATAAGCTAAATCATTAACTTGTACTAATTATGCGTAAAGCTAAGTCGCGAGGCGAAGTTTACTGAAAACTACGACAAAAAATTAAAAAGAACTGCCTCCTTCACTTGCAGACATAGCTGCTTACCGACGGTAAGTCACTACAGCACATGTTACAAAAAGGAACACTTCGTGCTATAAAATTGACAGACCTTCCACCAAATGGATCTAGTGTAGATCCCTCAAGTGTGGCGGTCTAAGCTATGCTTTATTAAAAGCCTCTAGCTTCTTGTCGGTGACCAACCGCACTGAAGAGACCTGATTGGTCGAAACAACTTCGTGCTGTATTCGTTACTTACCACTTTAGGCTTAAATGGCGGTTCGATTTGGCGTTTTTCAAGCATAGTAAAATCGAGCGGGTTAAAGAAGCGATGCTTGCGCACATCACTCGCAACACCCAATCGCTTATTGACATCTTTTTGAAGCAACTGAAAAGATCAAATAGACGCACGTCAAATTGAAAAGTGAAGTCACAAAGCCTGACAATAGGCAAACTTTCCGTGAGATTTCATCAAAAACTTTGACAAAGCATAAAGCAAATAGACGACCATAAAGATACCGAAGTGTAGAGCCCATTTTAATAACATGCCTTTCAGCAGCGTATTTGGAAAAAGTTTCGCCATACTCTTCGCTGCCGATTGAAAACCTACATACTACAGATTAAAAACCAACCTAAGGCTGAAAAACTTGGATTTGACAACGTGGTAGATTTCCCTCGACTACTAGGAAGTTCAATGGTCCTTGTGTACTTTTCACATGCAAGCCCATATCATGCTTCAACGGTATGACATATCAAAAGAAAAATATCCTAACAACAGTACCTTGGAAACGCAGTCAGCACCGCTTTTGGGCATCCAAGTCGGATAGATTGGTTGTTTTTGCTGGATGGCTTCAAAGAGGTCTTCCTCCTCTTCTCCGTGGAAGGGAGACTGTCCGATAAGCATCTCATACAGAAGGACGCCACAGGACCACCAGTCAACGCCGAATCCATACTTTCTTCCTTGCAAAATCTTAAACATAGAACTAATCAACTACATGCTCTCACCCAGCGGGCTTAATGTTATGCTACAGCCATCGGCCAAGTCAAACCATGTTATACAACTCAGTCATGAGCTGCTTCATAGTTAGCTTTCGATTGTGACATTTGGCAAGTACACGACACCAACTATGGAAGTCAAAATGCTGCAGAGGCTCACAGAAGATCAAAAGCTAAATCGTAAAAGAAGTCGTGATTCACTAGAGGATTTAACCTTTTAAGTGGTTATTTCAAGGGTAATATTGTATTAAAATTCATTGCCTAATATCAACATAAAATAACAAATAATGTGTTCTAGAAAGAAATTCCTATCTGGTATTTTTATTTAACAATCGAAAACATTTCTCTATTGGTTACAGTGTCAAATACGGTAAAATTTTTGCAACACATGCTCTGTTAAACCTGCGTTTTAATACAAACCTCAGGGGCAATGTAGTCAGGCGTACCACAAAACGTCGTTGCCTTGTTTCTCTCGCTTGTATTTTCCCTGCACATGCCAAAGTCAGCTATCTTGGCGTGGCCTTCTGAATCCAAAAGCACATTGTCCAATTTTAAATCCCTGTACACGACCCCTGGAATAACATCAATTTGTTTTACCAAAACAAACAACCGCTCACCACATGAAACATTCTTGTCCTATTCTTCCTCAACCTGAGATAACCAAGACGCGTCAGCTGGAAGATGAAATCACAATGTGGCTGCCTAGGGTGTGCCTAGATGTATGACTCCTCTGGAGAACAGTAAGCATGCACGAAAAAACAAAGCTCAGAGCAAAAAGCGCTGCTTTAGCAATCCAAAGATGGCGAGTATAAGATACACATTGGTTTTTGAAAATCATTTCACCTTTCAATTGATGGAAATTGATGATGGCGATGAAACTTGTTTCAAGGTCACATCCTTTTTCACGCTGATGCATAAAAACGTGAAATCCTATTTCTTTCAATCAAAATGCAACTATAATATACTGAAAGTACCAGCAAAACAATAGAAAACAGTGAAAATCAAGCCGCACCTTTACTATGCAGAAATAAAAGACCAAGTGCAATTTCAGCGGCGTAAAACTTAGCCCGCTGTTCGCTGAAGCGACCGCTTGCTTGGATGTGGAACATCAAATCGCCGCCGTTCAAATATTCCATGACGAAAAACAAATGCTCCTGAAGAAATTTCATTACAACCACAATTTTAAAAGGGAGCTAACTTTTTAGCATAAACGTTTATTCGTGACAAAGCTGCTAGGTGTCTTTAAAAATATAATTTACTTATTAATTTTGCTGCAAATTGACATGGTCAGTGAGCGGCTTCAGCCCATTTGCCTTTCTGGTATCGCTCCCACCCTTTACAAACACAGCAACAGCGTTTTAAAAGACAATACCGTTGGCCTAATTAATGGTTCTAAGTTCAAACTCTACAAATTCGACTAAAATCTAAAAAAAACTAGTAACATCACGCAGTAAGCTTCAAAAAGAGCATGCAGACGTACAATACTGTACTTTCTGCATGTTTTCTGTCAAATGTCACTTAACGCAGCAATCATTTTCAAGGACGTCAAAACTCTGCAATTAATGCCTATCGCAACGCAGAAACGGTAGAAGCTATCAACTGACCTTTGTGTTTTGTATATAGTAGTGCAATTTTGTTTGTTTGTGATACTTTTACAACTATAACAGTTAAGGTTATAGCTCAGGCCACTAATAATGCGATCATAATCAATTAAGTTAGCTATTGTTCTCTAAATACCGAAAAAAAGCACTGCAAAATTTGATTTAGATTAATTACAAAACGCTATAAGTAACAATAACATCTGAAATTCAAAGAAGCATTGATCGAATCCACAAAAATAACTTTAGGATAGTCATATCTCCTTTCTCAAATCACAGTACTAAGCCGCTTAAAAGGCTCGTGTGCCATATTTTCTTGATTAACTTGCTGCAATCTCGGTAAAGACGACTTTAGTTTCATTCCCAAAGCGAAATTCGGCTTTGGGAATGAAACTAAAGTCGTCTTTACCGAGATTGCAGCAAGTTAATCAAGAAAATATACATCATGCAAGTAATTATCTCATGCATAAGAGAATCAAACAAAATAAATAAAAGCTTTAAAGCTTAACCAAGCAGTAGTTTAGTGTACAGCCATCAAAGATTCACTTGGAAAAAACACTCTCTATTCTACAAAATAGATTGATTTCAATTAACAAAAGTTTTAAATATAAAAGCTCTTTAATGTTTAAATGCATATTTATCATATCAGAGTTCCCAATGCTTTACAATCAAAAACAAAAAACAAGCACCGAAGTTCAAAGTGACGTCAGTGTTTTTAAGAAAAATCTACGTAATTACCTTTCAAACACTTAATACATAGCAAGATACCAACCTTAGTTTGGCAGCGCTGAAGAGATGCGTCAGATATGAATGTGTGACGCCAGTGTTTTTGAGAAAAATTTGCTTATTTGCCTCTTTGACATTGAATAAAAAAACAAGTTAATATATTACTAACCTTAGTTTGGTAAGTGCAAAAGAGGTGCGTAAGATATGGATGCTGGCATGACAAAGCTAGCACTCTTCTCTCAACCATCGTGCATTCGATATCGTCATCTTCGACTACAACTTCCTTTTTTAGAGCTTTTACTGCGAAGAATTTTTTTTGGCCTTTTAACTCAGCAAGAAGTACCTGGACATAACAATTATTGTATTAAATACACTGAACGAAAGATAACCAATTTTTAAAATCCGATTTTGTGTGTCCGCCAACAGAGATGACCGGATTCCCTTCATGTTCCACACAAGATCATACATATCTTTTATTCTACCAAGCATAATAAAATTTATCCAGGCTAGCAAAGGCTAACTGCATAAACCATTCTTATGGTGAAAGGTTGCTAAAAGTCTATCGTCCTCTTATTGAAATCGTGTAATTTAACGTATTCTTTATTTTCACCACTTTTTTACCAGAATTAGTTTTAACAAAGAGGAACAATTTTAAATGCTAGTTCTCACCTGACAATTAGATATTGAATCACTCATATATACTGCTATGACTTAACAACCGTGCTTGATTGTTCGCCTATAAGTTTAAATTTTCAATGCTTCACTGTACAGTACTGGTAGTTTAATTTTATGAGTTGTGCTGTCTTTGTTGTGACTGATGGCCTGATGGGGGAGCGACTTACTCACTTTTCCACACTCTTTTCTTAAGATACTCAACATGACCAGCAGAACAAAACTCCGCCGGTCAATAAATATATAGCATTTAGCTATAATTGTTTGTTTTTTCTCTTAACAGAAGAACAGTTTGCCTTGGCTAGCCTAGATAAATCATAAACAGCGTTACGCCAATTGGCTTTGGTGATGGTATCTTCCTTCGAGATGGATATAAAAACGAAGCCCAACCCCGTAAACTAAAATTGGACTAAATGGCTTTAAAATACTGCTTCGCGGCACACTTTTTGTCATGGACCTATCAGCAGCAGTAGTATTACGTCATATCATGTTGCGATATTGCAGTTATTACCAAAAATTTTTCTTAAAACAGCCGTAATAGCTGCACCACTATTACTTTGCTTCATTCTCTCAATCAAAACAGATTTTCGATTGACAATTTTTATATAATCAAGTTTACTAAAATGTGACAAAAAAAGACTATCTAGCAATACGGCTAAAAAGTTGTAAAAAAGGGGTTATATACATTATTCTGCTTAAAAAATGCTACACCTACCTAAGTCCAGTACAGATTTTAAATTGAGCCATGCTAAAAATCAATGCCACTCACTTAGCAAGGACGGATAAAGGTACCGTCTCTGAAATTGGTTGCGGTAGCATACGTCATGCGCAACACTTCATATGCGCAATAAAATTTATTACGGTATTACTATCTATTTTTGGAGCTACCACGAAGTTGTTGTAACACCATAATCCAATAAAACTCGATTTCCTTGTCGAAGACTTAAAAAAGAACTTGCCTTCTATTAATAAATCTAAGAACGTCATTGCAACAAGCAAAAATGAGCGAGCTCGAGATATTTTAAGTCAAAACAATAACTAATTACATTTTAGTTTCTTAGTAGTTTTCACTTTTGCCCAGTAAGTAAAGCAGCGGAATCACGTCACCGTAAACAAAACAAAAGGGGGAAAATCACGTGAAAAGTTATGCTTAACATTTTAGGTGATTTTTGGTCACCTGATCACTGCTACTTAATACGTAAAGAGCATTTCTCATATTTTGGCGTCAAAAATATGTCATTACGTAAGAGCTGTATTACTTACAAATTTTCCAATATAATTAGGTCAAAATGCACAAGAGACTGGCCTATTTTAGCCCATGTAAATCAGCTAATTAAACCCAAACATGTGACTATCACGCAGAAACCCAGCATAAACAAATTCATGCCTAATAAGGCATGTGTTTTACCAAAAAATAATGCGATCAATATTCACAGCAATATCTCTTGCAGCAGATAGTGGTTTTTATGCCCTGCATTTGGCGACAACTTTCTCAAGTTGATGAAAACTGCTATCGAGAAAATGGAACAACATGGTTCTGACGAAATATTGAAATTCATGGATATTTAGAAAACAATTTTCGATTGAACAGCAGATAAGGTTTGATCTGCACTGCTAATCCTAACCTTTGCCAACAACTTTGACGCTAAACTCACCAAACGTTTTCGAAATTTTCAAATAATCTGTGAAAGTTTTGGCTGGATTTTGTGTTATAAGTTTGTTTCTGCAAAAATAATGTTTTGAAACGAGCCCCTGGCGACCCAGCCATCAGAGGTCGTCTCAATTGGACAAGAAGTTTTTATTTAACAAGTTACAAACCGTTACACATAAACGAGCTGCTAAAAGCTGAAGCAAAGCAGTGTCCTGCTAATAAGCCACAAGTCGCTGTTAATAAGCCACCAGTAAACGACACTAACTCTATGCAGAGCGAAAACTGTTAAGAATAAAATACACTGACCTTTCCAAAGCTTCCCTTGCCGAGGACTTTTAAAAAGTGAAAATCATCATACTTAAATTTGCGCCCAGAAGCTGGAAGCCTCAACGAACGAGGGGCGGGTTTAGGACGCGTGGTCTGGGCTGTGCTATCACTTCGTGGGGCAGGAACAGGGGCAGGAGACTCGATCGATGGAGATTTTACGGGAGGAGGAGGAGGATGGGCCCATATTGGATCGTAGGCAAGATCTGTAAACATGACCAAATAAGGCAGGGGTTCTCAACCTTTATTTCCTCATTTACATCTTGGCAAAATTCAAAAGTAAAATTTACTCCCCAAATTTTTTATATTTTCACTTCTACAAATCCCTATTGTAATAGGCAAAAGTGTGAATTTTTTACAAACAAAATTTACCCCCAAGGCAGGTTAAATTTACCCTTCAGGGATAAATTTAAACCCGGTCGAGAACCCCTGAAATAAGGCAATGAACAAACTAGGGGCAAATTTAAAAATCTGGGTTTATTTCCATCACTAAACAGAAAGGCCATTGTTTACCAACTCGGCTACATGATAAAAACACGCAAAAGCGAACCAGGCTGTGCACTAATTACACATTAGAACTAATTGTAATTACTAGTTCTACAGTGTAACTATGTTGGTCTGCTTTTCAAAAGCAATATTCAAACATCGTTGTCTACCTGTTGGGCCCGGGCCTTGCGAAATTACTGATTTTCTGTTAAAAACTAATGATACATCTTCATAGACAGCCGACTCCTGGGCAGCTGGAAATGGTTTCTTTTCTGGCTGGGTCTGCAACAAAGTTGAAACAGTTAAGTTAATTGGATTTGAAAGCACGATCACACGCTACAACCTTTCCGATTAAGACATCCGATCGCTCGAAGTGTCTTACTTAAGCGTGAGTTACGATTCAACTTTTTAGCCTTATGTCAAGCACCTTACCTCTTCCGAAGGTAGCTTTCCTATTTCATCGAGTGCGGCGGCAAGCAAGACGTCATTTACGCCGCATGTATGAGCCATTTTTTTGTAGCATTTGTGATGCGCGTTTGTGCCACATTCTGCAAGTTGAAAAGCAAAGGTTAAGAAAATAAAATCCAAGAGCGGTCGTCTCACCGAGACAACTAATAGTAAGGGCTTTTTTTTAACAATCATGATAATCATAATCGATTGTGAAGCAGACGCAATATCTTGTGAGATGATTTGTATCAACCATTTTTCTAGAACTAGAAACAGCTGAAAATCGCTGACACTTTGACGAAAAATGTGAATAAAAGATAGAATTCAAAAACTTTTAAAACTAAAAACGTGAAAGGATTTCCGCTACACTAAAAAGCAGGTACTTTACAAAAGCCGAAGATTACGGTATGCTATAAAAGCGTAAGCTGGAGATTATCCTCTACAAATATAAGCCAAAGATTATGCACTAATGCGTAGGCTGGAGATTACGCTAAGGCGTACGGTGAAGATATGCTCTAAAAAGCCAGGCTAAAGATGATGCACTACAAATCTACGCCAAAGATTACACCGTACAGTCGTAGCGTACGCCCGTAGAAGATAACCTTCAGCCTACAGGCATAGCGTTCGCCAAATAAGTGTCAATTTGTACAACTGCTCGAGCCTTGATAAGCGTATTTTCAATACAAAACAATGCTGTCGCTGAGCAACCTGCTGTGAACAGTATGAAACCTTAAAGTTCATTTCGTAGGTTCCACCTGAAGCTTATCGCCCGGCACTCACCCTCATCTCTTAGGTGTCACTTAAAAAGCATCGATAACATTCTGTCATCGTGTAATAGTAATACGTGTGTCATGTAAATCGGAAGTCGTAATTACGTCGCATGTCATTAACGCCAGACAAAAAGATTTAAAAAAACGCATGAAACAGGTCCTACTGCTTTTGCATAATCATAAACTGTGGTATTAATCTGGACAAGATAATAACTAAATTGTTTTGATCTAAGTTCATAATCTTCTATAAAGTCAGCCAACCCGGAGGTACAAATTCACATTGAAACGAAAAAACGGCGAATGAGGGGCTCCAAGAAGAGAGAGAGCAAAAACAAATTTAATTGCAGCTCTTAGCTTTGAATGTCATTTGAAATAAATCTATAACGATGCTGTGTTATGTAGGTAACAAAACTGAGAATAGGCTGCCTGATAAAGACTAACATTGTCGTTAAGATGAAATTTCAATCGTTCTAGTGCCCAAGTGATTCCCTCTATTTCATATAGTTAGAAAATCCCTGTTAACTGTGCAATGGTGTTTTTGGTAGCTGACCGTGCAAACTTGATAGCATGATCGCAGTACAAGACAATTAAATTACGCAAGTAGGAATGTGGAAAGATATGCTGAACACAACGTAGGAACTTCCACCCACAGTTTCTAATGCGAGCTTTTACGCTTTTCCTCATTGCAGAAAAACAATTAGCTTCCTTGAAAACGTTGCTCGAGTCAGCAGAGAAATAACAAACTGAAACCGCGCTTTGTTATACAGTATGTGCTAACGTTTTTGAACACACTGTATTAAACCAAAGAACGTGACTGGTCAAACCTCCAACTAGTCGTGCAAAGCAACACTTTGCAGTAAACAGGACCAAGTTTTTATTGTAAGCACACAACAATTAGCACAACTGCTCCATGCGCTAAAAAGCCTGCCTCATAGTCGGTACATGTTCAATGAAAAGTCATACTAAAGTGAGACTACACGAAAAATTACCGCTATCAGCGCAATGCCTGTTTTTACTCACGTACTCCAACGTAAGTTGGAATAATTTCGATCTTATTTTGTTTACGCTCCCTGCAGCTCACGCCTCTGGCAAAACAAACAAAAATTTTCCAGTTGGTAAGGTGCGCGAGAGGAAACTTAACACAAATACGCGAAATTTTCAAGCGCCATAAATACATTAGTATCATTGATTTCCTTCGTTTATGAGCGTGAACTTATGCTCTAAAGGCTGGTCTTCAGTTAGACTGGGACACCACGACCGGTAGACTACTCAGTCTCACCATCTGCCACATAGTAATTGAAGAATTCTGTAAAAGTTTCCGTGGGCTTAACAAGCAAACGGTCCGGGTTTTTCTACATAACTACTCCTTTCACGCTGAGTGTAAAGCAGCAAATATCATTTTTAAAATCATTGGAATAACTCTTATTGAGTTGACACAGGATAAAAACCAAAATCTTCCGACTATCAAACAGATGCTTTCACCGCTACAGCACAGCGCCGGTTGTATTCTTACCAAAACGACAGGGAAAAAGTTGGTACGCATCGACCTATGATTCAATTACCCTCATAATCAAAAGCGACTTGAAATTTGCTTTCGGAAAAAATTAATATAACTACAGAAGTATCAACGCTTCACCTTCACATTTCACTCCTTGTCTCAGCAAGCCGTACAGCATAGATCCACAATGGTCGCAGAAAGTAAAAGTTTTGTAATTGTGTACTTTGAACCGATGAGGCAAGTTGATTTTAAATCGTTCTTTGATGTACTAAAAGGACAAAGGCATATGAACCCTGAATAGTTGTCAGTAATTTTCTAGCTAGGGAAATCTTTACGGAAATACGCAGAACTATTAAGTGCTCCGACCTGCTTCTCAGCTGCAAGTGATAGCAACGCAGGGTATTTTTAGCGCTAGCGCTGCAACAGGGCAGGTGAAATAGTCGTAACGTTTTTTTCTCAAACGCAGAGCCAAGCATTATCAATCACGACATTCACACTCAGGTCTGATCCGAAATCGAGAAGTCCGAAAAGAAATATACTCAGAAACCAAAAAAACTATCAGAATTTTAACAATGAGCCAGGTTGTTTTGGTCTTGGACTAATTTCTTGCCGAATCCTGCAAAAGCAGTCGGTCAGCGCAGTCACTTTCCTTCTAAAATCAAACAAAACAACATCTGTACAACGGTAAACATTTGTCTATAAGCCTATTTAATTTCGCCGCAGTGTAGTGACAACTGTTCTGAAATGCGGAACGAACGGTCAGGACTTCAAAATTCCATAAAACCACCAGAAACTTTTGTTGGAGAGGGCAACCGAATTTTAAATGTTACGTTGCTCCAGCAAAAAGTCTGCTTCGAAAGCAAGTGTGCATTGGTAGAACTACACTCCAGCACGTCTAAGCCTGCAAAAACGCGAGAAGAATGTGCATAGATCGACTTTACTATTGTTTACAAATACTATATCAACAATTCAATGTATTATAAGAATGTCATCAACATATTGCCGGAATACATGAAAGCTAGATTGTCTACGCAATAGTAACACGCGACTTACCATAGTTGTTCGAAATGGGCAGCCATTTTTCCCCTAGCCTAATTTCAATTAGGTTGACAGCATGAACCTAAATTGCCGTTTATGCCGTACCTCCATCCAGAGGAAGAGAAGGGGTAACCACAAACAAACACGAACAAACTTACCATAGTTGTGGGGGTTTTGTTAGCATTTTTCGTACATGATGTTAAAATTCGCGAAAGGCATTTCTTATGAACAGCAATTCCGCATTCTATTAACGACAAAATACAATTAACGCATCAAAATAATTGGATCTGCATTTCCAAACCGGACTTAGCGACTGTTTGCATCGCAGACTGCAGCAAGCACAGCCACTACAGCCCCAAAACAAGGGCAATAGCGATTCGTTTTCGGGGCAGATTAAAACAGTGACACTGCTCATCCATCATTTCGTATGAGACAAAAACAAGCAATTACAAGCCCCAGCGTTGTTGGTGCTGGGATTCCAGTTTCGCTTACGGCAGACTCATTCATGAGCGTTGAGGCAAAAGGCGATTAAGTATCATACTTTGTACATGAGCGTATGTTTACCTTTGCATTGATATCCTTGCTTATTTAAGCCCCACATGAACTCTTTGCACACAGAACAATACGTTGGTTGCTTGAAAAATCTCGCAACCATAAAGTGGCCATGGATTGATTGAATTTTCGCTTTTTTAATGGCGCCACGTCGGGGGCCAATGGTACGATTTGGCAATTCGTTGTCATTTCCATTCAAATCTGAAATAACAGAAAGTTAGAAATGTGATAATTCATTCTTTAATAAAAAAGAAATATTATCGGCAAGTGTTTAAAAATTAAGGCAAAAGATTCACTTAAAAAGAATAGCCTTAGCAAAAAAACGTCATGCTTTATAAACCCGAACACTAAGACATCTAAGCTATAAAAACACGTGTCGAATATTAAATTATTTGCATCTTTTACAACACAATGCTAAGAGCAAAATGTAATATTACGCCTGCACATTACGTTTAATTGTAATCCATATAACCCCAACGGGACTGCAAAATGAAAAACCTAATGCTATTGTCATTTTAAATTAGTAATAAAACGTGACAAATGTTCTCAATGTTACTCCATTCCATGGCCTTTGTTAACATGATTTAACTTTGGTGACAAAGGAATTTTGAACAAACTCATTGATAATTAATGATTAGTTTTTAAATGTTAATAACGTACAATAGTTTATGAATGCAATACGGCTAAGACCGATTAATTTCTGCATTCAATTAGCCAATTTTTTTTTCAGTGTTTTTCAAGCAGCGTCGTACAAGCTGCTTTCGAAGATGGTTTAATATTTTCGCCATTTCAAGAGATTTTCTTTAAATTTCAAACACACATTTCACACAAATACTGTTACACACGGTCCTGATATTCAAAATTACTCAGCCGTTATAGCCTGTTGCCAGCTGCGCAGGCTCTAAACCAGTGATTACAGCTAAATCATAGTTTCTTAGTTTACCCGGTGGCTATTTAAACGAATAAAGAGGGGTGTTTGCCGCTGCAGAACCCAATGCCATAAAAATGCATTGGTGTATACACTGCTACCAGGTTCGGGAGAATACAAGCGAGCGATCAAAAGTAATAAAAAGGGATAAAAAATCTGAACAAAACTGTAATGGTCTTCTTTGTTGGTTGTTTCTGAAAACAATCATCAGCCTTTTTGAGACAAAGTGGCATATTCCCTCAGTGGTAACTCTGGTTTCTCAAAATTTGATACAATGTAACAATTTGGAAATTTCACCAGCATAAAATTAACCAATTTAGTCTGCATTAATATTCAACTACCAAATCATTACATCAATAGGATATTTAAATTTTCGTATTCAAAGTATTATATTTATTTTACAGTAATAAGAGAAACAAGGCATCACATGTATTTATAGCGAAAGAGAAACTAATGATTTCCGAACCTATTATGGTCCATTTGTCTGGTGTGAAAACTCAAGTGGATCATGTTAAAAATAAATATAATGCAAGAGAACAATGCACTACTTGTATTACGTGAATAGAAGCAAAGTCTTTTAGCAGTTCAAGGTACATTGAATTTACAATACAGTAATTGGCATATGAAGTAATCAGGAAATGCTTTTGAAAAAACTGCTAATGATACAGGGTGTTCGGAAAGTCACTGTGCACTTTTCTAATAATTTTTTTTTATTTCAGATTTTAGATTTTTTATATTTTAGATTTCGACCCCAATATGGTTTTAACAGCTGAAGAACATGTACGGCTCGTCGAGCACGTATTCCGAAAGGGTGGTAGATACACAGATGTGGTGCGACAGCGGTTTGCTGAAAAATTCCCAGATAAACCTGTTCCACATTGCAACGCAGTTCGTAACCTTGTCAATAAGTTTCCGGAAACAGAATCAGTGGATAATGCCGAACGCTGTGGAAGGCCAGCAAAGCTATCGGAGGAGAAATTGTTGGAAATTTCTGAGAGTATGCTGCAGAGTCCATCAAAATCATTACAAAAATTAGCTCAGCAGCATGATATTGGTCTTGCAACTGCTCATAAGGCCGTCAAAAGGGAATTAAAGCTCTTCCCAAACAAAATGTATGGGCAGTACAAAAAATGAAAACCACTGATCATGAGAAACGATTACGCGATTGCAGATGGTTTAACCGATTTATCGAAGAGAATACGGCTGATTTGTTGGACGTGACCTTTTTCACCTACGAAGCATGTTTTCACCTCTCATATGTACATAAATATATAAGTGCACAGTGACTTTCCAAACACCCTGTACAATCTTCAACATTTAAATGAAATCATGCTTTGTTTATTTATAATTTTAGTATCTATCATTACTTTGCAGCACACGACAAATCACAGTATAATAGCATAGACCCAGAAACTTATAAAAATGTGGTATCACCTTGGAAAGACACGTGCAAGGTTCGGTGTAATAGTTACTTTTGACAGTAATTTACATTTAAACTTTAAAACAAACTTAAACCAACCTTTCTGCTCCACAAATAGTTTCACACAAAGATGTATTCTCCCTGCAGGCAGCAAATCCAACTAAAAAAATGTTCATTTGACGAAAAACTTTGCACCCGTAGTACACTTGCAGCAACATTACCAAATTAAGCAATAGCTAGTGCATGAAAATATTTAAATTTAAAATAAATGCTTTCCTACTTATAATGAAATGTTATGACCACTTGTAATTACATTGATTCTTATGAAAAATATGTGCACATTAAAAGTTTATTAGCTCTATCCCCTAGAATAGAAAAGCTATAACGAAAACAAAACATAATTATCTTTTTAAACTACATCTCACCCAGACATCAGTGCCTGTTCCTCCAACACTTTGATTATGACATTTATCTGCTAAAAGCTGAATTCCAATGTTGCATTCGCCGATGTTTTTTTCAGGTCTTTGATTTAAAATAATCTAAATATGATATCGAGAATTAATTTTTGAACATCAGTTTAATTTTTGCTATGCACGACGCTAATTTTCATTGAAGAGACAATTTAGATTCTTGTTTGCTCAATGTGATATCTTTTTTTCCCTCGTTTTTGCAGGTTCATGCGTGTTGTTTGAACGAATATCTGGCACTTCACATTTCCTTTTGAACCAAACTCTTTGCTCGAGCAACATCAATCCCATTCCCGATGACCTTCCTGACAAATATCGGTCGTGCATTTAAAGAGCTTTAAACTCCACACAGTTTGTTCTGAATTAAGGAAAAATTACTGCTAAGCCACTGCAGCTTACACTGATTAAATTCAAATAAATGAAAACAATAACATTTCTACTAATATACAACGTTAGTCCACCTGTATAACACGGCCATCTTTTAAATGTGAATCAAATGTACCATCCCATTCAGGATAAATAGTTTTCTTTTTTTGAACAAGCGTTGCTCGTAAGCCTGTACATGTTAAACAAAAAAGAAGTAAAGTAACGTTACTTTTAACTTTTGGTCATAATAAAACTGTTGCTGATTACCACAAAACAACTAGCGTTCAGCCCAACTTCGTAACTACCAGTGCTGTTGGCATAGCACACTTCTACTAAAAGCAGTGCAATCAAGCAAAGAAAATTAATGTAGAACGCATACTTTTCCCTAGGTAGTCATCACCAAGGTGTGGATGTTCTGGCACCAACAGTTGCTACGTGCTCAGACCTTTGCACGAGACCCATTGCTCTTATATAAGTAAGACTAAGTGACCTCGGTTTTACATAACATCCTCCACATTATTCCTATTGCTGAGCACCAAGCAGGAGATCTGAGAATGCCATCTATACATAGAGCTTTTGGTAAAACTAGACAAGCATTTAAATTCAAGTTTACCGACTGCAAAGCAGATGCTACTGTGCCAATACATAATCAAGGTGAAACCCATGACCACGCCATCAATGCTAGATAGGGCAATGGTTAAAGCATCTATTACACAGCTCGTAAACCTGGGTTCAATTCCCTTGTCCAGTCATATCAAAGACTCCAAAAATGTATTCACAGACCTCTTTTATGGTGCTCAGCCATAGGAGTAACGGGGGGAAAAATTATAAAACTGTTTTACTCAGTCATGACTAAAACAAGGGCAATCGGCCTCAATGGTCAGACTGCATATGAGTCACTGTTGGCACAACAGCCGATATAACATGGCACTACAACTCACTCCAATAAATTGTCCACAAACACACACATGATATTCAGATATAAAATAACTGATACCTTATATCTTAAACCAACAACAGTGTCTATTTTACCAAACTTACTGATACAAAAGAGTGTAACAAAAGTGATAATCAAGATTAATATAAAAGGCCAAATGACCTGTAAATATTTTTTTACTTATCATAAACACTCACCATTTTCAACTACATATTCTTTTATGTTGACAGCAGGAAAATATTCTGAATTGCTTCCATTACATAGAGTAGATCCAAGTTCACACTTGACAACTTTTACTCGTACAAAAGGAGGCATATTTAGGCTATTGACATACAATTTATAACCATGCTAATATAAAACGCATTATCATACTTAAACTTCGTTTGGGCTCCTAAAGGAAAAATTATGAATGATAAAATGTCAGATTGAGGTTTCATGAAGGATGCTATTATGAAAAATTCTGCAACACAACTTATGGAACATCAAAACCTGCAAAAATTTGTTTAATTTTGCAAATTTATTACCTAATTTAAAAAATATAGCATTGTAGGTACCACACAAAATTTAATTTGAATAGCTCCTCTCAGCTTTTGCTACCAGACTTTTACCTACTGACATAGGTTTTTAATATCTTGGAGGAATCTACAAAGTTGTCTGCAAAATTCCACATTCCAGTTTCTTATAGGCTAATTAAGGTACACTGTAAGCAGAACCCATGTGTCAAAACAAAGAGCAAGTACATTTTATTTTAATGTTAAGCTTCTACTTTTTAAAAAAAATACAACCGGGTGCTAGGCAATATTTATGTTTAGGCCTATAAGGAACAAAAACTTCAACTGGGCTATATTAAAACAATTAAAAAAAGCAATTAAACGATTTGATAAACTAGGCCAAGATACAGGCTACTAATTTGCTATACAAATGTGGTTAAACCTTTAAGCATGGAACAGCATTTGTAGCAATGGTTGAGCAGAGCAAAATGAGAGTAAAATACTCAGTACTGGTACAAATAGTACAAGTAACAGTAACAACAAAAAATATTTGGACAAAATGTAAGGTACTGGTGCGATGGTGTAGTGGTGAGAGCGTCCGCATTGCTGTCGGTAGACCTGGGGTTCATTCCCTAAGTCGAGTCATACCAAAAGACTTTCAAAATGGTATTCACAGCTTCCCTGCTTGGTGCTCAGCATAAAAAAGGGATAGTGTAAAGAACAAGCCAGCAAGCTTGCTTGTTGTGTCTTTGGGCAAGGCACTTAATGGGACGCATCCACCTTTATGTGACAGACAGGTGGCCCACCCGTACTTCACCAGATTACAATTGTGAAGTTGCTAACTCAGCATGTCGTAAAAGATGACTCTTGGGTACCCACCAGTGGCAGTCCACCTTGTTGGTGGTGGGGCTACCAGTCACTCAAGACTGGTTCAAAATGGGCTGCCATCTTTCCCCTAGCCTAATTTTAATTAGATTGACGGCATGAGCATTGCCATTCATGCCGTACCTCTATCCTGAGGAAGAGGAGGGGTTACCACAAACAAACAAACAAACAAATGTACAGTATTTCTTAAAATCTAGCAATGACTTTCAAAAAACATGCTGTCTTAGTTACTCTAATGCAAAAGAGTTGAATTGCATGCTACACAAACTTTGAATCCTAAAAACCAGAAAATAAATCATGACAAAACTGGAATTGATGTTTACATGGTGCATCACTCCTCCTTTGACAGGATAGCTGCAAAAAAGATCTTCACCTTCAATTAGAAATGATGATAAAGTTTGTGGTCCACTCCCCTTGATTATTTCTGATTGCACCTCTGCTATACAATACTTTTGACCAACAAACTTCTAGAAAATATACACTCTGTTCTATTTGAGTACACCAATCAACAAAAGACAGCAAACACTAAAATGGAATATTGTCCTTTATCAAGTTGCTCACTTGATTTTCACCAAAAATGTAATGGCTTACCATAAATAACAGATAAAAATTTTAGTAGCAAATTAGCTGACTAGACAAAGTTTTTAAAATCTCATAAGTAAAACCTGCTTTTCAAATGTGGTTATAAATAGGCATAGTACAAGCATAGTAGGCATAGTACAGGCATAATAGACATAGTATGGTGTAGTGGTTAGAGCGTCCGCTTTGCAGCCGGTAGACCTGGGGTTCATTCCCCTTGTAAAGTCATACCAAAAGACTTTAAAAAATGGCATCCGCAGCTTCCCTGCTTGGTGCTTGGCATTTAGGGGAGGTTGTGGAGAACAAGCCAGCAAGTTCGCTTGTTGTGTCCTTGGGCAAGGCACTTAACGGGATGCCCCACGTTTATGTGGAAGACAGGTGGCCCATAAACCTCGAAAAAAGGCAACTCCCAAGCGAGTGTGGGCTTCCCGTCCAAAGTATAGCGATACAATTTGCTTTCTTGTGAATGGAGGATAAATATGGCAAATAAAACAAAACAAAAACAAAGTAATAGCATGGTAGATGTGCATCTACATAAGTCAGTAATGGCTGGCATAATGCAAGCATTGGTTTAGATTGTTGTCATTGATCTTAGAAAAAGTATTATTTATTTGCCATTAATTCCAACAGCAGCAAAATAAAATTTTTTCTAAGAATCTGTGCGTGAAGAAACCTGCCTGAAGCCTGAACTATGCTACTATCTCTGTACTATGCCTACTATGCTTGTACTATTCCTACTATGCCTATACTATGCCTCTACCATGCCTGTACTATGCCTACTATGCTAGTACTAAGCCTGTTAGTATTACCGCATGAAAGTTGACCTCACGATGTTTTCAAATTGGCTAATGTTTGTTAAAGAGCTGTCAGATGACAATTTAAACTGCTAACGTGAAGCATGTGGAATTTCAGATGGTGTCAAAAAGATGAAGAGTCATTTTCAGTAAAGAATGCACTATATACTGAAGCTCTCAATTGCAGAATATTGTGTTTTCATCCAAGCAGAACTTGCATTATTGTGAAGAAGTGAAACATTATTCTCCATATGTTATGGTGTGGGGAGGCAATGAATAGTGAGCAGCTATTTGGACCATATTTATTTGATAGACCTGTCAATCATCTTAATTATTTAGCCATGCTTGAAAATTGGTTCATACCAAAACTGCAAAGACTTGGGGTTAAAAGCAATGTCTGGTTCTAACAAGATGAGACACCAGCTCATTTTGCAATAACTGTAAGGGAATATCTTAATGAAGTTTTTCTCAGTTGTCGAATTGGCCATGGATCTACCACCTTGCCAGCTCCACTTAACCGGCAGCCTTTAAAGTCCTGACCTGACCACATGTGACAATTCTTAATGAAGCTACAAAAAAGAAAAAGTTGCACAGCAGTGCTACACAAACACTACTGAGTTGAAGCAAGCAGTGACAGATGCTTTCAACGAAGGTACACCTCAAATGCTTAGGACAACGTCTGACAGAACTTGGCATCAAATTAGCTTATGCTATGACAATGATGAGACACAAATGGACTCAATAGACCAACAAATAGGGACAATTCTGAATTGAGTGACAAGACCTAAAACCAAATTAAGCTTTTCAAATCAAGCTTACCATACATTAGATGTTGTATTAATCTTACAAGGGGGTAAAAAGACTTTTGACCCACTCTGCACTAAAGAAAAGAAAAAGTTTGCTGATTACTTTCGTCCTCACTATCACTAGCATGTTTAAGGTAGGGGCTAGTAACTACTGTTTTGAACTAAATATCAAGTGGTATGGAAGCAAGAAACCATGGTATCTATGAGGAGGAAGGGGGATAGTCAAGAAACGTTTTTGATCTATAAAAGAATTTGCACAATTTTAAAAGCAAATTCTGATGAGAGTTTCTAAAAACAGGTGTTTCTCGGTTTTCTAGGATGAGTTGTTGGGCATATAGCTCTAAAAATAAGGCTAAAGGGCTGTAAGAAAATAGCTAAAAGGTCAAGTACAATAAGAATTTTTCACGACACATATTTTCTGAAAAACCAACCACTATTTGAAAACTTGATATTATACCTGTAGCTCACACCAGTGCCCAGATGATTTTTGACAGGAAAAAAATAGCATAAAGGTAAGTAAACTAATTTTTGCTATGCTCTCAAGAATAAAAGTGGACATGATACAGTGATAGTTACAACAATAGGTGATGTAAATTTATTTGACACAAAACTTTGCTGGCGACCCAGAAACTGCTGGCATACCACTTGGAAAAAGGTGATGCGCCACTGGTCATATACAAACCAGTTTTGAGAACCATTGGTTTGCAAGTAAAAGGGCATTGTTCTCATCGAATTGCTCACATTTAAATGAATTTTAACTGTTAATGAGCCTTGTATCAAAACCATAACACACCAATCAAAAATATACCTAATCAAATACAGAAATAGATCTGCAAAAAAAAGTAGTAGCCACTAAAATTACTAACCTAACTTTGCTAACCTTTTCTAAAAAATATAGTTATCATTGATAAGGTAGGTAATTTTTGTTAAGTCTTCTAAAATGGTACAATAATGTCCTGTGGTGCTTGCATAGAACAAAAGAAATCATTGCTTTTGCCACATGTTTTGCATCCAGTTTCAGTATATCTATTAACATATTTTTGAGTCAAGACATTCTTGATACTGTGCAATTTCTCACAGATATGTAGTTTCCTTTGATTTATTCTTGGAATATAGATTTTATAAATTATTCTCTTAATGCTTGCCCCTGGTCCTTTAATCAAGACTAATTTTGCTCATTAACAGATGATCGATTTAAAAATTTTATCAGTTTCCACCAAAAAGTGTGTGAGGCAAAAGTGAAAGTTGTGGTTGATCACAAAAGTAGCAATTGTGGTAAAAGCTGATATCTAAAATGTAACTTAACAGCACATGATATAGGCATTGCCAGAGGGAAAGAAGATCGGTACCATTCCTCCTAAACCTTTTTGGTCAAATTACCGTTAGCTTATTAAATGTTTCATTTGGCCTAAGTCATATTTGAGGAAAACAGTAAATACTTTTATGTCTGTGGCTACGTTGCAAAATGCAGACCAAGGTAGCTTAGCATCTTGATTTTCTTCAAGTTTGAACGTTTTGGACTTAAAATTAATGTACACTTATACCCCAAAGCTCAAATGCTGACATGATCTACAAAAGTCACCGGCTAAGCAGCTGGCTATCTCTTTAGGAAATTCACAACAAAAAATTGTTTTAGCCTAGTAGCTTTGTCCTCGCAGCAACCATGCTATTCTAGCTGACTTAAACACCCAAAGAGTGGGATTTAGGCTCAGCAACTAGCTTTTCTAGCAATTTTGCTGATTAGATCAGTGACTTCATTTCTAATGACTAATTGAGTGATTCTTAATTTGTTTTGCACTCTGCTCCCCCTGCACACAAAAGGTTTATTTTTCAACTCCTTGTACCATTTTAGGTAAGTTTACACAGAAGCATTAGCGGAAAAGCTTGAAGCGCAATCTTTTTTTAGCTACGCTTTGCAAAGCGGAAAGGAAAAAAATATTGCGCTTTGAGCAAATGTGTTTGCATGGAACGTCGATGCAGTTGATTAACGCCTCCATGGTGACACGCCTTCGTTCTTAATAGGGGGAAACGCAGTTACATAGGAGGTTCATCTTGCATCGAGCCCAATCGGCACTATATGTGAGCTTTTATGACTCGGGCTTGATTTCCACGCTGCAGTTTTGAGCGCACGCCGTACCGAGGCAAAATTAGACAACTGTATGACTCGAACCGTCACATGCTTTAACCATATGACGGAGGCGAGCAACCTGCGGCCCACAGGCCAAATGCAGCACGCGATGTGAAATTTTGTGACCTTGAATGGCAAACTTATTGTAATCTTCGATCTCTCTAAGCGCTTTGAAAAACCGAAGTGATCCTACTTGAACAAGTGCAGATATTAATTTCAACTTCACTTTTCTCGTTTCCCGGTAATTGATGGCCCAACAATAAAAAACAATTCATTTGTTTACCACAGAATCTAAATATAATATACATTTTATGGGCCTTAAGAACAGATAGAGGGGAGGACAAAGCACGAGATAGCTATTATGATATTAAATTCGGGTTATCTTACTTCTGCAAATGCAAAGAATCAATTACTAGTTCACATTTAAAGTATTAGCTCTATATCTCCTCATTTATACGGAGAAGCATTCATTATGCATACCTAATGCTTTATCAAAGCTAACGTAAGCTGCAGCATGGCTTTGTCACCAATGTTTTCCTTTACTTCTGCCGCAGGAGCACTACCAGGGCCGTTATTTATAATGATTTTGGGGTAGTTTTTACGAATTGGTAATAGTGGCATTAAGAATTTGTTTTCCGAGTGCGAGCCGATTTTAGCCTCAGGAGAAATCAGCATTCAGATATTTTTCTACGCACAAGTCGATCTTGGTCATAATAGACAGACTAAAAATGGTATCCAGTCCCTACCATACTGTTGAGTTGCTTTCCGTTAGAACTGCGGACTCACGAATATGACTCATACTATTATAACCACATGAAAACTCACATGTCATTTAGGCATTAAAATGATTTTATAAATGACATAGATTTAAACGTTTAATTGATATTTAATGAATTGTAGTGGCGCAAAGCGTAGTGGTAAGAGCATCCGCTTCGCAGTCAGTAGACCTGGAGTTTATTTCCCCAAGTCAAGTCATTCCAAAAGACTTTAAAAAATGGTATTCTCAGCTTTCCTGCATGGCGCTCAGCACAAAAGGGATTGTGCAGAAAACAAGCCGGCAAGCTTGCTTGTTGTGTTTTTGGGCAGGGCACTTAATGTGATACCTTCATCTCTTGTGGCATACAGGTGATGGGCCAAGCAGTCTACCCGTCGTTGTGGCCAAGTCTAATTGAAAACTCGCAAACAAAGCATAAGCTCTTACGCAGTGAATGTAGGCCTACTTCTTCCTACATTATGCTCAACACGATAGCTCAAATGACGACGACGATAATTCAATGGTGAATAGCCCACTATTTGCTACGCTCATAATTTCAGGAGTTTATCCTTACTATGTTGTATTTGTCAGTTCACGTAACATCTATCCTTTGCTTTTCAAAACAACTTGTCCCCAAAAAATATGCTTAAAAAGAGGTTTTCACCATTTTTTGGGATAGACACTGCCAACATCTTTTGCTTCAAACCTTATTTGTGCATAGTTGCATTGTGAATACGAACGCTAACTGACACACGAAATTTCCAAGATTCCTTAAATGGGCCCGCATGCAAAATAGGTTGCCCACCCCTGCTTTATGGCATACAGTAGTGTCGGTTGTCAAGCTGGAGTCTACTGAATAATTGGCCCCGTTGCTAGATTTGTGAAATTGAGTACTGGTACTAATGAAACGCAGAAATGACATGTAGTTGCGTATCATCGTTTTAAGTTTACCAGTTGTTTGGACCATTAATTTGCATTGTAGACTTGGAAAAGAAAAAATGAGTGACACGTGTTCAACCTATTGACGGGAACCAGAACAATTGGAATATTTTGATACTCTATATCCAAATCGTCATAAGAAAGCGCTGTAATAATACTAAAGAGGTGCACGACCACTGGGTTTATTGTTCCATGGTGACTCCAATAAAAGCCTATGACAACTTGCACTTAGCTGTTTCCACTGAAAGCTGATTTTTAAACATTTGATACATTTTGTAAATAATTAGTGTGTATTTCTCAATAACAACAGGAATTATTTTTCGTTCAAAAATTGTAAGAAATTTGAACAGGACAGTGAAAGCCCATAGTGGTTATCTGGTCAAACTGCCCATTTCTGCATCACAATTACAACAGAGTAGGCTATCATAACTAATAGCATAAGCAGCGGAAGAAAACAAGCTATAACATATGTACAGCGTAGCTACAGCAAAACTAGTATCATATGTAGATCTGGCCACAATAAAATTAGCATTACACGTGTTAACGTGATGTATGTCCCCTGTCATTGGTTTAGTTGTTTTATCCTTTTAGTAAAGTAACTGTTAATGTTCTTGATATCATAATTGTTCGGAAGCTTTCGCCTTTTAAGCTGTTGTGTTTGCTGCCGCATTAAATAGATGGTCATTTGTAACAAGTAAGGAATAGGGATGTTTTGTAATATGTGATGACTGATGAATTGATTTTATACAGTATTTCACAAATTGCTTTTTATTACGTTCAACTCTTAATCAGGGATGTGGAAGCGGAAGCAGAAGCGCGAAAATTCTACCGCTTCCGCTTTCACATAGGTTATTTGATTTGAAGAATAACTTGGCGAAAAAGTTTTGTCCATTTCCCAATGTGGATTAAACGGTGAAGTTGCACAATAAGTCTGAACGACCGTGCCATATCAGTAGCGCGAGAGAACAAGAAAAAAGTATAACTAACATCACATTTTATATCGATTATGGGTAAGAAAAAGATATTTTGGACAATGAAACGTAGCTAATAAAATGATGATTTGGTTAAACTTAACAAACCTTGGTTGGGGGGTTGAAAACGTTAAAAAAGAAATTTTTCACGACGGAAACAACTTGATCACTCCATATCAGTGCTCTTTAACAGGGGTTTTGCAAAACATGCAGTTGTGTTACGTGAGTTTTAAGGGTTCCGTGAGGGGACCACGAAGGTTCTTCGTTTATTACCAGTATTCATTTCTTATTTCAGTATACCGGTGTTGATTTCTTATATGTAGTGGTGTTTCGTATATATAAATAGTATTGAAATCTTAGGATAGCAAGTTGCAGATTGTGACGTAATTCTGTTTACAACTTTAGAAACGTCTGAATTTGCTAACTCCCTTTGTAACCAGGGATGTGGAAGCGGAAGCGGTGGAAGCGGTACTTTTTCTGTGGAAGCGGAAGCGCGAAAAATCCATCGCTTCCGCTTCCACATAGGAGGGAAGAATGGAGAGAGAAAAGAAATTGGTTCTGCTATCCTTCGTAGAAGAACGAATTGGGGGAGCATAAACATTAAGAAATGAGAGCGAGGAGGAGTCGTTTAGAGAGATGTTGACCTCTACATAATCAAAGTAGGGGCCAAGCAAAGAAAGAGAGGAGGTAGAAAGCTCAGAGAAGGATAAGCACTGCTTGACGAAAATGATGACGCCGCCGCTAGCATCTTCGACATCAGTAGAAAAAATACCAGATCGGGAGTGAGTGCCATGGGATTGCAGAGCAGAGAATCCAGGGATCCGGAAAGAGGAAGAAAAATTGAAGTTAGATTCCTGAATATAAATAAGGTCAACGGGATGAGACAAAATAAAGTGTAGCAGTTCAGTGCTCCTGGCTCGGAGACCTCCAGCATTTCATTCAAGAACACTAAGAGAGTAAGGGAGGGGAAGAGAAAGCAGGAGGTAAAGAGAAACAGCCAGGAGCATGAAGTGGTGGTGAGGGTGCAGAGGGAGAAGATACAAAATGGGCGGAAAAAGAATAAGAAGTTTGAAAGCGAGGGTGGGGTGCGAGTGCTGCATTAGCAGAAGAGGGCCAGATTGAGCAGTGAAGGTATACTAGCTGGAGGAGTCCGAGGAGGAAGTCACAGTGCTGGTAGGTGTAGAATCTCCAAAAAAAGCAGGGAGGGCAACTCCACAAATGAGAGCTGCCAAGAGAGTTCTGAATCTACAAAAGGAGAGTAGTGAGCACTTTAAATGAACTTAATTAGAGCATGTGCAGCATTGCACTGACCTACCCCGCCAGGTCACATTTCCAGTGCACACTAAACAGGGAAAGACAGGACAAGGGTTAGGATGAACGTTGCCACTCATCAGGAAAAGGAGAAGAATGAGAAGACAGTCAAAAGAAAGGCAGGAGAAGACAGGCCGATTTTAAAGAGGCTGCGTGCTACCCTTCTGCGGTCGTTCAGGGGGCTGCACGGCGAAAAAATGGTTTGTGTGAGGGGAGTGCCCGGGGTAACTGGGACCCTCGGGAAGGCCAACAGCCATTTTGACCCAACCCAAACGGGTCGGGGACCGCACCACCACGTTGAGGCGGCTGTTGATTGGTGCAGTTCAATTTTGCTCGCTTTACATGTACATACTATATATACGACAGAAATTTCGCACTTCACTATTCAAAAAGATCGGAGTCAATACGTGTTTTGGGGACGGACAGAAAGTCGGTAATAATGATTAGAGTTAAATTTAACTCAAAGTCAGAGTTAGTTGAGAATGGAGAGGGAAAATCAACGCTATACGGTGTAATTTGTTGTTGTGACGACAGGTTATTGTCGAGAGCTGTGATATGTGGTCATACGATTTAGATCTGAGAAGCATTAGGTTAACTGCTGTAAAAGTAGTTGTAAGTAGTGAAGGAACTGGTAATAACTGTCTATTTGTTAAAGTGTTTAATTATTTTTTCAATTGTAGTAACGAAATATTTGATTTTCTTGCAAGCAGTTCGTGATTTCTAAATTTTTGTTAGTGGGAGTTTTGTGACAAACGCGAAAGTACGAGGGGCATACCAAAAGTTCTGCACAAACTGTTATATATTTAGAACAAAGAATCACGAAATAATAAAACAAGTTTATTTTTTAACAGTATCTCTTTGCAAGTCAATGCACTTTCTCCAACACTCTGCAACCTTCTTTATTCCTTCTTCAAACCAGTCTTTTGACATGGCCTTAAGCACCTCATTTACGGCTGACTTCAGCTCATTTTTACACCCAAATCTTCTGCCACGAGGAGGATCCTTGAGTGGCCCAAATAGGTGGAAGTCGCTTGGAGCAAGATCTGGGCTATAAGCTGGATGAGGAAGAAATTGCGACTTCAGCTCACCTAATTTAGCCATGGAAACTTATGCTGTGTGGACAGGATCCTCCTCGTGGCAGAAGATTTGGGTGTAAAAATGAGCTGAAGTCAGCCGTAAATGAGGTGCTTAAGGCCATGTCAAAAGACTGGTTTGAAGAAGGAATAAAGAAGGTTGCAGAGTGTTGGAGAAAGTGCATTGACTTGCAAAGAGATACTGTTAAAAAATAAACTTGTTTTATTATTTCGTGATTCTTTGTTCTAAATATATAACAGTTTGTGCAGAACTTTTGGTATGCCCCTCGTAGATTAGGGGTTCCACGATGACAAAAAGATTGAAAAGCACTGTTCTACATTCAACACGAGCTCTGATATCTAAGAAAAACAAACACAGAATAGTTCGAAACAATAAGCTCAAGCGAAGTAGGTAAAGTAATAGCAATAAATGAAGGTTTTTGTCCCCTCAAAATGATAAAGTGTAGGAGAAAGCAGGCTGAAGACCCACAAAAGTTAAAAAAAAATTGTCAATGGTCGTTTTTTCGTTTTTTGTTGGTGGAAGCGGAAGCGGAAGCGATAGGTGTGGAAGCGGAAGCGTTTGAAAAATAACCGCTTCCACATCCCTGTTTGTAACATAATAGAGCATCTACAATTTCAGTTTTGCTGTTGTTGTTGTTGTTACCCGACCCTTTCCGAGGGATGGGTTGATGGCGGAAGACCATCGAGCCCCAGAAGTCGGGAGACTCAATAGGGCCTAAGACAGAGGTCGTAGAGAGACAGAAAATTGCCAAAAAGCGAGCGACGCAAAGAATCCGTAGCTGGACAGCGCAGAATGAGATGAGAGGTGTCCGCAAGCGCTGCAGGAAGGATTCTCAATTCTGCCAATCCTATAGAGATAGGAGCTTAACAGAAGGCTGTGTCCGTTGCAGCGAAGGCGAGAGAGAACACAGCGAGCATGACGTAGAAGCACAAGTTCCTCGCTGGAAATTGAGGGAACCTGCGTGTGGAAGAATTTAGATGAGACAGTATGCCTCCAGTCCGAAAAAAAAGAAGAGTGGATACCAGAGATAAGAGAAAAGTGACTACAAGGCATTGCTCAGGGAACAAGTAGCGCTCCCCGTCTGGCCAGCTCATCAGCCGCGTCGTCGTCTGGAAGAAACGAGTGTCCGGGGACCCATTGTAGCCTGATGGAACTGGAGAAGAGAGAAAAGTTTCTGACAGAGATTGAGGTAAAAGGAAAGATGAAGGAGAGGACACGGTGGCGAGGACAGAGCGAGAGTCAGATAGTAAGAGAAGAGAAGAGAAATGGCTGACTTTTTGGTGCTGCCGAGACCAGCAGAGAGCGTGCAGGACGGCGCAGGCTTCAGCGGAAATACTTGAGCATACTGGATCTGCTGAGAAGAAAAGTGTGGCCTCGATGCGACAGAGAGAGTAGATGGCAAGTACGCCAGAGCCGTCTTTGCCAAAAGGGAAAGAAACAGAGCCGTCTGTCCAGAGCACCAGATTGTAAGGAGGGCATTCAGTGTCAGAGAAGTAAAGAGAACAGCAGCAAAGGAAAAAAAAGAGACGAGTAGGCTATTTCTCTGCAGAAGGACAGTTAGAGTCAAAGTAAAAAGCAAAGTCATCTTGACGAGCTTTCCGAAAATTCAAGGAAGGGAGACGTTCGTTGGGGCGAAAGACCGGAGAAAGAGGGACGGTTAATAGAATTGGTAGGTGATTAGAACACAGGTTTTGAAGCACCTCCCAGGAGCAAGATAGGGCGAGAGAGAAAAGAGCAAAGAAGATGTCAGGGTAAGAGCGACTGCCAGAAGAGCGATGAAAAAGAGTAGGTATGTCAAAGTCATTGAGAGGGAGAAGGTCAGAAGAGGTGACCCGATCGAATGAAAGCACTGTTCTACATTCAACACGACTTATAATATCTAAAAAAAAGAAACACAGAGTAGTTCGGAACAATAAGCTCAAGCGAAGTAGGTAAAGTAATTGCAATAAATGAAGGTTTTTGTCCCCTCAAAATGATAAAGTGTAGAAGAAGACAGGCTACAGACCCACAAAAGTTAAAAAACTTGTCAACGGTCGTTTTCTCGTTTTTTGTTGGTGGAAGCGGAAGCGGAAGCGATAGGTGTGAAAGCGGAATCAGAAGCGGTCGAAAAATAACCGCTTCCACATCCCTGCTCTTAATGGAAAGAAACCGTAAGTTTGGTACGGTGAATCATTCATAAATTAATACCGCAAGTTGTTTTCTCTTTACTTCACGCCTTTATTTTGATCGATTTGTATGTCATTCTCGTTTCTTGTTAATCATTATGTGACGATTTCGCAGATTGATCTCATATTTAATTGTGGTTTTAAATAGGCCTGTTGACCGTTTATGAGTTCACTGCACTTTGGCAGTGTTTTTCGTATGGAATGGTTGCGAATAGAAAACTTAATGTTTTATCACCAACTAATGCGAGTAGCAAGTTGTTTATGCATTTTTAACAGCGCTTGTCTGTGTCTTAGATCAACCGGAAAACAATGAACAGCCTTTTTTGTCAGCTAATGCAAGCCTTAATTCGATAATATACGCTTGTTTCGCATTCGCTTGATATCTTTATTTGCAAGGAATGTATTTTAGGTAACAATTGGAACAAAATTTGTGAGCAAAATTTCTGTGTTCCTTTTAATACAGTCGTCATGTTCTGCAAGTTGGTGTGTGCTCGTGCGTCGAAGACCTCTGGTGAGCAAGACGATTAGAGACAGGATCTCCCACATAGAAGCGACGGTGAAACGGCCAGTATAGCTGTTTCTCACTGCAACAACGCCTACACCTGGCCACACGCAATATTAATACTATTTTGCGCAAGAGTTTTTTATGAATATAATTAACGGGATATAAGAGATTATAATATTAGTGTCGCTTTAATAATAAACTTGATCAATATTTAGTAAAACTATGCAAATACAGAGATTTGTTGAAAAGTGCATTTTTTTCCAAATTTTTGGTCCATGAAAATTAAGTGAAATTTGCCCATATTTACTGTTCACTGCTTTTAATAGTAATTTTTATTTTTAATTGATCCAGTTGAATGAGTTTGTTGGTCTGATGCAGTTTTGAAGTAGGTATAAAAATTTTCCAAAAGTTTGTCATGGCGAAATGAGTTCATCAATTTTGCTATTTCTAATTCAAAAATATCATTAAGTTATAAGATATTCATAGATTTGTACAAAGTATTCATTGGAATACAATTTGTAAGATATTTGAAGTCCATAAGTTTTTGTTGAAATAAATTTAAGTATTCCTTTTGTGAGCATGATTTTGATTTTGTTTTCATTTCTCGCGAGAAAGTAGTCTTTAACACATTGACCGCGGCGAATTTTAAAAGCGCATATTTGGCATATTTTGCCGATATGTCCGACAACCGAAAAAAGCAAAACTTGCTGTGTAACGACATGTAAAATTGTGTTCAAACAATCATAATACAGTCAACTTCGGATGTAAGAGATCCGCCGGGACCAGCTTAATCAGTCTCTTATAACCGAATTCTCTTATAACCGACTTATTAGTTTATATTGAAAATCATTTGGGACCTTTTGCGTAGTCCCTTATAAGCGAAAATCCCTTGTATCTGAATCTCTTACATCCGAAGTTGACTGTACAATCAACCAAAGTAAGATGAATAAAAAAAGCAGTTCAAGTCTGCAAAAATCAATATAAAGAAATCAATATTATGTTGTTAGAAATAGTACGCTGACTGGTATATCGCATTCAAATGCAGACTTCACTCTGGAATTTTTTGAAGCAAGGAACCACACACAAACTGGTTTTGCGGGGCATGTTTCACACATGTAGCGAGTTTCTTTTCCTTTCCCATGACGATTATAGTTTAATAACAATAATAAAGTGTATTTCTTTTCGATACTGTGCGGTTATTTCTACCAAGGCTATTCGCTTTTTCTGCGAAAATCACGATGGCTTAGAACTCTAGCAAAACTGTCAAAAAAAGCTTTAGAAACAAGAGAAAAAAGAACTTGGCTCAGCTATTTTCATACGAAAAGATGCGGCGATTATACCAGACGCTAAAACGATCGAAATCAAACTTAGCTGAAAGACGTATTAATACGTCTTCAGCGTACAGAAAGGAAAAATAAGGACGTAATATTACGTCCGGTGCGGTCAATGTGTTAAAAGAGCAAGACCATTGGTGACGCAAGAATATGCAATAACTTGCTCATTTTTGTACTAGTGCCAGAAAATTGTTCCAGATTTTACAGTGGGTGGCTAACATCTTCACTGTATGGCTCAGCGTAAAGGTTTTGGCGTATTTACTTGTCGCTATACTTAGCAGTATGATATCTGCCTTTTTCCTCAATTGACTATCACACGTTTTGGCAGAATAAACCTATAAAGCCTTTGTACACTTTATTTTAAGTACTGCAGAAAAAGAGAACAAAGAAAACAAAAAGCGCGCGAAAATACAGCTGCAAAGTTACGTCACGACAGGGTTGCCACAAGGTGTTTAATATTGTGTAGTTGTACTCTCATTTTAGATCAATATAAGTTATTTTAAATAGTGCAGAAGGTAGACAAGTGGTAATCATTAAATTTTTGAATACAGTGTAATTAAATCTTACTGTTACATGATAAAGTGGTGCTGCTTCATATTCCAAAACGAAATAAAAGAAATTATGACAAAAACGATGTCGTTTAGACTTTAAACAACACCTAAAAATTTTGGAAGCCTTAAAACAGGTAAGTGACAGACAGGAAGAATATAGGAAAATGTATGTCGCTGATCAAGAACAAAACTTTGCTGCTGAGTGTGTTTCAGATTCGGGGCAGATTCTTTGCAGATATATCGGAGATGATATCTCTCATCAAGGTAACTGTTGAGGACTTCTCGAAAAAAGCAAAAGAAAATGAGAAGATAATTAATGACTTAGAACAATACAGCAGAAGTAACTGCCTTATTTTTCATTGCAGGCATCACGCTTCTAATGGTGTGATGCCAGCAATAAGGTTTTTGAAGATTTTGTTATTGTTTTCAACTTTAAGCTAAATCTATTAATTGCAGTCACCCATTCAGACATTGACATTTGTTATATATTGCCATTCAAGAAAGAAAAAAATTATATTATTATCAAGCTTGTACGCAGAACTGTGAGAAATATCTTGTTTAATCGCAAAGCAGATCTCATATCAACCTCTGGGCCCAAATATTCAATTACTGAGTCCTTTTTGGTTCAATGGTCCAAACATCAAAGAATCAATGACAAGCATTACTAATTTACTACATACATACTGAAGAAAACAGCAACTCAAAAATAAACCCTTGTTAATCATTATTGTTATTTAATGCATAGTCAAGCCGCTAGATGTCGCAATTGGGTAACCTGACCCAGTTTTTTGTAGGATTTTTCTTTTTGACGTTGGCCGCCTTTACGTAGGGGGAACATTTTTCCTCTTAAATTGCTCGTAACACTTAGCTCAAAAAATTCCTCTACTTGTTTCAAGTAAGTGTGTTTTTATGTTTGATTTAGTTTAGGAGTCTAGCTCAGGTGATTAGAGAAGCAATCTCCGCACCCGGTAGCCAGAGGCAAGGCTTGTCTCAATTCTACACACACATGTAGAACTCCTTGACGTTTCTGAAAATTCCAAGTTGATCCTTTCTTATTTTTGAATTGCTCCAGAATTCTAGATGTTAACCACGTTAAGGTTTTGTTAATATACTGTACAAACTTAAGTAACCTGCAACACAAAAAAAGCAACGCTCAAGATATCTTACTACCAGGCGAAGCACATTTTCTGGAAATATTGCCACTAATTATTGTTATTATGAAGTTGGTGATAACATGTAGGGGAGCAATCCATTACACACACGACAATTAACGAAGTTTGGTCGGCTGGTACCAAACGCTGCAAACGCACTACCTCTTATGCTTACAAAATCACTGACCATGAACTGGAGCTTGCGCAGCTCAAGGCGGATGAAAAGGTGGAGGTGGAAAGGCGAGCTGCAATGGCTGAGGTGGAAAGGCAGGTTGCAATGACTGAGACCGAAATCCAGGTTGCAATGGCTGATAAGGAAATGCAGGCTGCATTGGCTAAGACTTAGATGGAAATGCAAGCTGGTGTGCTCAGGGGAAAAGCTAAAAGGTAAATCTTGAAAAAAGCACTAGTTCAGGCCAAAGTGCGCATAGAGCAGCCTGTGGTAAGTAATCATTCTGGGAGAAGTTTGAGATCAAGATCTTGAAAATCTAGGTACAGCACGTTATTCTCATTTCTTAAAGAGAAGGTCGATCACCGTCTGGCCGTGGGTCCTGGAATTCGGTCTGGGAGGTCATGCTTCCAAGGCAATGGAACCTGGGAAACTTTTAGGGACTCCCAATGCACCAGAACAATGAGGTGGAATAAAACCAATAAAGGAGGAAACCACAAGTTGTGGTTTGGCTGCTGGAACTGCTGAAATCTTCAGAGTCCAGGAAAAGTCTTCCAAACCTGAACCTAACTCTCTGGGCAAACAACAGCGTGATACCCATATCAATGTACAAATATTGGCACCTGTGAATTAGGAAGCAATGTCGCATTTGGCCAAGTCTCTTGTCGGGCCGCAAATGAAGCCAAATATTGCTACTGATGTTGGATAGAGAGTCGGTTACTGTAGTGTTTTTTGGTATGCCCCGAGGTTTGAAGAAATGTTGCATGCTTCTCTACATATGTTCCCAAAGTAGACATTGGCATCTCAGCAACTCTAAAAAACTTAGCCAATTCTAACCAAAGGCTCCCTCAGATAAAAAGAGAGGGATACCAGGGCCATGAAACAGCTTGCTCTGGCAAGATTTTTTGGATGAGAGGGATATTGATTGGCCACGATGTTAACAACATGCCATTTGCGAAATTTTGTCTTTAGATAATGAATCTGATAGCACGATGTCCTTACCAGGATCGAAATTATCTTTTTTGCGAGCATCATGCTTATGCACAGCAGTGCAGCTATTGTGGTGGTGATTTCTGACACAACAGACTTTGATGATGAAACCAAGATCGTAAATGATTGTTTTGATGAGAGTCTTCTTTAATTACTTTGTAATTACGCCACACACCATCTCAATAAAGCAAAAGGATATTTAGTTAGTACACTACAGGCAGAAGGTGAACGCATGCAATTGACGCGCGGGGCTGACGGATAAAAGTAATGTCTATTAAAGATAAACTAAAGATATACATTTTTATCTCAGTTTCTGCATTTGAAAGTTTTAGGAGAACATTGTGGTGCTATTTCGATCTGTTTCGCTGAAGCAGGTCAAACGCTCGCGGAATCACCTATAGCCTACATCTAAAAAACATTTATGGATTGGATTGCCAATCAAATTCAAAACACCTTGAAAAATTTCTTACCAGTAGCAATACCACACTTAATATTTGGCCACTAAAACTTTGGGTGTAATACTTACCCAGGTATTTGTGGCAGTGAAATACTCCACTTTTCCGGGGCTACTTTGGTGCCACCTACTCTGCTGTGAAAACGATTCAAGCATTTTCATTTGGTACAAATTGTATTGTGGTCTGGTATAGGGTATTCAGATGGAGGGATCTCACTATCCTCATGTCATGGATAAAAGAACTTGCTCTAGGATCTCTCTGCAAAGCCTCAGTATTTCTTTAGGATGATTTATTCAAGGTGTTGGTGTTGCCTATCTGATAAAACGCTTCTTCAAATGCAATCGTTGTCTCATAACGCTTCGTCCATACGAAAGTTGTCTGTCATTGTTGGCTTTTCTACGACATTCCACACGACTAGCAACATTTCTTCTGATCTTAGAAAGAGCAATGCTGACTAATACATGATAATTTTGATGTTAGTGGGCTTGATCCAGCCAGTTATGAGAAGATAGGAGTGGTTAAGGGCTAAATCGAGTTTTTGGCATGGCAAAATCTTTCCGATACTGGGCAGGCATATTCCGCAATTGAGTAGCTACAGACGAGGGCTGTCAATTTCGGTGGAGATGTTCTTTGCGTAGGTGTTGACAATGAATTGATAATAAGCTAGGCTGCGATCCAGTGTTATACCAAGATATATATTGGATAGGGACAACATCAAGCAGCATATGCAAAAAACAAGGTCTTTGTTTTTATATTTTGCATCGTAAAGGGACGAGTGAAAGGTTTCAAAAACGTGTAAAGGATGAATGCAATAAAGAAAATTGGTAATAGTGCTTTAAATGTTACCCAGGATTATTTTGTTTTTTGTTGTAAAACTTTTTGTAAATTCATCAAGACATGTATTCATCATATCATTTCCTGCATAATGATGTGAAGATCAAAGTACGGGCAAGGCAATTATGACCCCTGTGTTAACAGCATATTAACATGAAAATATTATAAACTGATAAACCTTTAATTTACGAGTCTTCAGAATTTTAACCCTACATCAACCAAGTCAACAAACTTGTAACGTTTCAAAATGCCTTGGCTATGAATGCAAAGTTACCCTTAATTTAGTTGCGTGGCGGACCAAGTTGACAAATTTGTAACGTTTGAAAAAACATGGTGCAAAATAACAATTTTCCAAAATGTTTGACACAGTAGACTGCTTATTCACAACTGAATGGAAAAATCAACCGATAAGTGAATCTAGCCTACTTCATCTTTGAGTAAAATGAAATTTTTTCAAGTTTCAACTCTCATTGAGCTCTCTACTGTTAAATCGATCGACTACGTATCATCTTTGAGTAACATAGTTGTAGCAGTTTCGAAACCAGATTTTATATTACAGAGTTTTTTACCTTGGTTATCTTTAATCACTTTATCGTTAGAGTGCTTCTTACGTAACTTCAAGTGATTTCGTTTTTGTTTGCGCTGTTCGATCAATTAAGCTCATATTTTGAGCTTCTAGTAATGCGTTAAGCATTTTACGCATTCGTGTAAGTCGATTAATTTCGTTTTAATAGTATTCAACAAGGTAGGTTTGTTCTGTTTAAATCTGTTTCATTATAGCTCAGTTTAATTTAAAATTCGTTGTTTAATAGGAATTAGTTTTGATCAATTGTTAAATGGGTTCATTTTTACCTTCATTTATTTTGTGCACGTGCAGCATCAAGCCAGCAATCATCGATTAGATCAGCGCAACGAACGATCGCAGGTTGCTCAAATTGATGATTTCTATACAGTTGCCAATCTCAGCGGTTTATACCATACTTTTCGAAATGTCAAGTGATTTTGAAGTTTTTTGAGAATGATGATTTTGTAAAAAGCTTTAAGAAAAATCTTAAAATTTTTTAGAATTTTGTAATTTTTGGTCAAGACCTTTTTTGTGTTCAACTAGAAATCAAAGAATTTGTTGTCAGTTTATGTACAAACATCAGAGAATTTTATTTGGTAGGCTATGGGGCAAAATACCTTTTCGGGGAGAAAGGAAAAAAAATTGTTTTTAGTTTTTGAGCGAAGATCTTTCTTCTTTCTTTGGAGATGAACCTAAAATACTTTTTATGCACCAAAATGTTTTATGTAAATTGGTGACATGAAATTTTCACACAAAAATTCCTTTTTTGAGACTTTTTCAAAATTCAAGTCGGCAACTCTGCTGAGTAGGTGTTCATTTGTTTTTAGTCTAAGCTGCAGTGCTTAAGCTAAATGTCCTGTTATTACGCTAGTAATATCAACTCAAACAGTTCATAAAAGACTAATTTATTTCCAAGCAAGCTGTTCCATCAAAGTTCAGGATCAACAACGTGGTAAGACTTATAATGACAAAAAAAAAATCAACCGCAATTTTTCTGCATTGAAACACAAAAGTATTCACACAACTTCTTACAGGGGCGCAGGGAAAATTTGAGGTTGTATCTTTTCCAGTCCTTAAAAGAGAACTAGAAAAGATATGCCTCTTCCGCTGTCAGTGTTTTATAACTTACAGAAGAAAATTGGAAAAAATCAGTTTGGAGACCTCTTTGAAAACATTCTAAAGCGTAGTAAAACTTATCACATTTTTTGGGGGCTCTTTCTGAAATAGAATCCTGACAATAACTCTACCTCCTTAAACTTATAAATATCACATGACTCCGAAATTATGTTTCTTTAAGGGGGCGAGCCACTCACCTTAAAACAAGACAAAACTATTTTTTTCTAGAAATTTAAATTTTGTTGGACTTGTATAAATATCATGTTGAAAAATTTTTTCTACCATTTGTTAACATAGCCCACCTCCCAAAATCAAAGTTTCTGCAGAAGCTTCGTTTCATTTTAACTGGTTCTGTAGATCCAAGCTACAAGGAAATAGTAGAGGCAATGTAGGCATCGGTCGTGCTCGAAAAAAAACTTATGCTTAAATAGAAGGTACGGCATAAAACGTTCCCAATTTACCAATGCCTGTGTAGAATACTGGAGCAACTTCTCTTTTTTTGAAAAAATCTCAACAGATTTTAAACGCATTTTTTACTTTGCAAAACTCGCGACAAGTTGTTGCGACATTGTGCGCTATTTGGTTACAAACAAAAAGCAGTTTTATATCAACAAAGAAATAAATTTTCTCATTTGCTTCCCTGGCGTTGACCATTTTGCAATACTTTTTATTTGCCTGAGAAGGAACAAAGGACTTCAGTAGAACTAAGTTTAACAACTGAATCCGATTTCAGACCTTCTTTTTTTGAAGTTTTGAAAAACTCAAGTTTCAATCCACCAGGAGCTGAAAGGCATGTTCAGACAGAACGGATTATGCGCAATCTGATATTGAAGATTGAGTCCGTAAAGAATCATTGTTTCCACATCAAAATTACATTCCTCAGCAGTTGCTTGTCGCTGACATTGATTGGCTTTGTAGTAAACTCTACAATTATTATCGAAGTTAAATTTGAAGAGGCATGCGCCGCCAAACTTTTGTTAATGGGGCAGAAATTTGTCTTTCAATCATTGGTGAAGGCCCATATAGCAATGATGCAAACTGAATCAGGCAAAGGCTTAAAACAAACTCCAAAAATTTGCCATAACATGTCGGTTGCAGATAAGTTTTAACACTTAATTTTCTTACCTTTGGGAAAAATTTTTATTCAAATTGATATTTTTTACTATTTCCAACGTTTTGTTTTGGAAATTAACTTTTAATCATCATTAAATTTTTTAAGTTGAAGATTTTCGGGCGCGGTTCACAATCGCCAGCCAAGTACGGGCCACCAAAAAGTATCCATGGGCCGAACTGATCCACGGCCCCCAGTTTTCTTACCAGTAATTTAGCAGAACTCAACAGCAGAGCAAGTGCTTGCGTGATGCGCTGAGCATCAGCTGTGCGGTACAGAAGAAGAGGAAGAACCTAATCAAGATCTTCAAGTTCCATTTAAAAAATGTCAAATGTGATTTTATACTATAAAAAATATTTACGATAGACAATAATGATTGTTGGCATGAGGACGAAGAATCGCGTTTTGGTTCAAGATCAGTTTCTTTAAATGAATAAATATTGATTTTTGAGCAGAGTTGAGATATATTTCAAAGTCATTGTCATAAATTTATGACAATCTTAAAAAAATGAGGAAGTATCATATACCATTGCTTATGACATCATCTAAGATTCATCGAACCAATATTTTTTAATGATACCATGGTCAATTGTCTAGCTAAAACTCCTGATACAAACTTAAATGCTCATTCCTATTTTTGTAGTAGTAATTACATTGTTTTTCTTTGATGGGGTCTTCTGAAAAATTGGTAAAAAGTTCTTTTGTTACTCAGGGAGCCCAAAGTGTTGTTTAGTGGCTGAAAGGTTTAAGGAGCATACATCTATTTGAAGGCAACTGAGTGCAGAAGGATTAATTTATCTGAAATATTCATTGACTCGTCTGCTGCAGCCCCATGACTTGGTTAAAATAAGCTTCAATTGAGGGGGGTTCATACCAGGTTTTTATTCTGGTTTGTACAATTTCAGATTTAATTGGTTGCAAAAGCGCCTTGAAACAGTTTTGAAATAAACTTTTGTGCTTTCTGATGCAGACCTCAACACTTTGGCCGTATCTTCTAAGATAAATAAACACTGTGCGTGCCATCATGTTGCTATCCCCGTGGGTAGCATTTTCTGCCTTCCACTTTTTTGATCCCAATAACTTCCGCACTTTCTAAAATTTACTTTTGAAGTATGAACTGTTGTTTTGCTGCATTGTAGTTTAGGGGCAGTTATACATTTTGATAAGTTTTCCAGCCAAAAATCAACAGTAGCCTATGGGCTTTCAGAGTAGCTAAAAAGATACCGCACCTATTTTTCAGAATACCCTCACAAGGCCAAAAGCTGTATTAGCACCTACAAAAATTGCAATAAGCATTTAATATTCCAACAGATGTTTGAGCTAGACAATTGACTATAACACACCATAAAACATTGGGTCTATAAGGCTAAAATAGTGCCATCAGCAATGATATTGTAAAATTTTTCATTTTTTAAAAGTAGTCTTAAATTTATGACAATGACTCTAATTTCCAGTCGTGAACAAACTTTCTGTCGGTTATTGCTGGCTTTTATAAATGCTCCTTCTTTTATTACCTCCTTCCACAGAAAAATTGACTGCGGACTTGCTTATCCAGGAAAAATTTGACAAAATGCTCCCATATAGAATACTCTTCAGTAACTCTTTGTGCTCCCGTCAAAAGAATTAACACACCGCCATTATCACTCTTGCAGCGGCGATGCTGCTCCCTTCTCAATACGTGGTTTTAAGTGGGTTAAAAGCTAATCTGGTACTGATTTATAGATCACTTGCCTGCATAACTGAGGGTCGCCATGTTGGAAATGAAACATAGCAGAGAAAGACGAACTGCATTCTTTCAGTTTCAAGAAGTAACGGGCTCCGCACTGGATAGGGAGTTGATCGACTGCGAACTGAGGATAAACGAAGGCTCCGTCTTCCTCACAGAAAACCTAACCAGTAAGCAAACACATGAATTCAAAAAATTGCACGGACAGACAAAACAAAAATACAGAAATTGAGTTGCACATTTTTACTTTTCTGCCTCGAGAAAACAATGCAGTCATCAGGCCTACATTGACCAGAACTGCTGGCACAGTGCGTTTCTACCACAAGGCAATCAAGCAGGAGAAGTTAGCTTGGATCATTATCAAGTAAATTACTATGCGAGTTATGATACAAAAATAAGTCAATATTTGAGTTTATAACATCTTTTGGAAAAGTAAGATGGCCCTAAAAGCCATTTGGAAGGTTTTGCTATAAGTTAACAAAGTTTTTTATGAATTGGGTTACTCCACTTTTTTTGCGATTTTGCATTTTAGAGGACTTCAAAAAGCAACTTGACTTGAAAATCATGTAATCAGTTTTTTGCTGCTTCCTGGTACATATTGCGTGCAACTATCTATCTGTGGTTTGTGACTTATTGCACATTTGCGATTTATTGGCAAAATAAAATCTACTTTGGTAGTGAAAACTACCTTCCTAACCCTACGCTGCGCTGTTACTTCCTTACCTTCTTCGTTTGCAATCTGTCACGGAGTGCTTCTGTAATCAAGCTTTTAACTCGAAGCGCATCGATGTCTTGACCTGGTACACATGAAATTGCCGCATTTTGCAGACACCATTCCAATTCCAGGTATTGTTTTCTAAAATCAAGACAAAGAATTATCCTGCGCGAAATGATTCAGTCAATGTCGAGCACTTCGAGTTTAAGATCAGACGATCTCCAACTGTCGCAGACTTTATTCTCAGCTTTCTGGGGATAGATACTTTACAGCGATACGCAAAAGCGAGTGTAGTGAGGGAATAGGAGGGGGCTGCGAACTAAACCATGGCGGTCATTTTCGTAGAAAAGTTGTTGAGCACACTGAGGTGAAGGTCTTTAGTCCCTTTATTCCTTCTGGTTTCGCCTTCGACGCATAACAACTTGTGTTTGTACTTGATTCAGAGTTACAACTACAGGCTCAGCTCCTTTCCACGATTGCAGGCTCTGTAACGGAGTCTCAGATCAAAGACTCAACAACGCAAAGCCCATACGGGCATTAAACACGCAACATTACGATTTCGAGCCAGCCCTTTATCGAGCGACGCCACACCACGAACTGCTATGGTCGGTTTTCTACTCGCATTCACTGAAAGCGCATAAACTAAGCTTTTTTAGTTTAAAATACTTCTAGCCACAGCGCAAACAAAAGTGCGCTTGCAATCTGAAAAGATGAGAGTAGGGGAGAGCCTTGACCCTTTGTATGTCGCGATTACGTCATTAGTGCTTGGTGTTGTTGTCTTTTTCCCTTTAGCTATGCGGCTATACTCTTGGGGATGGGTTAGAAACCAGTCTCATCCTGCTTTGTACGCACTTGCATCGTTTCGGTCTCAATCGGAGGGTTTCGAAGAAATCTCGAAGACAGTGGCCAAGGCGATGGGTGTACTCCAGGAAGTCGCACATGGCGTTGGTGGACATGGTAGTAGGAGGTAGAGTAGACGATGGAATGTTTAGCAATGGATCACGTGTTTGCACTGTTCATAAAAGCTTCGTTTTAAAAGAGCTATTCTCCTTAGATACGCTACAAGTTACACACAGTGTGCAAGTAAAATTCGCCTCTGAGCAGCAGCTGTTTGGCCTTTTGCGGTTGCATTTTTATCTTCCGGTAACGGTAGAACCTTTCGTCGGTGGCGTTAAAGCTAAAACAACGGTGGGTTCAGACCAGCTTTGGAGTTTCCAGCACTGCCTGCACGATGCATTTCTACGACAAGCTTGAAAAATTGCCGTGAGGCGTCTTTAATCAGTGCACAACAACGTAGCCACATTAAGATTCAAACTCATGATCACTCTCACACCAATCGATCCTTGAACCTATACTTCGATTCTTGAACCTATACTTGACCAATTTGCCGACAAACTGTACCTTATTTGGTCAAAAATTGTAACACTTTGTCGCAATCAAATTGTTATGATGGACGTTGTCTTCAGTAAGTCGAAAATTATAGCTATATAACTTACTGCAGGCTATATAACCCTAACCTGTTGAGAAAAATATGTCAATAATTTGATCACATAGCAATTTAAATGTAATGCGGTAACTTCAAAGATTATAAAATTAACCTCACGCAATTTATTGTAAAATTCCAGTGCGCTTTTGATGAAACGAGTTAAACTTGATTAGAAGTTACAAAAAAATAGGCAAATTTTGTCAGGTTTACCGGTTCACCCAGCTCCAAAAGGAGTCTTTCTTGATGGTGATAAGGATACCAATCTGCAATTTGCATTTACATCTAGTTGAAAATGGACTGCCGCTTCCTCTTAGTCTAATCTTGACAAGGTATGATGAACCTTGAGAAATGTTTTATTTCCTGCCCCTGAGACAGAGGAGAGGTAAACAACAATTAACTCACCTATGAAATTCTTTCTGTTTTTCTTTTGCTGATTTCTTCTCCTTTTGCTTTTCTTTGCTTTCCGTCCTTTTTTTCTTCTTCGCCGCAGTTTTCTTTTCAATGCTAGAGGAGGAGTTGGCTCTTCACCATCAAATTCACCTGCTTCTGATGCTGGAATCATACTTAAAACCTCCAGGACACTCAAAGGATTACGAGAAGAACCATAAGTAAGGTTTTTGAACTAAACAATAATTTGAAAATGCAGTTAAATGACGTGATACTTTGAAATTCATAAGAAAATTAACACCTGCCGTCGCACACAGCATGGGCAAAGCTTATTGCTTTTCACGTAAAGCAAAACAATGAGATCAAATCGTTGGGCTAGCCCCTCTCGCTACGCGTTCAAAATAAGTGGAGGGAGATTTTAAGGACATGCCATTTAGAGAGGAAGCTTTAGTCTATGTGCTCTAAAGCCTCATCAAATTGCGTTCTAGTTGAAAGTCCCTCTCACCCGCCCAGGATATGCTCATCATGAGAGGCACACCTTCTACCTGCGCCAGTGCATGGGTCAAGTTTAAATTGATAAAATCGTCCTTGAATGGTAAACAACATTCCAAAGTTAAGTTTCACATACATTTTGCCTATTTAATAAAACCAAAAATAAAAACAAAATCCGATCCACACGTGAATTCACCAGTGTTCCAACAACAAATGATATAAAAAGTCTATGTATAACGCTAAACAAAGCCAAGGGGTTCGTTGTTTATTTTGGCCTTGTCTATTAAGTAAAATCAAACACATATTTCTCCAACTTGAGAAAACAAGTCAATCAAACTAAAACTAGAGCCTATAAAGAATTTCATTTACAAGATTGATTCAACCAAAAACAGCAGCTCTATCAAATTGAACATAAAATGTAGAAAGTTAAATAGATTCAAGAAATGAATTCCAGCAAGGAAACTTATTCTATAAAGACTTTACCCAACTAAAAACATAAAAAAAACAGGTAAGATATAGCAAACTCACTGAGATGATTTGAACTTTGGACCTTCTTGCCGGCAGCATGGTATTGAGGAAGATCTTCTCGGCTTCTTGCATTTGGATTCCAGGACCAACCATAGGACTGGAGTCAGTCTCGTTTGTTTCATCAATCGTCTTTCCTACATTACAAAGTGGACATCAGTCTGCGATTCGGCCATACTTTATCCAGCAGTTTCGAAAAAATTTTTAAAGTACAACTAAATAACTTGTGTTCAGAACTTTTTAGCACACAGGCTTAGGTAGATCCAAATCAGGAAAAAGTGAAATGGGAAAAGTAAAAAAAAACTAAAAAACGTTTTTCAGGATTATATTTTCAACAAGGTTTTCTCTTCCTTTTTCGCAAAGGACGGCGAGGGAGAACAGGATACATTGCTAAAGAACCGCAAATCAGAGACGATTCAATCAAAACAAAGTCTTACCGGCACATGGCTTTAGTTCCACGTCGTCAATAGCAACCACTCCTTTTCTAGAGGCCCCTCTGATGGTTTCAAAAACGAACTGAACTTTGGAATGCTGTAAACAAAAAAATATTTGTAATTCCTAATAACTTAAATGATTTGTTTTTAAAGGTATGATGCTCGACCATAATCAGGAGCAAGTGATGCTTGTTTCTTAAGTGGAATCACGCCCTATAAGTACTTCTACTTACGGACGATTGTTTTGACACAATTTTCCACGCTTCAATGGATGGAATAGTAAAATCGCTCACCACGCATGTTCGTGATGGGCGATCATTGGAGACACACTAGTGAACTGTCTTATCGGTGTTAAGATTACCAGTCTGCATTGGTATTCATGACTAATTCCAAAGGTTCTTCCATTTTCCCCTAACCTGTTTTCGATTTGGTATGCGCTGTGGACCTGGAATTCTGCCTCATGCCGTGCCCGAGGACGAATAGCGGTTAACACAATAAAAGCAACACAATAAAAGCAACACGATGTATAATCAAATCAAGCTTCCAACTGCGCTCACAGAAACGATCACTGACATAAAAAGTGACTTTTATTAAAATCTTGCACTAAAAAACAGAGTATTATTTGCCGAGATCGAAAATCGAAAATCACAGCCAACACGAAATATTAAGTTACATGCTTTTTGCGTAGTCTTGAAATTCGAACTGCAAAACATACAGCTGCGTTGGCTACAATCGTTCAATTAAAAACCAATTTAGCTAAAACAACATTGACGTCTTAGTTTTGATCTTCTCTCATCAAAAGCAATTGGAAGCCAAACAAATCAGAAGCACACGTGCCCAATCCCTAAGTTCATGGTCTTTGCAAAATGTTTTTGGCCTTAAAAAAGTAAGGATTTCTTTAAAAAATTCTTATAATCTATTTTATTAAACACACAAATACACAATCAACTACATCAAAACAGTTCTCAATTTGATAAATTAGGGCGCATAACGCTGCCGTGGTTAAAAAAGGGGTCTTGGATCGAGGAAAACGTTTTTGCTCTCTTCTGCCCTTCACAAAATTTACTAATTCGCCCTTAGATTAAAATTGCATAATGACTACTTCAAATTTTTTGGTGTTTTGCTTTAAAATCACTTCGTGAAATTATTGTTTTTTGATAAACAAACTTGAACAGCTAACTCGTACAAAAAAATGTTTCGAAGCGTGCACTAGATGAGTCTTTTCTGCGTGTTTTCAGACACTGCGTTGGAGTGAGATATTGGCTTATGTTTGCAAAACACAAGCTTGATATTTTTATCAAGCTTCATAAACACCAATTGTGAAAGAAAAAAATTTCAGGACATTGAAAAACTTGTTAAAAAGACACATTGGTGCCTCATTTTTCAAAAAAGAACATAACGCCAGTTGCCGTTTTATGGGCGGTTTCAACTTCAAAGAAAATAATTTAAATGCGCAGTAAAGAAAGATCAGGTTTTTCAAAGAGTATGTTTAAATTTCACCAACTGCTGCTGCATGACTGAAGTGCTGTTGACCATAAACAATAGGTACTCAAACACTTACCTGGTTTAAGATTACAGTTCTACATGAGAGGAATTTGAATGCTCAGCGAAAAGAGTGCTTTTTTTTAGACTTATTCATCAAGAGACAGCAAGAGTAAGGTAGAATGCAAAGTGGCCTTAATGCCTTCACATCAGCTCTTACCTACATCGCAAGGTTGGCGCAAACATACTTTGCAGTCAAAGTTGAAATTTTGTCCGATGATGGCGTATTCAAAATTTTTATTTTCAAAAAAAAGGCTTCCCAAATGATTTTTTGACGGTAAAAAGTATGAAATTTCAAAGCTCCAAATATCTTCGTTTTTGTTTTAACAACATGTTTTCCCCTCCCAAGTGACGCTGCAGCACTTCCCTGACTCTTAAAGACTCATAAACGCGCTAAGCACATTCTGTTTACTAAAGTCTGTTACCACCTCATTACAAACGACAAGAGAGTGAATGGAATTTTTGCAGCTGTTGAAAAGTTATCTTTTTGTCATTGTTAAGAAATCTATTTTTAGCCGAACCCTATAGCAAAGAGTAAAAATAAAGACACCAAGTCGTTTCAACGGAAGTTCTGATCCATGAGAAAAATAATTTGATATCTGTAAAGCGTGCAGCTCAATGCAAAAAAAAAATTCGTTCCTTTTTGTTCTAATAACCAATAACAAATTTGAAAAAATTCTCAAAGTTTAAACAAAACGAACAAAAGTTCAATTTCAGCAAAATAAGACAAAAAAGGATGGAATGTATACGGCGTGAAACCGAACATGATATTCGGAGAGGCTTGCACGTGATATAGATTCAATCACGGCTTAAATGTGAGGAACACGAAAGAATGAAGATATTTATTTTATTGTTTTGAGACAGCAAACGTTTTATATATCGTTAGAAATTAATTATCAATAATATATAAAAATGTAAACCTTGATAAAGAAGGTTACCTCTAGTAAATGTGGCAGGTAACATGTTTTTGTAATTATGTTTCTTTACTAATAACTCGCGTTCCCGATTTAGGCGAAAGAAAATTACGAGAGGACTTGAAATGCCTTTCTGAAGTGAAATTCTCTCAGAAACTTAAAAATATTGAAATCTGTTCATCTAAAGCTACGTTTAGCAAAAACGCTAAGAGCTTCAAGAATTTTCTCATACAGCCAACTTAAATTTCGATAGTGTAGGTCAAAATATCATAAAAACTCAAAAAATCCACCCTAATTTATTTCAACAAGGCGTAAAAAATGCATTTAACGTTGCACAGCATTGTTCCAGTCACGTACAAGTGTTAGGATTGTTAAATTGTCACGTCAAAAAACAACTTTGGAAGCTGAAATGTAAATAAAATTTTCAACGCACCAATACAAAAACTCTGAATGAACACTTTACAGTCATCGAGAGTGATAAGACTTGAAAATATTTCAGAGAAATATGTGAACTATTTGATTAAAAATGAACAGCACATTCCTTTCAAATATATAACACATTCTAACAAGAAAAACGATTTAAAAATTTTGAAGACCGGGAAATCATTTTAGGAGTTTTGTAGCGTAATGAGAGTAAGAGTTAACCAACCAACTACCCCTAAAATAAACAGTTAAGAAAAAACACTAAAATATATTTTGAAGCTCAAGAAAAAACTAATAATTCACAAAAACCAATCAAGAGAGACTTTACTTTAAAATGTCACTGATTATTTGCGCATTTAGGTGTAGATCGATAACAGCATTTGCTCCCCCAAGCTTCCGATTCGGCGTATATTTAAAGTACTGTTGCTTTCAATTTGAACAAAGCAACATTCTTTGACCTCAACGTTTCAAGTTTAGTTTTTTTAAATAAAACATGAAGGATACTGTACGCTTTTCAGGGGCCCGTAGCTTAAATTAGGTTCTGCTTTCTGTGCTATCATGAAACATGAGTGACATAACATAAGTAAATTTATTTATTCTGTAAACGAGCTTTATAGTTAAAATTTCACCATTAATGAAAAAACAAATTAGTGGGCGAAGGCATTCCATCTTACCTTTTCAGCTAAAATTCTTCCATCTAGTGGAACAACAACTTTTTGAAACTCTGTTACTTGTAAAAATCCGTCTGCTTTTGACCATATCGGCATTTCCTCCTTAATAGAAGTTCTTTTTCCAACCATGTACACTGTGAAATGAAATTATCAAAAGCAGAAAACTAAACGTTTAGCCTAAAAGTATTGTAATGCAATAAGCGATATGCGCCTGCAAAAAGTTGTCACAAAAACATTTAGCAGTAAGTTCATTTTATATCTGGCATGTGCTTAATTGTAGTCGCTCTGCGTCTATTTGATCGGGACAGAAAAAAATGTGGGTAAGTATCAGCTTTAGTTTAAACACTAAGCCCCAATTTTAAGTGGTGTTGCTGCAATATTTGTCTTGCGTATTAGAACTAAAAACAAGCTGCTAGCCTTAATACACACAGTAATATTGAGACATCAGTCAGGCAAGGTCAAGGAAGTAGGCAACCTTCAATAGAGGTTCTAGGTTCCTACAAATTTACAGGTGTCACTCATAATCACCATGGAGTGGAGGGGGGGGGGTCACTCATAATCAACATGGAGTAGTAGGAGGTGTTACCACAATCTCCTCAATGGGAACTCAATCTACCGTCTGATGATTAGCGGTCACATCATGCTGCTGTTTACCTTTTCTTTTTCTTGCAGCACGGTACAAAACGATTTTTCAGGTTTTCGTCACAAACTTAATCAAGATTAGGCCACTGGAATACGCTGGTTGATAACAAAAAAGTGAACCACAAAATATATAACTATGTATCAAGTATTGAGAGCACCTCTTACATTTTAACAATGAATTTCCGTCCGGAAAAGGTAGTTTTGTTCCACCAAGCGCCATCCAAAAGCTTAAGCAACTACCCGGAGCAAGAGCAACCGGGGGACTTCGTAATCGGGACTGAAATCCTACTGGTCGGCTCCGTGACAAGAAATACAAAAATTTTCCTTTAAAAATTTTTCAGTCAACATTCGAGGTAGTTTTCTACTATACTGAGTAGCATCAGTGGTGTTTCCACGTGAATAAGCGGAAGCGCCACTTAACCATATCATAGAACAACATTACCACGAAAAGACAAAAGAGGCCTAGTTTAATTATCGCCCCCACCTTACAAAATCACAATCGCACACCTCATTAGCAAACGTGGTATAAAAGAAAAATAACTAATACATTTATACGGAGGAATACTAAAATACGGAAATTCGTACAAAAATATCAATTGGAATTGTAAACTATACATGAAATAATAGCTGAATCACCGAAATTTGTAGCCAACTAATATATGAAATCGCTGAATCTCGGAAAAACTGCGATCTCAAGAAATCCGGGAAATCACACATACGCAGAAATTTACTAAAGTTGATGAAAACTAAAAATATAATCATCCGATCGGATAAAACGATAAGCTTTTCATACAGATATCCAACTCACAACCAATGAATTTCCCACATTTGATGAACTATTACGCATCAGAATTATAAACACAAGTATCAAAATCTGTCGCATATTGTTTATTAACATAGTTGATTTTGTCTCAATGAGAAATGAGACCATTAATTAACTACTTATTTGAATAAGACTACCTATAAACCACCGTTGGTGTCTCATTGAGAGGAAATCAAGTAAAAAAATGAGATAAGTAAATTGAATTTAACTATGCATTTCGATGTTTAATAACTCATTAATCCTGAAGATAGTTAGTCATTTAATTTCGAAATTCAAATGTTTTTTCATATTTTCGTAAATCCGCATTTCTGTATTTTAGTAACGCCCCATTTCCTAGGGTCGTAATCGTAGTCGCACACATTGCCAAAATTCCGTCATATTAACTCCGGTAAACAAAACAAAACAAAAAATAAAAGCGTGAATGCAAATCTTGAAACCGGCAGTTTCAAAACGGGCGCGAACATTATTCCGCTTACATTGTGCAGTCCATCAACAACCGAAGAACACAAATCAAGTCTGACTAAATCTAGCTACAAGACAATGCTTACCGTGTTCAGTTTCATGGTCTAGAAATGGAAAGCGCCGGATTTTTCTTCCGATTCTCCATCCAGCTCTTCGCATTCCAAACCATTCCCGTTTCCATCCGCAAAACGTCTTCCGGTTTTTGTCAAAGTTGCAGTCTATTTGACTTTGCGCTAAGGACACAGTCACAACAACTAATGCTGTGGCAACACACAACGCCAACTTCATTGTTGGAGTAAACTTTTCTGTACGCAACAGTTCGACCGCCTAAAAATCAGGAACAACGTTATTTAGTGAGATTTATACTGCACAAAGAACGACGTGAAAACATGAGACGCCGCTGAACTGTTAGTTCAGGATTCTTTAGTATCTGTGTCAAGTGCAAATTGGCCATACTTCAGGCCAGTGTTTGTCAACCGGGTGGATTGCACACACCTCAGTGTGCCAGTATTTTGTATGGGTGTTCCAACGTAATGGGATGTACCGATTTTCAAACTGAAGACCTGTTTATTGCAGCAATTATCGCACGATAGGGCGTTTAAACTTCATTTTACCTGTTCATTTAATTTGAACAGGAGAATGTGCAGATTTTTCGAGAAGCAAAATTATTTGTATCCAGGCGGACAACCAGAGGGAAAGATGGTTGAAGCCCCCTTTAGCACTAACTTTCATCTAAAAAAGGTGAGTTTTGCCTCAAAACTAAGCTTTGGATCCACCCTCACAAAAATCAAGATTGCGTACCTGACAGTACCGCTACAAAAAATGATTGACGAACGTTGGCGTAAGCTCCAACAACTGAAAAACCTTCTTATATCTTGATTTGATAAAAATGGTGGAGACCTAACAATAAGCCCAGTGGTATCACTTGAGATCGCCATGCCCGGAGCGGATTCGAAAATGTCTAAACCGAAAAAGTGATAGCTTTTATTACATCAATTAAACAGGTCATTATTTAGGGATCCATCTGCCAGAGGCTTGTCCATTAAATCAACGTTAACTGGGGCGGATCGTTCCTCTTAATGATTCCACTGAAAAAGCCTAAGCTCATTACATGTGAAAACCTAACAGCAACGTTTTTATGAGTGAGGGTGACCAGCTACACACTTTTTACTCTAATACTACTGTTTCCAGCTAACTTAATAGCATAGAGGCGACGACTAAAAACTCAATAGCATACTTATTTAATCTCTTCGGCAGCAAATCAAATCTACAAAAAACCTTCACCTCTAATTCTAATCGCATCTGTGCCCGTATAAGTCACCACAACTTCTTGTTTATCCGGTAACTGTCGAAGGCAATATTACGAAATGCTTGACTTGCGTAAGAATAAATTAAGCGATCTATAAGCAGTTTTGGATAACGGGTACTGTATTGTTAAAAAGATGGCTTATCTCCGAATTATCGTTGATATATCGATTCATTTTAAGAGTTTTATTTTTATAAAATTGCTGTTAACGATAAAATCATTTCAAATATATTTCTCCTCAAAAGAAAGTGCTTCAAACATTTATTAGTTTAGTTCGGACGACCAAAACTTACAAAATGCCTAAACTGTTTTTTGGATTTTATTTGCTCAACGTAGCTCAGTAAATACAAACGTTGATTCACCATTGCACGGTTGTAGGTTCGAAGCCTGAATGCTTTTTAGTGCTTTTCATATCTTATTATCTTTCGCTCAGGAAGTCGTTTACCGCTTATGCTTGAACATCGCTGTCTTCAGTTCTGCTTCGTAGTTACAGCTGGCACGGTGTATTTCCACAACCAGAGCAACCACGTAGAGAAAATTGCTGTAAAGTGACTTTCCCAAATGTACAACAACGTGACAAACAACATCGTGAAATTCGAACCCTCAATCATTGTCACTCGACCACAATTGTTCCTCAATCTTGTGCTCAAACCCACTAGACCACGATGTAAGGCGTCGGTTTATGCGAAGCTGCGTCTTTTGGAAAACTATTTCATGGCAACATCCACTACCGCGTTGTATTGAAAGGCGATGGTTATTTTGCCGTCAACGGCATTTTACCCTCGGAGACTATTTTTCCGCCAGACATTTGTGATGGACAATTACAATGACGTATTTAACATGTGACTTCTAGCCGTCAGCGTTGGTCAATTTCAGTGACGAATTAAAAAAATGCACCCCCGCTGTACACTCCTCCACAATGTACACTCCTTGATGCATTCACATACCAAGCCCCCTCCAGTGCATACTGCCTTTGTCCAAGCACCCTGCTAGCAAAGATTCGAATCGGTAACCATAGCATTTGAAGGCAGCTGCATTATCCACTACACTGCAGCATCACCTCTGATTTACAGCAAATACCCCCATTTAAACACATATGAATGGTGGCGGCAAAATAGCCACAAAGGGTAAAATACCATCGACGACAAAACAGCCACTTCCATTTTGAAATGTGGCATCTCCCAACAATTTTGGCAACCCCGAAAGAGGCTTAAACAAGTTGTTCAATGAGTTATATACAGGGTTACCATTTCGCGCTTGTTTCCAATACTTGTGTTTATCTTTCAGGGCACTGCCTTAGCAAATAAAAACGTGCTTGTTTCTAAGGAACGTTGTAATTTTTGATTTGCGCGCTTATTTTGTCTCAGAAATCGTTTCAGTTTGAAAAATTTATTGGTCAAAATTTGGACCTCCGAAAAAGTCTTCACCTTCCATTGGAGTTGAAAATTGAAAAAAGTATTTGGCGAAAGCATCATTTTGTCATTGTGTTTACCTTTTGTTCTTGGTCAATGGCTACTTCAGTATATACTGTGTATATCACCGTTTAGTATTTAGGCCTACTTAGAGTTTATATTTCATCTTTAACAAACTAGCAAAAAATAAAGTAAAAACACATTGCACAAAGATTGCAAAAAAGCAAGGAATTTTGAAAAAACCGTTAGGTTATGCAAGGCAAGATGTTCCTATCCTCTACAAATGATCAGGGTACAAAATATATAGCAGATTTTGCAGAAGGTTTTTCTGCAATGAAAAAGAACCTAGATCTGTTCTAAAATAATACATTTCTAGCCATGACTGCGTATTTTGTATGATCCGGCCTGCGATAAAACTAGTTTAAAACAGTTAGACATAATGGGTTCCTTTTTAACTTAACTTTCAGAGTTATTTTACAAAAATACTTGAGCGAGCAAAAAAATTTCAGGAATGTGGAAATATTGTTTTTGTTTGATAACAGTATACCTGTCTAAAATATTTTATAATTTATTTGTTCGTCTAATGAGCTATGCTTAGGATTAACTTAACGAAATATTTCTTCCAAAAAAGGCCAAAACATAACAACTACAAGGAGATCATTTTTTTATAGAGGAAGTTCGCCGTAAAAGTTTGTCGCCGCCGATGTCTTGAGATTCGTGCGCTTATTAGAGGGGAAAAAATCAAATCAAAACTTTTCAGATCTTTGGAAATAAGGGTGATTTCCCGTCTTTGTCAAAAAAATGTTTGATGCTTTTATTTCTCCACAGCAGACGTCACTGACAATTGATTTAACTTACTCTCTGACGAATCACTTATCAGAAAATGCCTGTGAGAAATTACAAAATTAACTCCAATTTTGTTTTATCAAATAAGAAACAATTTGCTGACTCAATCATGGAATCGAACCAGGTCTTGTTTAGAAACTTCCTCCTCTCAATACGCTTACACGGCCCCTTGCACTGACCAAGTTCTATGTCAGCCACATGGACCAACGCATGCAGTACTGCGTTATCATGATGTCGTGACGCTAGCAAAACTAACAGCTTTTAAGCAAATAATGAGTTCATGAAAAAATTCCTCGCGTTTTTCCTTCAGATGCGTTTTTCTCGACGTTAAAACCGTATGAGCGAATTTCGAAGTGCGAATTTAAAAAAAATTTTCTTCCAAAAAGCATGAACTGACACCTCTCACTTGTGCCAAAGTGTTTGTTGCCAAACCAAACAAAATTCAACAGAAAAATTGCTGTAAAAATGTCGCCGCACGCAATAGGAAGGTTGCATATGACGTCACACATTTCGCGCCAAAAAAACTGGCTGACCAAAAGCTGTAATTTATGCTGGTGAGGTATAGGGCGAACACCAACTTTTGGGGTTATTTTGAAAACTAATGAAAAATTAATCAAATTTGGAATGAATTATTGCTAGTTGGATTCTCGGAAACAAACAAATTTGACCAAAAGCAATTTGGTTGAGATTTGGTCTTTCAATTGGCTAGTATAAGCCTAGCACAGTGTGCTAATCAGGGATGTGGAAGCGGTTATTTTTCAAACGCTTCCGCTTCCGCACCTATCGCTTCCGCTTCCGCTTCCGCTTCCACCAACAAAAAACGAAAAAACGACCGTTGACAATTTTTTTTAACTTTTGTGGGTCTGTAGCCTGCCTTTTCCTACACCTTATCATTTTGAGAAAACCAAAACCTTCATTTATTGCTATTACTTTACCTACTTCGCTTAAGCTTATTGTTTCGAACTACTCTGTGTTTCTTTTTCTTAGATATCAGAACTCGCGTTGAATGTAGAACAGTGCTTTTCAATCTTTTTGTCATCGCGGAACCGCTAATGTAGTTTCGCGTTTGTCACGGAACTCCCACTAACAAAAATTTAGAAATCACAAATTGCTTGCGAGAAAATCAAATATTTCGTTACTACAATTCAAAAAATAATTAAACACTTCAACAAATAGACAGTTATTACAAGTTCCTTCACTACTTACAACTACTTTTACAACAGTTAACTTAACCCGTTTCTTACCAATGTTACCATGTGGGAACATATAATCAATCACGTGTTTCTTTCTTAAATAACGAATTTTTGTAGCATTAAAAAGCAGCAAAAATGATACAAGGAAACATTTTTCTTTAGCTTTCTACAGTTTTTGGTGTGGTTTATTGCATTGTTTGAGAAATTTTAAAGGTGGAAAATGCCGTGAAATAAGCTTTAATCACGTGATCAGTTTCCATGGCAATATCACGCTCGGGTAACATTTTTGGTAGTTAGCGAAAGTGTTTTATTAAAAAGTCTTCATATCGACGTGTAACTCACGCTACTACTACGTCAAAAGTGAGAATCCTAGTAGAAACAATAGAAAGAACAAGAAGTGTAGTTCTACTCACTCCTGCTGGTGGCGATGAATGTGATCAAGCAAGTGATAATGAAGAAGTTCCTCAAGGCTTTGAAACGGCTTTTGAACCTGCTGGTGAGCTCAAAGTGAAAGAACATATAGATGATGTAGAGGAAGATCAAATAGGTTTTCTGACCGAGAGAACCAAAAAAAGAAAGCGAGCTTCAAATAAAAGTACGAGTTGCGACTAAAAGCATGTGTTGAGGCGTGTACCACGATGCATCCTGCTTGTAATTTTGAATAAAAAGTAAAAAAAAATATTTTACAAAATTTTTTTATTTTTGAGTTTTTTTGCTGCAACCCGCCAATGTTCCCATATCGGAACATATGTGTATCTCAAAAACCTTTTTAGCTAGAAAGATAATTTTTGTATATCAAATCAACGGTTCAGTTTAGTCTTATACAGCGCAATTGAATAAAAATAGACAACTGGAACATGTAGTGGTAAGAAATGAATTAATGCTTCTCAGATCTAAACCGTATGATTACATATTACAGCTCTCGACAATAACCTGTCGTCACAACAACAAATTACACAGTATAGCATTGATTTTCCTTCTCTATCCTCAACTAACTCTGACTTTGAGTTAAATTTAACTCCAATTATCATTACCGACCTTCTATCCGTCCTCAAAACACGTATTGACTCCGATCTTTTTGGATAGTGAAAAGCGAAATTTCTGTTGTATATATAGTATGTGCATTTAAAGCGAGCAAAATTAAACTACACCAATCAACAGCCGCCTCAACGTGGTGGTGAAGTCCCAGACCCGTTTGGATTGGTTCAAAATGGCTGTTGGCCTTCCCGGGGGTCCCAGTTACTCCGGGCACTCCCCTTACACCAACCATTTTTTCGCCGTGCAGCCCCCAAACGACCACAAAAGGGTAGCACGCAGCCTCTTTAAAATTGGCCTGTCTTCTGTCTACTCCTGCCTTTCTCTTGCCCGTCTTCTCATTCTTCTCCTTCTCCTGATGAGCAGCAACGTTTATCCTAACCCTTGCTCTGTCTTTCCCTATTTAGTGTGCGCTGGAAATGTGACCTGTAGGGGTAAGACAGTGCAATGCTGCTCATGCTCTAATTGGGTTTATTTAAAGTGATCACTACTCTCCTATTCTAGATTCAAAACTCTTGGCAGCTCTCACTTCTGGAGCTCCCTTCCCTACTTTTTTTGGAGATTCTACACCTACCAGCACTGTGACTTCCTCCTCGGACTCGTCCAGCTTGTATACCTTCACTGCTCAATCTGGCCCCCTTCCGCTAATGCAGCACTCGCACTCCACCCTCACCTTCAAACCTCTTATCCTTTTTCCGCCCACTTTGTATCTTCTCCTTCTGCACCCTCACCACCGCCTCATGCTCCTGGCTGTTTCTCTTTACCTCCTGCTTTCTCTTCCCCTCCCTAACTCTCTCAGGGTTCTTCAATGGAATGCTGGGATCTCTGCGCCAGGAGCATTAAACTACTACACTTTATTTTGTCTCATTCCGTTGATCTTATTTATATCCAGGATTCTAACCTTAATTTATCTTCCTCTTTTCAGATCCCTGGATTCTCTGCTCTGCAATCTGATCGCACCCACTCTCGATCTGGTATTTTTTCTACTGATGTCCCAGACGCTAGCGGCGGCGTCATCATTTTCGTCAAGCAGAGCTTATTCTCCTCTGAGCTTTCTACCTCCTCTCTTTCTTCGCTTGGCCCCTACTCTGATTGTGTAGAGGTCAACATCTCTCCAAACGACTCCTCCTCACTCTTATTTCTTAATGCTTATGCTCCCCTATTCGTTCTTCTACGAAGGATAGCAGAACCAATTTCTTTTCTCTTTCCATTCTTCCCCCTATGTGGAAGCGGAAGCGGTAGAATTTTCGCGCTTCCGCTTCCGCTTCCACAGAAAAAGACCGCTTCCACCGCTTCCGCTTCCAGCTTCCGCTTCCGCTTCCACATCCCTGGTGCTAATATTTAAAAAATGCCCCTAAGAGAAGTGCCATCTAACTACCTTTTGCTCCTCACTTAAAAATAAGCTATGCCAATTAGATACCAGTCGGTACATTAGGAAAAAAACCATTATTTGATCATTACTACCGGTACGGCAAGCTTACTTGTTGTGTCCAAGGGCAAGGCATTTAACGGTATACCTCCATCTTTATGTGGCAAACAGGTGGTGGGGCCAAGCAGTTTACCCATCGTGGTGACCCAGTGTGACGAAAGACATGCAAACAGAGCATGAGCTCATACGCATGAATGAATAAATCGGTACCGTAACTTTTACATTACCCTTGGTTCAGCAGCCCAGGTAATAGCCCAAACAATTGTTTAAGGAGTAGTTAAGGTCACACAATTACATCTGACTTATCAATATGACTGGCCTGCAATCACTATTGACAAAAAATTTCAAAAACTTATTGATTTTATCCGACAATAACTAATCCAGCATATGACAAACGGTACAGAAGTCTGCCTTGTCATTTAGGCTACAGTATAACTTAATTCATGCAATTGAATTGCATGAATTACAAATATGCTCTTTGGTCCTTAATTGAACCAAAGAGGGGTGGTGGGAGTGTTTTGTACAGGGTATTACAGAAAATAAGCATACGGCTGATGAGGGTCAGTAACCCGAAACAACGTTGTCCCGTGTTGTTATTTTGTGTTATACTGACTGTAATAGGCTGACATTATACTCAAATGCTATCCCTGCATGTTGATTCTAGCGCAATGCGGTTGAAACATGTGAAGCGCCTATGTGATATAGGTCAAAACCGTTGCCCTTGTATGAGGTCTATGCAGTAATGCAGCAATGGATCGATGGCATGATCTGAAATTGCCCAGAGGGGCATATTTGAATTTTATGCCGGAAACACTGTTGGATGGACTAGCCTACAATAGGCTAGTACAGATTTAGTTTTGTGTGAAAGATCATGAATAGCTGGCATGTGAGATGCTGGTGTGGATTAAGGGAAATTGAGAATGCTGGTGAGGCATCACCATATTTAGACAGTATAACTTAAGTTTTCAACTTTTCAGAATGCTTATGCCACTAAATATACTGTATAAGTTACACATTACAATTCACTTAAACTCAGCATTCCCAAACACGCTGATTAATCGAATATGAAACCTTCACAAAAGCTGGCTACAAATAAGCCTACATGTTTAGCCCATAAAATTAGCCCAACTATTAGCAATAACAAGCAAACCTTAGCACCTCTTATCTTACTTTGACCTTAGATTCATTCCTTAACATCAGTAAAACAACATATTTAACGTTCATTCAATAACTGTTACGTTTACCGATTTGCTTTGCATAAAACGATATCACTCCTATTCAATTCAATGCAAAATTATCCAAAAGGGTCAGCCCCTTTTTTCGAAAGCGCATTTTGATGACGCTTGATCACGTGCGTGCAACCTTTCTATACTTGTGGTTTTGAAATGCCGACTACAACTTATGAATTTACTGTATTTGCTCACTAGAATTTGAAGGCCACTTGGTACAACATCACATGATCCAATTGTGGTTCGAACTTATAGAGCACTAACCCGTTCTGCCGGCGTCGCCCGCAGGACCATCTTCATTAATGTCTAGGCTAAGAATATAGATTTAGCCGGCTTCACCCAATGGATAGCTGTCAACACACTTACAAAAAGTTTTGTTTTTTCACATAGCCAATCTCATTTCCAAACAAAACTATCGGTTTTTGAAACGCATGTGGGATTGTACATTAGCCACTACATGTCTCCCAAGTTTTTAATCCCTTGCAACGCCTTCACCATTTGCCTCTTTTAACCATAAGCGTCTTCAAACTTAAACTGTTATCCGACAAATGCAGCAAGTGCTAGAAAGCATATTAAACTTGTGGAAGGGCGCCAAGGTGATTGATATGCATTTTCAGGAACAACCTATGAAATACTAGGCTCTCTACTTCCGACTTTTTTGTAACTGTAGGCGAATTTGTATGAGCAAACGCCTATGGCTGCGCTTTTGTTGCTTGAATTTGACATAAACGCTGTCAGGCAAAGAGCAAAATGAACCGAAATCAAACACACGCGGTTAATCTAATAGCAACAACTACTTCCCCACCAGTAATGGCGAGGTTAAGGATATGGGATCAGCCGGCTTCCTGGCTTTATCCAGGTGATAGTTGTGAGAACAGTAATAAACAGTTAATGTGTTGTTGACACAGCCAATTCTCATTCCAAAATCAAAAATATCGTTTTTTTAAAAGAAATCGATAAAGTCTAAAAACATTATAGGAAGATGCACGTAGCCCATATACATTTCCGAAAGTTTCTAGAGTTCCTTGCTACCTTTTCCTGTTGTTGTTGTTTTCCCGACCCCTTCCGAGGGATGGGGGCATGGTGGAAGACCATGGAGCCCCAGAAGCTGGGCAACTCTCCAGGGTGTGGACCAGAGGTCGTAGAGAGACAGAGAGTCGCCAAAGAGTGAGCGGCGTAAAGAGTCCGTAGCTGGACAGTAGAGAATGAGATCAGAAGTATCCTGGGACGAATGTCCACAGGCGCTGCAGGAAGGATTCTTGATTCTACCAATCCTAGAGAGATATAAGAACCCAAAAGAAGGCCGTGTCCGTTGCAGCGAAGACGAGAGAGAACCCAGCGAGCATGACGAGGGAGCACAAGTTCCTCGGTGGAAATTGAGGAAGCCTGTGTGTCAAAATACTTCGATGAGACAGTACGCCTCCAGTCCGAGATAAGACGACAGTGGATACGAGAGATAAGAGGAGAGAGACCAAAAAGGATTGCAGAAGGTGCAAGTAGCGCTCCTCGTCTGGCCAGCTCATCAGCCGCGTCGTTCCCTGGTAGAAACGAGTGTTCGGGGACCCATTGTAGTCTGATATAGCAAGAAGAGAGAAAAGACAGTTCCTGCCAGATCTGCCACAGAGTTTGAGATAAAGGAAAGATGAAGGAGACGACAGGGTGGTGAGGACAGAACGAGAGTCAGATAGTAAGAGAAGAGAAGAGAAATGGCAGACTTGTTGGTGCTGCCGAGACCAGCAAAGAGCGTGCAGAATGGCGCAGGCTTCAGCGGAAAAACTTGAACATACTGGGCCTGCCAAAAAGGAAAGAGTGGCCTCAGTGCCACAGAGAGAGCAGATGGCAAGAACGCCAGAGCCACCCTTGCCAAAAGGAAAAGGAACAGAGCCGTCTGTCCAGAGTAACAGATCATGAGGGGGGACAGAATCAAGGTGGGCGAGATCCGCACCTTGGCGAGAGAGAGGAGGATCAGAGCGAGAGCATGGAGAGGAAAGGGTAGACTCCACGGTGAAGGAGGACAGATTCCAAGAAGGAAACGGAAGGAAAGCAAGAAGAGCCTCCCTAGAAGAGGTAGAATGAAGCATGAGCGGGTGAGTGGACGCAAGAGCTCTCCAGGACGATCTGCAGAGTCTTGGTTTCACTCCAAGTCTGGCCAAACCTGAAATAGGAAATGAGGTTGGGAGACGAAGGGCCCGCTCATAAAAAAAAAGAGTGAAATGAGTCAGGGTGACTCGTAGGGGAGGTAAAAAAGCCTCGAAAAGAAGAAGAGGGATAGGGGAAGACGAGAGGCAGCCGGTGATGGCGCGACTGACCGCTCGGTGGAGGCGTTCCAATTTGGTGGAATTGGTAGCGCTTAGAAAAGGAAACCATCTGGGTGAAGCGTAAGTGAGAAGGGGCCAAAGAAAAGCTTTATACAGAAGAGAGACGGACTCCTTAGAGGGGCCCCATGAGGAAGCAGAGATATCGCATAAGGCCTTGAGACGTGGGAAGAACTTGGCCTTCAGCGAAGATACATGTTTAGAAAAGGAAAGAGTGCGGTCGAAGGTGATCCCAAGAAAAGTTGGAGTGGGGTTGAAACAGAGGCGGGAGCCGAGTAGGAGGATGTTGGGCTGGAGGTTAGCTTGGTGTGGATCCACTGAGAAGAACGAGGCCTCACATTTGCTCGGATTGAGAGGAAAACACCAGTACTCAGACCAGCGCTCCAATCGAAACAGAGCTCCTTGTGTGGCCTCCACCGCAGTGGGGACCGAGGGTGAGAAGGACCAAATGGCCAGATCGTCAGCGTAGAGAGAGCAGCTGATGGAAGAAGGCAGAGAGGCCGGAAGATCATTAATGAAGAGAGAGAAAAGTACAGGGCCAAGAACGGATCTTTGCGGAACACCTTGACGACTTTTGTGATCTTGATAAACCATGCAAGCGCGCCTGTCAGAAAGGAAAGATTGAGTCCAACGAGCAAAGCAAGGAGGGAGGCCAGCCGAAATAAGTTTATGGAAAAAGGCGGGATGCCAGACAGAGTCAAAAGCTTTCGAGAAATCAATAGTAGAGAGAATCGTCCGAGAGCCCGGCCTGGGTTTGTTAAGCCCATCCGAAATGGACTGAGAAAGGTACAGAATTTGATCAAGAGTAGACCGTCCAGGGCGGAAACCGGCCTGGCGGGGAGAGAGAATGGAATTATACTCCAGAAAGAAGAGTAGACGGGATAAAATGATGCGTTCAAACAGCTTTGATACGCAGGAAGTGAGAAAGATAGGCCGGAAGGAAGCAAGAGAGTCGAGAGGCTTTCCCATCTTGTGTATGGGAATAATAGAAGATGTCTTCCAGATGGAAGGAAAGGAATGCGAAGACCAGAAGAGATTGAAGATGTGAAGAAGAAAATCCATGCCATAGTGAGGAAGATGCTTTAGCATGGGATAAGCAAGTTTGTCTGGGCCAGTGGCAGTGGATGAGGAGAGGTTGGAGGCAGCCGCAAGAAATTCAGCGGGAGAGAAAGGAGAGCAAAAGGACGAGTGAGACTCCACGTGGCACGTGGCTCGGCGGAGCTCAGTGAGGTAGCCTATGGCTCTGCTACGCAGGGCCTTTGGCTGAGAAACGGAAAAGTGGAATCTCAGGTAAGCGGCATAGACCGAAGCCGATTCCCTGGGAGAAGAGTAGTTGGGAAAGCTAGGAGAGGAGGAAGACGAGGAAGGAGAGCCAGCGATATAGCGAAGGAGAGAGTATACAGATTAGGGATAGATTTGGGTGAAAGAGAAGAGCAAGTCGTCTGCCATGCCTCAGCCTTGGTTTTGGCAATGACTGACGAGGCACGTCGAGGAGCGGAGATGTAAGCCTGGCGATCTTCATCACTTCTGTGAGCGGCAGTGAAAGGCTTGCGTCTTTCACTAACCGCACTTTCCACCTCAGCAGACCACCAGGCTTTAGGAGAGCGTTTGATGCGGCCGAAAGGAATGGAAGATTTGGCCGCATTCAGTGCCAGAGAGGAAAAGAGAGCAGCAGTAGAGGAAAGAGAAAGATACAAGTATTCCTCTGCAGAAGGACAGTAAAAGTCAAAAGTGGGGGGGGCGAAGTCATTCCAGCGAGTATTCTGAAAATTGAAGGAAGGGGACGCTCGTTGGGGTGATAGGCCGGAGAGAGAGGGACGGATAGGAGAATTGGTAGGTGGTCAGAACCCAGGTCCTGAAGCACCTCCCAGGAACAGGAAAGGGCAAAGGAGGAGGGAGCAAAGGAGATGTTAGGAGAGGAGCGACTGCCAGAGAAGCGATGGAGAAGGGTAGGTGTGTCAGGGTCATTGAGGGGGAGGAAGTTAGAAGAGATGACCCAGTCGAGTACTTCCTTCCCGAGGGGGTCGGAAGTACGCCTTGAGTCCCAGAGGGAGTGATGGCAATTGAAGTCCCCAAGAATGAAGAGATTTCTGGAGGAGGGAAGAATGGAAGGAGAAAAGGAGTCGGTTCCGCCTTCCGTTGGGGAGGAGCGAATAGGGGAGCGTACACATTAAGAAAAGAGAGGAAAGAGGAGTTATTGACCCCACATAATCAGAGCAGGGATCAGGCGAAGAAAGAGAGAAGATAGAAAGTTCAGAGAAGGACAGACCCTGCCTGACGAAAATGGCAACGCCGCCGCTAGCGTTCGTGTCATTAGGAGAGAGAATGCCAGACCGGGAGTGGGTGCGATCAGAACGCAGAGCAAAGAATCCAGGAATTCGGAAAGAGGAAGATGAGTTAAGATTAAATTCTTGGATGCAGATAAGGTCGACAGAATGGGACGGAAGAAAGTGAAGTAGTTTAGTGCTCCTAGCTCGAAGACCTCCAGCATTCCATCGAAGAACCCTGAGAGAGTCGGGGGGAGGTGAAGAGGCAGAAGGCGCACAAGGACAACCAGGAGCAAGGGACGGTGGTGAGGGGGCAGAAGGAGAAGATATAAAATGGGCAGATGGGGGATAAGAGGTTTGGAGACGAGGGTGGGGCGAGAGTGCAGCATTAGCAGAGGGGGGCCAGATTGTACATGTCGGAGGAGTCCGAGGAGAGAGTCACAGTGTTACGGCAGGGGGGCAGCTCCAAGAGTGGGAGCTGCCAAGAGCTCTGAATTTGGAGAGGGAAAGTTGTGAGCACCTTAGATGGACCTATTTGGAGCAGGTGCAGCATTACACTGACTTGCCCCGCCAAATCACATTTTCAGCGCACACTGAGCAAGAAAAGATGGGGCCAGAGTTGGGATGAACGTTACCGCTCATCAACAGAAGGAAAAGAATAAGGAGACGAATAAGGGCAAGGGAGGGGCAGGAGAAAAGAAAAAGAGAAAACAGGCGACCGATTTTGAAGAAGCTGTGAGCTGCCCTTTAGGGGGCAGCATAGCGAAAAAATGAAGGGGAGTGCCCGGGGTACCTGGGACCCTCGGGAAGGTCAACAGCCATTTCGACCCAACCTAAACGGGGTTGGAGACCGCACTACCACGTTGAGGCAGCTGTTGATTGGTGCAGTTTTCCTTTTCTTTTTCTGGCCCTGTTTCGTACTGAGGAAGTCGACTTGCTCACAGGTGAAACTGTAAACGATTACAAAAAGTCTTATTCGTGTTTTTTTATGAAGTGCATGGAAAACTGTGTGGTGGGAAAGGCGCCAAAGTCATTGATATGCATATTAGTACAACTACTTACCACTTGTTTGTAGTTGTATGCCTATTTGTACAACCTAAAGCCTCTTGACTACGTTTATGTTTCTTGGTACTGGCACAAACGCAGCCATGCAAAGAGCAAACTAACCCGAAACGAAGTGCTTACAATTGCAGGGCCCCGCTAAATATTGTCGAGATTAAGAATACGAAATTAGCTGGCTGTGTCCAATTCGAAAGGAAATGGCTTCAATATTTAGATGGTATGCAGCTCGATACCAATATTTTGTGGCAAAAGATAAAACAGGACCATTCTTACTCTTTTTTTTTGTAGGGGGATCACAAAGTGTTTAGCTTGGAAAGGGCTAGTTGTTAAAAGCTTTTCTAGACTGCATTTTTGGATAAATTTGTTGAAAATTTTGATAGATAATGTCAGAAGTTTGTTCAACTATAGATGGAAAATGACGTATGGCAACCAATCTTTAATCAACCATTATGAACTAATCTTTAGCCCGAATCAATTAGTTACCGTTACATATTGCTGGAAAGCAAATTTAGTAAACTTTCAAACCAGAGTAATTGTTAATACCTTATCATAACCTTTATATATATATTACCTACCTATTTTCACTCAGCTTACCACTTTTTGGGAGGGATAAAAATTTACACTACAGGTGTTAAATTCCAATTTTTTTAGTATAAAAATAAATGTTGAAGGTACGTGTTTAATTTGTTAACAAAGTTTTGAATATCTGTTAAGAAATGAGGTTACTAATCAGTTTTAAAAAAAATGATTTGATAAAAACGTTGGACTTTTTGAAAAAAATTATGATCTCTGGTAGCTTAAGTGTTGATCGTATCTGACAGCATTACGACATCATACGGCGAGTTTCAAGAGGGCAAAAAAAAAGCGATAAAACATGCTTAAATGGCTTGAAAAAAGAATTTGTTTCATCGTCAATTCAGCTTTTATTGTTGCAAAGTTATTTTTTATCAAAAGCAGGTTGTTAATATATTTCAAACCATATTTCTACGTCCAGCAGTTTTTGATAAAATACAGAGGACAAGTTGTACAATCTAGCGATAGCTATGACGTCATGTTAAACCCCAAAAGGATAAAATTTTTGAGCTGGACTTTCGTTTGAACAAAAAATAGTTTTCATCGGTCAAAAAATGCAAATTTAAATTATCTTTCATTACGTCGTGAAACGCCTTCAAACCCTTTATGACACTTACCCCGGATAGTGATCAATCGTGCCAAGTCTGATATTGGTAAACAAAGTCGTTTCGAAGGAGTTAACACACAGAGACAGACCGAATTAGCGCTGAAGAACGAGATTTTGGAAGAGAAGCCTCGAAGCCCTGTCATATGGCTGGACCTGGAACTGAAACCCTGGTGCAGCTGTGGATCATTGAAGTTTCAGCTTACCACAGTAGCATACTATAATAATTTTTCATAATTTTATTTACTTTTGCTAATTGTAATCATTTTCTGTTTTTCTACATTTTTCTAATTTGACTAATGGATATAACTCAAATAATCAAACCAGGGCTGGGGAGTTGGAGCATCGGAGCCCTGAAATATGACTGGAGTTGAATCTGCAACTCTAGTGGAGCCGTAGAATAATTTTACTTGTTCCCAAACCATGGTCAGAGTTGCACTTTATACAGGGTAACCGAAAATTTTCTCCTTTTTTGTTTCAGATTTAGGTCATAATTGCGTTTTGTTTTAACAACTACAGATCTACATGGTCTTAATAACTGAAGAACGTGTATGGCTCATTAAATACGTATTCCAAGATGGTGGTAGATACACAGATGCGGTATGACAGCAATTTTTTGAAAAATTATTAGATACACCTACTCCACATTGCAATGCAATTCGTAACCTTGTCGTTAAGTTTCGGTAAATGATGCCAAACGTAGGTTGGGTACTGATAACTAAGTATGGCTTCAAATAAGCTCATTTATTCAAAACAGTTGCAAATTGCTGACGGTGAATCAAAGGTAACAAATCAATATGAAATCAAAAATCGATAAATTTAACAACAGATAAAGATTTAATCACTTAGCAGAGATATGCAAAAAACAAATCAAAAAATAATTAGAAAAACATTACAGGAATCAAATAGCTCTTATGAGAGACACCGTCGCATCCTCTCACAATGTAGTCCTGGTAAAAGCACCTATAAGCAATGACGGCATTATAACAAGAGAAAGAAAAGTTTTGTCCCCCCACATTTTTTCTGGCTTCACCCCTGGAAATTCTTTCAAAGTCTGTTTCCACAGCACACTCTACAGAAATACGCAAGGACGTCTTGACATTGTTCGTTGAAAGTACGCTAAATGAAACCAACATATTCAAGCGCACACGGGCGTAGTGGGCAAGCTGAACCTGGCTTCAATAGCTGCGTACACCCATAACAAAACAAACATCTATTTTGCATACTCGTTCATCTCATATAACGCAAGTTCGAAAAACAGTGAAATAAACATCAAGCTTCGTCGAAACAAATTTCTTTCTCTTCGATAAGCACTGATTTTTACGCTACGTTAAAAGGTTGCAAGTGTACTTTCACAATCAAGAACTTTCACAAGCAAGAAAAATAACAAAACTGCTACTTCTTAAAACATCAACAAAATTGTATTTAATATCTTCTAGCTTAGGCAACAATAATAAGTCATTGCATTACAGATTTTTATGATTCTATATTGCCAAACCATTAGTCTGGCGAGGCTTATAATTCAAAGCAACGCTACTTGGCCTCTACCTTGCTCACGGCCGAAATAACGATATTAAAAATGATAAGAAAACAATTACATCCGGCAATGATAACACTGCTTTAAAATCAGGATTGAACACAGTCAAGATACGGCATCCATTTTTTGTACAGATCTAATGCAACAGATATTGCCGATTCTAAAAAAATAGTAATGTAAAGGTGAGATTTTCCTTGCAAAAATAACAGAGCTAACACTCCAATAACCATTACTGAAGGTTGTTGGCGTTTCATCGCAAAATTATTCCACCGAAAAACAAACAACAATCCCCTCAACCTAGAGGTGCGGTCCCATGTAACTCGGGCTCTCTCTATTTATCTGAAGAAATATCTAATTTGGTGTGGAGCTCACCCTTTCTACTCCATGCGCTTGCTCTGACTCTCCTCTTTCTCGCAAAAGTGTGGCTCTTGCCCATCTTGACTCCCATCTCACGATCTTGTGATTTGGACTGATAGATCTGTCCCTTTTCCTTTGGATAAAAGAGGCTCCGGGATCCTTGCCAATCCCTCACTTCGTGGCACTAAGGTCACCCTTTCCTATTCGGCAAGCCCAGTGTGTTCAAGGCCTTTCGCTGAAGCCTGCCCAGTTTTGCAAGCTCTCCGCTGGTCCTGGCAGCACCAACAACTCTGCCATTTTTCTTGCCTGGTCCTCTCAGACTCTCACTCCGTTTTTACTACACTTGCATCTCTTCCGTCCTTCCTCCTATATCACACTCTGTGGCACATCTGGATGAAAATATCCTCTCTCCTCCTCCACCTCTATCAGGCTACAACGGGTCCCCGGTCACTCACATCTTCCGGGAAACGAGTATCTGCTGAGGAACATGTGCTTCCTCCTACGCTGGTGCCCTCTCTCATCTTCGCTACAACGAACACAGCCTTTTGTTAAACTCTATCTTTCTAAGAATGGCATACTTGAGAATCGTTCAGGCAGCGTTTGTGGCCATCCGTCCCAGGCGCTTCTTATCTAATTCTGCACTGCCCAGATACGGACTCTGCGCAGCTCGCTCTTTGGCAACTCCCCTATTTACAACCTCTAGTGTTTGGAACTGCCCGGCTTGTGGGACTCTACGGTTTTCCGCCATAACCCCGATCCCTCAAAAGGGGCCGGGTAACAACAACATATCACTGCGCTTTGCCGCGTTAATATTGTTAAGCTCTCACCCAGCATATCATAAGGGTCGATTTTCGGGCAACCAATGGCATCCCGACTTGATGGTGGGGCAACCAGTGTGCATTATGTATTTATGACTGGTTCAAAACAAACAGCCGATTTGCTCTAGCCTGGTCTTAATCAAGAGCTGAGTGACGGCCAGAATAAAACAACTTGATGCTGTGCGTCCACCTCAAGGAAGAGGAGCAAACACAAGAAACTGTACCTTTAAGTCAATTGATAGCAGCAATGCTACTTAAGCATCATGCAAATAGATATTGAGCATTGGGTCAAATTTTCAGAAAGACTGGTAATTTCAACGCTCATAGCACAAGGTTATGCGGCATGGACACGCGTAACCGCACGAGGTCTACCGCTCGTGAATTGGGTGCACACCATGGTTGCGACGATCGCAACTAAAGTACATGTATGGGTGGCTGCAAACTCGAAGACCGTAAGGACATTTTCCAAAACATGTTTTCCATGCCATTTCTCGTCTCAGTTCATTTTGCGTTTGGAAAACACATGTTGATTGTTTACTCATGATCAAAAATAAGTTAGCAACTAGTTTACCTATTGGTATGGATGGAAATATGGTTTTATCGGTTGTAAATGGTTCTTCAACATTTTTGAAAATATCTTCAACAAATTTTGAATCGTCGAACGGCACTCCTTTAAGAAGCGATTGCTCCAAGTACTCAATAAACAAAGCCCATCGAGGACTAAAAATAACAGCGTAATTATAAATGGGTTCCGCAGGTTTCGGAAAAGTTTCTTTAGAGAAATTTTCTTGTTTGGTTGCAGTATTCGCGGTGGAAATTCACTGTGCCGGCAGTACAGAGAGTCCTCAAATGAGTTGTTTTATGCATAGCGGTGCAACTGTCGCCGCCTCGCGAGCTACAAGACACCAAGTTAATTTGCTGATGTACCATAACCTAATCGGTACGACAATCAGCTGCAAAGGAGACATAGCCAACATCAAATAAAGTGTAAAAAAATGGCCATCAATCACTAATCGGAAGTGTAGTCCATGAACTGCCCACTAGTATGTAGCCAGCACATTAACTTAGCGCTGTTTGATGTTCGAAATCCGGCTTAACAGTTAGTTTTTTGCACTTCAAGTAAAAGATGGCCATCGTCAGATTCGAACGCGCGAGCACTGTCGCCATAAAACCAGCGTTCCAACCCACTCGACCATGTCGACGATTTTTTTTCAGCTGCATATCACTTACATCTACGAAGCTATATCACAAATTACCTATAATAGCGAGCAGTGAGCGAAGCCCATTGTTTTGAAGCGTAGTCTAATATGTTTCCAGTAGGACCCCATAAAGTCACTTGATTTCTTGCGTTGTATTCGTAGAGATCTCTTTCCTGAAATATTGGTACGTTACTTCAAGTCTTTGAAACGAAGATTTTCGGTTCGAATCTCAGAATAGGAAACCATCTGTAGATTTTTGCAGTTTTATAGAATGCTAAAACTTCAAATTTCTAAATATGGTGATGTCATGCCTCACCAGCATTCTCGACTTCCCTCAATCCACACCAGCATCACACATGCCAGCCATCCACAGGTCTCCCACACAAAACTAAATTTGTACTAGCATATTGTATGCTAGTCCATCTACAACGTTTCTCGCATAAAATCCAAATATGCCTTCTGGGCAATTTTAGATCATGCCATCGATCCATTGCTCCATTATAAGTTAAAGTGCCACGTAGCTCCAACCAAAAGTCTGGCTCAAAAGCGAGTAGGCAATGGTAGACAAATACTGAACCAACACGGGTGAATCTGCAAAACGCGGACAAAAAGGCCGTAAAACCGACTTCCTTTTTACAGTAAAAATGAACGAAGCAAAAAGCTCATGAAACCACGCAAAACCCTTAGGCACACCCGTGCTTTTCTGAGTTAGAATTGTGAATCTGCTCACCCAGCATGTCGTAAGAGGCGACTTAGGCGACCCACCAATGACAGTCCATCTTGGTGGTGGGGCTACCAGTCAGTAATTTGCATTCATGGTTGATTCAAAATGGGCTGCCACTTTCCCCCCCCCAGCTTAATTTAATTAGGTTGGCGGCACGAATCAGAAAAATTGTATCATGCCGTGCCCTCATCCCAAGACGAGGGGTAACTACATCATCAATACAACAAACCCTGGGGCAAAATATTATTACCAAACTCTGGTGGCCTTAGATGATTTGCAACAAAAATATTAACGAAATATTGCAAAAAAAGACAAAACCGTTATTTTCTCGTTTTTCTGCACTGGCGTTAACAACTTACGGATACATAATGTTATTTAAATAACTCAATACTAGCACCAACGAAGTTCTTACTACTTCCGTGGTTCCCATTAGTTTTGCATCCCGTATCCACACTCCCATCATGAAATGAGAATCACAGGACAAAATGCGATCCAAATCATGAAGAAGATCAAGCATAGTGTTGCCAAGGGTCGTGACCGATTTGAGGTCTTTCTTTGATGAAAACGCCTGAAAAGGACGAAGACAGGTCCCAAAAATATACGGAAAAACTCCGTGAGTTGCCCAGCACCGAATTTTCAAATTTGGTGGCGTCATATATTTTATCCTCTAAGGATGGTTCCAATTAGGAGTGAATTGCAGACGTAGTGTGAAAAATTTTTTGTTTCTCTAGTTTTATGCGCGCATAAAACTAAATAAACCAAAAAATCTCGTAGAAATCAGCCTTTAATCACAAGAAAACGTTTTGTCGGTTTCACTGAACAACTTGTGTTCGGAGTCGCTTCGGAGTGTTCAGTACAACTGGCGCAAAGCGTTTCTGGCGGAAGCAGGGCAACCAAGCACAAAAATTGCCGTGAATTGTCTTTCCCAAAGACGCGACAACGTAATGATCATAAGGTTTGAACGTACCAACATGGGAGTATTAATATCTCCAGGCAATTAAATTGGCGCTACGAAGTCTAATCTTTCCCACAAGTCCAAACTCCATCCTCAGCCAAAGCGTTTGCGAAGGCTCGTGGCAAATAGCTTATAAAAGACGTGAGGCCAAATCAGAGGGTTGCATGGTTCCTGAAGGCGTACATCGTCCTGAAGCTGTGCTTGCGCTTTGAAAGCTCTTTGTTGCTCTCGCGTTCGATGAGTTGAATAAGTAGTTGTTTTATATTTCAAAGAAAAGGAATACAAAAGTTTGAAAATCTTGTGCGGAAGAAATCAAAAATGGTACGCCATAGAACAAAGAACTTCGTGATTTCAAACCGTCTCGCATAAGTGTCCGATGTAAATACCATAATACATGGACAGATAAATATCAGTTTTAAGCATAACAAACTATTGGAAACTGACGCAACTTCATAGTTCTATGCACCAGCAGTGCATTCACAAATTTCAATCAAACTTTACCTACTTCGATCAACTGAGCGAGCAAATTGCCGTGAATATTTTGCAGCATTTGCCTTGTAATATCGACTGCATCGTATCGCACGGTTTCAATGTCTTTCAAAACCTCCAAAGCCTTTGCGAAACTATTCCAAGCCATGGCAACACTGACAAAACAAAACCTCGTACTTCTTTATTTCTCTGAGAGTCTCGAAGCTCTTCAGTGAACGGACGAAGCCAATTAGATGCCCCTACAGCCAAAAGATTCACAACGACTAACCGGAACGGGGCCAGAAAATATGAAAAAGTAACATTAACTTTTTGCTTGGATGTCATTACACACTCGACCATTGCCAGTCAAAATGGAAAGTCGGCAGCGTGGACGAGCGGTTGCACCGCCGATTACCGTGACAATGATTGCGTGTTCAATCTTCGCGATAGTTACGCCGTTGCGCACCTGGGAAAAGCACTTTTCCCCAGTTAGATGCATTGCTTGCGCAGGTGGAAATGTACCGTGCCAGCAGTAATGCCGGCTACGAAGCATAAATACCGCGATGTTCCGAGTGCAATCGACAAAAAAGTTTTTCAGCGACAGGAGATTAATACGCAGCACAAAAATTGGAGAAGTCAACACCTTAGCGCCCGTTCCGCCCACGAAGGACTCATAAGAAAATAGACGAGCACTGGTGTTTAACTTCTTCACTGTGCTACGGCAATGCATGTCTTAAATGTGCTAATTGATAGCACCACGCTCACTACAGCTCACTCTAGTTGGTGTCGGAAGCTCTCATACAGAGTAAATTAGCATCATGGGTGGGCTAACCAGAATAACGACCCGAGTGTGGAGACAGTTAATGGCACACCGTACTGCAATGCCCTCTGCAGTGCACTTCGTACCTGGTAGTATTGTACCAATACAGAGGCTCTCCTTGCGACAATGACGGTCTGCTTTCAAGGTAACCACGAATTGCCGTTTTTCGTGGCGCACCCGTGCTTGTGTAGTTGTAAATGCTGCTCGCTAGCAATCGCCATGCCGCAATTGCATTCATCTCGTTTGCATTGTACCTAAAAAAAAAGTTGAAAACTTAACATTGCTCGCAGCGTTACCATTAACATAGTGTTTGACGCACATTACTACAGCGTGCTTCATCGGGATTTGAAGAGGGGGATGCTAGCTGAACTTGTCCTAAGGATGGCTTTTTGAGTACCGACCAACGGCATTCTGCCACAGTGGTATTGGGGCCACCAGTCAGTAATTGACATTCACGACTGATTCGAAATAGAGCATGACATCGTCTCGATTAGGTTTGCGGCAAGAACCACAACGCCGTAAAGTAAATAACCGTGCTTCACCGGGTTAGAATAATGAAGCTGCTCACCCAGCATGTCGCAAGAGACGACTCATGGGTACCCACCAATGGCAGTCCGCCTTGTTGGTGGTGGGGCTACCAGTCGGCAATTTGCATTCACGACTGGTTCGAAATGGGTGGCCACTTTACCCTAGCCTAATTCAATTAGATTGATGGCGTGAACCTGGATTGCTGTTCGCGCCATACCTCCATCCCAAGGAAGAGGAGGGGTAATCCAACCAACCGTAAAGTAAAACCCAGTTTAGCGACCAGACCTGCATCACAACCGCTTTCACGCAGTCCCGAAAAGACATCTCTTGAAAGAGTTTTTTTTGATAACGCAACCACTGCTGTGCTTACTCCTCCTTTCTTGGGATGGAAGCACGACATTAAATTCCTATGCTACAAACCTAATAGAGATCAGCCTAGGAAAAGCGGAAGTCTATTTCAAACCACGTCGTTATTGCACCATTACAGACTAGTGGTCCCTACACCTGCAAGGCGGATTGCCATTGATCGGTGCCCAAAAGTGCCTGTTGCAACATTCTAGATGAGCAGCATCACTATTCAAACCCGATGATGAAGCATAGATGAATCCTTTGACTGCGGTCGCATAGGCGGCCGACTTATAAGTATCTATCAACACTACGATGCTTATGGGAGGTGGAGTAGAAAAAGAGATTCATTACAGGCGACTGTCGAGTTTAAAAGTAGGTTACGGAGGTTGAAGAATTGGAATTTTTCAATAAAGCAGTTTTTTCTCAGCTATCCGGTAACAAGTGCCATGTTTATAGGTCTACCACTGATTATTATCAGCTTCCGCATCAATGATTTAACTCTTTTGCTCCCGAGGTGGCAGCGCGAAAAACTGTCATAATCAATCATAATTAATCACAATTATGTACCTCAAGTTTGTTTGTAAATCATTACTCAGCTGTCTACTTCTACATTAAGTGTGATATATCGTTGAAATCTACATTTCTTGAGGATTTCAAATAGAAAAAAAACATTTTTTTTGAATATGCAAATTTTATGCAAATTAACCCCCCCAACTGGGGGGGTAGTTGTCTTCAAAATTAAAGAGGTACCCTCACCTCAAAGATCACTACAGATTTTATTTTCTACCAATTTTTCTAAAAATGGTCGCAAGATGATGCTAAGGAAATAAGCTTTCGAGGTACATCAATCAAAACTTACCTAAAAGCCTAGGTTTTCTACAATTTGCAATTTTCTGAGACAAATGACCTTTTTTTTGACCGGTACCAAATTTTGGTAGTTAAATTCAGTACCTAAAATATGATCAGTTATTATCTGCTAGAGGTTAGCCTAAACCATGTAACATTATGTATTTTTGAACAGGGGATTTCTTCAAGATTCAAAAAATATCAAGTTTAAATAAAATATGCTGTCACTGACAATGAAACAGCCGCTTGTTTACACCCTTCCCATTTCTTGAGAAACAAGGGGGATACAGCAAACTTTGATTTAGAGAAGCCAAACTTCTGTTAGCTTTTAAACTTGTATTTCGCTTCTTGTCTCCTTGGAAACTTGATACAAAATGACGACTTTAGTGGTGAAACATTTGCAATTTATATTATCTTTTTATAGGGTGTAGTTTTTCCAAAAATTATAATTTAGTGAAGGTAAGTCAAAAAATTTTGGGGGTTTTGAACTGACATGATGTACAGTACCCATTTTTGATCAGTAAATATTATATATCACTTAGTCTAAACTATTTAAAGTTATATATTGCTGGAAAGCAAATTTCCTAAGCTTTCAAATGAGACCGGTATTTAGCAACATATCATATTTTTTACACACTCAATTTACTTTTATCTACTTATCATTCAAATTTGTTTGGGGGAGTTTTGAGACCCCTAAAAAATTTGGAAATTTAGAAAAGTAAAATTTATTATTATCGCTTGAAATTTTGTCAAATGATACCCCAAAAGAGTAGTTTTCAGACTGTGTTAATGATAAAGGGTTTGGTTTCGTGGTAAAGATGTAATCTCAATTTGATTTTAGTGTAGTTGGCACGTGCTGAGAATTTGGCCGATTTTGTCGTCTGCAACTGGGTTGTTGGTCATTTTAACCGTTTTTGGGTATAAAAATCCAAGAATTAGGGCACAAATTATACATATTCCGATGCGTGAGGAAATAAGCGTGATCTTTTGAAAATTTTATGAAAATCGGATGAAAAATAAAGTCACAAATCGATTTTTTAGTAAACTAACTTTGTAACTCAATTTAAAAAAATTTGAGGTAAACACTGAAAACACGAGATCATCAATCGATGATCGCGGGAGCGAAAGAGTTAACCGAGCGAACCTTAGAACCTCGCATGCTGTGATAAAGAATGCCGATGGCGTTCACGGAAATTCAAACTTCAAATTACATGCTACTTAGAGGCAAATCACAATTCCGTACCTTCGCAAGACATACTTTTCCACCCAAGCCGATACATTGGTTGGTTGAACGGTGTAACCTTGCTCCAACATGAACTCATAAAGCATGTAGTTCTGGTTGATGCCTTCAGGTGTGATACCAGTTCCTACCATTGTAGAACCAGAAGCAGCGAGTGCCACAGATGGTCTCTAAAATTTGGCATGAAATCAGATTTTTCTTTTCTTTTATGAGACCTTTACGTTTGTGTAAAAAATAACTTGCGCTTAGGTCAGCTTTGGCATTACCAACACTGCCGGAACAGTGCATTTCTATTCAAAAAATACTACGTCTCTACTGCTGAGGTTTATGCATTTTGCTAAAAGCCGGAATAAAAATACCGAGCCAAAATTTCTCCTTCCAATTTAGATCACGGTATTGACCATGATATCAGAGGCAATTAAAATCGCACATTGACTTGAAGGTCTCAAGCTTCTCAAAGACCTGAGTTAGTTCGTTGTGAATAATATTTTATACAAGAACAGATGGAAAATATCACCAATTTTGATTACAATGAAAAACAATTACAGGGCACAGAAATTGTCAAAAAGTATGTTATCAACACTTTCAACATTCGCAGTTCGAGACAGCACGGCGTTCCTGCTGTATTGTAGTTGGCTATCCTGACTTTGTCTACTGGGAATAATAATACAACTGCCCAATTTGTATCTTCTCCCTCTGCCCCCTCACCAAAGCCGCTTGTTCCTGGCTGTCCCTCTATGCCTCCTGCTTCTTCTCCCCTTTTGACTCCCAAAGGGTTTTTCAATGGAATGCTGGAGGTCTTCAAGCCAGGAGCACTAAACTACCTCACTTTCTTTCGTTTCATCCCGTTGACCTTATCTGTATCCAGGAATCCAATCTTAATTCATTTTTCTCTTTTCGGATTCTTGGATTCTCTACTCTGTGTTCTGATCGCACCCACTTCCGGTCTGGCATTCTCTCTCGTAATGCCACGCACGCTAGCGGCGGCGTTGTCATTTTCGTCAGGCAGGGCCTAACTTTTTCTGAACTTTTTACCTCCTCTCTTTCTTCGCTTGATCCCGACTCTGATTATGTAGGGGTCAACATCTCTCTAAACAACCCCTCCTTGCTCTCATTTCTTAATGTGTACGCTCCCCTATTTGCTCTTCTTCGACTCCTTTTCTCCCTCCAGAAATCTCTTCATTCTGGGGGACTTCAATTGCCATCACCCCTTTTGGGACTCAAGGGGTACTTCTGACCCCCCGTGGAGAGGAAGAACTCGACTGGGTCATCTCTTCTAACCTCCCCCCCTTAATGACCCTGACATACCTACTCTTCTCCATCGCTCTTCTGGGAGTCACTCCTCTCCTGATATCTCCTTTTCTCCCTCCTCTTTTGCCCTTTCCTGTTCCTGGGAGGTGCTTCAGGACCTGGGTTCTGATCACCTACCAATTCTTCCATCCGTCCCTCTCTCTCCGGTTTTTCTCCCAACGAGCGTCCCCCTTCCTTCAATTTTCAGAAAGCTCGCTGGGATGACTTTGCCTTGTACTTTGACTCTCACTGTCCTTCTGCAGAGGAATACTCGTCTCTTTCTCTTTCCTTTGCTGCTACTTTTTACCTCTCTGGCACTGAATGCGGCCAAATCTTTCATTCCTTTCGGCCGTATCAAATGCCAACCTAAAGCCTGGTGGTCTGCTGAGGTGGAAGGAGCGATTAGTGAAAGACGCAAGGCTTTCACTGCCGCTCACAGAAGTGATGAAGATCGCCAGGCTTACATCTCCGCTTCTCGACGTGCCTCGTCAGTCATTGCCAAGGCCAACGCTGAGGCATGGCAGACGACTTGCTCTTCTCTTTCACCCAAATCTATTCCTAAATCTGTATACTCTCTTCTTCGCTCTGTCGTGGGCTCTTCTTCCTCCTCTCCTAGCTTTCCCAACTACTCTTCTCCCAGGGAATCGGCTTCGGTCTATGCCGCTTACCTGAGATTCCACTTTTCCGTTTCTCAGCCAAAGGCTCTGCGTAGCAGAGCCAGAGGCTACCTCTCAGAGGTCTGCCAAGCCACGTGCCCAGTGGAATCTCACTCGTCTTTTTGCTCTCCTTTCTCTTCCGCCGAATTTCTTGCGGATGCCTCCAACCTTTTCCCCCACTGCCACTGGCCCAGACAAACTTGCCTATCCCATGCTAAAGCATCTTCCTCACTATGGCATGGATTTTCTTCTTCACATCTTCAATCTCTCCTGGTCTTCGCATTCCTTTCCTTTCATCTGGAAGACATCTTCTATTATTCCCATACACAAGATGGGAAAGCCTCTCGACTCTCTTGCTTCCTTCCGGCCTATCTTTCTCACCTCCTGCGTATCAAAGCTGTTTGAACGCATCATTTTATCCCGTTTACTCTTCTTTCTGGAATCTAATTCCATTCTCTCTCCCCGCCAGGCCGGTTTCCGCCCTGGACGGTCTACTCTTGATCAAATTCTGTACCTTTCTCAGTCCATTTCGGATGGGTTTAACAAACCCATGCCGGGCTCTCGGACGATTTTCTCTACTATTGATTTCTCAAAAGCTTTTGACTCTGTCTGGCATCCCGCCTTTTTCGATAAACTTATTTCGGCTGGCCTCCCTCCTTGCTTTGCTTGTTGGACTCAATCTTTCCTTTCCGACAGGCGCGCTTGCGTGGTTTATCAAGATCACAAAAGTCGTTCCTTTCGAGTCCGTCAAGGTGTTCCGCAAGGATCCGTTCTTTTCTCTCTCTTCATCAATGATCTTCTGGTTCCTCTGCCTTCTTCCGTCAGCTGCTCTCTTTACGCTGACGATCTGGCTATTTGATCCTCCTCCCCTTCGGTCCCCACTGCGGTGGAGGCCACACAAGGAGCTCTGTTTCGATTGGAGCGCTGGTCTGAGTACTGGTGTTTTCCTCTTAATCCGAGCAAATGTGAGGCCTCTTTCTTCTCAGTGGATCCCCACCAAGCTAACCTCCAGCCCAACATCCTCTTACTCAACTCCCGCCTCCGTTTCAATTTCACTCAAACTTTTCTTGGGGTCACCTTCGACCGCACTCTTTCCTTTTTCTAAACATGTATCTTCGCTGAAGGCCAAATTCTTCCTACGTCTCAAGGCCTTATGCGATATCTCTGCTTCCTCATGGGGCCCCTCTCTCTTCTGTATAAAGCTTTTATTCGGCCTCTTCTCACATTTGCATGGCAGGTTGGACTGTTACAAGCATAGTTTAGCAGGGGATCTGCCACGATGTGCTATTTCAGCTTTGTGAAGAGATAAGCGTTATTATAATTATTCACTTATACTGTAAATTAAGAGCTTTGCCGTCTTACCACAAATCCACTTACTTTGTTTATGGTGTCAAGCTTGCCATAAAAGCCTAGATTTCCTCCAAAATCATGAAGCATGCACCAAATGAACGGCTGTCCGTAATACGATTGCGTTTGTTCATACTGCGGGTAGGCTTCGGAAAACAAATCCAAAATCAGCATTTTGCCCTAAAAAAGTTATGATCTAAAAATGCTTTGCCGGTATGATCGCACCATGAACCAAGCGATTTGCCAGAAGTAGTAGCGCAGCCAGAAATAAAATTTTCTTGGAAGGGCCCACGTTATACAAAAATTCTTTTTATTATATTTGGTCTTTTTGAACCTTTCTTTGGAGAGCACTGTAGTATGTAGGCGAGTCAAAGTGCCTTTTTACCATTTTACTTGTAAATACCTTATTGTCTTGATTGGTTCCAAGAAATTTCGCCCTTTTCGCTCGCTTCCTCCCATAGTCGGAAGCTTGTAAGTTTAGCGCTTAGAGCATTTGGTCGATTGCGGCTTGGACGAGCGCAAAGATCGTTTGCTTCTAGGCTCATTAGATCACCGGTTCAAAACAGGACTTGCAACAAACGCACTGATATCTATAAATGAATGACACCAAGACCATACGATCACTTCGCACAGTTGCGAGCTCTTCGTTAATTTCGTGTTTGTGGAGTTGAATATGTTACTGTCGAACAACCTGGTAAAATGGGTGCATGGTAGATGCGCGGAAACGAAGAGAACGACTTCAACTCTGTTTGTGAACTATGTGTTAATACAATAAAAGGAATTGTGGAACCAAGTGAAGAAATATCATTTTTGGACAAGGTCGAGTTTGTGAAGAACTTTGTTATTTGGGGGACAGGTTGAACGCCAGTGGTGGAGATGAAGCAGGGGTAACAGCAGAACGAGAATTGGATGGATAAAATATAGAGAATGTGGGGAGTTGTTTTATGGATAAAAGTTTTCGTTAAAAGTGAAAGGAAGGATATATCAGAGTTGATTAAGATCAGCAATGCTAAACGGGAGCGAGATAAGGTGTCTGAGGGAGAATGAGATGGCAATTTTGGGAAATGCTGAAAAAGCAATGATGAAAGCAATGTGTGGAGTTAACTTGATTGAGAAAAGGAGCCAAGAACTTAGGTTTGCTTGGTTTGAAGGATAGTTTGGACGGACCAGCCAGGGCGAGTAGAATACAATAGTATGGGCATGTTTTGAGAAGGAATAATGGTGACGTTTTAAGAAGAGCATTGGATTTTGAAGTGGCGGGAAGAAGGCGTGGGCGACCGAATATGACGTGGAAAAGACAAGTGGAAGAACAAATTAATTAAATTAAACGGAAAAAGGAAAATGCCGTTGACAGAACGAAGTGGCGTGATGGTGTTTACGAACTTTCATAAAACATGAGGTGAAAACGGTCACCTGCGTTAACGGAGACAAAACCGGATTTAAAAAAGTAAATCTTTCTCTCTCTAACAAGTATATTCCTGTTTCTCCAACAATCTTTTGAGTATCAGGTAAGTCTATGCAATGCATCCGTTGCCTAATAAGCTTTGCTACCACCACCTAGACTTTTTCACGTAACGGCGGATTAGTATGAGGCCAGTAATACCTGGGGAACAGCTGTCAGCAAAGCCTTGACTTGCGGAGGCTTCCAGAACGAAGCCGCATTGTAGAACAACCATCCCTGCATCAACCTAAAAACGAATTCGGTCAATTCATGCACGAAAAAACTGCATACAAAACATTAGACTGCGGTACTGAAACTGTTCACGCATCACGTAAAGTAAGCAACTTGCAAAAATACACAACGCAAACTGAAATTTTGCGGTATGCGGAATGCCAAAACAAAAACTTCCTAACGGTTCACGAGTTTTTCGAAGTGGTTGGAGACCCCCCAAAAAAGGATTTCACTTTATTAAAACCTTTAAAACGCCAATTGTCAAAAAAATTCCAAGTGACTTCCAAAAAAAGCTCTCACCTCAATTAAATTCCCTAAACTTTGATTTTTGACAAAATTACACATAGAGAAATCCCGGATCTTTTGTAGAAAGCTCCCGCCACTAACGCAAAAATGTGAGATTTGAGAAAAACACCCCTGCCACGTTTTAAGTACTGCAGATTTTAGGGCTGGGACAAAATATTAGCTGACATCACTGAATTCAGTGCTGAATTCCATCAATGAATAAAAATTCTAACTGGATAAGAGTGGTGGCGGGGGTGCTTTTTTTGGCGAGGGCTTTCTACAAAAGATCGGAAAACCGATGTATTTGCCTCAGATGTGCTGAAGGTTGGGCGCTTCTGGCAGACTACGTAGCACCGGAAACGTGAAAGCGCGATGAAAAGCGTAGGCTATAATACGTGCAACTCTACCACAGCTAACCCAATTTTTAGAATATTGCTAGTAAGTCATGGATTTTGATGCTGATTAAGAACTTCACAAAATTATTTTAGATAAATCAATTCTAACTAAGCAAGTTTTACAACATATTTCACTTTGGAAATAAGATAACAGTTTGCACAATTACTCCACCAAAAAAAGGTATTTAAAATGACATGGTTGCCTAAAGTTTTACATGTAAGAGGTCTCTTGTATTAAGTTTTATGCTGAAATGACGACACACATATTTGACCAAGCTAACGAATTTATGAGTAACAGTAAAAATAAACTGTGGCTGCCCTCAAAGTGTTTCTACAGCTTTACAATAGCATGGAGCTCAAAATAGTCTTACAACGTAGATACAGCGTACGAGTATATCAGAGACTAACCAAATTGCATCTGGATCTTTTTCAACCATAGCTTCGTACACAGCTCGACTTGCATTGGCTAAATAACCGGTATCATTTGACCTCGGCGTCATTTCATTGAAAGTGTCAGCATTATATATGTGGTTGGTACCATTGTATTCGTTCATCTGTTCTTCAATGAACATGCTTCCGATTTTGCTGATTTCAAACTCAAGTTACCACGACATGACAGGCATTTTTCTATAACAATGCCGCAAGCGAACCGGGCCTTAGACCGCCTTGAAACAAGGCTTTAAAACTCTACTATTATGACAAAATCGAGATAAACCAATGGCCATGCCATGGAAAACGGAAAAACAAAACTAAAGACGAGCATCATTTCACATAAAATCGTGCTTCATCTTAAGTGCAAGTTGAATCAGCAATCGGGCATAAAAGTAGAATGTAATTTCAGCTAAAAGTTCAAAACATCCAGAAGACTACCACGCACTACAGCGACCTTCGACTGTTTACCTTCAAACTAAGAAAAAGTCTACAGCAAATTTTTAAACGGAGCCGCTACACCCACTCTACACACAGTGAAAACTTACTTGAACAATGGGTCATCAGGCTCTAATAACAGTGTGCATGAGTACGAGCAGTTGAAGTGTCCCCATCCATCTAAAGCCGTGACTTGAGCCTGCACAAGAGAACAAAGTCTACATCACCAACCCTAACAAAATTTTTTAGACTGGTGCATTTCAACCATTTTTGGTACGTGGCCCACCTTCAAACAAAGGACTGCGCCACGTTTGAATACTTCACCGATTCAAAAGGTGACCGACGCGATGGCGTAGTGGTTTGAGCGTCCGCTTCGCAGTCGGTAGACTTGGGGTTCATTCCTCTTGTCGAGTCATGTCAAAAGACTTTAAAAAATGGTATCTATAGCTTCCCTGCTTGACGCTCAGCATTTATGGGAGGTTGTGGAGAACAAGCCGGCAAGTTTGCTTGTTGTGTCCTTGGGCAAGGCACTTAACGGGACGCCCCACCTTTATGTGGAAGACAGGTGACCCGGAAATGGCAATTCCCAAGCGAGTGCGGACTCACCGTCCAAAACATAGCGATAAATCGCTTTCTCGTGAATGGAGGATAAATATGGCAAATAAAATATGATCTCAAAAAAGGGTCGCTTTGTACATTATTTTAACATTAAAGACGTTCTTTGAAAAGAAAAGGTTGTCCAGCACAAATTTTTCTGATTTCAGAGTTGATCTCTTTTGTACATAAAACATCCGGTTAAGAACCACTTCAAAGCTATTGCGCATAACAAACAACTTTTAATTTTCTCAAAAACTGCCATTTGGTAATAGAGAACTGACTACGCGACTGAGCGCCTATTAGTAGAACTAAATGTTAATCGTATGATGCTGTTTTAAACCACAAACCTACTTTTCACGGTGCAATGTGTCAAGATTCATTTTTAATTGAAGTTCCCGCAATGGCCTACAAAAAACTTTAATTTTAAGTAGGCCATGCTCCCGCTAATTTTACTGCCAGCAACGTTTGCAACCAGGCCATACATCACAAGCAAAAGCCATAAAAAGTAAAAAAAAAACTGCCAAAACAATTCTCACCTGTGGATACACCCTCTTAATAGCATTAGGCACATGACCAGCAAAACCTGGTAAAACTGGAATCATGCCAAGGGAGCGCATGCGTTGCAGTATCTGATGCTGCAGAGCGAGCTGATTTTCTTTCCATGAATTAGGAAGAGGCCCTCCGAATCCTCTGAGATTTCCCATACGGCCCCTTAATCAAAACAGAACATTCCGTCAGTCGGGTGGTACTAAATTACATTTCTCGCTTTAGAAACAAATCTTCATGTTGATGCAATAGAACAACTCAGGCAGTGATTTACTTCACAGTTGTTACTACAGCCAGAACAGTGCACGCCTACCGAATACGCTGCGTTTAAGCGGGAAAAATAAGTGTAGACGAGCCTTTTTTTTAAAGTACATCACCACCCTATGTGGTCATCGAACACACAATCTTCAGATAGTAAAATCAATATTTTTCTTTCCTAATTATTGCACCCACACAAATCAATAGCCTTATAAAATAGTTCTGCCGCAAAGTTTGACCAGAAAAAAACAACAAAACTTCTAAAGGCGATCAACACAAAATTTTCCATTTATCAATATAAGCATTTTTAACCTCAAGACTAGCAAGACAGCGATAAAGGCGCTTTGCATGGGACAATGGTCCAGACTTGCTTGGGAGTTACCTAGATCTATGTATCGCTAGAATTACTACTTATAAATTTATTGCTTGCCAAAATCCGTCAAGCATAGGAAGTCATCGAAAAGTGTCTCTTTCAAGGTCACGACAACGCATTTATCGTGAGGTCTGAACCGCTGGCCATGTACATGTCTTTTTAAATACTGCTCGTCCACCTTGCCGAAGTGATTTATCTGGCAGTAAAAAAGTAAAAACACAGAGCAGTTGCAGATTTCAAACGTATCAAATCCAAAAATCTTTTCAGATTTTTGTGAAAGTATCAAAGCAAAGTTTAAAAACACGATAGCAACACAAAACCGGCAGCACATCAATCGTAACACATAAAAATATCTCAATGCAAGGCAGTCACCGTGCAAACGTGTCAAACAAATATTTAGGTACTAGTGAAGTTAATATTTTATGAAAAACTCGCACAGCAGCAGTAACTTGATTATGCCGAGATTATGCTGCCCATCAAAAGGTACTGTACCATGCTAAAAACGCAGGCCCGGCGAAGTGTACATCTAAGTCTTGATCAGTGAAACCAAGCTTCTTGTAAACTTTTTGCCAAATAGCCTCTTGTCCAGTAAATGCTAGTGGTAAGTTGATACCATTGAGTGCCATCCAATCAATTTCACGCTCCCATCTACACACAAAACCAATATTCAATAATAAACACATAGAGCACTGATAAAATATTATTATAAATTAAGGTCAATAAGTTGATGAAAAAACGCCGACAACTTGTTAATGCCAGTGCAGAAAATGAGAACTACTTTTTTCCTTTTCAAGATCTCTTTTTGGTATGTTAGGTAGCAAATCTCTTAATACAATGCCCAAGAGCATGAATTTACTGCCATCATATGGCACTAAAAACATACCCCTGGGTTTAAGATGTGTTTTTTCTCGGTCAGTGTGAAAAAGTAACTCGTTTTCTGTGCTGGTGCTGTTGCTGATAAATTTGCCACGGTTTATCATTTGCATAATTTGTACTTTTTGAATAATAAACCAATCACTAATGTACCAATGTTCTCATTCTTTTTGGCACACAGAATATTGCTTGCATTAAAACCCCTCGCAAAGCACATTAAAATTATCATCTCCATGGCTTTGCAAATACAGTGCGCGTTACTATTTTTATTGTTTACCCAGATAGGGTTTTAAAGATGGCCGAGAAAGCTGGGACAGAAATAGCAAGATTTGAGTGACAACCCAACAAAGATTGGTAAGTTTTATTTGCAAGAAACAGCACATCGTAAGTTATATTCGCATCAGAAATTTTCAATTTTGATATACAGTTAATCACGCAGAATGCGTGTCTTGTCAGAACATCAGTTTCTCACAGCATCAGTTATAAAACAATAAATTAATGAAATAGAAAAAATTCTCAAGTAAATACTTTTGAGGAAACCTTGGAGTTAAAAAATACTTCTCAACAAAATGAAAAATAAACACCATCAATAGACGTCCTACCAGCTGACAAAGGTTTGCTAGATCTATACTGGCAATATCGAGTTGCTTGTTGAAATAACATAAAGCCTACATGTCAATATTCTTGAGATCTCCTGAACTCCATTGTGGCATGATAATCCAAACTTCAAACTTGATATCACAAGACTGAGAGTTGAATATGTACTCAGCATGTCCAAGCATAACCCGCATATGAATCAAAGCTCACATTTCGAGTATAATCTACAGCTTGCACTGGGCGTTATGCAACGATAACTTCAAACTAAATAATGTAACATCATTTTGCCATCTGCCAAACTCTTCCTTTCTCAGATTTGTACTTAATGACTTGAATCAGTTTTTATTATTTCATTTTTCACAGAATGCAACATCGAAGGATAGTTACAAAAATACTAAAGATGGCTAGTCAATATGCACGATGAAAAAATAGGCAATAATACAGGAGATGACAAGAACAATTAAGATAAATCTTGGCAAAAAAGCTATTACAAATTATGAGAGGCTAAACTCGTAACTGCAACCTTGCTTTTAACCGTAAGGTTTATGACAATGTATTCAAAAGATAATCTTAAAACGCCACAGCATGTTAACAAAGCCAATTTTCAAGCTTATCTACAACAAAGCATGATTTAGTGCTGTTTATTTTTCATTTTTAATTACCGTATCTTTCCACACTAGTTGGGTGCAAAAAATATGCCAAATATGATTGGAGCCAAAGACAAAAGATTCACCAATGGGCAACTGTGTGCCAGCAACCAACCATAAGCTCAGCCAAAGGCTCTTAATTTCTTAAAGCATTTTGTTGACTCTTCAACGTAATTTATAATTTTTTGTACAGCTGTAATGACGGAGTTGCCTACATGAATTATAACTCCCACCTAGTCCAATTCCACCATACCGAAGAGTAACTGACTGTGCAGACGTTTTGATAATATCGATACTTCACACCTGCTTTAAGTAATACACCTCCAACAGGAACAGGAGGAAGAGGATCTGGGATGCTTTCGAGTTGATCTCCAGCCCAAGATATGTGAGCACTAAAAATATAAGCAATAGCATCAAGTGCAAAACTGTTCAACAAGAAAAATCATTGAAGACTGTATCAGAGTTCAAGCTGTTATGCAGTGCAGCACCTTTACACAACATTATTTGAGTTAAATAATTTTTTGTTCTGGTCACTGGAAAACCTTTTGTCAATCATACTACATCAGACTTGCTCTGGAGTAACCAATATTGGTGTAGTGTATTTCCATCACAAGCAGTGCAACCAAGCTGGGAAAAATTTGGTAAAGTATTTTTTCTTAAAAACAACATAGCCTTTGTGGGGTACAATTAATGGCAAGCCAATGGTAAGTAATGCTCATGGCTGGCTGGCTAGGTGGCTATTAATGATCTTGTGTTGAACCCCCTTACACAAGCAGCACTCTCACAAACTAACCTACAACACTTCTGAGGGGACTTTTCCGGTTGACTTTAAGACCTGGCCATCATTCTGAATTATCAGGGTCGACCAAATATCTGTAGTCACACCCACCACTTCTCTAGCCAACAGGGTTAGCAAATGAAAATTATAGTTAAAATAGATTAGAATGGTTTGTTGTGTTGGTCTGTAACATCGAGTAACTAATCTAAAAGTATTTACAATAGCACTATTAAGGCAAACTTCGTTTTGTAAATATATCAAATACAAGCTTTTAACATTGTAATGTCTGCTTTGTCAGGTGCTATTTCTGAAGTACCAAACAAGCAAATGCAAAAGTTGAAAATGCTTGTGTTCAAGTAATAAATTAGCCTAACATTCCAAAGTGAGTTGGTTAGCAAACTTTAAATTAAAACTAAATTTTGACTAACTTGCAATAATATTTCAAATAATGATTAAATCCAAATGCAACAGCAACACCACTTGTTCCAGTTATTGTCAATTTTCTTTGCGATATGGAAGTTCTGTCAGTGGTTTCCAACTAAAAAAAGCAAAATATACAACAAAACAAATTAATTGAATCTATGCAGGCCATCAGGTCCAGGAAACCAGGATTTGACAATGGAAAGAAAAGATCTGGACCAAACAAAAAAGTAACGTTGATTAGTTACCAAAGCAAATTGCATTAAATTAATGTTTTCCTTTAGGCAGTGGCTATTTTGCCATCGACTGCAATTTACCCTCAGAGACTATTTTGCCGTGAGTTATTTGTGATTGGTCAATTTTAATGACGTACTAAACATGTGACTTTTGGTCGTCTCTGATTGGTCAATTTTAAAAACCAATTAAAAAAATTTTGCACCCCCAAGTCTCTATCCCCCACCCTGTACACTCCCTTGCAGTGTACACTGCCCCGTACATTTACATACCGGGCCTGCCCCTTCAGTGTACACTGCCTTTCTTTTAAAGCCCTGGCCAGCTGAGATTTGAACCCACAACCATGGTATCTCAAGACCAGCGTTCTATCCACTACACCACAGAGTCACTGATGCGATTATAGCAAATTTGGCTATATAAACACACGTGAATGATCACGGCAAAATAGATTCCAAGGGCAAATTGCCGTCGACGGCGAAATAGCCACTGCCTTTCCTTTATCTTATTAATGCCTGGGAAAGCAGAACTGCTCATTTTGGAGATTGATGCTGAGGGTCATGATGCTGCCATGTAAAAAGATGGTTTCTACCCATTTATCACATTTTGGCATTATTTCAAGAGATTTTCGTTCACCTCATTGAACACAAGAAGGAGAGTTGGGAAACCAAATGATGTAACATTTTTCTTGCTACAAGCTAGCCACAGCTATGATTGCAGTTGATGCAAGTTATAATTAAAACCCAAATCAAGAAGCTATAAACAAATTATGGTTTTGGCCATGCAGTATGCAAAATAGTGCTCTAAGCACTGTACTAGTAGACTTCTGATAACAAGTTTAGCACTCAGGCTATTGCAGTGTTGCCCAAGATAAACTTCAGCACTCTTACATCTTTTTGATTGAACCACTTACACAGTAACAAACAAAATCTGTACAGTATTTTCAGATTATAAGATGATGGGCCAAAAAAGTGGCCAATGCTAAAATATAGAAATCCAGACTCACAAAACTTGTTACTACAACATAGAGAGTAAGTGAATTACCAAAACATTTACTGGTAAATTTACAATGATTTAATCTAATTGTGAAAGTATGGAAATTCACAGCAAAACAAGGACCAAAAAAATTATGAAAAAACTACTATCTATAGAAATACAAAAGTTGATGGAAGTTGGCAAAACACTAAAAATAAGTGAGTCCAATGAGATAACATCAGATAACTGAATTAAGTTAAACTATGCAGCTCAATATGGGTCGTAAGAACAGTCACTCAATTTCCTCAATGCAAGCAATGTACTGTTTTTCCAATTTCTCAGAACCTCAATTTCTGTAGTGTTGCCTCAAAAAGCTTCTTCACATAAAAATTGTGTGACCAGTCAATAGTTTATAGACATTTGCAAAAAGTTTTACATACATAAACATGTTCTTGGTCAGTGGAAGAAACAACTTTTGCCACTACTCCAAAACTTTTATTTCCAAGAAATCGATTAATTAAAGATTGTACAGCTTTTGTTTGATCATCTTGTGAAGTGTAACTTTTTACTGAATCCAAAGTTGTAAACTTTTGCTCTTTAAAAGCAAGTGTAACATACAAAAATGATAAGAGACAAAAAATTAAGCTCTTCCAAACATACATTTGTGACTTCTAAACACGGCACGGTACTAACACAAAACAAATGCAAACAGCTATCTGTAAAATATCAAACAATTATTGGTAATTAAATCAAATTTTTAAAAGGATACAATATGAAGTATGGTTTGTAAACATACTGTGAGAGAGAACACAGGCAATAAAAATTGGTCAAGTCATGTGTTTAATACGTTATTTAAACTCACCAATCACAAATGATCAAGAGTCACGTCTTAATGCGTTATCAAAACTGACCAATCACTGAAATTCAACAGCAAAACACATTCTAAGGATGAAATTCTGTCAACGGCAAAACAGCCACTACCTCACATGCAACTCATGATAAAAGGCTGGCTAGGCCAGTCGCACATTATCATGCTGCACTTAAATCAGCCAAGCATATTGCGTGTGCAGGTTAAGAAAAGGCAGTGGCTATTTTGCCGTGGACTGCAATTTACCCTCAGAGACTATTTTGCCGTGAGTTATTTGTGATTGGTCAATTTTAATGACGTACTAAACATGTGACTTTTGGTCGTCTCTGATTGGTCAATTTCTGTATTTAAAGGTTGTTTATAGAACGACCCAGCAATATTCGCTCAGCCAAAGATTTTATGTGATGCAAAAAGGCATACAATTACAAAAAGTCGCTAGTAATGGTGGCCTTTTTTAGGACTTATACGGCAATTACCTTGGTGCCCCTCTAGCCCACAGCTTTACATTTATGGTTACATGCAAGTGGTGAAATGACAGTTAATTTACCCAGTTGTTGGCTCCTTCAGTAAAGATCAAGTCCACTCCATATGCTGTAAACAAGGCAAATAAGTGGTTGCTAGGGATTTTTTTTATTTATCATATTATCCTCCTGTTACGTGAACTGACAAACAACATCATAGAAAGGAGAAAATCCTAAATTATGAGCAAGCGAATAAGGCCAGTGTACAATTCATTTATAAGTTATAACTGACATAGATCTGAACGCCTAATTGACATTCGAGTGTTTATGTGGCCGTATTGTTATGAGTCATTTTGATGAGTTCGCAGTTCTAATGAAAAACAACTTAATACAACGGAAGGGGGTCGATATCACTTTTAGTTGATTTATTATGACCAATATCGAATTGTGCCTGAAAAACAAGTCATGGATGCTGCTTTCTCCTATGATTACTACTGGTTTGTACTTAGAAAACAAATTATTCACGCCACTTTCTCCAATTCGAAGAAATTATCCCAAGATCGTTATAAATAACGGCCCCGAGTTCTACTGTGGCAGATTAAAGAAAGCATTGGTTACAAAGCCATGTTGCAGCAACCATTAGCTTTAATAAAGCATTAAGTACTAAATGCTGGTCTGTACGAATTAGTAGATATAAAAATAGTAACATGATTCTTTGTATTTGTAGAAGTAAGATAACCCGAATTTAACATCATAATCACTATCTCGCGCTTAACACTTCCCTCTAATTATTCTTATGGTCCATGAAATGTGCGCTATATTTTAAATCTTGGATAAACAAATGAATTGCTTGATCATTGTTGGGTCATCGATTACCGGGAGACGAGAAAGTGAAGTTGAAATTCGTATCCGAACTTATTCAGATAGCATCACTTCGGTTCATCGAGGCGCTGGAAGGATCGAAGATTACACTTCCATTCACGAGAAAGCGAATGGTATCGCTATGTTTTGGACGGTATGTCCGCATTCGCTTGGGAGTTGCCATTTCCGAGGTGTTTGGGCCACCTGTCTTCCACATAAAGGTTGGGCGTCCCGTTTAGTGCCTTGCCTAAGGACACAACAAGCGAACTTCGGCTTGTTCTCCACAACCTCCCATAAATGCCGAGCGCCAAGCAGGGAAGGTATGAATAACATTTTTTAAAGTCTTTTGGCATGACTCAACAAGGGGAATGAACCCCAAGTCTACCGATTGCCAAGCAGACGCTCTAACCACTACGCCCTCGCTTCAGTTCAAAAAACTTCGGATTTAAAAAACTTTGGAAAAAACATAACGGCTATGGACAACCCCCTCATCTTTTTTATTCGATTCCTATGTAAAGCACTGTAGTTTTAGTTTTGAAACGAGAATTGTCAATGTCAAATCAGTAAGAATAGACAATTCAATACTTGTGGTTTACTTGATGTTGCTCTTCTTACAACTATGCATCGACTAAGGCCGACTTAACCGACAATCTTAACGTCAACATTACTGATGGTGGCCCTACAACTGCAAAAACTTAACCACTTCCCTACGGGAAGTGGCTATAGCCGCGCCGCGTTTCTGTGCCTTATGACGGAGAGCGGCTATAGCCGCAAATTATTCTTGACCTGGTGTCGGAAAGCGTTCATGCTCGCATATAACACGTTTTAATGCGGGAAATCACCAAAAGGTTCTATTACCGTCTAGACTCGATTACCTAGCAGTAAAGTTGGGATGAATCACCAATTTATCATTGTTTTTTTGTGATATTATAGCGTGGGTTAGATATTTTGTTAGCTGCTGAACAGTATTGAGAAAATTTATTGCATTCCATTCGTATTAGCTTGTCTTTTGTAGCAATATAAAACGTGCGCTTTTTACTGTCGGCTGTCACTCGGTCTTTTCCGCTAGTTCTTGCCAGTTTACGTGGGCATAAAACCCCTTCCTTCGACCGATAAAAGCATTTGTTAGTTTGGGAACAGGCCTGTATTTCACCAATGTTTTTACTACGTGTTTATATCGCATAAATAATAACCTTCGCTAATAATCAAATAATTTTTCTTTCGTTCTCTAGTGTTATAATAATTTATCGATTTGAAAAATGTCTGATAGAAGGTTGTCAACTCTTACTGGAGAAAATGTTCTTCAGCAAGTACTTGCCTGTCCATTTTTTGGTGAGTCTGGATCTGATTCTGATGGAGAGGTGAGCGAGTTGGAAGACTTAATTGACACATTCACGATGAACTCTAGCAGTGAAGACAGTGGAAGTGATGATAATGGGAATAGTTCAACGTCACCAAATCAAAGCTCAACAGCAAACTTGACATGGAGTTGGACGCAAAATGAACTTGATCCACAAAGTTTCCCGTTTCTCGGCATTAGTGGCATTCTGATAAACCTAGATGAAAATAGCTCTGCACTGGATATTTTTCACTCTTTTGTAACTCCTGCACTGCTTGCAAATATCGAAAGGGAGACTAATTTATACGCTACACAACATCCTGAAACTTCGAGCTCCAGAAGACATGATCTGCCATTCAACTCCACTACATCAGAAGAATTGAAAGTCTTTTTGGCTTGTTCAATTATGATGGGGGTGGTAAGGTTGCCAGATATTCTGCTTTACTGGAGCACAGATGGTATGACGGAGGTACCGTTTTTTCGGAAAACTATGCCGAGAGACAGGTATATAAAGATTATGCGAAATCTCCACTTTCAAGACAATGAGCTTGATGATGGAACAGATCGTCTGTTTAAAATAAGACCTCTTTTGGATGCGTTCATTGCAAACTTCCAGGCAGCTTACTGTCCAGAAAAACACATCTCTGTCGATGAATCTATGCTAAAATTCCACGGCAGGCTAAAATTCAAACAATACAATCCATCTAAAAGAGCTAGATTCGGATTGAAGTTGTACCGCCTATGTGAATCCACTGGAGATATGTGTGGATACACTTGGAATTTCAAACTTTATAGTGGCCAGGATCGAGATGAAAGTATGCCAGCCAGTACAAAAGTGGTCTTAGACTTATGCAGAGATTTGCTGGGAAAAGGTTACTATCTTTATCTTGATAACTGGTACAGCAGTCCGCAACTGTTTTGCACTTTGTTCCAAAATAAAACGCATGCTGTAGGTACCGTTAGGCTAAACCGCAAGCACATGCCAAGCAATTTTCCTGGGAAAAGGATGGTAAGGGGAGATCATGTATTCAAAACTGCAAATGGTGTGATGGCTCTGTTGTGGAAAGACAAGAAAGACGTAAAAATGCTCTCAACATGGCACACATCGGAAATGGTTCCTACGGGAAAAACTAATGCAGATGGAAACCCCATAGTCAAACCTTCTTGTGTGATTTCATACAATCAAGGCATGGGAGGAGTTGATCGTTCAGATCAGATTTCAGCAACATGCCGCTCTGTAAGGAAGCACACAAAATGGTACAAGAAAGTATTTTTTTATATGATGGACATCGCTTTAGTGAATGCGTTTTTGCTTTTCAAAAAGCTACATTATGAGCAGAGAAGAATGACGTTACCTGAGTTCAAAGTGATGCTAGCGCGTGAATTACTAGAGTCGGCTGAAATTTCAGATTACCCAAAAGCTGGTCGTAAAAGATCACTACCTACTCCTGACCGTCTGCGAGCCAAAGATGGACACTTCCTGGAACTAAATCCTCCATCAAAATCAAATTCACACTATAAGAGATGTGCCGTCTGCTTGAAGTCTGGCCAAAGGAAAGAAACAAAATATCGATGCGATAAGTGTGAGATATCTCTCTGCCCTTCACCATGCTTCAAGGACTTTCACACAAAAAAGAAGTATTAATCTATTAATGGAAGTCTTTCTTTTGGCTTTTATAGCTTTTTATGCATTAAAAATTCAAAACATATTTGTTGTGTTTCGAACTATTCTGCGTTACTTACACACAATTTTCTCTTTACTTGTCCGACCGTAAAAACGATAATAACTTGACAATCATCTCTGAATAACGCACTTGCACCCACGCAGGGTCAACTCCATAATGAAACTGATTCAATAACGACCATATTTGCAATTGTGGAATTATTTATCTTTAATCATAATGAAAATTTTCTCCGTGTTTGTGAAAACTCGTACATTATCATAGATGATTCGTATTTAGATGCCCCAAATTTTTGCATTGAAACGTAATTCTATTGAATTCACTCGTCCTCATTCTATTTAGTAAAAAAATTAGAACCGTGTTGTATACTTGTAAATAAACTCTAAATAGCGAAAACTGAATCTAGCCCAATGTCAATCAGCATATGTATTTATTGATCCTAATTGTCTTTGCAAAGACGCTACTACGCAAAAAAGCAGCGAGAGATTGCCAAAGCAAACAGAGAGAATTTCTGCGAAAAAATGCCGTTTACGCCTACACGATCGCGTCGCGCCAATACCGTAGGGAAGTGGTTAATTGTGGGTGCTTCACTTCGGGTTAGTTTGCACTTTTCGGGCTGCGTTTACGTTAGGACCAAGCAATATGCGTCCAACCACAGACTTTAGGTCGTACAAATAGGCATGCAATTACAAAAAGTCATGAGTAGTGGTTGTAACATTTGCAGCAATTGGTTTTTCCCAAAAATACACATCAATCACTTTGGCGCCCCCCTCGCCCCACAACCTTTTAATTAAGCCTATGCTTCCATGCATTTCATAAAACGAACAAAAAAACGTTTTCAAATCTTTTGCTCTTTCAACAGGAAAGTTGCAAACACGTGATCAAGCGTCATCAAAATGCGCTTTCGAAAAAAGGGGCTGACCACTTTCAATATTTTTGCATTGAATTAAATAGGAGTGGTATCGTTTTTTACAAATCAAATGGATAAACGTGACAGTTGTTAAATGAACAGTAAATATGTTGTTTTACTGATGTTAAGGAATGAATCTGAAGTTAAAGCAAGACAAGAGGTGCTAAGGTTTGCTTGTTATTGCTAATAGTTGGGCTAATTTTATGGGCTGAACATGCAGGCCTATTTGTAGCCAGATTTTGTGAGGGTTTCATATTTGATTAATCAGCGTGTTTGGGAATGCTGAGTTTAAATTAATTTTAATGTGCAACTTATACAGTATATTTAGTGGCATAAGCATACTGAAAAGTTGTAAACTTAAATTGTACTGCAGCCTAAATGACAAGGCAGACTTCTGTACCGTTTGTCATATGTTCGATTAGATATTGATGGATAAAATCAGTAAGTTTTTGAAACTTTTGTCAATAGTGCTGGCAGATCAGTTGTACTGATAAATCAGTTGTAATTTTGTGACATTAACCACTTTTAAAATAATTTTTGGGCTATTACCTAGGCTGCTGAAACAAGAGTAATTAAAAAACTTATGGTACCGATTTATTCATTCATGCCTATGAGCTCATGCTCTGTTTGCATGTCTTTCGTCAGACTGGGCTACCACGACGGGTAGACTGCTTGGCCCACCACCTGTTTGCCACATAAAGATGGAGGCATGCCGTTAAATGCCTTGCCCTTGGACACAACAAGCAAGCTTACGGTATCAGTAGTAATCATCAGATGATGGTTGTTTTTGTGAATCTAAAGACGAGTATGTAATTGGTACAGAATTACTTTTAATGTATTGAAAGACTTAATCTCAACCAAATTATTTTGATTAAATTTATTTGTTTCCAAGGATCGCACTAGCAATAATTCATTCCAATTTTTAAATAATTTCTCATTAGTTTTCAAAATAAACCCAAAAGTTGGTGTTCGCCCTATACTTTTCCAGCATAAATTTGAGCTTTTGGTCAGCCACTTTTTTTGGTGCGAAATGTGTGACGTCATATGCAACCATCCTATTGAGAGGAAGGCCACTTTTTGAGTACGCCTCTGCTGAAAACTGGGCAAGCATCGCGTAGCCAAGGACAACACAATGTAAATATGTGTGTTTATCTTATTGGCCACGCTCTGGTCACCGTATATCTACAAAACGTTAGCTACTTTCAAAAGCGTGCTGGTTCTAATCAGTAGCTCATTTAAAGTAACTTTCTTTGAGAAGGAGGGGAAGGGGAGACCTTTAAGTAAACTCCAATCATTCATCAAGCAATCTCATAACAACAGTGATCACTATCTTATTTTGGGGAAGGGGAGGGCAGAACATTAAAGGAGATAAGCATTTTGAAAGTAAGAGTCTTGCCAATTTTAGTCTCCAAAGAAGTGTGAATAGCTTTTTTTGGAGGCCAACGTTTTGAAAGTAAGAAATTTTTCCCTTATTTGTATCCAGACATGCATGATCACCTTTTTTCTTTGAGATGAACTTTTTGAACGTCCTGTCATGCAATTTGGGGGTCTTTTTATTTTCCCTTAATTGCCCAAGGCATAAATAAGACATGGCAAGATTGATCAATTTCCCGGGGTAAGTGTCATAAAGGAGTTTGTGATATCACAACAACGTCAGCATGAAAAAAAATGTTTTCAAATTCGCATCTTTACATTCAAAAATGTCAGCACTTGATTCACCAAATTTAAACCATTTCGTTTCTTTGTTGTTTTAGATGACGTCGCAGTTGACGATTGATTGTAAAAGTTAATTTTCCTCTTAAAGTAATACAGGAGGCCAGCGCTGCATTTTGAGCAAACTGCAGACAGAGATACTATTTCGACCTATCAGGTCTCTTCAGTGCAGTTGGTGACCAACAAAAGGCTAGAGGCTTTGAATAAAGCCTAACTTAGACCGTCACACTTGTGGGACCTATACTATCTACACTGTAGTGGATGGTCTATCAGTATCTTGCAAAGCCGTATCACTCGTGAATGAGTAGCGGTTGTCTCAGATGCACCACGTCTAACAACTGCTAGAATGATAGTGCAGTGCTGCTGACAACTGGTAAAGCATAGCATAGACCGTGACACTTGTGGGACCTAAAGAGACCTGATGGCTCTAAAAACGTTAAGTGCTTTCGAGACTCCGTTTCAGAATCATTGGATTCTCAAGAGCTCTGACCTCAAATTTTACGACATTGCCCTGTTCATGCTGTCTACGTTCAGTCATGATCTTGCGATAGTGACGTATCTGATGAGAGTTCCCAAAAAGTGATATCATAATTAGTGTAACAGTACAGAGTTGACAATTTTTGACTTATTTTCCTTAAAATATGTCTGAATTCTTAAACAGTGTTCTTTACCTTTGTTTTGGAATAGAAATATTTTTAGCAACCTTCTCCCCCAATGCTACCATCAGTCGGCTAGGCAGGACATACTCTGTTGACTGTCTACAAAACAACGTGTTACTCCTATGTTGGAAAACATCACTTCACTCTCTCGACCACTTTGCTCACAAATTTATTTTGGCTGCTTTTAAGAGAGAAGTCGGTGTTGAAGTGGGAAGCAAGAAGAAATGTTCGGCATATCATGCAAGGATGGGTCAGCCTGTCGAAAGGAGTTTAATCTCAAACAACAACATTTTAAACTAATGAACCTTTTTGCTTGTTTCAAATAATAGAGGATCTTTACAAATTTATTCATCTTTTTGAAATGAGAATTTTTATTGAGATTCATTAGTGGTGGGAGGCAGGCCTTAATTTCATGGTTCAAAAACTTATAAAGTTTGATTTTACAATCTATCAATAAATTCAGGCGAAATTAAAGAAAACCAAATTTTGAAGAAAATTGTGCGATACTAATTGTCTTGTCAGACTAAAATTTTTATAATTTTTTTTCGAAGGCCATGGCCCGTTCGCTGGCTACCCCTTGCTGAAATCCCATTATAAGCATATCTAAAAAATTTTCATAAATATGTAGTCAGTTTTTCACAATTCGAAATAAGGTTTCTTTGGTTTAAAACAGGGGTTGGCAAACTACAGCCGGCCAACACTTGTAGAAACTTCCATATATCTAACTGAATATGACAGGAGTGGCCAGATTATGAAAGAGCTGCTACGCAATTCTTAGTTTGAAATCACGCATTTTCCGTCCAAATATACAGGTTTGTGATCTTTTTTTGGGAGACCATTATTTTCAAAGCCCGAAATTACGCATTCACACCCTTCCACAAGCCACGAAACTCAACGTGTTGCACAGCAGGTGGTACTCCACTACACTACCCTTGTAATATGGCATTGCAAGATTTTAAACACTGGCCCTCGGCCAACTCTTAAATGGTCAATGCGGCCCTCCAGCTAAAAAGTTTGCCCTTCGCTGCTTTAGAACAATAAAATTAAAAATACTTGAATTTTAGCAACAGACCCATAGACCAGTTTGGCAGTGACAAGAATTTTGTATTAGCAACTATTCTGTGTTTTAGTTGAGGCCCTTGGCTAGAAAAAGATTGTTTAATAAACATGCGTATTATCAAGATCATATTTAATCATTATATCGGTTAAGAGCTATCGTAACCAACTATGACAGGGTTTGGCAACCTTTCGAACGAAGTGTGACAGTTTACAAATAATATCAAAATGTAAGCAACTTCGCGTGCCAAACATTTTTTATATTTGGTTAGTGCAGTCAACTGCCTGACTTGGATAGTGAACGGAGAAGAGACATATTCATTCAATTAATTTTATTGGATAAAGTCGAATGCAATCAAAAGAGTCGCTTTTAAAGGAGATCCTTGTTCTTGCTCAGCTCTGTAATATTGGGACTAAATTTGGAAACATTCAGTTGAACACATGCTTCCGAATGATCTTCCGTGTGTAAAAATATGTGTTCGCACAAATAAGTGGATCCAAATGCAGACAGCAAAGCTATTGCCATGTTTTTCAAACAGCTAAATTTCTCCGGCAAGGATTCCAAACATGTTAAAATGTTTTTTGTTTATTTTCAATCGTTTCCAGTGATTTCTGCGAATCAACAAATTTCGATGTCAACAATAAAGATGCCTTGCAATCGGTCAGCTGCATCTGGAAATCTTCAATATCCATTAATTCAGAGGCATGCAAGTTCAGTCTTCGCTGCTCTCAGGCTTGATGAGAAAAGAAAACAATAAACCAAAATGCTAAAAATCTTGAAATATATTGCAAAATTGAGATGTTAGATCCCTCATGTACCTATCAATATCAACTGCATTAAATTGGTGATCCACTGAGAAAGCCTTCAAGTCTTAACAGTAGCGAAAAGTGGCAGTTTGGATGTCTACTCCAACAAAAAGTTGCAGTTTGGACATCCTCTTCAGATACAAATCCTTTTCATATCTCAAAAAGACACATTATTATTTGTTCTGTACCCTGGAAACGAAAATTAAGTTCGTCAAAGTGCGTGATGATATCCGCAAGAAACATCAGTTTTATAAGCCACTTTTCATCTTCCAGTTCAGAGTAGGCCTTTCCTTGTCCTGTCAAAAAGGCCTTTATCTCGACCAGGCGTTCGACAAACATCAAGGGAACCTTATCGCGACTTAACCATCTGCAACTGCAGTGCAGAGGTACATCATGGTATGTACTTTCCATCTCTTCAAATAAAAATCGAAATTGTGTTTGTGTTGTAGCAGAGCATGAGACAAGTAAATCACTATTTTCGTTACCGTTGACATTACGTTCTTAAGAGCTGAATATAAAATCTTCCCACAAAGATTTTCTTGATGAATAATGCAGTGCAACTTTATAACTGCTGCTGCATGTAACCCCCCCAAGCTCTCAACCCGAAGTAACATTTGCTACAGCATCTAGGGTAAAATAGAAAAATTTGCTCAACAATGATCACCAACATCATACCGTACCATACAGCAATCTATTACATCATGTCAATAACCCGCGACCGGTTTCGACCTTATTGGGTCTCATCAGGCAGGTGTAACAAACACTCAATAATAAAATGCTGAAATAAAACAAATTTGCTATTGGGTGCAAAAAAAATGCAATAAAAACAATATGATACAGCAATACCTATATCATGGGGGTCTCATTTAAGGACACACACACATGACATGGACAACAAGTCACATCGGTAACTGACATGATGTAATAGATTGCTGTATGGTACAGTATGATGTTGGTGATCATTTTTGAGCAAATTTTTCTATTTTACCTTAGTGTGATGCTGGAGGCAGATCCCTCTTAATAGGAGATCTGCTTGAAAATGCTAATTAGCAACTAACAACCTCTATATTCTACAGCATCTTGTAACTACGCTCCACTTGGTTTCAAGATCATTGACAGTGGCACCATCATTTCCAACTTACAAGCTTTGAAAAATGAAGTGAGAGACTTGCAACAAGAATCAGTCTCTAACAAACACTTTCTAATCAACAAGCTGAAGTGCGCAGTATGGTCTCAGAACTGTCAGCTTTAGCCAAAAGAAAACCAGTTATTGAAGAAACAACTGGTAGGCCTTTTGGTCCTTACCAGCCTTCAACTGAAAACTTGCACAGGTTCGCAACTAATGATGATAAATCTACAATAAAAGCTCAACGTCATACTCCAAAGCAGTACAACAGCAGCTTGATTGTCCCAATTCTGGTTCTGTTTCCACAGCTGTTGAGGCTAGCTCTTTTGACGCAAAACACATCCAACCTAAACCTACTGAAACTGGAGACACAACTGCTGATGACGATTAGTCTGTTTACCGATCATGAAGACGAAGGCCTAAAAACCCTCATGAAGGTAAATCAAAAGGTTTTAACTTGCAGCCAGTTGCCAAACTTAGTAGACCTGCAGAAGTCTTTTTATCTAGGCACAGACCAGAAACTTCTTGTGAGGAGGTACAACACTTTGCACAATCCCAGTTTTCTGCTGCAACCTCAATCACTTGTACTCAGTTGAAATCAAAATTTGACTCTTACTCTTCTTTTCATCTCACAATTCAAGGAATATCATTCAGTGACTCAATCAACCCCAATAATTGGCCAGAAGGAGTTTTAGTTAAAAGATTTTGCTACAAATCAGGCATTGATAATGTGTCGAATTCACAAAAAAGTGAAATATCCCTTCAGTCACCTTCACAGATTGAACAATAGCATCTCACAATTGCAGAGGTATTAAAAACTCTATACCTGATGTTAGCGCTACTTCGCTCTGTGTAGATTAATCCCTTGATTATGTCTAAAGTTAGTGTTTTCCGGTTACCAGATACTGTTTTTGGCGTGGTTAGCGATTACGCAATCTCTTTGTTAGTCGCTATCCATTAATTCAAGGTAGAACCTGTAATAATTTAGTGTAGTGGAGTGGAGTATTAATGTTAATTCATGGTATAGTTAGGAATAGTAGCTGGTAGCCTACAATGTTCGGTATATCCGAAAGTGTGCTTTGTAGTGCTGGGCCTGGCTTACCTAGGCCTAGCATCATCATCTATTTGTTTTTCCCTTTAGCTATAGGTTCAAGGTGTTTTAGTTGTTTTGCGGTTTTTGCCGTTTACAGTAGTTAATAGTGTTGATACCGGTCTTTGCGGTTACCGGTGACTGTCTACCCGTATCTACTGTCGGTTGTGGAAGCCCAGCCTGCATCACTCAAATTAATAGTAGTGTATTGGTTTACGTGGTGCATGCTGTTGGGTGCCTTTGGAGCGCTGTAGTTGGTTCACTGTAGTACAATATAGTGTTTGATAATCATATCCGTCTGCTGCTATGAGCTGACACTGTACCATATCCCAAGCTGCTTCACCCCCTGTAGCTCTATCTCAAATAGGATAGTAGGAATAGTCGATTAGCTCACCACCTAGAGCTAACACCTGATGTTCAAAAACTGTGCAATGTTTATGACATTGTATTTCTGCAAGAAACTTGGCTCACCAATCAAAACTTGGATTACTTCTCCAGCATTAGTGATGATCATTATGCTTATGGCTATACACCTATTGATGATTTGACGGCTTTAGAAAGGGAACATCTTCTGGGGGTGCAGCTGTTCTTTGGAGAAAAAATCTGCCAGCCACATGAAGTGCAAGTCATTGTGGTTTAATCATTGGTTTGAAACTAGACAATGATGCTAGTCAAATTTTACTTTTGAATGTGTATCTTCCATACTGCTGCCCTGAAAATTTTGATGCATATCAAGCTTACTTAGATGAATTAACTTCTTGCTGTGGATTAATGCTGCCTTAGAAATATTTATATTGGGTGATTTCAATGCTGGAAAGGGTAATCAATTCTGGCAAATACTTACGGATTTCTGTGAAGATAATAACTTTATCATCTCAGATGACAGATTACTGCCTGATACCTCCTTTACATATATTAGTGATAGTCAGTGTTCCCACAAAGATTTTAGTTAGTGCGTAGCCAGGCGCAAGTGCGAAATTGCTAGCAAGTGTACGAAAACCGCCGGACATTTCTGAACAAACCCTTACACCAGCTTTAGTAACATATTTTGAAGGTGTAAAAATAGATATTTGCGGTAGTTTACTGCTATTTATTCAGTGATTATGCTAAGCTAAAGTTGCATACCGTAAAGTTTACCCATAAGGTTGGTTTGCGTACAACGGCACCTTTTGTTTTTCGCTCAGACGTATTTTGTTTGATTATGACACTCTATCTAGTTCAGTGATTTCCAATCGTTCTTGGCATATGGCCCAATTGCAAAATGCACGAAAGCATGTGGCCAGGTTAGATATTTTCTCATTATTACCGAGCGACCTCAAAAAAGTTTTTATAGTAAATTTCAAGGGTGTTGTCCAAATAATATATATATACAAGTCAAGAAATTTCCAATTTCACTCAATATGAAGGCTAATTAAAGTGCTGACCCATTGAAAACCATGGCCCACCGTTGAAAATCACTGATCCAGGCCTTCATCTGTCACAAATGATCTTTATTTTTTAATCCTATCAATACGTCAGCTTGCGAGTTGCATCTTACTCTGCTACATCTTTTGCAGCATGGACTCGAGTTTATTGCGTTTCCAAGACCTTTGAAGATGACCTAAAAACAAATCCGAACAACAATTGTATAGGCGTAAGCGCCAAGTTTTCATAATTAGTGGGGAAAGGAGAGGCAAAACTGTGACAATGCGCTTTGGTAACGTAATAATTAGCGTGATTATGTCTGCCCTAAAACGTTCACAAACGGGTAGCTGATCGGTTACAAAGCGGCGGCGAAATACCGCGCTATTTCTCTTTAATAAGATAAATTAGGTTAAATTTGGTCTCTCAAACTCCAGGGACTTAGCAATAGCCATTCGTCAGCGTTTTAGAATGGCAGGTTAACGATGCGCGTAAATGAAATTAATCCTTTGCCGACACCCTGCATGAACATGAGAAATAGGACTTTCAGGAAATAATGGGATGTTAGGTGGGTTACCACGATTATGACACAAGAACAAAAATTACTCGCGAACTTTAATTGTTGCTTGATTATAGTAAATAATAAAACAACTCACATTTCTCTATCGCAATCAATTAAACTACAAGGTTTTGCAATTGCAAGTAAACTTTCGATCTAAAATCAGAAAGCATTTGATGACCGAAGTCGCGCAACTTGAAAGAAGATAATTAAGATTTTTTAGTAGTATGTGGGTCTTATTTTTTTCTTAAAGCGTATTTCGGAAAGCAATGTTATGGATTGGCGATGACAAATGTCTCCAAGTCTTGTCAACTCATTACACAAGCCATGCAGGAAAACAAATGGATTAATTTTTGGAAAGTTTTGTCCCAGATGCAAGAAAACTGCGAATCTTCCAGTCTAGCCAAAAATGATGAGCTAGATATTGTGGCGATAGTAATGGTAAGTTTGAGGCACTTCTAAAGCTTGTTTGTAGAACACTCGTTAATAGTCGCGTAACATAGTTTACCAATATTTTTTTTGCTCTTTAGGTGCGTGACTCTGCCCCTTTCTACAATCTTTTTAATTTAACCTTAAAAAATTTGGGTATGTTTAACGTCAATTCGTTTTGTCAGCTGTATTCCTTTTTCACTCATTGTTTTTATCCTATCGTCGAGTTTTATGTGTTGAGAAAACAGACGCGAAATAAATTGCCAGCTACTGAAGAACTACTACTACTACTACTACTAAGTAATTAACCATTTACCGAATCCGTGAAAAGAGGTCACAAATATTTGATAGGTAAAATTTTATCTTTGTGAAAAGAATTCGAAAATTGTCTGAAGGAAAAAGAGAAATTCGTGGACGCGAATATTCGCGAGTTTGGTAATCTCAGCTTATAAGTGCAGTAAAAATTTGAAGTGATATTTGTAACTACACGTAAAACTGCAGGGTTTCACTGAGAGACGCTTACTGCAAAAAATATTTAGGTATATTCTTCATTTAAAACCACAAAATTTTATTGCATTTGCGATGGAACTGCTCTCCTCGGAAATATTTTCAGGGGACCCCACCTACTTAACCCGGCGCCACTATGTACAGTTAGATTCTGTTAGTTTTGACTTTTTAGTAATTTTTCTTTACTCTGGCAAACCAGATTGGTTTTGTTGTTAAATCAAAACAGTTTTGGAATGGTCGACGACAGTTTTTTCAAATCGCATACAGTCATCCTTGAAAAGTGATGTCTTGTGTTGAAACTGAAGTTTTGAGAGCTGCTTGCTATTACTGCTCTTTAACTACTACTGAAATCAGCTGGGAAAAAGTAAAGACAAGAAAAATTTTTTGGTTTTTAGGTTAATTGCTTGATGGGTAATTTGTAATACAAATAAAGTGTGGCAATGGCGTGCGCGATATTTTAAGTCGCCGTCACAGCCGCGCGATGTTTTCGTGAGACGTTGCACTGCTCTAAAAAAGCAACGGTCTTAACTTGGATTCCTTTTAATTGCCTCCCATGCATCAAACAGTCGGTTGAAAATTTGACTAACAAAATGGCAAAAATTTCAACAAACTAAAAAACTTACTAAAAACCCCCGGACTTTTTTCTGCACTGTTGAATTTCAACTGCGAATCCGCCGGACACAATTTCGCAAATTCGCACATTTTTTGCGTTTAAAGGGAACACTGGTGATAGTCACAACTTCACCTCATGGATAGACCATTGCCTTACATCTGCTATGGCACATCGCCTTATAATTTATATAGAAGTCCTACTAGAGTACATCTGCTCTGGTTATCAATCTTTACTTGACAAGATAAGTTACAGTCCTACAGTAAATCACCATAGCAACATATGTGATCAAAAATCATCTGACTAAAAACATATCAATTGGAAAAATTTGACCCCTAGAAAAAAGGCCGAATATTACTAATCCACTATATTATATTTATCTAATTTATTGCAACCGCTGGAGGCTATTAATTGCAAAAATGTTGGGTGTAATGATTCAGCTCATTTGGAGAGTATATCGACATACTATCAAGGCATTATTAACAGCCTACAAGCTTCTCTACACTTGCAACTATATAACCTCACTCTCGGCGCAACTCGCATATATCTAACTGGTTTGCAATCGTGAAAAATTATAAAAAAGCCAAAACTAGCTACCTGACTTGGATCAATTTTTCAAAGCCTAAAACAGGTCCAGTGTAAGAGCTCAAGAGATGCGGCTTGCAATGATCAATGGAGTCTCTTGCACAAAAAATATTGTTAATAAGTGGGAAAATCATTACCAACAACTACTTAACCCTACCAACAGCAGTAATTCATCTGATCTGAGCACCACTCATTTGATATGCGAAACTAAGGGATCACTTTATAAAATTGACGGTTTGATGAGGTGAAAAAGTTCTTATGTACTGTAGATCATATTAGCATATTTTTCAACCTTTTCCTTGTTCCAAGCTACTTACCTGTTCCATGCACTAATTCAGTTATCATACCTATAATGAAAAACAAACATGATAATGTCTCTGCCATCTCCAACTACAGGCCTATTGCTCTACCCACTGTAATTTCAAAGCATTACATATTATTTATTAAGTATTACATTTTTGAATGATTAAGTATTAAGTATTTACAAAGTATTACATTTTTGAGCGTTACATGTTATTTATGACCAGTAATTTTTTGTCGAGTGGGGACAACCAATGTGGCTTTAAGCCTGCGCATAGTACTGACATGTGCGTCTTTTTATTAAAACAAGCCATCTTGCAATACAATACTCATGGAAGTCCAGTGTTTGTTTCCTTTTTGGATGCCTCTAAAGCATTTGATGAAGTTAATCATTACAAAAAAAACTTTCTGAATGCAATGTTCCTAAGATTTTTGTAAAACTCTTAGCTAACTGTTATTCCAGTCAACATCTCTGTGTTGGGTGGGGTACCGCTACTGCTTATTCTAAGTTTTTTACTGTCTCAAATGGAATGAGACTAGGTAGCATTTTGAGTCCCTTTCTATTTGCTGTCTATATGAACCAACTCTCACAGACCCTTAACAAACTAAACATTGGTGGCTTTATTGGTCAACGTCTAAACAATATTTTGTATGCCGATGGTATATGGTGTATTGCACCTAGCTGCAAAGGTCTTCAAAAGCTGCTAGATGTCTGCTATGAATAGGCACAAAGCCATGATATCTCTTTTAACTGCTCTAAAATCAAAATGATGATGTGTAAAACTAAGTTTCTGAAGTTGAATTTTGTGCCCAAAATACAATTAGGTAACGGGTAATAGATTATATAGAAAAAGTAAAACATTTAGGTTTTTAATTTAATGTGATTTGCGAGATGATATCGACATGTACCGACAGCTTCGCTATGTCATGGTACAGCGAATAAACTTCGCAGTAAATTTTCCGACTGCTCTAAAAACGCAAAAAATTATTTGTTTCGCACGTTTATGTATACATGTAGTTTCTGTGACAGTAGTATTTGGTCGTCTTATCGACAATCTACCTTTCACTGTCTCTGGGTAAGCTACAATAATGCTTACAAGATATTATTTAACTTGCGTCGTCGAGTAAGTATATCTTCGACTCTTGTGCAGAACAATATATGTACTTTTCAAGCATTCATTCGAAAATACGTTGCTTGCTTTATGATTCAATGTGCAAATTCTTGTACCAGCCAGTTTTATAAAAACTTTCTCCCCCTTCATGACCGTTAGGCCTTTGCCTTCTGAGGGATTTTAGACATCTCTGCAACTTTGTGTATATACTCTGCGTTTGTTTGTTTGTTCTCGTTGTGCTATTCTAGTGTGATTTATGCTGGACTAATGTTGACTTGTTTGGACTAATGGCTAAAAGTTAACGGGTCTGTTAAATAAATAAATAAACATTTTATACTTTTTATTTTATAACAGGATTCCCAATCTTTTGCTCAACTAGAGTAACAGATCCACGGTATTGTCCCATCATAACAACTGAGGAAATCTTCTTTATATCAATTCTTCTCTCCTCAAAATTCTTGGTGAAGGTGTCAAGTATATCTTTTCCTTTAGTAGTGTCATACATAGGTTTCAAGCGACAAAGTTCTTCATGTACATCGCCGTTACTGCAGTACCTAGGTACAACTGCTAAATGTGGATTATCTTTTGTATCTATGCTTTCATGAAGACATATGCTGAAAACATTTGCAGCTTTTAAGGCAACAGTTAGCTGTGTAGTTACATCAGTAGTCATGTCCGAGATGAGTCCTTCTACTGTCCGAGGAGAAACAGGCATATCCTTGATCCTCGAAATTATTGTTAACGTGATTTATGAGCCCTGTCATTGGTTTAGTTGTTTTTGTGCTTTTAGTAAAGTGACTGTTAATGTTCTTGATGTCATAGTTGTTCGGAAGCTTTCGCCTTCTAAGCTGTTGTGTTTGCCGCCTCATTTAATAGATTGTCATTTGTAATAAGTGAGGAATAGGGATGTTTTGTAGTATGTGATGACTAATGAATCGTTTTTTATATTTCCCGAATTGTTTTCTGTAACGTTCAACCCTTAATAGAAAATCGTAAGTTTGGTACAGTGAATCATTTATAAATTAATACGGCAAGTTGTTTTCTCTTTACTTAACGCCTGTTATTCTCGTTTCTTGTTAATGGTTATGTGACAATTTCGTTGATTGATCTCATATTTATTTGTGGATATAAATAGGCCTATTGACTGTTTATGAGCTCACTCTACTTTGGCAGTGTTGAGTATGGGGTGGTAGCGAATAGAAACCTAATATTTCATCACCAACTAATGCTAGTGGCAAGTTGTTTATGTATTTTGAAAGCGCTTGTCTGTGTCTTAAATCAACTGGGAAACAATAAACTGCTTGTATTGTCAGCTAATGCTAGCCTTAATTGCTAATATACCCTTATTTCGCATTCGCTTATATCTTTATTTGCATGAATTGTATTTAGGAGATCTCTCAGTAGTCTTTAATATCTTGTAACAACTAGAGCCAGATACGCCTAGCGTATCGCAATTGATGCGTGTGGTGCAGCTAATTTGTGAGCAAAATTTTCTGTTCTCCTTTAAAACAGTCTTCATGTTCTGCAAGTTGGTGTGTGCTCGTGCGTCGAGGATCTCTGGTGAGCAAGACAATTAGAGACAGGATCTCCCAAATATAAGCAGCAGTGAAACGGCCAGTATAGCGGTTCCTCACTGCAACAATTATTGTGCATTTATTTGACAAATCATCAAACAACACTTCAGCCAAACTTAGAAAGGCCTCCTTTACAAACACCACCTCAGTAAATGTTTTTTTTTATGTTTGGCAATGCTTTCTGCGACTTTGTAGCTACCTTTGATGGTTCAATTTGCGCTACGAATCACTTTCTTGAAAATGCTGCTTTGCTTATCATAGTAGGATACTGCCTTTTTCAGAAATTCGATCTTCTCTGCATCATCCTTGAAGAATATCTCGTGCTTCGTTTCAAAATGTCGTTTTATGTTTGATGTTCGACAAACGACGTTTTGACAACAAGCAGCACACACATCTTGGTCGTCTCTAGAAACGATTCGGAAATCTTTCCTACACAATTCTCGGAAAGATCTCACATGTAATTTAAGTTTCTTAGAAGGGGCTATTTAGCCTGACATCACGAGCCTAACTCTGTAAAACCTTTAGGTTGTTTTTGAAAAGTAATCAGCCAACAACAACAAGCAGGCAAATATTTTATTAAAAAGTATTCAAACATTCAGCCCTCATCAAGAATATACATAACTCACACAATTGATCGGCAATGATAGTGGGTATAAAGAGCATTGCTACAACTATTACTATATCAAGAAAATTAAGGCGTGTCTACGCTACGATTTTATTCATTATCGCGCCGTGTTGTTGTGATTACCTATCCTCTTCCCCTGGACGGAGGTACGGCACAAACGACAATTCAGGTACATGCCGTCAACCTAATTGAAATTAGGCTAGGGGAAAGATGGCAGCCCATTTTGAACCAGTCATGAATGACTGTTAGCCCCACCAACAAGGCGGACTGCCAACGGTGGGTACCCAAGAATCGCCTCTTACGACATGCTAGGTGAGGAGTTTCACAAATGTAACCCGGTGAAGTGCGGGTTGGCCACCTGTCTTCCACATAAAGGTGGAGGCGTCTCGTTAAGTGCCTTGCCCAAGGACACAACAAGCAAGCTTGCCAACTTGTTCTCCACACTATCCTTTTTGTATGCTGAGCGCCAAGCAGGGAAGCTGTGAATACCATTTTTTAAAGTCTTTTGGTATGACTCGACTTGGGGAATAAACCCCAGGTATACCGACTACAAAGCGGACGCTCTAGCCCCTACACCATCGCGCAGTCGCACATCTTTGTTTATGCTAATTTGGTTGTGCTCATGGGAGCTCGCATGAACTAGCTTGTCTTGAGCCAATTTTTTTTTCGCTCTCATAGCGAGCTAGTTGTGCGTGCGACTGGCAGAGCCAGAACAGACATCGCAGACATAGAAATTGTCTCGTGAATTGCATGCTTGGCTAATTTCAAGACTGTTGATTTCGTGCAGTGTAGACCAGCGTGTTCCAACTGCAGGCCCGCAAACTAGCTTTTTGGCCCGCGAATAATTACGATAGGGTTGCCATGCGTTCCGAAAATTTACTCAAATGTAGGTGATGACCTTTTATTTTTTTGGAGAACACCTTTATTTGGGGTAACACATCCCGAGTTCAAACCGTGGCCCGCGGAATAAATTTTTAGTTTCTGAAGGCCCGCTGTAAAATTAAGTTGGACCACACTGGTGTAGACAGTTTGAGCTTGTGAGGTTGCCGCCCATGCTTATAGTGTAGATTTCGCGTGCCATGAAAAATCCTTTTTCGTGCCAGGGATTGCCGACCCCTGAACTATCAGATCCAATTAACGTTTTTGACTGCAAGCTTAAATGAAATGTAAATTCTGGAGTCATATTATTAAAAAACTTGCCACGTCAAATTGGGTGAGACAAGCAGAAACCTGGAAGAGAGGCGGTTTGACTTCCTTTCAAGTTGACTCACAGCACAAAGACAGCAACCGCATCATAACGTCACATCTGCTTTTAATTATCGAAAAAAATGCGAAAGCACAATATTACGTCCATTATTCTTGTCTGAAGTCAGCTACGTAGCAAGGGTGTGCGGTCCGCGCAGGGCGGCCGTTGTTGACTGAGCGAAACAGAATTTTGTTTGTGTGAAAGCAGGAAATTCTAATATCAACATTTATGACTTGCTTGATCAGAGGTGGGGCCGCATTTTTTTGCTTCCGCATAGGCTAGCCAAAACGCACGCTACGCCAGTATTTGAGGTTATTATAAAATACTTCCTTGACGGTTCAAAATAACAAGCTTGTAATTAACTTGCGAAATAGCCATAATTATAAATCACGTCACAAGTATGATAATTGTAAAGCGTTGGTAAAATGATACATTGAAGGCCTACAACTACAGGTAATTTTTGATGAAGAGCTATTATTTGATTTATTTAAAATACAAACATACATGTTTCGGAGTTCACTTAAACATTGTACATTTTACGAAGCGTAGAAAAAGCAAAAATAATTCTGTTAGGATTCGAACACGCAACTCTTAATAGCGCACTAGAACAAAATTTTTTTTTGATGTGGATTTAATTACAGCCTCGTAGCAGTTTATTTACAATACTTTGAAAGCAGTTGTAAACTGGATCACCAATATAAAAACAATTTGTTTACGAGATTGGGCTCAATAAAGACCAACTCGGCGACCTTAAACGTCCCAAATTTCAATACCACGCTTAAAAACAACAAAGTGTCCACTTTTTTGAAAGCTTCACCCTTCAGTCCACTGGGATTAGGGAACTAAGTACTAAAAGAATATCCCTCAACTCTTCCCAAAATTCTCTTACTAGGTTATTTTATGATGCTAAGTTTTGAAATTGAGAAAAGCAGGTGCAAATGTGAAAATCTTTTTTGAAAACCACCCTTAAAAAATTGAAACAACTTCTAATTTCTCAAAATGGTGATAAAAGACCTGACTTTAGTGAGAACCATGGCTTCCTTACCCTTGTTAAAAATTTCTGGTTTGCCATCGATTTTAATACCCAAAGGCCTAGTTAAACCAATATAATTTGCGGGGGAGGGGAGGACAAACAAATTATATTTTACCACATCCATATGCATTCGAGACAAAGCTCTTTTCTTGGAGGCCACTCATAAAAAGACACAAAGAAAGTTTAAAAAATTTTAAAACCTTTCTTCGTGATCGGGAATGATCATTCTTTGTGGAGCTATAAAAATATTTCGGGTGGTAGGGGGAAAGCAATTGCTCTTTTTGCACTTTATATTGTAATGTAAAGAATATTTGAATAAAGGTCGACACAAAAAAGACTATCGCATATAGCCACGCCTGCGTACTGGTGATCTGTTCCAGTAAAACCATTTTAGAGACGCAACTGTCGGTGACTAAGGGTCAGGTATCCTCCTATCGTTTTCTTTCTAGAAATATCTTTTTTCTTCAAACCTAGCATTTTCTTAAGTCCATTTGAAGCTGTCACAATACGACGATTGGTGATAACGAGTTGTCAACAATCGGCTATAAACTTGAAGGGCAAATTTGGTATGATAAAATATAAACTGTTAAAAACAATCTACTTGCTGCATCAGCTTTGCAGCGTACACAACCAGCCTACACTAAAGCCATTTGAACATAATTGTCCTCAATTATCAGCAATGCTTACGCTATTTCAACTTTCTGTTCAGTTACGTCATCTTGCTGTTGACATTGCATCAACTTTCGGGTTTAATAAGTCTATTTTGCGAAGAAGTATTTCTAGCATCGGCTATAAACCACAAGTAGAAAATCACCAATCAAGCGACTATAGACCCGCTTTACGTCCAAGTAACATACACGGCTAGACGACGTAATAAAAGCAAATTACAAATGCGTTTATTTACCTCCTTCAACACATTACTGCAATTTTGAACCAAATCGCAGGTTCATAATCCCAAATAACTGTGACTTTGCCTCCAGCAGCTTGACAACAAGATAATGGCTCACTCCGTCACATAGCTTTTTTAAATAAATAGCTTTAAAAACGTAGCAAAAATGGTCAATAACGTAGAATTTGCATTACTCAAAAGACAAGCGACAACCTGGTCGCTCGAAATTAACGTGTCTATGATTTTCAGTTCACAAAGCCGTGCTGCTTGTTGTAATTGTACCTGATGATGTTTCAACACTGTGCGAAGTCAACGAAGATGACGTTATTGATTGCAAATTTTTAGCTGCTGGTTTCTGACAGCATTTACTTGCTAGAGCTTTGCGCAATGGTTTCCAAAGTCTAAACGAGTAAATAAACGGATTAATTGCGCTATTGATAGGCAATAATAGCATTAGAAAAGTAGGAAACCTATGCTCGATTGCACGTTTATACGATAAGAAAGTGCATCTTGGTGCATACATTGAACGTACATAAAAATCAAGAGAAAAAACGGAAATGGGAATCCAACAACAAAAATCCGTAAGAACAATAAATAACATTCTTCTGTGCATTTTTCTATTTTCTGCTTCTCGCTTTTGCTGCTGAGAAAGCACTTTCTGTTCTTTTTTAGGACCAAAGCACCGGCAACAGGAAAGCAAATGGGATCCTATGGCAGAACAAGTGGACGTTTTCCAGGTAATGACTATTTGTGAAGATAAGATGAAGATAAAACCAATCATGTTGTACAAAACAATTGGTAACGTAAAATAACTCGCAGGATTTTTGTGACTCAGAAAAAACTTCATTGTACACGCCCATTGCCCGTTATAATATCCAAAATAAGTAATTCTTTCTTGCACATTTGAATCTACTAATTTCAACTTTTTTGATAAATCGAACAGGAACTTCCACGTAGGACGGGATGCCAATTTGTACTGTTCAGTAGGAGGCAGGCCACATCGAGTGTTAATATTGTCAAGAAACTTTTCGAGTAGGAAATACAAACGTGAATACGGAAGCTTGACGAACTTTTTGTTTTCGAGGTCAATTCGTATGTCATCGATGAACACAGTATTAAGAACATCATTATTCATTACTGGAAAGCTGGCGACAGTCAACCAAAATAGCCAGGTTAGTAACACAATCCCAACAATAACTTTTAATCGAACTGCTTTATATGGAAAGATAACACTGTGTAGTCGTAATCCAGTGATGGTAGCAATAGCAGTTACCGAAATCTGACTGGCAGCAAAATTGATCAGCCCCAAAACTAAACACAAGGTAGACCCAGGGGTCTTCGCGGTTTCGTCACCATAAGTATGTCGAAGTAAATACATAATGGACCCAGAAACAACTCCCACTACATAAAAGCCCATTCCAAGGTCAGCAAACGACAAGTTCAGTATTAAAACATGATAAATTCGTCTCTCGGTTACAGGCCGGCCTGTGAGACCTTTTTTAAAAATAACTTTTAAACTGTGTATTATCACAGCGAGATTTCCAAAAATAGCAGTTAGTCCCACGGCGAGAAAGAACACCATAAAAGTCTTTGTAATCATCTTTCCAGACTCTTCCTCTTCTTCAGTAAACGTGATGTAAGTTGGAGTACTGCAGTTGCAATTCGGTCGGCAAGCTGTTTCTTTCAAAAGTCTATTAGTGTGATTGCTAAAACAGCAATTGGAGTCAGTCAAGCATGACTCGCTTGGCCAATGATTGTTTGCCACACACTCGCCATTTTCTTCAGTGATATCATAGCTATCGTACAAAAATGTTTCCAAATTTAAGTTATTAAACCAGTTTTTTGTGTCTGGATCAACAGAACAAAACGTCTCTTCAACGGTTTGTGTTGAGTTTTTGTTGCAAAGATAATACGTTCCAGGATTCAACTGTTTATCTTCCGGTAAAACAGTGTCATTGGAGCAGTTAATTTTTACACAATGATGATAATTGTGAACCATTTTTTTCTAACATTCATTCATTCCAAATACGCAAAAAAAAAATTTCAGATTTCTCAAGTAAACTAAACCTCAGAAAAAATCAATTTGATAAAAAGTGATTTGCCTACTTGCGCCAAAACGTATCTATTTTGCCTGTGTAAACGCTACGTTTCGCTTTTAATCTGGCATCTGAAAAGTAAGGGGAATAAAGGATCCCAAACGTTTTCACAGAATCTAAAAATGTAAAAAAATGTTTCCGTGTCTGGGAATCAAGCTGGACAAAATTTTGAAGATCAACAAGTCGATCTCCTAGAAAAAGGTCTTCAAAAAGTTTACAAGAAACAAAAATTGAACTATACAGGAATATTTGTAGATTTTGGTCACTAACTTGCATAGCTACCACACTTCATTTAACAATCAGATCGTTTAATGCACTGTCTCTCAAGGTTTATTTTTGAATTAGCCAGTAGTTTCAATCATTACGTTTAATAGTTGAATGGCCATGTAGTCAGGGGCGTCACCACCTTTTTGTGATCGCAGAGGGAGCGAAAGTAATTTGTTTTACTTTCGCTATACTAAATTTTTATATTAAACTAGAGCAATATAACTTGTGTCATTACGTTTTCTGCCTAAGTGCATATCTTTTTACTTTATAGGAACATAGGCCAAATAAGGAAAATTTCACCAGTATGTCTATAACCCAGAAGCAACTTCAAAACTGAGCCTGATGACAGTGATTGTCTTATTTAGCATATGACTGCGTTAAGATCAGCATTGCTGTCCTGCCTTCTTACAACCAGCACATAAACTTTTACAGAAATTTTACGGACAGGATATCCTATACAGTACCTATTCAATTTTTAAAGATTTTGATTATCCTTGTGGTCAAAGCAAAGCTGAGTGCTTAATGAAACAAAAATAAAAATATGACAACATCAAAAATTAAAAAAATTATTGGTAGCATAACGGCATATCAGCAACGTAAATAATTAATTGGCTTAGTCCAATTTAAAGGACGCAATCAATATTGATCGTTGTATCAATCAAGACATCTTCCCTCTCCGACGAATTGCAACGACGAAGCTCATTGTCACATAATTTGATTGAAACAAGCACAATAATAAACCGCGAATAAAAAGTTTTGCATTGTTTATAGTATAAAGGTGAAATCTGAAGATCAAAATAAGCAGTGCTCAAACGTTTGGCATGGCTGCAACCTGTCTCTTACTGTTAGATCGAGTGTACAAAAATATAGGAAGTCACAAGTGAAAATGTTGCGCAAAAAATATTTTTCATTCCTCGAAACTTAAGTTGTAGCCAACAACTGACTGTAGCAATAAAGCACTAAGTAAAATCTAAAGTTGCAGTTTGAAACTCTGACAATTTTGGATTGTTAAGAGACTACAAGAAAATCGCAATTCTGCGCTGGCATTTATAAGTACCGGCAAGAAAATGTAATGCCAACAACTAACTTTCCGTCAGCAAGTAGTACTGCAACATAAAATGTCTCCAACAAGCAAAATCTATTCCCAATAATAATGAAGCAATTTATGGAATTTGAATGTTCGTTAATAAAAGGACAAATTATCTTCAAACCCAATGATCATTGAATCTTTCTCTTTTCGAAGCAGAGCAGCAGAAAAAATAATTTTTTTTATCATAACAAACTATATAATATTTAACGTAATAAATTTGAATGAAATTATCGGTGCCGCATTAAAAAAAGAACGAGAGTGCCGTAGTAAGCAAATTTCTATCGGGGGCCAAGATTTTGCCCCCTCGCTGGCGACGAATCCGTTTGTAGATATTTTTTACTCGAATACAAAATCAATTTCTGCTACGTAAATTTTGCTTCAATTCTTTGACTCTTTCGCTCCCGCGTGAATAGCGAAAAATGTTTGTCAGGTGGCAGTGCGAAAAATGTCATAATTTGTCATAATCACTCATAATTAATTATCATTAAAATACCCCTAGTTTGTTTGTAAATCATTGCTCATCTGCTTACTTCTACATCAAGTGTAATATATCGTTGAAATCTCTATTTCTTCAGGGCTTCAAATAAAAAAAAAATTTTTTGAATATGCAAATTACCCCCAATAGGTGCTGAGTTTCCTTCGAAATTAAAGTAGTACCCTTGCCGCAAAGATCATTAGCGATTATAATTTTCTACCAATGTTTTTATAAATGGTCGCTAGATGATGCTAAGGAAATAAGCTTTCAAGGTATATCAGCCAAAACTTACCTTAAAAGCTAGCTTTTCTACAATTTGCAATTTTCTGAGACCCATGACTTGTTTTTTGACCGATACCGACCGGTACTAAATTTTGTTAGTTAAATTTAGTATCTAAAATATGATCACTCATTATCTGCTAGAGGTTAGCCTAAACACTATAACATTATGCATTTTTGAAAAGGAAATTTTTTCATGATTCAGAAAATATCAAGTTCAAATAGAATAGATTGTCTCTAACAATGAAACAGAAGCTTCTTTTACACTCCTCCCATTTGTTGAGAAACAAGGGGGATACAGAAAAACTTGATTTAGAGAAGCCAACTTCTGTCAGCTTTTAAACTTGTATTTCAGGCTCTATCTCCTTGGAACTTGACGCCTAACAATGACTTTAGTGGTGAAATATTTGCAATTTATTTTATCTTTTTAAAAGATGTAGGTTTTTTAAAAATTATAATTTAGTGAAGGTAAGTCGAAATTTTTGGGGGTTTTTAAACTGATACGATGTACGGTACCCATTTTTAATCAGTAAATATCATATACCACTTAGCCTAAAGTATTTAAAGTTATATATTGCTGGAAAACAAATTTTCTAAGCATTCAAATGAGACCAATATTTAGCAACATATCATATTTTTTACGCACCGTATTTACTTTTTTTACCTATCATACAAATTTTTTGGGGGGGTTTTGAGACCCCTAAAAAAATTGAAAATTTTAGTAGAAATATTTCATTATTATTGCTTGAAATTTTGTCAATGATGCCCGGAAAGAATAGTTTTCAGACTGAGTTAATGGTAAAGGTTTTGGTTTCTTGGTAAACATGATATCTCGATTTGATTTGAAGGCAGTTGGCTTTTGCACGTGTCTGCTGAAAATTTTGCAAGTTTTGTCGTCTGCAACTGAGTTCTTGGTTTTTTTCACCCTTTTTGGGTAAAAAAATTCAAAAATTAGAGCACAAAGTTTACATCTTGTGATGTGTGAGGAAACAAGCGTGACCTTTTGAAAATTTATGAAAATCGGTTGAGATATTAAGTCACAAATCCATTTTTTAGTAAACTGATTGTGTCACTTTAGTGGAAAAAAAGTTTGAGAAAAACTCTTTTTTTGCCAGCAATATTACTGGGGCGGAATTAATAGAGTTAAAACGTTTCAAGACTATTTGATCTTGCAGCAAAGTGTTGTTTTTACTGATTGGGTTGAAAAAAAGCTGTTTCACAAAAGTCATTACCGTGCATCAGAAGATGAGCTCTTCAACCTGGTATAAGACAACGTTTAACTTCTCAATATAGCTCTTCTGGTGTAATCGAAAGTTTAAATGATCTTTATTTAGATCTAAAATCTACACAAAATTCACAAAAACTCAACGTTTCGAAAAACTAAAATCAGTTTTTCTTCGTCAGGAGTGACTAAAGTTTAAACACAGACAACGGTTACATAGTAAGAAAGTTTTCTGTCTCATATTTTTCGAAACGTTGAGTTTTTGTGAATTTTGTGTAGATTTTAGATCTAAATAAAGATCATTTAAACTTTCGATTACACCAGAAGAGCTATATTGAGAAGTTAAAGGATGCCTGGTGACAAAAGCAAAATATATGACAACGTTCTCAAATAAGATTGTGGGATGCCAAAACTCTAGTTTTAACACATGTGGCAGGACAGTACGGACTTTGTTTTTAGGTCACAAAAGGGTCAAGGGGCACCTACGCACTTGCGGTTGTTTAGGAAGCTCAGGATTACTTCAGATGGAGGGTGCGCCACACAATGTGTCACCCCACCCCCACCTCCAAAAAAGGGTACGATATTCTATTTTATGAAGTTGTTTTACAAAAACGGCCTTTCATTTGAGATATTACAAAAACTTCGATTTCAAAAAGTGTTAAGTTATATTTTGCTTAAAAAAAGCTGCTTCACTAAATAGGCAAAACAATTGCTTTCAAAAAGCTGATCTCCGATTAAAATTTCTTCAACTAGACGTATAAATCAATTTTATAGCCTTTCTTCAAATAATTCAAAAAAACTCAAAAAATATGTAACAAGTCTACCAGCTTTGTTATTGGACCTGGGTCAGCCTCTCAACACCTCTGTAGGGGGTGAAGTATCCCGACGTTAAATTCGATTTTATACTCCCGCTATTTTAAATCTGCTTTATTCTATATACAATTTACATGTATTCTGCCTGCCGTTTTCTTTGAATTTAAATTGGCTCACGTTTAATACTCAAAAGCAGTCAACGTTTTGTTGGTTAATTGACTATCATTTTACTTTGCTATGACAGTCTCTTTCTTTTAGGATTTTTGCTAATTGCATATAATTACAACGCGGATCTTTGCTCGAGGCGATCACGATAAAGTTGTGAAACATTTTTACGAAAACATGTTTTAAAAAATATTACATTTAGTCGTAACTAGGTTTGTAGGAGCTTACATGCGTCATGCATTCTCACCGTTTTGCACCGGATCAAAGAATGAATATATGTTCAAGAGCAACTGATGCAAAACGACAACCAGTAACCAAGGCCATCAAAAAAATTCGAGGTACACATTGACAAAATTGGGGAATGAAAAATCAATCTCCACAACGAAGAACACAAAGATAAAAAAATATGTTTTTCCCCCCCCCCCAAAAAAAAAAAATTTGCTTCTGGCTACGCTAATGAACCCATTTCTGAATTGTAAACTACTCACAACTTTTGGAAGACCATTAATTCGAAGGTCATAAGGTGATTTGCAGCTTTCCAATCAACTTTTGGAAGACTAGTGATTCGAAAGCCGTAAGGTGATTTGCGGTCTTCTAATCAACTTTTGGAAGACTGTTGGTTCGAAGGCCATTAGGAGATTTTGCGGTCTTCCAAAATCTCCGTTGATCTTGCGTTTGATGGACGAAATAAGTTTTCGTTATTTTATTTTGCCTATAGTAGTCACTATTTTAGGAATTATTCAGTGGTAAAAATTTTCAAAGTTTTTTCGAAAGCAATTTTGCAATCTACAGCTGGCCTGTACTCAACATTTCTTGGCAAAAACGTAAACCTGTTATTATACACATGCTAATAAAAATGTTGTTGCATTGCTATAAATCTAATAACAGTGGCGTCTCATTACTGTTTTAAATGGATGAGCTCAGATTTTAAATCCTTCCTTTTAACGTATGCTATCTTGATCGTTCAAAGAACAGTAAAGCTGTGCTCCCCTAGGTTTTCATCAGCCTTTGTGAGCACACATAGTATTACGCTTCTACGTTGGTAGAGAAAAATTATCGTTCGCAACGAGATTTGAAAGAGGCTGGTGGCTTAATGATTGTACTGTCATTTTGCCAAGTGCGTTGAGAAACTAACCTCGGGCTAGTACCACAGTTTTTAAAATTCAGAACCAGTTATGTAAAAAGGCGAATTATATTGGGGAGGTTTGTGGCGCCCATTTTTAAGTTAAAGACCTTTTTGATGATTGACTTTTCAAAAGCGAATTTCGTGATTTTTTGCGATGGGAAAGATACGATACTTTTTTATTCCAACGTGGCATTTTAGAAAAATTGGACTGCCCTAAGTGATCTCGGAACACCTACAAAATCCTAGGCTCGGTTTCGCGGGCTTACCCAGTCAACCTTTTGCATTTTGCAGTCTTTTAAACAATTTTGTGCGGTTTTGTAATGGTACTTCTTGCTCGTTACTGGTAACTATTCTGGCTGTCATATATTTTTGCATTAAATAAATTTTCTGTAGGATTAATGACCCAACGTTTTACCATTTTAGGTGACCGTCAGCAAACCACTACCACATAGGTTTAAACAAGTCTACATTGGCTATAGCCTACTTCGAAACGTCTGACCACTTTTTCCAAATATGAATTACGCGAAAAACATTTTCCACATCCTAAGCGTTCAACCAATCAAAAGTGTTTTAAGGTGGATCTTGTTTTTGTGTTCGAGTTCAGCTCCACATAGCATGTTAGTCAAATCTTGTAGCCTCTTCTTCCTAACATCGTTTAGAGTTGGAAGGGCCTGCAGAGAGTTGGGAAGGCGAAGGATGTTACATAGTTACAGTCACAAAAAATTTAACTTGCGTTGTGGGATGTTGCTCAGCCCTTGCATGACTCCAATGAATTTAGTCCCCATCAATACATATTATCCCCACGACAATCCACTCCGGTTCTGAGGCGATTTAATGTTGATTAGCGTTTGAGAGAAAGGTAATTAGCGTAGCGCCTAGTGGTGCAGTCGTTTGGTGCCCATTTTCCTTCCACGTTTCAGTGATGTTTTAAACATGGGCCATTAATTATTGTTGAGAGGTGATAAAAGGGCCGATACGATTTCAGGTGTAGTGCAAGGCTCTTAGGATCTAGAGCAAGGTTGTGCAGTGGATGTTCGAAGCTTGTCCACGTCTAGTACGATGTTTTGTTTGTCGCAAATTCCCTGCTCAGCTTGGCTGGTTCGATTGCCGTTAACATCGGCAAGAGATGCGTAGGGATGGGCTTTAAGCAGCAATTTATTATCCAGAATGTATCATTCGACAAAACATCCGACTTATTGATATGGATACATCCGCCTCATATTTGGGCAGCATACCCCACAGCGCTAAAAACAATTGCGAGGGCAGCAATGCGAAGGAGATGAGGCTTGCACTCCAACTTGAGCCTGTCAGGCGTTTGGGGAAGCTGTTTTCAGCCGACACTTTCTCACATTAGTCTTATATGCTGCTTGGATGTAATCAGCTGAAGTAGTTTCACTCAAAGATATTTTAGATTCGGATATGAGGAAAGATATTTGCATGGACTCTATAATGTTTAACTGGTGTCAAGCTTCCCGATTATTTAGACGAAAGGGGTTCAAAATTGTCTTCGCTGCACGCATTTTGAGTCTCCAGGTTTGTAGAAAATTTTCTAGCTTTATCATGCTCCAAGATAAAGTTACTTCCACTTTTCTCCCGCTCTCGTTTGAGTACAGTAATGCCAGATTGTCTGCTTAACCGTACGTGCGTAGAACAGTAATAGTAAGGTTGCTGTTGTTGTTGGCCAACCTTTTCCCAGTGATAGGAACATGGTGGAAAACCATGCACGGCCTGGACCAGACGTCATAGAAGGACAAAGAGCGAGCGATGCAAAGAGTACGTAGCTGGACAGTGCAGAATTAGATGAGAGATGTGTAACTGCTGCTATCCCAGTCACACGGTTTGGGGGAAGGTCTTAGACGCATAGCGCAAACTCAATCGCGGTATCAAAGGGCACTCTCGATGATTTAATCAAATGTAATTCCGAGACAACAAATCCGATCGATCATACACGAATGGCGTCGATACTGCGACAGGTTTTCTAGAATAATTTAACAATTATGAGCAAAACAGCCAAACATTACACTTGAATTGGGCACAAAACATAGAATAGAAAGATCAAATATTAAATAGCGAATAGCGACGACATTAAAGTACAACGATAAATAATTATAATTATAAGAGAAATAGACAAAAGAATGCTTCATAGAGAATGGCTGTCCAAGATCTTTTGTCTCAGTATTGTTCACAACACAAAAGGCGCTAATTACAACAATAGGTCTCTAGCAGCTTATTCAAATAAAAGAGGTCCTGCAGTTTAATCCGGGCGAGAAAAACAATTTTAATTAAAAGTTTTATGAATTGATTTTGTCTGTAACAAGATGTTCTGGATCGGAAGACCGCTGGCGGTGCAAAAAGGATCCTCAATTTTGCCAATTCTAGAGAGAGATGAGTTCAACAGAAGGCTTTGTCCATTGCAGCAAAGACGAGAGAGAACACAGCGAGTGCGAAGAGAAAGTACAAGTTCTTCTGTGGATACCGAGGGGACTTGTGTGTCGAGAAATTGAGATGAGACAGTACGTCTCCAGTCCGAGAAAAGAGCGAAGTGGATGCGAGAAGTACAAGGAGAGAGACAACAAGAAGCTGCAGTGGGCAGGAGAAGCGCACCTCATCTGGCCAACTCATCAACCGCGTTGTTGCCCGAAAGAAATTAGTGTCCGGGGACTGATTGTAACCTGGTAGCAAAGGAGAAGAGAAAAAATAGTTACTGCAAGATGGGCCTCAGAGTTTAATGTGAAAGGAAAGACAAAGAAAAGGACAGCGTAACGATGACAGAGAAAGTCTGAAAAGAGAAGAGAAAAGTCTGAAAAGAGAAATCGCAGACTTGTTGGTGCTGCCGAGACCAGCGGAAAGCTTGCAGAATAGCGCAGGCTTTAGCGAAAAAACTTGAGAAAATTTGGCCTGCAGAAAAAGAGAGCAGTCTTTGCCAAAAGGAGAAGTAACTGAGTCATCAGTCCAGATTATCGGATCGTGAGGTGGGAGGGAATCAAGATGCGCTGGGACTGCAACTTGGCGAGAAAAGGCAGGTGGTCAGAGCGGGAGCATGGAGTGAAAAGAGTCAGCTCCCAAGCGAAAGAAGACGGGTTCCAAGAAGAAGAGGGAGGACAAGCAAAAAGAGTTTCATTGCTGTTTGCTCAAATTAATTTTGTGAATTGTTCCCCACTGGCTGTATGGAATTTCCACTTCTTATCGGCTCTTGTTGGTGCTGATTCAACCGGATTAGTTGGGATGATTAATGAGGGTCAATATTGAGACCTAATAAAGAGATCCCGGACTTTGCATCGGAGTAAGGGGTCTACCAGGTTGGTAACAGCCTAATTGGGGTTAGTGTTTTATCTACCTGATCAAAAGCTGTCAGGTTCCTTAGGGTCAAAGAGAAACAGGCATCTGCAGATGAAGACCAATCCCCAAATGCAACGCCATAGGTATTGGTTGCTTGATATCCCATTTAGTAATAGGACAGTGAAAATCTCCTGCATTTGTGTATAGCAGGGAAAAATTTGAGGATGGAATTTATGTAAAGCTTGCTGGTGGTGGATTCAATGTGTTCATAATCTTTGCGCGCCTTCGACTTTAACAGCAGCCAATTTCACGATCGAATCTGCAGAGAAAAGAGCAACTAAGCTTTATTGAACACCATTGCTCACAAAAGTAGTTGTTTTAAAAACATTCTATACAGTGTGTATACTGCTAATTGGAATCCAAAAATTTAGGATACAACTGTCACTTGCGTGAATCTATTGAAGTAATATGGCTGTTGGTTTGCAGTTTGGCGTTAGTTGTTTGATAACATTGGTCCTCGTGAGCCCTTCATTTAGCTCAGTGTTTCCCAAACATTTTTTGAAGCGCCCCCTTAAAGCGCTTAGTGATTAAGAAAACGCCCCTTTGACCAAACGTTTTACACTAGAATTATCGCAGCAATCATTTTGATTTTTAACTGCTTATACCTCTGCTTAGGTAAACATTCCTATATTGAACCTTACGAATTTTCATCAGTCTTGGTCAATTTTGACAATGTAAATTTTTATTGCTTCAAAAATAATACAGTATGGAGCAGAAAGCGATTTACCTTAAATTACTGCCTGTGGAATCTATTCGAATATGGGCCAGGCCGCAATTCTTCACGCAGCGGTTACTTGGTACTACCGCATGCTGATTATTCAAATGGGACAGTTGTAATCACCAATTCAGTAATCCAGCAAATTAATTGACTACTTATAAGCCAACACACAATAATAATAATAACAACAGCAACAGCAGTAATGCTAATAGTATAAGCAGCAATTTCTACGGTTAGATAGCTTAAGAGTGGCTTCGTATCCGTTTGGCACAAATCAAATAATTAAAAGCTCAGTAAGGTTGCATAACAACTATAGACTTTTAAAACCGAGAATTTGTGATGATCAGCATTTACGATTTTCAACGGAGGAAATTGTTGTGCTGTTGTTGTGGTTACCTATCCTCTTCCTTGGGATGGAGGCACGGCATCACGATTTTCCAGATTCATGCCGCAAACCAAATTAAATTAGACTAGGGGTGAAGCGGTAGGCCATTTCGAACCAGTCATGAATGCAAATCACTCACTGGTAGCTCCACCATCATTAAGTGGGACTGCGATTGTTGGGTATTCAAAAGTGCACTCTTACGATTGCTGGGTGAGCAGCTTCTCTATTTTAACCGGCAATAGCACGGGTGCCCAGAGGAAATTCGCGCCAAGAATAGTGAAATATAAATCATTTCCGCCAACGGTCATTTTGGCCTAGAGCAATTTCTAATTTCTCCAACTGTAAATTTGTTTAGAATTTGGTTGTTTGTTGTGATATTGCTTCAAAACAATCTTGCAACATTAACCGCAGTAGCTGATAGAAGTTACGTAGGCCAACCAGAATTGCTAAAAATGGATGTGTTTGTAAACATAGGCGTAAAAGTAGGAGGCTGGTGGTCAAAGCGCCGAGGCTGTTTTCAGTTCCCTACTCTCGAAATTTCAAAAAGTTCATCTCCAAGCAGTATTCGACTTTGTTTAGACACAAAAATGCCTTCAGCCCCTTTAAGGAATTTCAATTCTTGGCAAAACACTTTGATAAAGTCGATTTCTAAATTAAAGTTTGAAACCGACAGCAGAAAAAAAAGCGCTCTAAAAATTTTGGTCTCAAAAAAGATCTTCAACCTTGCTTTGACACAAAAATGTTTTTAGCCCCCTACCTCCCAAAGTTTGGGAGAACTTTGATCAGAAATAAGCACTATCAGACTAAGTTCGAATAATAAAAAATAATTTTTTCCAAATGAATCAATTTTTCCTTATTTTTTATCAAATGAATCAAACTACACTGCTTTGGCAGTGAGCGAGTGACAGCCAGACAAAAGCTACTCCAACACAAGCGCCAGATGGTTTTGAACCAAACACAGCGGAAATTGATTTGAACTGGCAGCTAAGGACGGAAAAAAATGAAATCACCGACTTTTTCAGAATCGAGAGGTACATTACAAGCTAAAAACGTACTGACAAAAATCCAGCCAAAGCAAGTCGAAGGCTTACGATGCTATTCAGATATCAGATCCATTGCAGTTCACACCTAGACAGAATGAAGCTTACAACTTATCAAATTCACACCTACAAAGATTCAAGATATTTCTCGATCTACTACAAAAGTGAAAATAACTTTTAATGTAAGATAATGGCTAACTAATTGGCATTTGCTAGTAATTGGACGAATGGTCTTTTTGACCAACCGCCGTAATTCTAGGTAGGTCGAAACCGTGGTAATTCTAGAGTTAACTAATTATTTTTTATATATCAATAACAAAGTTAATGTGACGGATTTGACCACGGGTCCTTGGCTATATTACAGGCAGGATATCTCAAAAAATAATGCTTTTAGCAAACAATGCTACTATTTTGTTTGACCCTTAACAGCTTGTTAGAAAAATTGATTTCATTATGCTGGCGTTTTTAATTAGCAAATCAAATAAAAGACTCTTGAGAAGGAGACTGAATAAGATAGGCCTGGCCAGATAGATGTTTCTCGATCTTTTTTGGCGTCTGGCTCATTTTCAAACCAAACAGAGACTGTGACCCTGTAAAGTTATATTTTTCCAATTTTCCTGTTGTTCATGTTAGCTGAACTTGAAATAGCAAGTCGTGGCCCTTGCGACTAGCGAGAACTTGTTTTCGATGTCACACTATGCTCTTACGTGCTTTTCCAATACTAGTAACTAAACTTTGGAGCTATCTTTTATCAACAGTGCCGTCTGCCCGATCTTCTGCACAACAAAATCTACTTGTGAACGAAAAATAGCAGTGACTAATGCATCCAAACCAAAAGCGTTTTACTACCAGCAGCCCACAACCATATGACAGTGCCATTTACTTGCCCAAGTAAAATTAAAATTGAGAATAGTGTCAATATTCAGTTGATTCTATTTGTTTTAGGGAAATTGGGAGTTTCCATTGTCTCTACAACTGAAACCAGTTTGTCTTGAATCAGCTTTATTCTTTTATTGTAATTTATAAATCGAAATTATTAGTTAACCAGCAAACCACTATCCAGAGCAGAGAGAAAGTACTTATACATATTTATACACACAGACAATAAAAACGTTTTTATCCAAATTCCTAAACACATTAACCCCTAATAATTATCAGAATAAGGGTAGACAAATTTACTTCTAGACCATTCCACAGTTACTTGCAGTGCGAGGGAAGAATTCAATAAAAAGCCACGCTACAAATTACAATTTAAACCGCTCCAAGCGTCACATAGCGGACAGTAAATTTTATAAACAGTAAGGTTTGACACAATATTCAACAAATAGATTTGTTAAATTATTTGCTTGTAGCAAGAGTGAATTTGCGCTATTGTGAAATCACGATCTCAAACTATTCTTTAACAAGTCAGCGCTAGGACATACAAAACAGATGATTTAGCAAGCTTTTCGATCTTTTTTCCATGCTTCAAATGGGCTACTGTATTTCTTTTGTTTTGGAGCGCAAAAAAAATGCAAATTTTGGAGGACCCCGAACTTTAACCCTCTCGGCCCTCTACCTTTAGGGTTATCATAAGTGCTACTTTTGGACAATTTGGCCTCCATGGGCATGAAAAAATTATTGCCCTTCGAGGCACCAAAGGTAAAGTAAAAAATTGCTCAAAAATGATTAACTTTAACCATTTTTTATAATTGTGTGTCTTTTACACCTGCCTGATGAGACCCAGTAAAAGCTGAAACCGTCCGCGGGTTATTGACTGGCTGTAATGGTTTGTTGTATGATACAGTATGATGTTGGTGATTATTTTTGGACAATTTATTTATTCTATTTTAGCCTTGTTGTGATGCTGGAAATACATCTCTTTTAGCAGGAAATTGTCTGAAATTTGCTAAATAGCAACCTCTATATTTTGTCATTGTTACGGTACGAAACCGAATATAGGGGATACGCAGCAGACTGTATGTCAAGAAGTCCCTCTAACTTCGATGTGCAATGTGGAGCAGTTTCCTATATATCGCTCGCTATGTATGCATCCCCCAAGGTTAATATCCAGGCCCGGAGCATTGGGACCGTTTATGCTAACAAGTTCACCGTTCGGTGAAACGCCCGTTCCGGTGTGCTCCTGTGGTGCGGGGGCCCTCTAGGTGGCTCGAGCACTGTGATTGCGCAAATCTTCCGAAGAACTGTGTGGGGAAATCTCCGCGTGTAATTGTTTATAGCAGTGGTTCTCAAACTGTGCGTCGCGACGCCCCGGTGCGTCGTTTCAATTTTCCAAAGGCGTCGCGAAATATTTTGGTTTTGTGCCATTAAGTCTAGGTTTTATTGCGTCAAAAGAACTCTGATCGTAGATTCCTTTCTTACTTTCTTCTGACATTTTCACAATAGTGTTTTTAATACACTGTTGTAACGGTTGACTTGTTATTCAAGAATCAAATTGCAGAAGTTTAGCTTAATTGGCGAAAAATATGTAAAGAATAAAGCATTCAGTTGTATGTTGGACGAAAACAGGAAAGATGAGTTACAAACTAAGAAGAGCGTAATTTTACGATTGAAGATGACAGACCAATCCAAAATCTCGGGAGCATAGGGGCAGTTGTATATGTAAATTATGGGTCACATTTATCTCGCGGTACGGCAAACTAAACTGTAGGATGCTGTCTTGTGCGTCGCAAAGTCTCGCAAGCTTTTTTAAATGCGTCGCATTGCAAAAAGTTTGAGAACCACTGGTTTAGTGGTATGTGGCGCTAGTTACGTTGCTTAACGGGTCGCGCTATATAGCACACTAGTCATTACTCGTGCGGTGTGCTAGTTGTCAGAATCGGTAGCTATGCTCGGAGTGGAATAGGCGAAGTGGTTGACCTCTTGGCGGCCGTGCATTATATAAGCCGCCGTGTAGCCATTTGGGACCCACCGAAATTAGTTAGGCGCTCTTTTAACTTTACGCGTAAGAACTAACTTTTGCCCGAAGGTGTGTTGCGTCGTGTCTGGTTCTTGTGGGATTCGAGCTCGCGTCTTTGGAACTGATCTCCTCGCGCGTCGACGCCCGCTGAGATGCAGCCGCGAGCTCCCAATTGTGCCTTGACCCATTAACGCCCAAATTTAAAAAAAATTTTTTTGCTTGGTACGTTGAGTTTAATAAAAAAACACATTATTTAAGCAAGTTTTATAAAAATATTTGCATTTTTTTAAGTTATACGTTTCTTTAAAAAAAGTTCCAAATGGGGATCATGGGCATTGTTGAGTAGAATTGCATGAAAAATGATATGTCTGCATAACTGCAATAAAAAAGCACACATAACAATTTACGTTTTCGTGATCCAACAATCAGGTTCGTTTATTTGTTTTAAGCGAAGTTTATCAATAATGCACTTTAACTGTCACTCATGCTAGTAAAGAAGATGCTTATCTATGATCCTACAACCAAGCTGAAGTGCGTAACATATGTGCAAAAATGAATTCTGTATTCTCAATTGTTAACTGGTTGCCAGTTATTCATGTATAACAATCATTTTAACCTTTCTGCTAGAGCGGAACCCCAAGAAAACATTCCAGTGGCTCGAGGTACCTCTGCAATAATTCGATTGTCTTATACAAAAAATAGCATTTAATTTAATCTAATATATATAAAGCACAATTCTATCTGTCTGTGTGTCTATTTTAACTCCTCTGAAAGTGCTTAAGGTACAAGCATCAAACTTATCACGATTGATCACCACCCCGTGGTGAGTGTCATAAGGGTATTGATGACGTCATGGTGACGTCTTAATCAAAAATAATTTTTTTAAAAATTGCATTACTTGACAGAGGACAACCACTTTTTGCTCAAACGAAAACCAGCTTCCGACTTACCACATTACTAAAACTTTCATTTGTTTGGGGTCTAAAATGACGTCACAATCAACGATTCATTGAACAATCTGGTTTTTGTTCTTTCTCAGAAAGTACTCATCGCAGAAACGCGATTAAACGTTTTTCAGAAGATAATAATAAGGTTCTGTGGACAAAACAATTCTACAACAATTATTGCTTATTTGACAATGCTACGAGCACTTCATCATTTAAGAACTTTAAGCCATCTAAGCATTTTTCTTTTCTATTTCGCTTGCGCGCTTAAAACTGGCTCTATGATCTCATAATATGTCCCCTACGATTAACACAAATTTTTGGCTACCGCAGATCATAATATCAAGATGTTTTCAAAAATTGCACCCTTTGTGCAAAATCAGTTTACTAAAAAACTGATTTGTGACCTCATTTCACCACCGATTTTCAAACTCCTTTCAACAATTTAACAGTTACCGGTATTTCAATGCGATTCCGATCGTGTATAATATGGACAATTAATATCAGTTTTTACACTGAAAAAACTTAACTTTAAGACATATGGTGTAACTTTTTACCCCTACCAAAAAGAGGTAAGCTTAGTAAAAACAGGTAACTTTAATACAACAACGTTATAGTAAGGCACTAACAATTACTGTCTTTTGAAAGCTTAGGAAATTTGCTTTCCACCAATACATGCTGCATAATGTATATGACTGCAATTGCTTAGGGTTAAGGATTAGTTTATAATGTGTGATCAAAAATTGGTTGCCATACACCATTGTTCATTTTTAGTTGACGTTTCTAAAAAATATTCATCAAAAACTGAAGTCTCCAAATGTTTATGAAATGTAGTCTACCAGTAAAAAAAAACACAAATTTTTGTTTCCTACATTTCACAAAATTCCAATTCTTAGAAAAACCAAGTTTTTCAGTACATCTTGGCTCTTCTTTCTTAATAGCATGGATCTTTAGCATTATCCATCAAAACATTCAAAAAGATTCATCCAAAAATGAAGTCTACAAATTTTGATTTGTAAAGCAAAACACTTGGTAATCACTCAAGGAAAAGAGAAGGAGGTAAAAATGATCCTTTCTTATGGTTTGCAACAAAATGAAAGAGTCGAGCTACATATGATCTAAATGTTGAAGCAATTTCCTTTGTAATTGGGCGAGGCTGCCGCAGCAGCCAGCTGATTTGATGTTCTTAATCTCGACATTATTAATGGGGGCCCCGGCTGTAGCTATAATTTTACTGTGAGTGCTTCATTTCGAGTTAGTTTGCTCTTTGCATAGCGGCATTTATGCCAGGGCCAAGCAACATGGCCGTTAGTACATATTTATTCGCCTTCATAACAAAAAAGTGGTACGTAGCAATCCCAATATTTAATTGCTTAAAATGCACTGTGAGGTCATAATGTAAAATGACATCTTATCACAAAATTTACCACTATACAGTAGAATAGTAGCAGGCAGCAAAATTATCCACTATCATTTTGATAGCGAACATAAATGGTAAAGCCCATTACTGATATTTGTAATTGCAAGGATATCGCTGCGAAACACTAATCTTTATTTAACAGTAGAGAGGTCTGGATTAGGGGCAAAGTTAAATGCAATAAAATTCCAAGTTTAAGAAAAGATCAAAATTAAACAATAATAGCATCCATTTGTGACACTGGATTAAGAGGAAATGCTTTTGTTCGAAAAGCGATTTATAGGCGTGTATTGCAATAGGTTATATGACTTAGCGTGAATGCATGGCACCTTTTCATGCTATGGCCGAACTAAAGGAAAACAGCGCAGGCAAAGATGTTAATGTCACAAATAAAAGTACAAAAGCGGGCCCACCAAATCGTCAAATAGACCTACCACCAAAGGCGGCTCGTGTATGGTACTGTGGAACTGCAGCACCCCCAGTCCCCACTCCATCTTATCGATGACATTCGATATACCGTAAATAATCAATCTTTTTTTTTCTTTATTTTTCTTATACTTGTAGTTACATTATATAATACATAAGGTTAATCTCAACAACCATCCTAAGTTTATGAAAAAAATATATAAATCTTTTTGCTTCAAAGCTCCTGTGATATGGTGTTTGAAATTAGCAGTAGATTGCAATTCAGCTGTAGAAAGAGAACTGTCGCTCATGCAGTACCGACCCTTGTGTTTGGGTAATAAGGGTTTTTTTTGACGGACAACTGGCGAGCTCTGTGTGTGTGTGTGTGTGTGTGTGTGTGTGTGTGTGCGTGTGTGTGTGTGTGTGTGTAAAGCTGATAGATAGGGACAAAAATTAGGCCTATAGGGTGATTTTTACATTTACATAGATTATAGACCATTCTTTATAACGCCTACCGTAGGCTATATTTTGGTTAACTATGATTTAAGCTTTTTAGGTGTTTGTAACCTATAGAATAAAAAAAGTTACGGTATTTACAATAAAATGATCAAAAACCGGATGATTTAACAGTTTAGGCTATTCGTAAGTAAATTTTTTTATTTTCTTTTGTTTAGAGTTTTTCAAGTTTATGCATCACCTTCCTTTTTTATTGTTTGTTTATTAAAACAATGGCTAAAATTTTGTGAAGCAGTCCCCCCCATTAATTTTAGCTACAAGCCGCCCCTGCCTACCACTAAATAGTTCATTTCTTTAATTGTCAAAACGATCACTATTTGGGAAACACCAACAATTTTGACGATGTTTCATCCCCCTTCTTACACTTTTAAATATTACAAATGTTAGTTTGTGTCATCGTTCTTTCTTTTTGAATACTTCCAGTCTTGATTAATATAACAACATGACAACCAGTACATGCACAGGAACTATGGCTTATATTTACTAAAAGATTTCGTTGTTGCTCTCACAAATGTTTATACGGTGAAGCTGGCGCAGCTACACTAATTGATACGATTTAAATGGGCGCGGGTGATGGCACGCCCTGCTGAGGTAAAATCGCACCAAAGTTAGGAGAAACATTTTTCTAATTTGTTTGATAATAGCTTTATAAAGCTACAGGGATCAAAGCTGAAAATTTGGGAAAAGCAAGGACTCTTTTAACTTCTATGAGCATACCTAAGTGAGGTAAAACGAATATGAATCATAATGCGTAGCCAGCAGGGACTTAAGAAAGTTTGAGGCGAAATCAAAATTAACAACGTCACTGTGTCAAATCGCACTGCATGAAATATATCGTTGGTATTTTGATTTATAATAGCTTTATAGAGATACCGGCTTCAAACCAAGCATTTGAGGAAAAACAAGGATTCTTTTAACTCTCCAGGGCACGTCAAACTGGTAGAAAAGAACATGTTACATAATGCGTAACCAGTGAGAACTTGAGAAAGTGTAAAGAGAAATCAAAAGAAAACAACGCAACTAAATAGCTTATTATAGGAAATGTGTTCCGTACTTCAAACTACGGGAAATGCAAGGCTCTTTTGGGTTCGTGTCAGCAATGAACACAGCACATAGACTTAAGGCATAACTAGGACCTTGAAATGAGAAGTTCTATGAGAATCGAAAAGAAGCACAAAATGTTGTGAAAATCTTATGTGGAGAAAACACATTAGCATTTGGTAACTCTTCACACAAGAGCCTGATTGGTGAAGCCGGCTTGGCAGCCCGTTGATACAAAATGCTAAACTCCGTCATTGCTGATGGAGGACCCCGGGCGACGCCGGCAGAGCCGGCTAGTTAATAAAATAAAATGAAAATTTGTGTAACATATGGCAGACCCCCTGGATTCAGGCCCCACGAGAGGGGGGTGCAGCCGGTGCTCCGCTTCAGGGCCCGTAAGAGTCTGGGGGCCCGTGAAAATCAAAGTTCCAAATTGTAATGGGCAACAATGCATATATTTTTTATTGTTGCTTTGAAGCTGGGAATGGGTTTTCATTGTGCACTGTCATGAACAAATTTTGCAGGAATGTTGTGGAGAAGGCATTATACAGGAAATCCAAGCTCTAATGTCTAACCAATGTCAAACTTGTAAAGGTTTTCAGAATCACTGTGACAAAACAATGAATGAAAGTAGTACAATATCCGAGTGTAGCCGTTTGATTTGGTAGTAGTAGGGCAGGATAAACAAAAAACAAGATCAAGGAATCCCAGCAGTGCATCGAAACTTGGTAGGTGGAAAACAGGATAAGGAAATGGTATTAAAATCTGTCGACTGCGAAGCGGCCGCTCATACCTTTACACCACCGAGCCGTTTAAAACCATCGTGTAAGAATGGCATTGGTCGTTTCATTGAAACAGAACATAATGTAGACAAATAGCCTGAGAAATATTCGATACTGGGCTATGATGGCGGATTCCATGATTTAATCGCAGGGATCGCATTCACTATTCCACCGCATTTGCGGCAAAACTTTAAAGTGTCTTGAAAAATTATTGTAGCTTGTTTTTTGTTGATATTTTATATATCAAAAATAACTATATCCCAGCAATCGTGCATACAAATAGTGGGCTACATGGTCGTGAAATTAATCTGATCATGAAATATTTGAAAATGATATCTATTTGAAAAAAACAGTGGCGCAACAATTTAAGAAATACAATGCGCTTTCCATTAAAAGACTGTGGAAGGCAAAAGGCCTCCCTAAAGTGTGACTAGACTCAGTTTGCATGTCCCTCTTTAAAAAAAGATTTCAGCAACGTCACTTGGTTTCGGCTTTGCTTCTGTGAATTTAAGAAAAATTTCAGTTTTTTGATATCATATCAGCAGTAAAATTTTAATAACTATTATCTTTTGTAAGAAAGTTTGATCTTCTCTAGCAACAAACTGCTCTCAAAATATTACGCTAACTGCATGGGCTACTGGGTGAATTGGTTTTATAGTAGTGACAAGCCGGCTTTGCCGGTGTCACCTTGGCAGGGGCCCTTTATCAGTGACGTCGGGGTTTAATATTTCGGTTCAACCGGCTGCGTCGGCTTCACGCATCGAGCTCTGGTGTGAGCAGTATCAAAAAGTTAATGAATTTTATGCACTTTCACAATATATACACACAAAATCGTGATCATCTTTTAATCATGACTGGTAATGCTCACAAAGAATCTTGCCATAAATTGTCGTTATGCTTGTCATGGAGAGAGGATTGAAACGCAATCAAAACTGATGGTAGCGGCCAAAGGGTGGTTGCTTTTACAACTACAAAAATAAACTATTTAGTGTTAAGCCTATTTTGAGATGTGGTGCTGCCCCTTTCCAATTTATATTTGTGATATTTAGTTCTTTGGCTGCGTTATTTGTCTTGTTTCTGGCATAGCGACAAAAGCGGCTATGGCTTCCCCAAAATCATTCACCATACTTCAATAGATGCACATCAGGCCGAGTTATTTTCAAACAAATGTTTTCTGTAAATTCAGTTTTACAAATTGTTATGGTTATAGTTTTATGTTGATTTTTTCTTAAATTTGGGATTTTATTACAATGCTGTAGAGTATAGTTATAAATAGCTTAACAGGCAGCATAACAGAAAAAGAAAAAAATCGTTGCTTTGTAATATATATGACGGCGTCACCCGCAGGGCCTCCATCAGTAACATCGGGATAGAGAACCTCGGTTCAGCCGGTCAAGCCGGCTTCACCTATCAGGCTTTTGTATGAAGAGTGACCAAAAGTTTGTGTTTTCAGCACATAAGATTTTTACGACTTTTTATGCTTCTTTTCGTAATGGAATTTTCAGGAGCGTCGATGAGGGGGTCCTGGGCTACCTTTGGTTTCCGACCCGGATACCTAAAAACGTCGCGCGCAATATTAACAAGATATTAGGCCTAAATTTCCTATTTTTTCTGTTGACAAACGCATAATATCGATCGTAACCACTTGGAGCTAGCAATATAATATTTTTTGTGACATGATGACTAAAGTTTTCCTCATTTTGGCCACAGAAAATTTGCTTAAATACTCATTTTCAAAAAAATTCAAGTCCCCAGAATATTTCCTCGTCCCGTGGCCAGAAACATATCATATGGGTCCCTGTAACTCCTAAAGCCGGTGACTTCCTAAACGTATCATTATTTTAAGCCCCAAACCAAACCCCTAAATTTTAAATTCATATATCCCATATGGATCAATCAATTTGTTTAAAGTCAGATCTTACAAAATCATTTCACATCAATTCTGTTGTGTTTTGTTGCCTCCATTAAACAGGAAGATTGCATTTTACTTACCGATTACTGGTGACTGATAATGATACATTGCATGATATTCACATTTTGTTTTTTTTACTTACTTTTAGCCTCAAATTATTCCATAGACATAATATTATTACTGTGCTTGATTTATTACCCCACATATAGAGATTAAATTATGTAAATAGTAAAGTAGTCAGACAGCAATGTCTTATTCGTATCACAGTGGAGCTAAAAAAGAAAAAAAGCGCAGGAAAAAAAGGCAATTTCTGAGCAATTATACCAAATACTCATCCATTTGTAATTGGATAAAACCCGGCCACTACAGATTCCCAGACACTTGTTAAAGGGTGGCCCGGTATTAATATTGGTACTGGGCCCGGACTGTTCTCTCAACGGCCCTGCGTGGATTGTACTTGCGGAACCCTGGTTAAAAACCACTAATTTATAATATAGTGTAATTCGCAAGCAATAATCCTTTCTCTGGTTCCCTTTTTTTCTAAAACTGCAAGAATTCTTATACAACAGTGGCTGAAGTTGCTTAACCCTAAAACGACCAAAGGGGTCAGTTGACCTCTCGCGATTTTTATTTTTTCATTTACTACCATTTTTCTGCAGATAACGAGTTGATATATTTTGACTTTTATTTTTTCGTGCAAAAGAACATAAAATTGCTTTGTCAAAAAAGTTTTTATCAACGTGAAGTTATTGTTCATTCTACTATAAACAACCATAGGTTTCAATTGACCCCTTTGTCAAAATCGACTTAAGTGTGCAAGTAACTGCAATGTACTGACACTGAGCATTTCCCACAAACTAAAAGTGAACAGTTGGCACTCTGTACTTTTGTTTAGTTCCAGTTGCACACCCGACATTTGGTTCGTTTGCAAGGGAATAAATCCTTTTCAACTCCTTGGTTTATTCTCTTCAACTGTAATAAATGCGGCATTTTCTGCCCCCTAGGCTACTTCCCTCTGCAGAGCAAAAACTGTCACCAAGTGTGATGAGAAAATCCCTTCTCGTTCCGGTTGATATTGATATATCCGCACATATACAGTTTAGTGTTACAGCTTGATAACTTACACATGGCTGACCTTATCTAGCATACTGCTCTAAGCATTGAAATAAGAATTGTAACTTTGACTAAATTTGATACTCGCTAACAAAACCCGTGCAGAGTCAAAAGTTTAAATATATTTCATAACTAGTTGACAAAGGCTCATTCTAAATAACTGTTTCGTAACTTTTGCAGTAATAACATTAGTAAAACACAAATAAGCCTTCATCTGTACTTTTAAAAACTAAGGGGTCAACTGACCCCTTTCATCTTTCTTGAAAAAAAATTCGGGCTTTCAAGGGTTAAGTTTTGTACTGCAAAAGCAGTAAATGCGTTAAAATGTCTGGATCAGTCATAGCAATGGAAGAAAGAGTGTCGTCAATTCTCTGAAACTGACGCATTTAGCAAAATCATCTACTTTTGTTGTTGCAAAAACTACATCGCAGTGCCCACGATCCCCAATTGAGGATCGATATTAAAATTCTAATCATTAAATTTTTGAAAATAGATTCAAAAGGTTTTGACTCTACCTCATTGAAGAGTGTATAAACAACAATTCTATAAAATATCTCGATTTTTGTAAATCAAGTTAGTGGTGAAAACAAAATTTTAAAATACTATTTTTACAATACTGACAAATTTCCGTATTTTTTGGTTTAGCATTGCAAATAAATCATTTAGAAATAACATCAGACCAAGTTTTTATTACACAATATAAATCACTTGTCCTTCTACAAACTACCACAAAAACCAACTCCAATTTCATTTCTGGGTCTGAAAACAAGACCAAAATGTAAACGATTTCCAATGGGGGATCACTGGCGTAAATGAGTTAAAGCACTGCGTTTAGATTATAACCTTTTGAAGGTCTTTCTATGACAAATCCCTTTTTGTGTGATCAGCTTTAAGTAAGGAAATCAGTTTTGGTCCGTCCTTAAACGGTTAACAGCAACGTCAAAACGAACCTGGTTCAAAAGTAAACGGCACGTAAGTCTTATGCTTTGTGTTAGATTGTTTTTAAAAGTCAACGTTAATGCTATTGGGAGGACCCCTTGGCAAGCCCTGCTGATGAGTCCAAAAGGACAAAACGCGTCCAGGGATGGCTTTGTAAACATCTCTCAATAGCATTGCCTTCTTCAGAAGCCTCGCGCCTTCGGCACTCGCTTTGTTGTTTCGCTTCTCGCTTATACGTCCGCTCAATTGATCGTAACCACTTGGAGCTAGCAAGTGATTAATTAACATAAATAAAGAGTTACAACAAAGAAATACAGTCAAACTCGGTTTTCGAACGTCTCCGAACTAGAACAATTCGGCTTTCAAACGGAAATTGTCGGCTGGAAATGCCTCTGTTTTCGAACAAAGTTTCGGTTGCCGAACATCCGCGACTCGTGGCTGCTCTGACTAAACGTGAACATACAGTGCAACCTCACTGTTGAACGTCTCCTTTTTCGAACAAATCGGCTGCCAAACAAAATCTCAGAACAAAAACATCCTTCAATATCATAACAACCCTTCCCTTCTACCTCCCCCATTCTCCACTTGTGCAATCAAGACTTCTCAGCACATGTAAGGATGAATAAAATTATCTTTCTATTTACGTACTGTATATTGTACTTCACAGCTTTATTCTTTATTTAGTTGTGTTTTTCTTTTTTTGATCTACTGTAATGATTTTCATTGGTTTTGTATACTAACTTGTGCATAAAATACTGTTGTATTGTAAAGTTTGACTAAGCAATCATCATTCGGTGTTCAGGAACAGATCATTTTATTTTACACTGATTCCTATGGGAAAAATTGTTTCGATTTGCGAACTTTTCGGTTTTTGAAGGACCTTCAGAAACGAATTCCGTTCGAAAACCAAAATACCACTTACGGACTGTTTCAGCAACACTTACGGACACACTTACGGACTGTTTCAGCACAATCAGCTTCGAATTATGGAAGTTTTGGCTTTCTTAAACAGTCGCCATAAAACAGTAACAACTTAACAGCTTGTAACGTGGTCTTCACCTTCTCGCAGTCTAGGTATGTTATTACGCAAGTTACACAAAATGCTCCAGTTTTCAAGGTTGCGTGAGCATAATTCCGTAATGGTTTGGAGCAAGCCGTTTTCTTGCAATGCGATTCACAGCAAAGGGAAAAGACATATGGCGAATCTAAAGGTTGTGAGTTCAGATCTCCAGCGCACAAAAAATAAAAATTCATCCTGTAACAGTTATATTTTAAAACAAAATGGTTACAAAACGTAGACGTAAAAGCAGCGAGAGGGAAGCTGAAGCTCCTTTCAAAAAATTGATAAATGGGCAAAAAATATGATAAAAAGTGAAAAAATAACGAAACACCGTCAAAAAACTTGATTTCAAAAAAAGCTCTTTAAATTAGTAATGGAAGCAAAAAGAGATTTGGATGTCAATTTTGGTCGGATTCGGAATCCAAAATATTGTTCTTTGACAAGTTAAAAACATGGTAGCTCTATCTTTCTTAATCCACCAAGACCACCGAAAAGCAAATTAAAAAGGATTAGTCTATGCTAATACAAAAAAACGGCGACAAGATGTAACCAGTTTACAAACCACGTTGAGTTACAGTTCGATTCAATTACTTCTTTTATGATCGTTAGAAACATTGCTTTCTCAATCGTTTGTAAAATTATTGTGTACTCTTAACGAAACCCTTTTGCCCAATTTGATGTCATCGCCCCAATTGCTCAATTTAATGTCACTGCCCCCTCTATAGTGTCCACCACCCCGCCCACTTTGGAAACCACTTGGAAAAGAGATTTAGCTGCAATAAGGAGACATCATCCTGTGCGACAGAAATTTCTGCCCCCCATGATGAGGGCACGTATTTCAGATTAATATCAGACTGTGGAAACTGACTAACCATTTGATTTTCGCTGAGAGACCATAGACAATTGCTTTACTCGGATTGTCAATATTCGCCCGAAGGGGAACTCTTCGGTTACCAGGGTGCACCACGTGAAGACTATCGACATGTACCCTTAAGGTGAATGTACACAACATACGTTTTTGTACAGTTTTTCCGTTTTTTTTCCTATGCATTTTGTACAAAAATTTTCATCCGCTTAGTTATTCATATAGCGCTGCACAGAGTACGCTTTGGTATGAACATCCGGTTTAGCCTGCGATGTGCGAACCAAAAGCGAATGCATTTGCTGTTAAAAACATACACAACGCTTTCTGTAATACTTTGAGGAAAAAAACAGGATGTTCGGACAAAAACGTATAGGATACGGACAATGTGTAAGTAACACCATAAATACCCAAGCGGACGAAAATTTCCGTACAAAAATGCATAAGAGAAATTAACGTATATGTACAAAAACCGGACGAAATCGTACAAAGACGTAGACTTATACTGTGTACATCCACCTTTAAAGCTAATCACAAAAAACAGGTAAGTTAACTGGCTTAAAACTGACATCGACGCAATAATAGACCAACACGCCACAAGGGAATGAAGTCAACTGCTGTGATTTTGGCTTGGCAGCGTAGGGACAAGCGGTAGCAATACAGATAGACTTGAAAATCGTATTTCACGCAATCTTTGACGCAATTTTTTAAAACTGTAGCTTCATGGCCAAAAAGCGTTTACAATCATTTTTTAACAAAGAATATTTTTAGATTTGTAAAATATAATAATAATTATCAGTATCAAAAATTGGGTGCGCTGCAGTACATGTTGATGAGCCGCCCTTGTTTATTAACAGCTAGTTATGGGCATAAGTAATGCAGTGCTACAAAAAAGTAACAATAAACAGCAGATGTTTATCGCACTAAAATCGGCGTAGCATGCCTTGGGCCTCGGCCTGATTTGCAGTTTGGAAATGCAAAACATGTAATTTCTTTAAAATATTGTTACGTAAAAGTGACTTCACAATTTTATCGTGATCGCCTTGAGCAAAGATCAACATGGTTATTATATTTAATTGAGCAAAAAATGGCCAAAAAAAATATGAAAAGAAAGAGAAAACTGTGGCAAAGTTACGTAATTATCGAGCACACCCTAGTTCGGTTTTGGAAACTCGTGAATATTAAAGTGCTAGTCAAATTAAATCTAAATGAAAGCGACAAGGAGAGCGGATCGTATTTGGGTAGGCAAAATCCAGCAGGGGTATGACCCGACAATTAGGAGCAATTTTGGAGAGTTTTGTAGCAAGATTTATTCAGAATAAGCCAAAACCTCACTATGGTAGAAAGCTTGAGATACAATCCACAAAAATACCCATCCTCATTTCAAAAATAGCTCCTTTCTGTACCCTGAAAAGTTTTTTGAAAAATATTTTTGGTCTGCTTCACTGCTTGGTGCTCTCCCGTTTGTAATTATATTTGTGACATCACGTTCTGCCTACGGCTTTATGTGCTCTGTTTCAAGCATAAACATAACCAGGTTTATGCATAGGCGACAGTGGCCATATACCTCTCCAGGGGTATATTGATAAAAATAGATGTGAGGGAGCGCACAATTTTTTAAACAAAGCCAAGTATGAGAGCCTCTCAAAATTAGCCATTTCATCAGAAGAGGAAACTCACGTGATTTGAGCCAAAGTCATTGAGCCATGCAAAACATCTTGAGCGACAGTGATGTCAGAAGCACGGCGTTACGACCAAAATGTTTTGCAAATAAAGTCTTCCAATTTTTCTAGTTTGACAGAAATAAACACTTTGACATCATGCAGAATTGCAAAAAATATGCTTTTTTCTTATATTTATGAAAAGTTAGAAGGTAGCACAACACAAGCTATAATGGTTTATTTGGTGAGCAGTAAATGGTGGCAAAGTGGTGGTAGAGAGCATAATCACTCATCTAAATGTAAGAAAGAGTGCTGGTGACAAAAAAAGTAGCTAAAATTAATAAAAAAACAATTTTTTATGGAACTGATGGATTGGGACGTCGAGCCATTTGTAATGGTCCATGTTGAGTCATAGGCTTAAATAACCCCATCAGTTGCTTTTATCATTCTATCAGCTTTGAATAACAGTAAATTATTCACTACAAAAAATTAACGCACGTAACAAAATATTTAACATTATCGGCTGTCTGTTGTCCCCTTCAATTACTCTTTTATTTCTGAAGCTTTTTTGCAGCTTCTCTGAGGTCACCCTGTTCTCATCTGTCGTCTTTCTTTCCCTATTTTAAGATCGGCTAGTGGCTAGGCACGAAGTAAAATTATTCCTTGCCAGGAGCACTTGGTAAATGTTTGCGTCCACTCACCCGATCATGCTCTCTCGTTTTTTTTTATGGGAGGTTGTGCCTCCTTTCCTTTTTGGATTTTCAAATAGGCGCTTAGTTTTCCTTTTCCTGCTCTTGCTGGGACCCAAAATCAAGGTAAATTTATTTGATCTAGCTCACTTAAACTGTGTTCAACCTTATACTTTGGACTGATGGTTCGGTCCCTTCACTGTGGGCAATGAAGACTCCAGCATTCTAGTCGAATGCTTGCTTTCTAGCACTTAATTCATTCTTTTGTTTTCGGCTGGCCTAGTTTGGTTCAGTTTTTTTGCTAAAATCTCTGGTATTATTCAAGCTCTTCGGTAGTTCTTGCAACACCAGTAATTCTGTCACCTCCCTTCTATTTTTGGGAAACTCTCGCTTTTTCCTTGCTGCTTAGTCGTTGTTTTCATTTTTTCTTCCTACCACTTATTGTGGCACATATGATAACGACTCACCCCTTTTTCTTCTTCCTCTGTTCTCGATTTGAAAGGTGACTACGGTCAATCAATTTTTTTTGTTTACGGCCTGGCAGATGGATGAGGTGATTTAGGCTTTTACAGTCCCTTGAAGCTTCTACCTCAGCAACCTCAATCTCAATATTTACTCATATCGTCTTTCGAACAGGAATGCACAATCTCATCAAAACTTTTGATAGGAAAATTTTTACTTAATTTACTGATGGTGGCTCAACTCAACTTTTTCTCTAAAATTTTGGCCCATTTTATCTACTCCTATAGATTATCTTACCCCAGGTAGTGAGTAGTTGTGCCATTTTTATTTCTGACTAAAGCATCTCTCACTTTTTCATGCATCGGTAGCAAGCAAATTTACGCAGCCAGTATAAAAAAGAAGCTTATGGCTACATTTCATGTAATTTTGGAAATGATAGCGTTTTTATGTGAGAAAATTTGATTGTTTATGCCTTACTATATTCAACTTTCTTGAGTCTCCCTTACGTCAGATTATAAGATCACAAAAATAATTACACAATCATGTTGTCAGACTGCTATGCAAGAGATAGCTTGCAGCTTATTCATTTATGATATATCAGAAATGGTGGGCAGTAAGTAGTTATTACTGTATAGTACAATAGAAAAATTTGTTCAAAAATGATCACCAGCATCATACGGTACCATAAAGCAATCTATTACATCATGTCAATAACCCGCGACCGGTTTCGAATAAGGTCAATAACCCAATAAGGTCGAAACCGGTCGCGGGTTATTGACATGATGTAATAGATTGCTTTATGGTACCGTATGATGCTGGTGATCATTTTTGAGCAAATTTTTCTATTGTACTTTGATGCTGGAGGCAGATCCCTCTTGATAGGAGATTGCCTTGAAAATTGCTGGCTAGCAACTAGCAACTCCTGCACTATTGTAACTAGTTACCTATTTTGGTAACTGTAACTTCGTTACTTTTCTGCATAAGTAACAAAATTTGTAACTAGTTGTCGATTAGACACTGTAAAAGTTACACGTTACAGTTACTTTCTGTTTTTTGCTTCCCAGTAAAAAGAATGGACATTACATTAATTTGCCATTTGATAATGAAAAAATGATTGACGTTTTGGTCTAAAAATTTGTCATTGGGTCCTTCGACAAATCGGGAATTTTGGACCCTTTGACTTTGACTGATTAACTTCAGATTTTAACTTCAATCATATTCAAAGTCGGGAAATATGAAAGCGAAGTTTTTGATTGCTTTAGAATAATTTTAATAACGACCGACAGGGGGTGGAGCGTATTTGCTCGCCCCACAATCAAAGTAGGGTTAAATTTGGTCTCACTCATCTTATCAAAAATCCATAGGATATCTTAGTTTCGGCCTCGTTGAGGAGGACATGTGAATATGAAACGAAGGTAGTACAAACACAATGGCTTATCAACTAACAAATGTCATCACTCAACGTGCTTGCATCAACAGTTCAACATTGTGCTTCAATTGTAAAATGGTTCTACGCCTGTCCTGCGGTGTAAGGCTGCCGCAAACTCAAAAGCAATGTGCGTCACTGATTGGTGCGTGCATGGGCTTCAGTTCCATTCGTCTTAAGTTTATGGCCTATTCTTTGAGGCCGATTTTCAAAACTACTCACTTTTGCATTTGACATGAACCATAGAAAATCTAGAAGAAATTGTAAAGCTTAAGAAGATTGACAGGTCCATTCAAAAACCTCAAAAACATCGCCAACAAGGTTGAATGCTATCATAGAAGGTATCCATTACATTTTTTTCGATTCGCTGGCTTCTACTTCTTTTTAACAAGAGAACAGATAGCCTTTGGATATTGAAGGAAAACGGTATTGCACAAGCAATTCAAGTTTTCGCTTTCTGAGCAAATTAAACCGCATTTCAATCGGCGGCTTGGCTGTTTTGCTTTGCATTGAAAATAGGTCACTCTTGCATTTTGCATCAAAGATTTTGGCCATTGAAAGTGACTGTAACTAGTTACTTTATAAATTTTGTAACTGAAACTGTCACTAACTTACTTTTTTCCTAGGTATCTGCAACTGCAACTTGGTTACTTTAAAAAACAAATTTACCCTCCACTGGTCAGGAGCTGCAATTAGGAATCGAGAGTAGCAAAATTCATCTTCATGGCTGCTTAGTAACAACTGGCAGGAACGCCATTTCCAAATAAAAAAGTGTGGAAACGCTGTTCACACACCACTACACCCCTATTCCTTTCGAACTTTAGCTCTAACCACAATAGGTCCATTTAGCTGCTTTCAAGCAAAATTGTGCCCCAGGATTAGTTGCGATTTCACCCAGGAGCGGTGTTTCTTTGGCTTTTTTCTCCAACTTTCTCAAGTCACTGGCTACGCCATATAAGCCCTGCTTTCTCATAAGCATAATCAGAGAAGTGAAACTTTTCCAAAATGTTTTCAAATTCTTAACTACATCTTACGTACTCTATTCCAGCATAAGCGTCGTCAAAGAGGTGAGAGAAGCCAAGCTTAGATATGTGGCAGGAAGCATGTTCCGTTTCATCTCTATTGCTATGCCTACGCAAAAAAAACCATAGATAGGGGGTTGGCAGAAAGATAAAAGGAGCCAAGTCTCCTGGCAAATTTTTGCTTTAACCCCGATAGGCCTATAAAGGTTTTCAACCTATATTTCAGCGAAAGAGCAAAAGTGTTTTCTCTTTTGAGACGCTTGCACACCATATAGCCAGTAACAACCTTAAAGTGCGACCAGCCAGGTGCCAGATGACCTAAAAATCTTTGCAGATTACACAAAATTTTGTTAAGATCTATTGTCGACATCAATAGTAGGCAAATATTGTTTGTCTTTGCTCATATATTTAAGACTAATAGCCATAAAAATAATTTGTGCTTTTCCACGCAATTCGTGTGCATTCTATAAGTTTTCGGTAATCCACTGATTCTCAATTTGTGTGAATACCTACGCTCTAATTCCACAAATTGTACAGGTATAAAAGCAAACGACGCATTGCATCAGTATATCTCCAAAAAAGCTCTCAACGCAAGTTGACTTTGAAAAGAAAAAAATTCAAACTGCAACCAAAATCCACATTAGAGACAAACAGCTTTCAACACAGGTTAAATTCTAGAAAAAGTTATGAAGGATGTAGGCTTTCGACCCATTTGAAGTCTACAAAAGAACGTACCAGCGCAGCCCAAAGTTCCTTTTGGCAACCTCTGGCATAGTCTGTAAGAAAAAGTGTTAGCATGCGGCTAATTAAAACGTATTTATTTGTTGTGGCCCGCTTGCTGTTTTGAGTTGAGCAGACCTGTTTTATGAGGAGCGAGTTCAAACAAGAGTGTTTTTTGTTTTGGTTTCCCCATCAAACTTTTTGTAGTTTCTGACAACGTTTTTCTGGCTACCTTATTAACATGTAAGCAGTAGAGCAAAATACTATTATTGTATTATAACAAAGTTTTAGTCCCAACCTCAGTGGGTTTATTGAGCTATTTTTAAGCAACACATCAAAAAATTTTACCTCGTTTAGGATACGTTTTACACAGATGTGTTGTTTTTTTGATTTGTCCACAAACTTCAAATTTTATTAACTTTTTATCTCTGTTCTCTTCTTTTTTTCGGCTGTCCCCTTTTATCATTGTCCTCCGTTTTTCTCGATCCATCGCATACTTCTCAATCAATACAACCACCTTCATATCATCTTTCTCCGCATATAAAAATCTTTTTTGTCTTGCCCTTTTCCAGTTACTTGGTAGATCCCCTCCATCATCCTTCACCCGACATAATTGTTTTGTCTTCCCATAACGTGGCCAAACCATCTCAGAATTGCCTATTTCATCTTGACTTTTATTCTGCTCACATGTGCTGCTTCTGGTACATATTTATTCATTTTATTCTATCCATTCAAGTAACTTCTATAAAAAGAGCAGCATCTTTAAATTCTGTCACTTCCGGCTCTGCTTCCTACTTTTTAATCAGTGGCACCGTTTTCAACTCGTACAGCATTGCTAGTCTTACCATCGTCTTATTCAACTTTATTCTTGCTTGAGCGGTTACCCTTCTATCGTATAATACACCGTTAATTTTTCTCTAGTCATTCCATCCAGCAAAGACTCTTTTCTTTACTATGCTTTTCGTTGTTTTGTACAGTTGATCCCAAGTATTTAAACTTTGTTGCCATGGTCAATTTCACATCTTGCAACCGCATTTTATTACCATCTTCCTTTTTACTTTCTCACAGATGTGTTGTTTTGCTCGGGTTAATTTTCATTCCTTTTCTTTCTGATGCATCTCTACAGATTAAAAATTTTATTTTCATCTTTTCCTTGCTCTTTCTGCATAAAACAATATTATCTGTAAACATCATAAGTTATGGAGACTCTTCTCTGATCCCCTTTGTCAGCCTATCCATCACTATTGCAAAGCGAAATGAGTTCTATGCCGATTCCTAACGTAGTCCATCCTTCACGTTTAACCATTTTTGTCAACCCGACTGCATATCTCACCGTTGTTTGGCTACCTTCATGCATGTCATGTATCACACTTACATGCTTCTCTGTCCTTTTCTCTTTCCTTGTACAGAACCTTAAGTCTTTTCCTCTCACGGAGTCGTACGCATTTTCCAAGTCCATAAACACACAATGCAGCTCGATCTTTTTGTCCTTCTCCGTATTTTTTCATTTGCATTCTTAAAGCAAAGAGCGCATCTGTTGTAGTTTTTCTTGGCATAGAACCATATTGTTGCTCACAGATCTTCACTTTTCTTTACAGTCTTCTTCCCATAACTCTTTTCCATATCTACATGGTGTGGCTCATCACCTTTATTTCTCAAAATTTACAGCAATTTCGTGCATCATCCACATTTCTAAAAATTGGTATCAGTGAGCTCTTTCTCCACTTTCCTGATATTTTTTTTATCATCTAGCATTTTATTAAGCATCTTGGTTAATAGCTTTACGTCAAACACCCAAAACACTTCAACGAATCATCCAGTATATCATTGAGATCCACTGCTTTGCCGATTTTCATCTTCTGTATCTTCGTCCAGACTTCTTTCGCACTAATTCATTTCACTTCCTGGAATACTTTCTGCGTTTCAGCCAGTCTTGTCTCTCTTTCATCATCTACTGTATGCTTATGAGGTTACTACAATATTCATTTCATCGTATCAGAAAGTTAGAATGTTTTTTGTTGGCATTCTTCACTCTTTAAAAATGTTGCACTTCTTTTCCAGCTTGATTTCTTTGCCTTATTAATCGATATAAAATTTTTTATCCATCTTTAAAGTTCATCTTAGAGTTCAGACCTTGATTTGCTTTTTCTATAGCTGCTGCTACTACGTTTTTTCTTTGACTACTTGCAATTAGTTCTGTTGTTTTTATTCCACTGGTTATTCCAAGCCATTTTTGCTAGCCTTTTCCGTGAAATGTTTTTTTATACTTCCTTATTCCATCATCACATTCTTTATTCTCTTACCTCTGTTCAGATGCCTTACCAAGCTCATTTCTGGATGCATCTCTCAGTACTGTTGTATCAAAATTCCAGGTTTTTTTTCCTTTTAAAAACCTCTTTAGTTCTTTTTTTGAACTGAATGCAATAATTTTCTTCTTTCAGTTTCTACCATCTGTTTTTGGAGATATTCCCAATTTTCTTTCTCTGCTATGCTTTCAATTTTAATTAACAAACTCCATCCTATGGTGCTTCGTTACACGATTTTCAACCACCGCTTTGCATTTTTTGATCGCTTTAATGCATTGCCTTCCTTTCTTGATACAGGTACTGTATTATGATCATATATAACCATTTACGTTCTAATTCTTTGACAAATTACGGTGAAAGCCATGTTATGGATGTTTTCAATAATAAATTGGCCTTTTAGTAAACCGCTACGCGTCTTTGGATACCTGCGATTTCCATTAAAACTGGCTGGTCTTACCCACTTAATAGGCAGATACACGATTACTGGTTCATAAATCTTACAACCTTGATCAAATCCTGTCTCTGCTGCCTTTCCTAATTGTACTGTATTATGTGCCATTGTCCTAAAAAAATCAGCTTGGTTTTCATTGTTCGTTTTCTACAAAAGTTTCCTGGATGTCTCGCCTTTCCTCTTAACAGCCGTAGGAGCCTAAAATTACAATTCCTGCTTTCAAAATAACAATTAAAATTTCGCTGCATGGAAAGGTTGTATATGACGTCACTTTTGGCGCAATAAAGTGGTTGGCCAGAAGCTGGATGCTATGCCGGAAAGGTATAGGAAAAATATCAACATTAAAGGTTATTTTTTAAAGTAATGTGAATCTAATATATACAGTTTCACCTAGTTAACACGGACCCTGTTAAGCCGGATATCGGTTAACTCGGACCATGACCGAGAAAAAAAATGGAAAAACGTTCCAAGATTGAGAAAAAAAAATTTTGGCCAAAAATCGGCCGTTTTCTTCAGTGCGGATCGTAGCAGCAGTTTTCAGCAAATAACCTTGGTAATGGCCGATAATAACAGTCGATATCGGTACAGGTTTATTTGCAAGGCTAGGCTAGCCAAACGTAGCCTTCGTCAGGTGATTTACTTGAATAAACAAAAACAAATAAATATATGAATAAATAAAAATGCTTTTTTACATGCTATGAAGGTAAATGTAGTAAAACAAAATAGCCTATATAATAACGGCATTTTTAACTAAACTTCGTTACACTGGGCATGTTTATAAGTTATGGCCTATAGGTCGTCGGTTAAGTCGGACAATCGGCTAACACGGACACCCTTTCCCCCCAGCTGTCCGAGTTAACAAGGTGAAACTGTATGGTTCAATTTTATCTGAGTGTCTGTCTGTGTTAACTCCTTCAAAACTGCTGGCGTACAAATATTAAACTTGGCAAGATTGATCACCTCTTCCGGGTGAGTGTCATAAGAAGACTTGCGATAGGTTTTTTTTAATTTGCATTTCTTTTCAAAGGAAAGCTCTTTTTCGCTCAAACAAAAGCCAGCCTCAACTTACAAAAAAGTCATTCCTCTGGGGTCTAAAATGACGTCACAGCTTATGCTTGATTACCCGATTGGTTTTCTGAATTCTCTCAAAAACTACTGACCGCAGAACGCGATTGCAAGCATTTTTGAGAGATATCAACAAGGTGCTTTCTATAAAAAAACTTCTACAACAATTTAAGTTGAATTGGCCACGCGTCAGCATATTTATTTTTTAAGCATTGTAAGCATTCTAAGCATGCTTTTTCTTTTTTGTCTTGCACGCTTCAAAGCTGCCGTATGATGTCATAATGCGCCCAGCCCGAGTCGAGTTAAAAAAGATGAAAACAGCAACAAGCAGCAAGCTATGCGTACAGTTTTATTCAAGGTTATTTCAATTGCTTTTGTAAATTGCATGCAGCCTGTGAAAGAAGAAGGATACATCACGATATTAACACAACAATTGGTCAAAAAACCTGGTCTTTAGGAATGCAATGGCAAGTAACAATACTTCTGTGCAGTAGTCTAGTGTCACAAGTGTGACTGATCTTAATCTCTAAGTCTAAAACAAATTTATTAAATGCAGCAAAGTTGAATAAATTGACAGTTTTTTTCGTTTAATCTCACAGGAATCATATCAGCTTTCCTTATCTTTACCGCAAAAACCTGTATGTGCTATACTCGTAATCCATAACGAATTGTAATAACTGTAAGTGCTTGACTTTGAGTTGATCGCACTTATCCCAGTTGCGATTGTGCTAGAACCCAGCAACACACGCGCATTCAAAGATGTTAGGTCATACAAATAGGCATGCAATTACAAAAAGTCGTAAGCAGCATGCCAAATACTTCACAACTTATTTCTGAAATTACACAGCAATTACTTTGGCGCCTCTCTTTCCCCACAGCTTTACATTTATGCTTCCAGGCAAGTGGTGAAATAAACGGATGAAGTGTGCGAATTTGTTGGCTGTTTCAGTAGTGAACAATTCCTCTCCTTAAGTTGATGCTGGAAACAGTGCAAATAAGACGTTGATATGGATTTCAAAAAGCTTTAAAGAAATGTAATAGCCATGCGCGAACCCTAATGTTTTATATATGATTCCTATTAAAGATCACGGTACTTTTGGTTTTGAAACAAGAATTGGTTACATCAAAAAACTACGTTTTTGTAATATTCTCACAACTGTGCATTAGGTAAAGCCGGCGCAGCCGTGTGAGTACTTTACCCCAGGTTAATTTCCTCTTTCCTGGTTGCGTTTGTGCCAAAACAAGCAACCTGCGCGCATCCAGAGGCTTTAGGTCGTACAAATAAGCCAACAATTGCGAAAAAAGTTGTAAGTAGTGAGCCATTTATTAGGATATTCCTGAAAATACGCATCAATCACTTTGGCGCCTCCTCCCAAACAAAATAAAAACTTATGCTCAAGCTTTCATGCACTTCATAAAGTGAACGAATGAAACTTTTTCAAATCTTTGGCTGTTTCAATTGGGAGGAAGTCCACTTTCTAAGTACGCCAATGCTGACAACAGGGCAAGTAATGCGTTGCCAAAGACAGTATATGTTTTTGTCTTATCGGCTACACCCTGGTTTTCGTATAACTCCAAAACATTAGCTACTTGAAAGACCATGGTGGTTGTAATCAGTGGCTTTTTTTAGAAACAATTTCTTTTTTTGATAAGGGTGGGGAAAAGGGAGGGCTTTAAGTAAACTGAATCATATTATCAAGCAATCTTATAACATAAGTAAGCGCTATCTTATTTGGGGGTGTGGGCAGAGCATTAAACGAAAAAAAATTTGTTAAAAGTGAAAACCTTGGCAATTTTGGTTTCCAGACAAAGCATGAATGCTTTTTGGAGGTCAACGTTTTGAAAGCAAGAATTTCGCCCACATTCGTGTCCAAACCTACATGATCAATTTTCTTAAATGTCCTGCCATACCATTCGGGGGCATCGCGTTTTATTTCCTACCGAATTAGGCTACACAACGCACAAATAAGACTTGGCAAGATTTACCACCTCCCCGGAGTGAGTGTCACAAAGGGGTTTGGGACATCACGATGACGTCACAAGGAAAATTTGGTTTTTAAAATCTCATCTTTTGACGGAGGAAAACGCTTTTATGCTCAAAAGAACCAGCTTCCGATTTATCATATTTCAACAATTTTACGTCTCTATTCTTAACCTTGACGATTGATCGTAAAACTTGTTTTCGTCATTTCCTTAAAAAGTTCTCACCGTATAAACGCGGTGGAAACCTTTATTGAGAGATGAAATATTTGGCTGTTTGTGAATAACGCCAGCTTCCATGAAAAGTATGGAGTGTTTTAAAGTAACCGATTGATTTATTATTTCACTTCTTGCTTCTTTATCTCCATTTAGTGTAGGCATTTGTAAGGTGTTCGCTTTCGCCTTAGTGTTCGTTTTGGCATCATTTCTTTGATTCTTTATTGTTTATTATTTTCGCGAGCCGGGTTTCACCAAGTCGTAAAATATGCATACCACCAAATAACTGATTTCTGTTATCGTAAAACAAAAGACATTACGACGTCCATTTGGTAATGTTTGTTCTGACTTTGTGTTTTTTCTCCTACACTTATTTAAAGGAATCGATAGATTTGTTAAATGATGGAGAGTTTTAAAAACCTCTCTCAATCAGGCGCGGATTAAGAGATCGCGGGGCCTGGGGCAGAAAAGAATGCGGGGCTCCCAAATTATGGAACGCGGAAACAACTAACTTAGATTCGGGTCTCGCTCGAAAAAGTTTGGGAGCCACTGATTTAGTAGATCTTAATGATAAAAAACATAATAAGCTCTTTACCTTCCGGGAATAAGGTGTCCCTGAGGTAATCCTTGGTATTTAGAATGGGTAAAGTATAAATGGGTTTATTCAACTGTACAGTATTTATTTTAAACTAAAAATTGATTTTTTTGCGTTATTTGTGTTTTTGTTTGGTAGAAATTTAAATTAAAAAAGAAATTTTTTTTTAAATATTATTTATTTAGATCAAAGAGTTTGAGTTTAATTTGTTATTTTGATTTATTAACAAAAGTAAGTTTCATTACTTTTATTTAAAATTTACTTTGAAATTTATTTTAAAAGGTTAAATATAGAATAAAATTTTCGCACTGTTTCATTAACGGGGCAAATATAAACAACACAGAAAATATAATAAACAACACAGAGTGTGCAACACAAAAAAAGCTAAGGCAACTGGTGTTTTTGGCATTTCGCTGCTGCAAATTCCTCAAAGCTCATAGATTTTGTGAAACTTTTTTCGATGGCCATAATACAGAAACCACAGACGTGATCCTGCGTCAGGGATGAGCGCAGGTAGCTTTTCACTTTTTTCAATGCCGAAAAAGAACGTTCACCTTCCATATTTGCAACAGGCAAGGCCAGATATATACGAAGAATAATAGCCACATTTGGAAAAGTTTCAATTAAGCAGTTTTTTTTCAAATATGACAGCTGTGCTTGTGCAGTATTTGTCTTCGAACCAAGATCAGGAGATGAACGTAAATGAAAAGCGAAGTGCACGACTTCTAAAGGAAAGTCGCTATCCAAATTGCTTGCATATACTTTTAACAACTTATTTGCAGCGTTTTCTATATCACTGATAGCCCGAGTGTTCAGATTCAGCAAAAAATTAAAATTCTGTTGCAATATGCAGTACACAGATTTTCGTCTTCCTACTTCTGCAATTAAGGTATCAATGATTGGAAGGCAAGTTCCAATAGGAAAGGATTCTCGAGCATTTTCCAAAGCTCTAGTGCATCCAGTGTCCTCTCCTTCATAATCAAAAGTCATCTTCGTTTTTCGGTTTTGTTTGTTTGGAGACACATAGGCTTTCTGTATACCGGTTGTGAGTTTCAAAACATCTTTTTCAATTGTATCAAATTCATCTCGTATATGCTGGCAAAAACTTTCGATTCCATTGTAAAGTGCTACGCAACTTCCTAAAGACATGTCAGCACACTGTAGACTTTTGCTTAAACTGTGAAATCTTTGAAGGATTTTGTGCCATAAAACACATAATGTGGCTGCTTCTAAGGCATCTATACTCATTTTCAAATACGATGAATCTGATTTGGTTTAATTTGTTTTTATTGTCGTCCAACGTAAAATCTTGTAACAGTTGTCTCAACTTAACAAAATTTTTCTTGAGGGCTGTAGTGGTATCTAAGATTTCTTACAAATGCTCTGACATTTGATAGTCGTTCGCAGCCATCAATTTGAATGCTATTATACCCAAGGATGTATTGGAGGGGGATCAGGGGGGATCGCCATCCACTTACTTTTTTTGAAAATGCTTGACTGAAGGCACATTTATTAATATTCAAAATTTTTTTATCTTATTGTTTCTAAAATGTGTTTTCAAATATACTTTTATTCAAATAAATTTGTTTTAACTAGTATACCCTTTATTGCGAACAGTTCAATTATATGTTGTCTATGTTTCCCGCCTTGCGCTGTAGCGAAGTTTGCCGTTGCGCATGTCTCTCAGACCATAAGGTTTGAAATCAGTTCCAACCGCCCACCTACTTTGTTATTTAGCAATACACCACTGATTATACCTGCGACGTCACAGTTACTTTGTCATTAAAAGTCTGTTTTTAATTTTTTTTCGTTCAAATAATAACTGTACCAGTATTTAAAAATTTTATTCTTCTGTTCAAGTTTGCTGGTAATGTAGGTTATAAGACTATAAATTTATTTCAATTCAGTTCAATAGTTAATAGCGCTAAAAAGCGCGGGGCCAGGGGCAATTGCCCTGTTTGCCCATTGCTTAATCCGGCCCTGCTCTCAATTCAAAATACTCGTACTACCATTGGGATTTGGGGCATAGAAGCAATGTTCCCATTCGTATCAATTTATCGCTTATGGTCTTAAAAATATAATATGGTTGAAGCCAAAGCAGCTGGCTAAACCAATGTTACTAGCTCGACAAAACTGACTAGTAGCTCTGCGGGGCGACGCCGGCTAGTTTGACTATATATCAGAGTGAATTAATGCTAGATTGTTTCTAGGAAACAAATAAATTTAATCCAAAGTAATTTGGTTGAGGTTAGGTCTATCAGTTGTGAGTTCTAGCTTATTAGCTTTTGTATCAGTTTGCAAAAAATTGGCTTAAAGGTAAGCGTCATCTTAATACCATTTTATTCAAAAATAACTCCACATCGTTCAGATACTTGCAGCTGCATTAGTAAAATCAACCATCATCTAAACATTATTACTGTAAATTTTTTAATTAAACCTAATTTGATCACAGCCCAGGCAATTGCCCTAAAAAAATTGTTCAGCCAATTGTTAATTTCATAAAATTACATCTGATACATTGATGTAACTGGCCTGCAAGCTATTTTTGCCAAAACATTTTAAAGTTTAGTTGATTTTACTTTGCAACATTGAATCCAACATATGCAAACTGTACAGAAGTTTGCTATGTCAACTTGGCTACAATAAAATATAGGTTAACACTTCTTTTATATTCTTTTACTACTTAGTATTTTTTCTATAAGTTGAACATTTCAGTTAACTTAAACCTAATATTCCGAAACATACTAATTATTCAAGTATGATACCCGCCAGAAGATGGCTACAACTAAGTCTACATGTTAGGCCCATAAAACCAAGCTAACTACCACCAATAACTAGTCCACTCTTATAGTTATTACCTTACTTTGACTTCTGATTCATGCTGTAACACCATTAAAACATTTGTTTAACAACTGTCCATTTTATTCACATAAAATATCTCTCCAATGCAAAAAATCTGAAACTAGCCAGCCATCTTTTTGAAAGAAAGTGGCTATTTTGCCGTCGATGGCATTTTGCCCTTGAAGGCTATTTTGCTGTCACCATTCATGTCTGTTTAAATATGCATACTTGCTATGGTTCTGGCACTGATGCTGTGGTGTAGTTGATAGTTCAGCTGCCTTGAAGTGTAATGGTTACAGATTGGAATCTTTGCTGGCAGTGCAAATATGCAAATGCAGTGTATGCTAAAAGAAGGGGCCCAATGCCAGTAAGAAAATGTATGGGATAGTATACAATTTTAAGAAGTGTACACTATGAGTCCAATTTTTTTTAAATTATCACTAAAATCGGCCAATCAGAAACGACCAAAAATCGCATGTTTAATGCGCCATTAAAATTGAGCAATCACAAATGTCTCAAGGCAAAATAGCTTCCAAGGTTAAAATGCCTTTAACAGCAAAACAGCCATTGCCTTTTTTAAAAAGCGAATTTTGATGACATTTTATCTCGCAAGTAAAACTTTTTCTTTTGCTATAATCGTACCAGACAGCACTATGTTGTTACCATGCTTTAGGACGAAATAGAGTTCAACCTAAACGTTCAAGAAAAGAGGAAACAATCATGCTTAAAAAGAACAATCGCTTGTTACGTCACCAATAACGATCAAGCGATGTAGAATATTTTTCGAAAGCAACTTTTCAATGATTCATGTCAAAACTTTCAACAGTGAGTATTTTATGGGAAAATCAAAAAACAAATTCAACAAAAAAATGCTATTGTGGTGACATCTTACTTTCTGAAGGAGGGTACAACTTTCTGCACGTTAAGAAGTCGAGTGTTGAAAATCCTTTTCTCCGGCTGAAAGTTATGAATACTGAAAAACTTGTCTTTTTGTTGTGACGTCATCGCGACGTACGTAGAGAAAGCCACGACGTACATACACGTGGCACGCACGTACAGAAAAAACAATTCCTGATAGCGCGGCGTAGAATAATTTTAATTAATACGTTTATGATGCGATGCCAAACCCAATTTTTTCTCAGAAGGTGAACTTGTGAAATGCAAAATTTGTCTTTTCATATTCAGAAAAATGGATAGATGTTAGAAAAAAATGGTTTACGACTACCATCACTGTTTAACAATTAACTGCTCCAATGACACTATTTTACCAGAAGATAAACAGTTGAATCCTGGAACGTATTATCTTTGCAACAAAAATTCATCTCAAATTGTTGAAGAGACGTTTTGTTCTGTTGATGAAGACCCAAAAAACTGGTTTAATAACTTAAATTTGGAAACATTTTTGTACGACAGCTACAATATCACTGAAGAAAATGGCGAGTGTGTGGTAAACAATCATTGGCCAAGCGAGTCATGCTTGGCTGACTCTAATTGCTGTTTTAGTAATCACACAGTTAGACTTTTGAAAGAAACAGCTTGCCGACAAAATTATAATTGCAGTACTTCAACTTACATCACGAATACTGAAGAAGAGGAAGCGTTTGGAAAGATGACAAGCAAATTTTTTATACCGTTTTTTCTCGCCATGGGACTAACTGCTATTTTTGGAAATCTCGCAGTGATAATACACAGTTTTAAAGTTATTTTCAGAACAGGTTCCGCTGGCCAGTGTGTGACCGAGAGACGAATTTATCATGTTTTAATACTGAACTTGTCGTTTGCTGACCTTGCAATGGGCTTTTATCTAGTAGGAGGCGTTTCTGCGTCCATTATGTATTTACTTCGACATACTCATGGTGACGAAACGGCCAAGACAGAAGGGACTATTTTGTGTTTAGTTTTGGGGCTGATTAATTTTGTCGCCAGTCAGATTTCAGTAACTGCTATTGCTACCATAAGTGGATTACGACTGCACAGTGTTCTCTTTCCATACAAAGCAGTTCGATTAAAAGTTATTGTTGGGATCGTGTTAATAACCTGGCTATTTTGGTTGACTGTCGCCAGCCTTCCAGCGAGTGATAATAATGTTCTTAATACTGTGTTTACTGATGGTGTACGAATTGACTTCGAAAACAAAAAGTTTGTCAAGTTTCCGTATTCACGTTTGCATTTCCTAGTTGAAAGGTTTCTTGAAAACATCAACACCCGATGTGGCCTGCCTCCTACCGAACAGTACAAATTTACCTCACGTCCTACGTGGAAGCTCCTGTTTGATTTATCAAAGAAATTGAAATTAGTAGATACAAATGTGGAACAAAGAATTACATATTTAGGATATTATAACGGGCAATGGGTGTGTACAATGAAGTTTTTTCTGAGTCACAAAAACCCGTCGAGTTATTTCACGTTACCAGTTATTTTGTACAACATAATCAGTTTTATCTTCATTTTATCCTCACAAATAGTCATCGTGTGGAAAACGTCCACTTGTCGTGATATTGGATCCCATTTGCTTTCCTGTTGCCGGTGCTTTGGTCCTAAAAAAGAACAAAAAGCGCTTTCTCAGCAGCAAAAGCGAGAAGCAGAAAATCGAAAAATGCACAGGAGAATGTTTTTTATTGTTCTTACGGATTTTTGTTGTTGGATACCCGTTTGCGTTTTTTCTCTTGATTTTTATGTGCGTTCAATGTATGCACCAAGATGCACTTTCTTATCGTATACACGTTCGTTGGAATACTGGTTCCCTACATTTATTATGTTGTTACTACCTATTAATAGCGCAATTAATCCTTTTCTTTACTCGTTTAGACTTTGGAAACCATTTCGCAAAGCTCTAGCAAGTAAATGCTGTCAGAAACCTGCAGATATCAATTCCCAACCTGCTTCTTCTCAAACTGTAGACAGCGTTGAAACAGTATCAAGTTTAATCGCAACAAGTGGTGGGCCCACTGCTTTATGAATATGTATTACAGCTCGAGTAAAAAGAAACCAAAGCATCACTTTCATTCTTAAAAATGTGTTTACAGTTAAACCAGTAAGAGGTTCCATTTGAAACATTTTTATCTTCGGTTTTTAAAATTATGAACGTCTGGCCGTGTTAAGTTTTGTTGAGTTGCACTCTGGTTCGGAAAAAACAATTCTGAAAATGGGTAAGGCTGATAGTTCTGTGTTTTAAAACAAAACATTGCTGCTTCTTTGCAAGCTCTCAGCAAAACCGCATGGCGCCAACTAAATTGGCAATCTCGAAGCAGCTCTGAGCAAAAGGATGTTCCATGCATAACGACAAAGATTTTCCTGTAATTGGGCATCAATAATAAGCTTATAGTAAAAAAAGTCAAAACCATTCGGGATATTTTTTTCCTTTTCCTGCACAAACACATCCGCTTGGCATAGGCAAAACCCGTTGCTTATACAATAAAATAGAATTGCTGCAGCATACGTTTGTTTTTTTGTTTGTAGTATCCACGATGTTAGTTGTTCATTCTTCACCGCATTTTTAACGTTAATTTAACGAGTATTTGTTGTGTATCAAGTTTGGTGGGGAGCTCTTTTCAAGTTTTCTTTGATTTACCATCCTTATTGCCGGATCCAGGAAGTGGGCGAGGAGGGAGGCGGAGCTGGCGCGTTCGTTGTCAGATATTTAGATAAAGCTTTCGAAAAGATTATTTAAAATTTTTTGAGGCAAGCTGAAAATAGGGGTGAAGAATTGTTTTTAGGTCGCGCATAGCATGGTTAATAAAAGCACACCTCTTTAAGATTTCTGGATCTGCCAATGACAACGTTTAGCGTACACTTTATACGCTGTGCCAATGTCGTATAGGCTATTTAGTAGATGATCGGAATGAGTTCAAACTGAAGCGTGTAAACCTTTGAGTTTTTAAAAATGTTTTTTCGCAATTAAAAAATGTTTTGTAGAAGTTTTCCTTCCTTTGGCTTACGTCATCAACACCGCTAAGCGGGCAAAGCAAAGAGACTTTTATTGAAACACCAACAAATTGGCAACAAAACACCCCAAAAAAGGCCATTTTTTAAAGGGACACTAATATGGTTTAGCTTCTTCCCCTCATTTACAAAATCTCAGTTTCGCACCTGTATATACGATTCGGTATATTTGCTAATATCGTACCAAATTTAAACACTCTGTAGCTTTATGTCAACGGCACTGTTAGCAACATAGTTTTGGGGTGAGACAATGCTTTGAAAACTTACTTTCGGAAGAAATGGAGAGGCAAAACTTAGAACGCTAAAGTTTTTCAAAATTTTTACCAAAATTTGGGATGTTTTTTTGAGTTAATAAGCCACCATTTTGGTGAGGCCTCTTTTCTTTAGCGCGCACCCAGGTTTTTTTAAAAGGCAAGGGAACTAAACAAAACTATAATAGTCTTTTTGATGACAAAGTTGTTGGGTGTTTTTTAACAAAGATCTTTGGTGCCAAGCAGTCTACCCGTCATGGTGGCCCCAGTCTTAATGAAGACTTGCAAACCGAGCATGAGCGCTAACGCAGTTTGTATACATCTTCCTGCATAATGCTCATAAGAAATAGCTCAAACGACGAAGAAGAAAAACTAAGGTCTTCACCTGTTTTGAACCGAAAAGGCATGGCTGAATGGGCATGTCTAAATCAGAAATTTAGCTATCTGGCCTTTTTAATTAAGCCTTTGTTTATTCTGGTGATTCAGTCATCTTCTGGTTTCAAAAATCTGTAAACGAAATGCTAATTTCGTAATGAAAAACTACCGATTTGTATCATTTATAATTTTTTGCTTGAAACGTGATTTATAATTATTGTCATTTCGCAAGTGAAATATGAAAATGCCAGCTTGAATAGTCAAGGAAGAGTACAGATATGACGTCAACAATGTCAGCTTGAGTGCAGCTACTAACTTCAAACAAAAATTATTGTGCTTTTTCAATTCTTTTAGGATATTTAAGGCAGATACGACGTTAATAAGTAGCTTAAGCATTGTAATTTCTATGTTTTGATGTAGCCTATATTTGATAAAATTTTGTTAAAAGATATGTAGTATTTCGTTTTTCATTTGACTTCAAAAACATACTGTTATCAGAAAGTTGCACTATTGTTGAATAAATACTTCGTTTTCAGAAAATGTTTTTGACTCAGTTGCTGGCAAACAGTGTTTCTGATGCTCTGTAAAAAATAAAGTGCCGAATGCATGATCTAGCGATCTCAAAGTTTTGCCTTCAACACTAGCGTATTTATAGGAGCATTGCTCCATTTCATTATTTTGGCTTGAAAGACAAAGCAAAAAATCAGCATTACTCGCCATTGTGAGTGGTATCCAAAAAAAAAATGTAGATATCTGAGTTCACATATAAATATTAACCTTACCTCCCTGATTTTAGCAAAACTCTTAATGATTTGTGGAAAAGTTTTTCGTCTTAGTTGTATTTCAAAACGTTCTATTTCGGACAAAATTCTGAAAACAACAGTCAGCAGAGTGTTTAAAGTTTATGCCTAACTCTTCCTCTTATCAAAGATCAGAGGTGGCACGCCGGAAAGTAGTATGCCATTGGTGATTATTAAACCCCCTTTGCATCCCACCTTTGAGGGTTTTACGCCAGGTCTATGAGATCAAAAGAGTATTTTTGAATAATTTTGTCTTCTTGGTGTTACCCTTGATTATCTCTTGTTTTGAGCCTAAGTTAAAACTATTTTATGCGCAGATGTTGGTTCAAACAAAGCTTAACGAATAACCTTTCAGAGTTAAAAACACGCCTAAGTTTTTGGTGCATCAAGTTTTAGCGACGAAACAAAGCCATTATGACAGAGACCAACAATCTTGTTTTGATTTCGGCTACATACCTAAAATTTACAGCCCGGTTATAATCTCCATTTTAGATGGCTTGTTGATTTTGTCAATTTTTTGCTGTTTAAGCGTAAATTGTAAACCTTGCAACTAATTGGCAAAGCAGCAGCAAATTGTTGATGCCCCTTACCCCGTTTGCTGCTTTGCCAATTAGTTGCAAGGTTTACAATTTACTATTTCCCTTCTTCGCTTAATAACTTTCAAATCTATGTTTAAGCGTAGTATATCGCAGTGGGGTAAAAAGAAAAGTTTGGGTGGGGGAAGAATAAGGAAAAAGAAAAGGGGGCGGGGGCGAACAAGGGTAAATCCAGAAAAATATTTGGAGTAAACGTTTTAGAAATATTTGTCAAAAGATGGTTTGACTAAAGTTTTCATATTTTAAGTAGGCCCACATTTATACAGTTTCTAGGTAAATTTATCATCCAATGTTGCATGAAATGACTTTGGCTGCAACTTGTAATCAATTTTTATAGCTCACGGCAGGAATGACCAACAAGTAAATTGCCTCTGATTTTGTGTTGACTTTACAAACTTACTCAAAAAAGTGCTTTTTAGCTCATTTTCTTGAAAGTAGAAAAAACATTGTCCATCAACTCGGAAAATACAAATAAGGTGTTATTGATACATATCATGACGTTACAAGCAAGAGCTTCTCCTGGTTAAAGAGTGCCCGGATTTTCTGAAACTCTTGAAAAACTCATTTTACCTTGACCCGACAAGAAACAACAACAACACCACGTGGTGGTAGCTATTGATTGGTACAGATTTGAACGCTCAGCCGCGCCCTCACCGGTTACCTTTCATTTTTGCTCACACATTTTCTCCTTTATGAGGCATTTCCGTAACCCTTTCGGGTCATCCTCACTTATTTTGCCCTGTCTTCATATGAACAAAATCTTTGTTGGCCGCCCCCTTTCCATATTTCAGAATCGCCTAAACTCGAAGTGATGTCGAGTCTTAACAAGAGTATCTCACAAGACTTTCTTTCACTCATCACTTATTTAATATTTTTCTTCTCTTAGAAAACTTCTACTTGCTTCTTCTTACCTGAAATCCCTTTTCTTTTGGCGTGGAACTCATTCTTTCCACCTCTTATTCGCTTGATTTGGCTTTCTCTTTTTCTCGCCAAGGTTTTGCTTTTGTTCACTTTGACTCTCTTCCCAATCACGATGTTATAATTTGGATTGATGACTTTCTCTCTTCTCCCTTTGAATAGAAAGGTACCGGCTTTACTGCTCATTGTGACACTGAAATTACTCATCATTTTTAACAAGCTAAGTTAGCTCCGTTTTTTTGTTGAACCCTATGCTGTTTTGCTGAAGTCTACGCTGGCCCACAACACCAATAAGCCTATCTATTCCTATTTACTTAAACTTTTGGTCCATCCTTGATGTTTGTTTCAATTTATTGTTATTTTTTTTGCACTTTCTGAAATACCTGCCAGAAACTATACGCTCTCTCATCTTCAACTATTTTCAGGCTGAAACAGGCCCTTAATTACTCATTTCTTTGGGAAACCGACACGGCAGATGAACTAGTCAAACCGACTGCACTAATTTGGTCATCCACCTTTCCTGGTAGCTTCTCTCCAATCACCTCATCTCTTCTATCATTTTCTCTCTGACTGGAGGCGTACTGTTTCCTTAACATTTTGTGACACAGCATGTCCCCAAAGTTTTCACGGAGAAACTTGCTTTTCCCAGTCATTCTCTACCGAGGCATAGATAGGAAACAACAAAAACAATTTGTTGTTCACGGCTTTGTTGCCGACCGCTCGATTGCAAGTTGTGAAGAAATTTTCGAGCCGATATCAATGAAAGAAAATTTGGCCAACCTTGGCCCACGGTGTATATTCATACATGAGAATTCAACAATGCTGATCGTTGATGATATAGCAAATTGAAGAAAAGTGTGGTCCAGAAAAACCAAAGTCCAGGGAAAATAGAAAAATCGTCACCATAGTGTAGAACCATGCCTTCAGACTTCAAAAAACTTTTGGTAGCCGCAGTGGTGTAATGGTATTGTTCGGGCTTCAGAGCGAAAGGTCTGGAGTACAAACTCTATAGAAACACCGCTGGTATTCGTCAAAAAAGGCATCCCGAATATAAAGTGCTACGTTGCTCCAGTACAAAGTCTGGCTCGAAAGCGATTGTGTGGTGGTAGACATACATTGAATCAGCACGTCTGAGCCTGACTTTCTTATTTGAAAATATTTTAATATCGATGTCGGTTTGCCAAAATTTTGAGGAACCACGCCCCTTTTTCCTCATGGCCACGCCCTCAATAGTGAAGAATGTTTAACTTTCTATTGGTCGTATATTCCAAATATTTATTTTTTTGAGTAAACTGTAATGTTTGCGCATTACATACCTGGAAACAAGAGAATTCATCATCAGTCGGCAAAACTGATTGAAAGCAAAACTGAAAGCAAAACTGATTGAATTAGCCTTCACAAGCAATCAAAATGAATTACATTATGCATATTTGCATAGTTGCATGGACGCTCCCAAACCAGGGCTGAATTAAGGAGATGGCAAGAGTGCATATGCACCAGAGCTAGTGGTGAAAAAAGGGCCCTTGAAATCGAGACAAAAACCTTATTTTTTAGAGAATTTCACAAACCGGTAAAATTTTGGGACGCAATACAGTTAGGACCATTTTCGATATACCTGCGCCAGGGTCCTTGCTGGACTTAATTTGGTCCTACTCGCAAGTGGAGTAAATATACACTTCCTGGTCGTAAAGTTAAGATTTATTGTAGGCCAATATTTAAAATTTTTCTTTCAAAAAATAAACTTTCGGAGGCCCTAACCACCTTTTCTACGGTTCTAGATAAACTCTGCTAACTAATGTGATACTTGACAGCAAAATCATCTAATGCCAAAGCTTTGAAAAAAGCTGTTCGAGCCATAAGCTTTTCGTGACGCTCTCATTAGTGGCGGTATCGCGTCAAAAGGGAACATTAAGAGCGAGTGAGTGTTTTATGTGATTAATTAGAACGCCGCGAGTATCGAAAGAGTTTGAGAGTGTAAACAAACTCTTTCTGTCTGCATAACACCGGGAGCCGGGTCTTGATATAAGCAGCTTCAGTTTCAGTTTATTATTCGGTTCGTCTGTAAAAACGCGGATGCAATACAATACAACAATGAAATGTGAAATGCTCATACAAAAACAAAAGTTATTTACAGACCAGGAGATACCGAAAAAAACCGCTAAGTTGTCAAGTCAGGTATCTCCTGAGAATATCTTATATACGAGCGTTAGCAGACATGTGCAATTTTTAGAGGTAATAAAAATTGAAAAGAAAAACAAAGTAAAAAAGTACAAAAACAAAGAAAGGAGATATTTATTTGATGAGATCAAAAGCCTTTTCGAGCATTTCAACAGACAGCTACAGTAACAACAAACAATGAATTAACCTGGAAATAAAATTTACGATCCAAACCAGGAGATTTAAGATAAAATTAATAGCTAGCTCTAATCATCATACTTTTGCAAAAATTTTCGTTTGAAATGTTTTTTAAACGACAGCCAGCCAAGACTTTTTAAATCAGGGTCTAGTTTGGACCAAAGCTTAACTCCAGCAAATGACAGCATTTTGTGACCCTAGCAAGTATTTACTTGGGGTAAGTGAAATTTATTAATGGTATGTCTGGTATAATGTTTATGTACAGAACTGAGTTTTATAAAGTCCTTATCAATTTTTTCTGAGATGTTACCATTAAATGTCTGGTACATGAACTTTTTTAATTCCAATTGGTAAATATCATCAATTTTCAAAAGATTAAGCGCTTTGAATATTAGTGATACGTGACAGAATTCTTTTGCGAAAGTAATAGTTTTAACTCTTTTGCTCCCGCGCGTGAAAAGCGAAAAATGTCCGTAAGGTGGCAGCGCGAAAAACTGTCATAATCAATCATAATTAATCATAATTATGTACCTCAAGTTTGTTTGTAAATCATTACTCAGCTGTCTACTTCTACATCAAGTATGATATATCGTTGAAATCTACATTTCTTGAGGATTTCAAATAGAAAAAAAACATTTTTTTTGAATATGCAAATTTTATGCAAATGAACCCCCCAACTGGGGCGTAGTTGTCTTCAAAATTAAAGAGATACCCTCACATCAAAGATCACTACAGATTTTATTTTCTACCAATTTTTTTAGAAATGGTCGCAAAATGATGCTAAGGAAATAAGCTTTCAAGGTACATCAATCAAAACTTACCTAAATGCCTAGGTTTTCTACAATTTGCAATTTTCTGAGGCACATGACGTTTTTTTTGACCGGTACCGACCGGTACCAAATTTTGGTAGTTAAATTTAGTACCTAAAATATGATCAGTTATTATCTGCTAGAGGTTAGCCTAAACCATGTAACATTATGTATTTTTGAACAGGGAATTTCTTCAAGATTCAGAAAATATCAAGTTTAAATAGAATATGCTGTCACTGACAATGAAACAGCAGCTTGTTTACACCCTTCCCATTTCTTGAGAAACAAGGGGGATACAGCAAACTGTGATTTAGAGAAGACAAACTTCTGTTAGCTTTTAAACTTGTATTTCGCTTCTTGTCTCCTTGGAAATTTGATACAAAATGACGACTTTAGTGGTAAAACATTTGCAATTTATTTTATGTTTTTATAGGGTGTAGTTTTTGTAAAAATTATAATTTAGTGAAGGTAAGTCAAAAAATTTGGGGGGTTTTGAACTGACATAATGTACAGTACTCATTTTTGATCAGTAAATATCATATACCACTTAGTCTAAACTATTTAAAGTTCTATATTGCTGGAAAGCAAATTTCCTAAGCTATCAAATGCAACCGGTATTTAGCAACATATCATATTTTATACGCACTAAATTTACTTTTATCTACTTACCATTCAAATTTGTTTGGGAGGGTTTTGAGACTCCCAAAAATTTGGAAATTTAAAAACGTAAAATTTATTATTATCGCTTGAAATTTTGTCAAATGATGCCCCAAAAGAGTAGTTTTCAGACTGTGTTAATGATAAAGGGTTTGGTTATGTGGTAAAGATGTAATCTCAATTTGATTTTAGTGTAGTTGGCACGTGCTGAGAATTTGGCCGATTTTGTCGTCTGCAACTGGGTTGTTGGTCATTTTAACCCTTTTTGGGTATAAAAATTCAAGAATTAGGGCACAAATTATAATCTTCCGATGTGTGAGGAAATAAGCGTGATCTTTTGAAAATTTTATGAAAATCGGATGAAAAATAAAGTTACAAATCGATTTTTCATTAAACTAATTTTGTAACTCAATTTGAAAATTTGAGGTAAACACTGAAAACACGAGATCATCAATCGATGATCGCGGGAGCGAAAGAGTTAATCATTTTATTAAGGCGAGTAGACAAAGCTCCTAGCTCATTTTTTTAGCTGAACTCCAAGTTAAAATGCCATATTGCAATTTCGAGTAAATAAAGGAGTAAAAGAAAGTAATCATTGCATCAATTTTGAGGTAACTTCTTATTCGGTAAAACATTCCAGTATATTTCGCCAAGTGTGTTTCCAAGTGCTGACAATGGGTATGGAATTTTAAATCATCATCAGGCCACAAACCGAGATACTTTACGTATTTGCTGCGAATAATTTTTATATTGTTTATGGATATTTCGAGATCAATATCGATGGATTGTTGTGGAAATTTGTTTATTATCAAATTAGAAGATTTTTTGTAGTTTAGGGATAGTTTATTGGATCGAAGCCATTTGTCTACTTTATTTATTTCATTACTGACTCGAGTTTTAAGGCGAATCAACGAACTGCTACTTAATGATAGATATGTGTCACCCGCAAAAAGAGTGGTATTAAAGCAAGTAGATTTTGCTAAGTCATTTATATAAATCAAGAACAAGAGCGGGTTTAGGTTCAACCCTTGAGGAACCCCATAAATAATTTTTGCTTTTTTTGACCTAGAATTATTTATACGCACGAACTGAAAGCGGTTTGACAGATAACTTTCAAAAAATTTAATTACCAGTCTTCTGATTTCAAACTGATGAGACATTTTTCATAGTAAAATATCATAGTCCACGGTGTCAAACGCTTTTGATAAGTCCAAAAACAAGCAGCAGCTATAATACTTTTTATCTGCATTGTTAAGTAGGTCCTCATACACGGCGCTTATTGCGTGAGAAGTTGAGACACCGCATTGAAAGCCAAATTGGTTGGGTGAAAGTAGTTTAAATTTTAAAAGATAATTGTAAACACGTTTGTAAACAATTTTTTCAAAGATTTCACTGAATGAGGAAAGTAGTGAGATTGGTCTGTAGTAAGAGCAATTTATTTTACTGCCCTGTTTAAAGATTGGAATTACTTCAGCTACTTTCATATCGTCGGGGAATACTCCTGTTTTAACACTTAAGTTAAATAGATCACTAATATGGAGAGATGATTGGACAAGCCAGTTTAATAAATTTAATGTCAATGTCCCCTGATAAAGTTGCTTTTTTTAATTTTTAACGTTTTTATTATTGCTTCGACTTCTTCTGCATTGGTCGGAGAGAGAAAAAATGAGTGAGGGCAGTAATCTTGATTGTTATGCGAGTGATAAATATTGGGCTCGGTAATTTTTTTTGCAACATTATCCGCGATATTTACGAAGTAATTATTGAGAAGCTCGGCTGATTCCATTTCAGAATTAGAATTTTCAATCAATGTGGATGCGCTTTGTTTAGGTTTGCGAGATTGGATCAGTTTTCTAATTACTTTCCAAAGTTCACCAGAATTTCCTCTCGAGTTATTAATTGCAAGATAAAAATAACGAATTTTTGCTTTCTTAACTACACGATTTAAAAGATTACGGTACCGCTTATATGTATTGTAACTTTCAGATGTTTTGAATTTGACAAAACGCTTTAATAAACGAACCTTCGTTTTTACAGATGTTAAAAGTCCATTAGTGGTCCAGGGTTTACGCTTCGAGAATTGTTCTCGTCTCGTAATAGGTCTCCTAGTGGCATGTTTATCAATAATCTGCGAGAAAAGATTACGAAAGTTAGAGAAATAAGCGTTTGGGTCATTGACGTCTTGGGTTAAATTTTCATTTAACTGTTGACATAAATCATTCAAAAAGTGATCTCGGTTGAAGTTTCTCATGTCACGAATGATACGCTTGTCAGGTTTATTACACTGGTAAGATGCAGGTATTATTACAAATACAGCTAAGTGATCGGAGATGTCACACAGACCAATCCCACTAATTGTTTCACTAGATACATTATTACTTATAATATGATCTATGAGGGTAGCTGATGAAGAGGTTATTTGAGTTGGTTTATCAATTAATAAATTACAAGAATCGCTCAATAGTATGTCGGCGTATGCTTTGATTTTAGAGTCATCATATATTTTAAGAGGTCAATGTTGAAGTCGCCTGCTATATAATACTGTAAGGCACTCAAGATTAAGTGTTCAATAACGTCACTAAAGGAATTTTCAAATTTTTGAAAGTTTTCAGAAGAATAGGCAGGATGACGGTACACTACACTGAAAACATAATCTGATGTTTTCAATCGTAATTTTATAAATATATATTTACTACCATGAATTTGGCTGACATCATCGTAAATACAAGGATTAAATTTACACTTAATATAAATACCTACTCCCCCAGCGTTGGTTTTACTATCGGGATGAAAAAAATGTACCCTTTAATTTCTATATTTATTAATGGGGAGTCCCGCTTGAGCCTAGTTTTGCTTACCATTATTATGTCAGGTTTATAAGCAAGATTATCGAGGTACAATCGCAATTTATCTACATTTTTTGAAGGCTGATGCAGTTGAAATGAATAAGAAAAAATTTTGTTTCATTATGGAAAGGTTGAAGAAGCGAATTAATTGACTGGGGAGTATGATAACTCACGTTTGCTGCATAATTTATAGAAGGTTTAATGTAATTTTTAACATTAATTGTAACGTTGTTTATTAGATCATTCAGGGAAATAAAATTAGAGAAATTTTCTTGATTAGAACTATCAAAAGCAGCCTCTAAGAGATCAAAATGGAAAGAGCTGCGTGCTGCGGCGAGGATTGAAAACCGCTTGTTATCATAGTTCAATGCACATTGATCATCATGTAAAAAATGCTAACCAATTGCAGATTCACAATCCGGTTTGGTGTCGTTTCGTTTGCACGATCTGTTTGATTGAGATCGGCGTGGACGGGTCAGTTGTTGTCTTAAACATTGCGGAACATATTGCTTGATGCGACCCCTGTAGTCGTTGAGATGTTCGCCCTACGTACCGACTATCACAGTGACACTTATATTCATATACAACAAAACTTTTCTGAATGGTAGGTAGAACATTCTTGCGGGCCACAGGCAGCATGCGCTTTGACGTAAAGACCAAGCGAGTTGTGACGGAACTATAGCAACTTTCTACGGCGGTTTTGACTTCTTTTTCCAAGTTCTTCACAAACTTTGTTTACACTCTCAAACTCTTTCGATAATCGCAGCGTTCTTATTTGGCCTATTGCTGCGCTTTCTTTAGCATTTCACTATTGTGAAATCTTTCTTTGGCGCGCTTTACAATACTAGCGCTATCATTGGCTTGACTTGATTGCCTAACGTCCAAATTAATCACATAAAACACTCACTCGCTCTAGATCAGTGGTTCTTAACCTTTTTTTTGTTGTTACCCCCAAAATGTTTTGATGGATATCAATTACCCCTTTTTAGAAAAACATTACCTAATATAGCTTGCAATCCAAAATAAACCCACTGAAAAACAAAGTCATTATTTATTGTACATTCAAAGGTTCATTTCAAATGCAGTTAATGGGAAGGTTGAAACTGCTTTTTAGCTACTAAGCGTGCAAATCTAGGCTGAGTGCAGGAGAGACAACTTCGCATATCATCATCAATCTGAAGCATGTTTCGATATTTTGTCTTTATAGACACCATTGCGGAAAATCCCACTTTACAGTAATAAGTTGAAGGAAATTGAATCAAAAAGTTCAGAGCTCTTTTCGAAAGGATGGGATATTCATTTTGAAGGCCAGCCCAAAAATTTCCTATATCCACCCCAGCAAAGTCAGTCTCAAGACTTGAATCTTCACGCAGTCGAAGAAACTCTATTTTTGCCGCCATATCATCATCACAGATAGAGCTTTCTTCAACATAGAATGGCTTGCTAATCCACAAAAAATTATGTCGTTCTTCAATTCCAGGAAAATACCGATCAATCGCGATATTTATTGCATTCAGGTAACTAGATATATCTTGAGTGAAGTTGCATTTCATATTTGGGTCAGATTGCAATAGCATTGTTAAATTAGGAAACATACTTGTGTCGCCTTTTTCTGTCAATCTTTCAAACAGTTCCACTTTGCGTTAGAAAGCTGCAACTTAGTCGTGTGTCGTATGCAACCATTGACGACCTCCTTGAGGGGTTAAATTAAGGGAATTCACTTCGGAGAAAAAATCACCCAAGTAAGCCACCTTCAGCAAAAAGTCATTACTTTTCATTTGGTTGTGCATATTTACTCCTTTTGCAGATCGTTCGTTTTCAAGAAAAATAGCAGCTTCTTCTCGCAGCTGGAGCAAACGGTTCAGCACTTTACCGCGAGATAACCACCTTACCTCCGTATGCAGCAAAAGAACTTTAAAATCAGACCCAACTTCTTCACAAAACGCTGCAAATAGCCTTGATGTTGTTGCACTTGCAGAAATATGGTTTACAATTTTCACTACATCTTGTAACACTTCTTGAAGTCCAGAAGGGAGAGTTTTCATGGCTAAAGCGAAGCGATGAATCACACAATGAGTAAATGATACATGAGGAGCAACACTAGTTACTAATCCTTTGAAACCAGACCTGCAACCAATCATAGAAGGAGCACCATCTGTACAGATACCAACAAGTTGTTTCCAATCAAGTGCGTGCTTTTCAAAAAAATCTTTTACAATTTTGAACACATCTTCTCCTCTACATGTCGTTGAAAGTGGATCAGAAAATAAATATTGTACTTTTACGTTGTTTTCAAAGATGTAGCGAGCGTAGACCAGCAACTGGGCACAGGATGAAATATCAGTGGACTCGTCCAATTGCAAGGAAAGTAGTGGGCTGGACCTTACCTCTTCCACCACTTGTAACAAAATGCCTTGACTCATTTCAGAAATGCGTTTTTTGACAGTGTCGTTGGAGAGCGAGATTTCTTTTAACTTATTGGGTTTTTCCCCTCCCAGTACTAGAGGAGTTGCTTCAATGAGGCAGGGCTTTATGAGTTCCTCGCCAATTGTGTGAGGCTTTTTTGCCTGAGCTATGCGGAAGGCGATGCGATATGACGCCTCCAATACTGCTTTGTTTTGTTTCGCCCACATTCCCTCAGAATCGAGGCGACAATTTTTCAAAAGCTCAGATTTTCGCCTAAAGTAGTCAACTGATTTTCCTACTAATTCACTATGGCGAGACTCCAAATGCTGCTTCAATTTGCTTGGTTTCATACTTTCCTGAGTTAGAACTTTAGAACAAATCACACACTGTGGCTTTTCAATAGAATTTTCAATAACACTCGTAAAACCAAAGTTCAGAAAAGCTTCTTTGTAACTTCGTTTCTTCGGAGGCATTTTAATAATTTTTGGGGGCTAAATTAGCCTTACTACTACAAAAGAAACAAATGCTACCGCACGCTTATGATGTCTATCACTAACTGGATTATACCGTCAATTGTCTACGAAACAGATATTTACGAGAGACTCTAGTTCTAGTTTTATGACATCACAAATAGCATGGTTATGAGTGAAACATATTGAGACTTTTAGAATTTATGTTACCCCTTTTAAAATGTCAAATTACCCCTTTGAGGGTAATTACCCACAGGCTAAGAACCACTGCTCTGGATGCTCCCTTTTGACCCGATGCGGCCAGTAATGAAAGCGTCACGAAAAGCTTATGGCTCAAACAGCTTTTTTCAAAGCTATATTAAAATTCTGTACAACCAACAAGATTTTAGTGCCAAAACATTATGCCTGTGCCGGGTGAGCCAAAATCGCTGGCAGGACCCTATTTTCCTACGATAGACGCATAAGCTAAACAATCTAATCTTTTTCTTCTTTTGTTGTGTGCCGTTCAAACAGTTCCTTTTCAGTTTTTCATACATCATCTTCTTTAATCATAGAATGAAAATCGGTCTTCTTTGATCGTATGACTGGACCGGGAGCATTGCAGAAGATATGCCATCAAAGATATGCCATCATATGCCATCATTGAGTTTTTCCTCAGTTACATATGCTGTTATCTTTATCAATGTAAGTCCACCGAGTCAAAGTTGCTTTGCAACGTACAAGGCCTCTACCTGTCCTTAGTGGATTCAAGGTTTTCCTGTCAAACCAGCTTGCCTGATGTCCAGAAGATAGATTCTTTGATAGCTCAAGGCAAATAATCAGACTAGCGTTGTCTTGTTTCCAGGCGTCCAGCCAGGCAGCAGTGGCTTAGGACAACTGTTGTGCGGTGGAGAAAATTATGTTAGAATATAAGGCGGCGTAGGTGGGGTACTGCTAGTTGACATTCAAAGAGGCGGAAAAGGAGTGTGGCAAGTTCAGTTCTTGTTTATGCTTTTTTGAGTAAGCATTAGAACAATCTAATAAAATAGCAGTGTTTTTTCGGTATCCACCTGCGATTTAACTCCTTTAAAACTACTGCGCGAACAAACATGAAACTTGGAACGATTAGTCACTACCTCGGGTGGGTGTCATAAGGGGGTTAGTAACGTCATGATATCGTTATAAAGAAAGATTGTCATCAGGTACCATGGCTGGACTAGGATTTGCCTGCCATGAAACACTGATTTTTCCAATTTCTCCGATCTCTTGCTGGTTTAAAAATTGAGTCCGATCCAACCTCTCCTATCGTTAAAAATCTTTTGAGTTGGTCAACAAACAGTTTCTTTTTTCTTCTGTGGTAATAATTTTCCTAAATCCGCATTTTTGACAGAGGAAAGCAATTTTTTATGCATACAAAAGCTAGCAACTGGCTTATTAACATCTATTTTTTTAGATAGCAAGATGACGTCATAGTAAAAATTTTTAACAACTTTGTTTTCTTATTTTCTTAAAAAATCACAAAAACGCGGTTGAAAGCTTTTACTGGAGGTAATGAAAAGATACCTCAAATGAAAACTTCTACTACAATTTAAGCTTTATTGGCAATGCAACAAGCTATTTGTTTTTCAGACTTGCTTTTTTCCCTCTTCTTTGTGAAACTTTCTTATTAAAACATTATTCATCATAATGCTATGTGATGTCATATTGCTTTCCGGTACAATTTCAGCAAATACAGCGGAGTTTTTCCACAGTTGTTATCAAAGCAAGAAGTTTTCAAGAAAGGTTAAACATTTAGGCTGCTTTTGAAGCAAACTGAATCTAAAGTCCATTCGTTGTTGTTTGACGGTCTGTATCGTGTCTTCAGATTGTTGATTGCCACAATTTCACGCATTTCTGTGCGGTGTCGTTAAAAATACTCAAATCGTCACGAGAGCAAGGTGTTTTGAGCAGTGGACATTGCAATAGGTGTTCCATTGTTTGTGTCTCTGTGCCACAATTACACGAGGGCTCGCCAGTATGGTATCCCCATTTGATTAAATTTGCCTTGGTACGGCCTACGCCAGATCTAAGCCCATTGAGTGTTTTCCATGTTGGCCAGGATGCATTGCTTCCTGGAGGAAGACTCTCATATGGCTGAATTCCCATATGGACGGAGGGTGGGTTGGATTTTAAATTATGGATCCATCGTTCCATGTTTGTCTCTGTTTTGGGATGGACATGGCTCAGAAAAGATCTTCTTGATTTCAACCTCGTCGATGCTGGCACAGACCCAAATAGTGGGTGCCTTGGGTCAGTGGATTGGCATAGTCTTTCCGCTCTGCTGGCTGTCTCTCTTCTAATTTTGGATGGTGCAATACCAACAAGTAGATGTAAGCTGCTGGTGTTGGTAGGTTTGAGACAACCTGTGATGGTCCGACAAGCATTGTTTAGGGCTGGATCTAATTTGCGGGCATGTGCGGATTTTGACCATACAGGACATGCATATCAGCAGCTGTATAGCACAAGGCCAGGGTTGATGTTCTGAGGGTATGAGGGGTGCATCCCCATTTTGAGTTGGTCAATTTCCTCAAAATGTTGTTCCTGGTGTTGACCTTGGCCTTAGTGCTCAAAATATGACTTCTACAGCTGAGGGTGCGATCAAGTTTGACTCCCAGATATAAAGGGTTTGGATGGTATTCCAGCGGTGTTCCGAACCAAGTAACTTTGAGTGGTTGGTTTGCTTCTCTATTTCTAAGATGGAATGCATACACCTGAGTCTTTGATGCGTTTGGTTTCAGATAGTTCTTTGCATAGTACTCAGTCAGCAGAGTAAGAGAGTCTGTTAGATTTTGTTCAACAGCTTCAAAGGAACTATGTTGGGATGTAATGCACAGATCGTCTGCATAAATAAAACGAGATGTTCTTTCGTCCGTGGGTTGATCATTGGTGTAAATGTTATACCACAACGGGGCTAAAACACTGCCTTGAGGGAGGCCATTTCGCTTGTGCCACCATCGACTTTTCTTCTGATTCAGAACCACATAAAACATCCTGCTCTTTAGGAGAGTACCAAGGAGTGTTGTCATTGCTTTATCATCAGTCATCTGGTAGATTTTAGTCATCAAGATACGATGATTTACTGTATCGTATGCAGCAGATAGGTCGACAAAAACAGCACCCGTCACTAATCTCTTCTCGAAAGCATCTTCGGTATGCTATGTGAGGTTAAACAATTGGCCAGTTGTCAATTATCCTTCACGAAAGCCAGCCTGTTATGAAATGATCTTAGATTCCACAACTGCAGTAAGTCTCTTAAGCAATAGCCTTTCGAACAACTTATATGGGTGGCACAGTAGGGAGATCGGTCTGAAGCTCTTAGGCAATGAAAGATCCTTGCCTGGTTTTGGGAGAACAATAATGCGTGATTTCCGCCAGATCTTGGGAATGCGATTGGTTTCCACGCATCGATTACACAGTTTAAGCAACCATTTTTTAGCTTGCTGGCCGAAATATTTTAGCTCTTCCGTAAAGATGCCATTCAAGCCAATTGCCATGCTATTCTTGAGAGCAGCGATGCCATTAGAGAACTCTTGAGCTGTAAATGGTGATGTTAGATTTGGTTCCACGTTTTGTTTTTCGTTTTTTCTAAATTTCACTCTAGGAGCTTTCCTTTTGTTTGCCCATTAACTAGGAGCTGATGTGCAACTTGATTAGCAGTGATTCGGTAGTGTTGATGTTTTGGAATGGCAGGATCGTTGTTTAGTTTTCGGATCAGATTCCATGCCTTCTTGCTGTTTCTAGACCTGTCCGTTGATTTAATTGTATCAATATTCGTTGTTGTTGTCTACGCGAGAAATCCAAAGCATCTTGCGCTTGTTCCTTAGCTAAACGCCAATATAGAAGACATGCAGTTTGAATGGGCACCATTACTTCTTTATTAGGACCAGATAATATGCCATTTGCTGTTTTGAATGCTGGTGAAGTCTTTCTACATCAGAAGTTATGTCGTCTTTTTCAGCTATACCTTAAAGCAGTGTTTTTTAACCTTTTTGGCGCTCGTACCCCTTAAAATTTTCTGAAATATTTTTGTACCCCTAGACCAGTGTTTCCCAAACTGTGCGCCGCGAAGATTCGCAGGTGTGCCGCGAGTCTTTTTAAAGTGCCTTCTGTTGATACCATTTTTCTACCAAAATCGAGAAAATGACCTTTTTTATTTTTGGAGATCAGCATCATTTCGGGCGGCATAAAGCGATTTCCGCAGATTTCCGACCAGTCAAGAGGTCACCTCCAGAAAAAAATGTCATCATGAGTCTCGCAGACGCCCGTGATGCCACTCTACATTGCTTAAACTACATTTGACTGGTCGGTGTGCCGCAAAACGTCATCAACCACTTTCCTGTGCCAGCAGACAAAAAAGTCTGGGAACCACTGCCCTGGAGTTTAAAATAACCGTTATTCTGACGCCTCATCTCGTACCCCCTGCTTTGGTGTTTCGTACCCCCAAGGGGTACAGGTACCCCCAGTTTTAGATGATTGAACGAAATGGCAGAAACCGCATCACTTTCTAGTTTTTGTATGTTGTGATTTCTTTATTTTCGCACACTCGATGAAGCTAAACACATGGTTTTAACTGCAATTAATTTTCGTGCCGATGTTATTAGCTTGTTAGTTTGATATCTTTCTTTATCTCCCCCTATTTTTTGTAAGTTTGTTCTTGATTTAAATTTTCCGTTTAACCTTGATTGTAAGACACTTCTACGTTCGCGTTTTCGGGGTAGGCATGTTATGAATTCATGCCCCTTTAATCCCTTTCTCAACATTTTTTTGGTTAAAAACGTTTCTTTTTCAGACTAATTTTTTTTTATTTTAGTTCTATATACCGGTTGTATTTTTCATGCTGATTATGAAAACAGCTTGGAATTATTGTTTTTCCCCGTTTTTGTGGTTAACTTTTTATTTTGAAAATACCCTTGTAGGCATATACGAGTTAACTCGCGAAAACGTGGTGGTGCTGCATTCATGCGCTCCTCTGACAACTCTAGCTACTCCAAGCTCTCTCCTCACTTCGCTCCTTCTCCTCCTCACTTGTCAAGAAATAGTCATTGTCTGATTAACTGGCAGTGTCATCAGAAGTATTCAAGCTTCTGAAGGAAGGTTCGTATTTGCTATCTTCCTCAGAACTAGACATTTGGGATGTATATTATTTGAAAAGGGTACAAAAAAAATGAGTCGTAATGTGTATGAAAACAACACGCGTGCGACGACAGTGGCTGCCGGAGCAAGTCTAGTAAGAGCGTCCTTGAAATACCACAGCTTCACCCCGTTGCCTCAGCCAGGCGTACGATTTGACGAGAATATTAGTTTTACGAGTGGAATGGCTTAGAAAGGTTCAGAATCGACGAGTATATACGTCTCTGGCTGGTTTTTGAAGGTTAAGTTTTAGACGAGCATACTCGTCGCCGACTGCAAACGGAACATTTGGTGAAAACGAGTGTACTCGTTTCTGCCGAGAAAGGGGTTGAAATTCGTAATCTTTTGCTTGTTTGTCTGATTGCTACCTCTGTCACTCACCAATGCACCAGATTTCAGAAACGTGGTTGATAGGACTGGAGCAAGCAACTATTCGAAAATTCTACTTCAACTTTGGTTCTGATTTGGTTATTATTGCTTTGCATTGTGCTGTTTGTAGTATTTGCGAATAAATTCCAGTCTTTCAAAAACTGCGAAACAAGTTATCTATACCAAGGGTCATCGATTTTTTCAAATCACAAGCTACTTCTTGGGTACTGATTGAGGTAAAAGACTATCAGACATTTTGGAAACAGCCAAAGGCTCGTATTTGACCAATTAGGCTTCAGTGGCTGTTTTAGATGATTAGAAATCAACTCTTTGAGTTTCATGCAACTATTGCTTAGTATTAGGTTTAGTAGACTTTGATACCCTTGGATCTCCATGACAAGTTAAGTATGGTGTCCAAACTTTCACAAAACATGAACTTTTATTTAAAAACAGCGAAACCGTAATCTCTCAATTTCTTCCAAGATGTTCCCTACTAGAATCTTACTAAAAACATGCATAATTAAAAACCACTACATTCGAAACTGTAATCTGTTTTTTCGTCTTTGTAACCCTTCTTCATTCAGCTGCAATAACGTGAAACCTTCCCGTGCGACAGAGAATTTTCCCCGTCATGATAAGAGACGTACTTCAGATCATTATCGGTCTGTGGAAATTGACTTTTCATTTGATCTTCGGTTGGAGACAACAAATGATGGCACTATTTGGATTGTTAATAATTTCCGAAAGAGGAACTCTTCTGCAACCATGGTACATTACTTGGAGATTATCGACACGTACCCTGAAGATGAATGTTCACAATATACATTTCTGCAAGGTTTTGTCCGGTTTATTTCTTACGCATTTCTGTACAAAAATTTTGTCCCTTTAGTTGTTTACGTAGTGCTTTACAGTATACGTTTTGATACGAACATCCGGTTTTGTCCGCAAGGCAAGTATCAAAAAGCGTATGCGTTTTTCAGTAAAAAAAGGTTTGGTACACGCTGAGAAGTAAAAACTGGTTGTTCGGACAAAAGCGTATACCGGTACTGAGTAACATCATAAATACCTAAACAGATAAAAATTTCCATGCAAGAATGTATAAGAAAAATAAACGCTCAAAAACCGGACAAAACCATACGAAAATTCAGACCTATACTGTGTACATCCACTTTTAATACTAAGCATAAAACAATTATCCCACTTAAAACTGACATCGACGTCACAAGAGATTAATTTACGTAATTAATGGGACGAAGTCAAATGTTTTGACTTTGATGGGGCAGCATGCGGATAGCGGTAACAGGACAGATAAACTTGAAAATCGTATTTCACGCAATCTCCGACCCAATTCGTCAAAACGACGTTTTCGTGGCCAAAGAGCGTTTGCAATTATTTTTTTTGCATACCAATATTTAAATATTTGTGAAATACAATAATATCTATCAGTACCAAAAATTGGTCGCGCTGCACCAAATCCTAACGAGCCGCCCTTGTTTATTAACAGCTAGTTATGAACGTAAGTAATGCAGTTATGAGCATAAGTACAGCAATGCAGTGCGACAATTAGTATCATTAAAACAGCAGGTGCTAATCGCAGAAAAATCGGCGTAGCATGCCTTGGGCCTCGGCCTGATTTGCAGTTTGGAAACGCAAAACATGTAATTTCTTTAAAATATTGTTTCGTAAAAGTGACTTCACAATCTCATCGTGATCGCCTTGAGCAAAGATCAACATGGTTATTATATTTAATTGAGAAAAAAATCTCAAAAGGAAGAGAAAGCCGTAACAAAGTTACGTAACTATCACGTACACCCTTATCGGTGTTAGAAACTTGTGAAAATTGAAGTGCTAGTCAAACTGAATCAAAATGAAAGCGACAGGGAGAGGGGATTGTATTTGAGAAAGCATATCCCAGTGAAGATAAAAATTTACAACTTAGAGCAATTTAGAGCGCATTGGAGCAAGATTTATTCAGATAAGGCCAAAACCGTAATAAGGTAGAGGAATTTGAGGTTCAACTCCCCCCCAAAAAATGCACATCTTTCTTTTAAAAATACAGTAACTCCTTTCTGTACCCGGAAATCAAAAAAAATATTTCTCTCTTTACCAGATCACTACATCCTGTCCTCGCCCGACACCCCCACCTCAAAATTGAATGTTAGTTTAAATAATCCGAAGCTTAATTCTTCAATTTTAATAGATGCTGCATTAACCCATCAAAAACATTTTGGTATTTTTCGGTTTAGTGATTTCTTGGTATTTCCGTTCCACAAGTCAATGCAGTATAAATAGACAACTACTACGCTAACAACGACAGTACGAGAAAAAAGTACACAGGGAAAATGATAAAGCGTGCGAACTGTAAGTAGGCTAGTATAAAAACGTGGATAGAATCAGGCACAATTACATCACTAGCTGGAGCAGTTTCATGTGCCAAGAAAACCGTAAAGCGAAAGCTAGGCCTATTTCACGACTTGGTGCTCTCCCGTTTGCAATTTTATTTGTGACATCACGTCCCTGCCTACGGCTTTATGCTCTGTTTCATGTATAAAAGCGACCACGTTTATGCGTAGGCGACAGTGGCCATCCTCTCCAGGGGTATATTGCTAAAAATTTTTAAACGCACAATTTTTAATTGAGAGCCCAATATGGGAACCTCGCAAAAATTTACAATTTTCATCAGTAGAGGAAACTCACGTGTTTTGAGCCAGTGTCCAATCGGAGCCATGCAAAATATCTTGAGCTACAGTGATGTAAGAAGTACGGCGTTACAACCAAAATGTTTTGCAAATAAAGTCATTCCAGTTTTTTTAGTTTGACAGAAATAAACACTTTGACATCATGCAAAATAGCAAAAAATATGTTTTTTTCATGTTTATGAAAAGTCAGAAGGCAGCACAACGTAAGCAACAATAGTTTATTTAGTATACGTATAGTTGTGGCAAGATAGTGGTGGAGAGCATAAGCACTCAGTTAAACGTAAAAAAGAGCGCTGGTGACAAAGAAAGCTAATCAATAAATCAATAAAATTTTATCAAAAAAAACGGATTGGGACGAGCTGAACCATTTGTGATGGTCAGTGTTGCCAGTTCCGCGATTTTCCCGCGGAATTGGGCTAGTTTTGATTATGCGTTGCGAGAAAAATTTAGCAGTCGCGGGTTGCGGTTTTTGGGCTATTTTTTGCCATCCCGTTTCGCTAATTTGGGCTAGTTTTTGGAATGGCAGGGAGTGTAAAAATATAAGACAACGGTGTGTGATGCGGAGGTTGTTACCGTCGCTGGCGTATTTTTGTAAGAAAAACAGCTCGATAATAGGCTTTACTGGAATTAAATCTCATTGTTGTTCGGACACCAGGTTGATTTGACACCTCCCAGGAGGTGATGACCATTTTTTTAACCGACGACAAAATTACCAAAACCGTGGGGCAAAACGATCACGGCAGCAGCGCTGATTTGTTTTCTTTGGAAATCATGCTGAAGCACAGGTTGACTTGACTATGGCCATCAATGGAAAACCATACACTGTGCTGATGCCGGCCTGGACTGTTCTTCCAATGGCCAAGGACTAACTTTGCAGATTTTCGGCAAATTTTTGGCTATTTTTCCACAAGCAGGCGTTGGGCTATTTTGGGCTAGTTTAAGATACTATTTAGGTTGGCAACACTGGTGATGGTCCATGTTGAGCCATAAGCTCAACTGACCGCAGCAATTGCTTTTAATATTATATCAGCTTTACATAACTGTTAATTATTCTGTACAAAGAATTAACGCAGGTTACTAAATTTTTGCCAATACCAGCTGTCTCTCGTCCCTTTCAATTACTTTTTTTCTTTTGAAAAATTTTTGAAACTTCTGTGAAGCTACCCTGTTTTCGTCTGTTGTCCTTCTTTCTCTATTTTAGGAATGGCTAGGGGCTAGCCACGAAGTGAAATTATTCCTTGCCTGAAACACCTGCAAAAGGTTTGGTTCCATTCACCAAATCATGCTTTCTCCTTCATCTTTGCGGGCAATCGGGTTTCCTTTTTGGATCTTCAAATGGGCGCTCATTTTTTCTTTCGCTACTCTCGTTGTGACCCAGAATCAAGGTAAATTTATATGAATCTTGCTCACCTAGACTCTTTATAATTTTAAGAGAACTTTTTATAATTTTCACATTCTGGCTCATAGGGTGACAACTGATCATATTTTCTGCTTCCTCTATTCTCCATCTGCAATATGACCATGGTCAATCAATTCTTTTAGTAAATGGTCTGGCAGATGGATGTGCTGATTCAGCGTTTCACGGTTTCTTGCAGCTTTTACCTCAGCAACCTCAATCTTTATATTCACTTATATTGTCTTTCGGACAGGAATGCACTATCTTATCAAAATTTTTTGGTGTCACAGGTTTCATTAGTCTTCACTGAGAAACTTGCACTAGCTTGTAGCTCTCGCTGTGTCCGCTTTTGCCTTTTCTGCTACATGAGGTTGATTTTGAAGACATATTTATGAAAACAAAGTGGAGGGACAAAGATTTGCAGAAATTTACAGGATATTTACCTACCGAGAAAGAGACGAATATTTTCATCCAAAAGTTAACGCAATAATTCCATTATCCTGTCTGCTAACACCTGAAGGGATAGCCCCAAGAAACGAACGATATTATTCCAACATTGTCTTTAAAAACTTCACGTATGATGATTGGTGGGAAAGGCACTTGACTCTTAAAAAGCTAATTAGTTTCTTTACGTAGCTTTCAATGGCCCTTAGTTGATTGGAAAAAGTTTTTACTTCGTTTACTGATGCTCAACTTAACTTCATCTCAAAAATTTTGACTCATATAACCTATCTTTATGGAGCGTTTCACCTCATGTGGTAGGCAAGTTGCGCCATTTTTATTTTTTTTACTTAAACGCCTCGAACTTTTTTATGCGTCGGTTGCAAGCAAATTTACGTAGCCAGTATAAAAATCAATCGCATAGTTTCATTTTTATGTAGTTTTGGAAATGAAAACGTTTTTATGTCACAAAATATGTCTTACTAATTTATGTCTTACTAAGCTCAACTCGCCTGACTCTCACCTACTTCAGATTATGAGTTCACAAAAATAATAGGAAGGTTTCATATGACATCACACATTTGGCGCGAAAAAAGTGGCTGACCAAAAATTGTAATTTATGCTGGAGAAGTATGGAGCGAAAACCAAATTTAGGGGTTATTTTAAAAACTAATGAGAAAATAAAAATTGAAATGAATTATTACTAGTTAGTTACTCGAAAACAAACAAATTTAATCAAAAGCGATTTGGTTGAGATTTGGCCTTTCAGTTGGCTAGTCTAAACTTAGTACTATGTGCCAATTGGCCAAAAAATTGGCCTTTAAGAGAAGCATCATTTAAATATCATTTATTCCTCTGTTAAAAATAACTCCATAACAATTAGATACTCGTAGGTACATTAGCCAAGTTAACCATTATCTGATCGTTACCATCGGTACCGTAAGTTTTATAATTACCCTTAACCTATGCTTACGTTTTTGGCAGGAAGCATGATCCCTTTCATCTCTTTGGCTACGCCTATCCAGAGAAAAATACATATAAGGAGTAGGCAGGAAGATAAAAGGAGACATGCTGTCGCGTTTTGCAATAGAGTTTTGAATCTATCTCAATCTCAATTTACTTCTTAAAATTGATGCGACTTGCAGTATCGATCGAATAATTAAGTTTGGTTGCAACTTAATAGCTAGGAAAAGGCTGGCTTCCACTAAGATACTTTAAACAGCGCACTTCTCGATCAAGAACAGAACAATATATTCACAAACCACTTTATAACTTCGAATTTCTTCGCTTGCCAAAACACGGAACTAAAGCACTTCAATAAATAAATATCAGAGACTAACTAAAACTAAAACCACCAAAATAATTGCTTGATTCCTGTCACAACAATCACCACACAACAACGCCTTTTACAACACTCTAATCTTTACTCTGATCTGCTACTCAATGAATTTCTCTCTCGCTCTATATAAATAAAATCTCGCCGCCTTATATACGAGTATACGACGGAAAATAATCTAGAAATTGCTAGAACATCACGTGACACAAGAAAAACACCGTTAATAAATTTCGTAATCGGTAATAATAACAAAAGAAAAAAATCTTCGAGAAGAAACAAGAATCACTAGAATACGCTGAAAAACTAAGTCACGTAGACACCCATTGTAATGTCAGAAAGGCATGTGAGTTGCAAATCTATTTATAAATCCGAAAGAAAAAAGGTCTTTTTTGAAAACAGTTTAGCAAGTTTAGAGCTTCAGACAATTCAGATTTACAAATAAAACCTTCACTGCAAAATAAAACAACAGATTACAATAACTATACATATATAAAAACTATTCTTTTAACGCAAATTTACTTATTCGTGACACATGCCTCTCTGCAAATTTTTTATCTTAACCCTAAAAGGCCGACAGGGCTTTTTAACCTATATTCCAGCGAAAGAGCAAAAGTGTTTTTGTCGATACTACGCCTGCACGTCATATGGGCCGCAACAACTTCAAATGCGACCCACCATGCGTCAGATGCTTCGAAAATTGTTACAGTTCATACAAAATTAAGTTAAGAGCTATTGTTGACATTAGAAGTAGACAAATAGTGTTTATGTGTGCTCATATATTTAAAACTAATCGCAATAAAGCAATTATTGCTTTTCCAGGCAATTCGTGTGCATTCTATAAGTTTTCTATGATTCACTGATTCCCAATTTGTCTCAATACCGACGTTCTATCTTCATGTACTGTATAAAATTAAACAACACATTGTATCAGTATATCTCCAAAACAAGGCTCTCAACACAAGCTGACCTCAAAAAGAAAAAAAATCAAAATGTGACCAAACTTCAAACTTGGACAAACAGCTCTCAGCACAGGTTGATTTCTTGAAAAAAGTCACGAAGGATGTAGGCTTTCGACCCACTAGAAGTCTAAAAGAACGCATCCGCGCGATTCAAAGTTCCGTTTGGCTACCTTTGGCATAGTCTGTAGGTAACAATGTTGGCACGCGGCTCTCTGAAAAAATATTTATTTGTTGTGGCCCGCTTGCTGTTTAGAGCTGTTTAGTCCTGCTTTATGTGAAGCAAGCTCAAACAAGAGTGTTTTTTATTTTGATTTTTATTAAACTTTTTCGAGTCCCTGGCTATGTCTTATGTGCTTTTTTCCCTGCATAAAAGTAGCCGGTGGAATCAAAGGACCATGATTTTCTTCCCGCAAAGTTTTAGTCCTTAATCCAGTTGGTCTATTGAAGTATTTCTATGCAAATTACCAAAAAATTTTACCTTGTTTAAAATGTAATTTTACCCAGAGATGTTGTTTTCTTTGATTTGTTTTCAAATTTTGAATTCATTGACTTTTTATCTCCATCCTCTTCTTTTTTCGGCTGCTCTTTTTCAGGGGTTGTTGCAGCAGATCGTAGTTCCCCGTTTTTTCAATCCATTGCATACTTCTCCGTCAATCCAACTACTTCCATATCATATTTTACCCCATATATAAATCTTCTTTTTAAACTTATCCTTTTGCTTTTATTCGGTACGTTCCTCCAACATCTTTCTCCAAACGTAGCTGTTATATCTCATCAGATTAGGCCCATATCATATCAGTATGGCCTATTTCATCTTGACTTTTATTCTGCCCTCATGTGCTGCTCTTCGTACATACTTTTTCAATTTGTCAATAGTCACTTCCATTAAAAACTGCAGCATCCTCAATACTACTACTTACAGCTCTGCTACTTGCCTTTTTACCAGTGGTGCCGTTTCTAACCCATGCAGCGTTGCTAGTCTGGCCATCGTCGTGTTCAATTTTTTTTTTTGTGGCAGTTACTCTTCTATCATATATCAAACCATTAATTCTTCTCTATTCATTCCGTCCAGCTAAGATGCTTTCCTTTACTATGGTCTTTATTGCTTCGCACAGTTGATCCCCAACACTTGAGCTTTGTTGCTGTGGTTAGTTTCACACCTCGCAACCGCATTTTACTACTACGTGTACCTTCATTTTCTCACAAATGTATTGTTTTGCTCGGGTTGATTTTCATTTCTTTCTTTCTAATGCATCTCTTGATCTTTCTTTGCTCTTTCTACATAAAACAATATTATCTGTTATCATCATGATTTATGGAGACTCCTCTCTGACCCCATTCTTCAACCTACCCATCACTATTGCAAAGAGATATGGGATCAATGCCGATTCTTGATGTTTGTACGCCCGGTAGTCTTGGGAGAGGTAAAGCAAAGGCACGCACATACAGAGAGAACACTGCTTCATAGTGTAGACCAGAATAATTCAAGTTGACGGGTATATTTTGCGATGTCAAACCAGATTTTATCACCAAAGACAAATTTATGAATTCTCAAAATTATCTTTTGATATTCAGAAAAATGGACGGACGTTAAAAAAATGGTTTACGACTACCATCACTGTCTGACAATTAACTGCTCCAATGACACTATTTTATCAGAAGATAAACAGTTGAATCCTGGAACGTACTTCCTTTGCAACAAAAATTCATCTCAAATTGTTGAAGAGACGTTTTGTTCTGTTGATGAAGACCCAAAAAACTGGTTTAATAGCTTAAATTTGGAAACATTTTTGTACGACAGCTACAATATCACTGAAGAAAATGGCGAGTGTGTGGTAAGCAATCATTGGCCAAGCGAGTCATGCTTGGCTGACTCTAATTGCTGTTTTAGTAATCACACAGTTAGACTTTTGAAAGAAACAGCTTGCCGACCAAATTGCAACTGCAGCACTCCAACTTACATCACGTTTACTGAAGAAGAGGAAGCGTTTGGAAAGATTATGAGCAAAGTTTTTATACCGTTTTTTCTCGCCGTGGGACTAACTGCTATTTTTGGAAATCTCGCTGTGATAATACACAGTTTTAAAGTCATTTTTAAAAAAGGTCTCACAGGCCGGCCTGTGACCGAGAGACAAATTTATCATGTTTTAATACTGAACTTGTCGTTTGCTGACCTTGGAATGGGCTTCTATGTGATGGGAGTTGTTTCTGGAGCTATTATTTATGCAGTGCGCCATACTTATGGTGACGAAACGGCCAAGACAGAAGGGACTACTTTGTGTTTAGTTTTGGGGCTGATTAATTTTGTCGCCAGTCAGATTTCAGTAACTGCTATTGCTACCATCACTGGATTACGACTGCACAGTGTTATCTTTCCATATAAAGCAGTTCGATTAAAAGTTATTGTTGGGATCGTATTAATAACCTGGCTATTTTGGTTGACTGTCGCCAGTCTTCCAATGACAAATAATGATGTTCTTAATACTGTGTTCAATCATGATACACGAATTGACTTCGAAAACAAAAAGTTTGTCAAACTTCCGTATTCACGTTTGTATTTCCTACTCGAAAAGTTTCTTGATAATATTAACACCCGATGTGGCCTGCCTCCTACTGAACAGTACAAATTGGCATCCTTTCCAACATGGAAATTGCTGTTTGATTTATCAAAGAAATTGAAATTAATAGATCCAAACGTGGAACAAAGAATTACACATTTAGGATATTATAACGGGCAATGGGTGTGTACAATGAATTTTTTTTTGCATTACAAAAACCCATCGAGTTATTTCACGCTGCATGTCATTTTGTACAACATGATTGGTTTTATTTTTATTTTATCCTCACAAATTGTCATCGTCTGGAAAACGTCCACTTGTCGTGATATTGGATCCCGTTTGCTTTCCTGTTGGCGGTGCTTTGGTCCTAAAAAAGAACAAAAAGCGCTTTCTCAGCAGCAAAAGCGAAAAGCAGAAAATCGAAAAATGCACAGGAGAATGTTTTTTATTGTTCTTACGGATTTTTGTTGTTGGATACCCGTTTGCGTTTTTTCTCTTGATTTTTATGTGCGTTCAATGTATGCACCAAGATGCACTTTCTTATCTTATAAGCGTTCGTTGGAATACTGGTTTCCTGCTTGTATTATGTTATTATTGCCTATCAATAGCGCAATTAATCCGTTTATTTACTCGTTTAGATTTTGGAAACCATTTCGCAAAGCTCTAGGTTGTAAATGCATTAAGAAACCTGTAGTTATTAATTCCCAATCAGCTTCTTCTCAAATCGCAGACAGCGTTGACACAATATCAAGTAAAATTACAACAATTAGTAGGCCTATACCATAGCCTGAAAATTTCAAAGCACCGCTTTCATTCTTAAAAATCAGCTGACTATTGAACGAGTAAATGAAGTTGAATTTAATGCTTTTTTATTCTGGGTTTTCAAATCATTTTCAAATTCAGTGGGCTAAATCAAGGATGCCAAAATTTAAGAACTCTGGCATTGATTATTATTTTGTTTAGCCAACTACATCATACCACTTTTGAATTTGAAAATAGCAACGCTGTGTTTGTTATGGCAGATTGAGTAGCATCACTAGAGTTTGTGAACCAGATCAAAGCGTAAAAACCTCTGTTTTAAATTTTGTTACGTTTACACAATTGTTTATTAAAAACAATTCCGCAAAGTAGAAACAGTGATAGTTTTATGCGTTAAAAAATAACGTTGCTTGGTTGCAGGCTTGCGGTGAAATCGCATTGCGCCTGCAGAATCGGTAACTCCAAAGCGGGTTTGGATCCAACGATGTCCTATGCATAACTATCAAAGTATTCCATGACCGGAAATTATAAATAAACTTATAATAAAAAAATGTTAAATTCATTGTGGACAATTTTTTTTCTTCATCTACGCAAACGCATCTGCTTGGCTTAGGCGAAACCTGTTGCTCTAATGCATTGCTTAAACAATAAAATAGAATTACCGCAATACGCTTTCGTGTTTTGTTTCCGGCAGCTGTGATGCTGGTTACTTATCTTTTTACCGTATTTTTTAACATTAATTCAATGAGTGCTGTTGTGTATTGAGTTAATTTTGCAGCTTTTTTTGAATTTTCTTTGATGTACAGTCTTTATTGACAAATCCAGGTGGTGGGCGTGGGGGTGAGATAGGAAAGCCGCCGCATTCTTTGTCAGATATTTAGGTAAAGGCTTCCAAAAGATAACCCCAATATTTTTACAGGCACACTGAAAAAGGGTGTGAAAAATCGTGTTTATGTCGCGCTTAACACACTCAATAAACGCACACCTGTTTTGAAATTCCTGGATCTGCCTGTGACAATATTTTGACTACACTTTATGCACTATTGGTCGTATAGACTATTTAGTAAATGATCGGAATGAGTTCATACTGAACGGTGTAAATCTTGCTTTTTTAAAGATATTGTTTTCTCGCAATTGAAAAAATGTTTTCAAAAACCTTTCTTTTAATTGACTTACTCTCCTTATACCGCCAATTGCGAACTAGAGAGGTTTGAGTAGGGTAAAACCACTTTTTACCCAAGACACTTTGCCTCACAAAACGCTGAAGGCTTTTATCGAGACACCAACAAATTTGCCACAAAACACCTCAAAAAGACCATTGTTTTTGAAGAGACACTAATATGGTTTTGGCTACTCTCTTCCCTGTACAAAACCCCAGTTTTGCGCTGGTGCATGGCTTCAATGCCAATGGCGTAGTTAGCAATAGTTTTGGGGTGGGACAATGCTTTAAAACCTTATTTCCGTAGGAGATGGAGAGGCAAAACATAAAATGACAACGTTTTCAAAATACCTTCTGCAAGCTTCGATATTTTCGAGTAGAGAAACGACCGTTTTGTTGCACCTCTACTCTTCAGGTAGGCCAGGTCGTCTTTAAAGGGTGAGAGGCTATTTTAAACGTATATCAAATAGTCTCGTTGGTGACAACGTTGTTTGGTGTCCCTGACTAAACTCTTTGCCGTTTTTTTAAGCCATAAAGCTTGGCTAAACGAGAATTTTAGTTTCCTGGTCGTGGCTTTGACCCTCCTGCTTTGTTCTTTGCCTATTCTGGTGATTTTGCCATGTATTTTTTGTAAAAGCTGTAAATAAACTCTAATTACTCAACAGAAAATTATGGATATGTAGTATTTATCGTTTTTTACTGCTGACGAGATTTATAATTACAGTCCTTTCATAAGTTAATAGGAAGTACATTACCTTGAACAGTCAAGAAAGTATGTGCCATTATCACTTCTAACAAGAATTATTGAGCTTTTTCAAGTTTTTGGGCAATTAAAGGCAAACGTAATGTTAATAGTTAGCTTAAGCGCTATAATTTCTCTGTGGTGATATAGCCTATATTTCGTAAAATTTTGTTGCAAGATATACAGTGTTTCATTTTTTATTTGACTTCAAAAATATACTTTTTCAGATATTTGCACGATTGTGAACATTAATGCTTTATTGTTTTCAAACAATGTTGTTGACTCAATTGTTGGCTGACAATGTTTCTGATGTTTCGCCAAACTTGAAGTGATGGATGTGTGATCTGGCAATCTTAGGGTTTCGCGTTAACTACTAGCTTATTCAGAGGAGCAATGCTTCGCGATCACTATTTTTGGTTCAACATCAAATCAAAAAATCAGCTTGATTCGACTTGTGAAAAAATATAGGTGCAACTCTAAATTTTTAACCTTTACCTTCCCAATTTCAGCAAAATTCTGAACGATTTCTGGAAAAGTTTTTCACCTTAGTTCTGTTTCAAAAATTCTCTTTTTGACAAAGGTTTTAAAAAACAGTCTTCACTACCTTGATAGTTTATGCCTTTCTTTTTCGCCCACGCATGATTGGTGGTGGTAGGCCACTAATAATTATCACAGCTGTTGGCATCCCACCTTCGGGAGTGTAGTTTACATAAAGTCTATGAGACTAAAAAAGCATTTTTTCAATAATTTTGTCTTCTTGCTTCTAATCCTTCGTTATCACCAGTGAGTCTAAATTAAAATTACATTTTATGCGCAGTTGTTGGTTTAAGCAAAGCTTAGAGTTTAACCTTCCACATTTAAAACATGTGCAAGGTTTTTGGTGAATTAAACTTCAACGACAAAATAAAACCATTAAGGCAGAAATTGCCAACCTTGTTTTGACTTTGGCCACATACCAATGATTTACAGTCCCGTCATAAGCTTGATTTTAGGAGGCTCATAGATTTGTTAAGTTTTTGCTGTTAAAATGTAGCACATTGCAGTGAGATATAAAGATACATATGAAAAATGGGTGGGAAAAAACGGCGTAGTCAGAAAAAAACTAGGGAGAAAATTTTTTAGGAATTTATGTTAAAAGATAGTGCGACAAAAGTTTTCATATTTTCGGGGAGGCTTTCATTTCTGTAGTGTTTTATGTAAATTTTTGATCCAATGTTGCATGAAATGGCTTTGGCTGCAAGTTAAACTCAATTTTCATAGCTTACAGCGGGAATGACCTACAAGTCGATTGCCCCTGATTTTGTGTTGATTCGACAAACTTTCTTAAAAAACTTTTTTTTGACACATTTTCCTGGAAGTATAAAAAATATTGTACATCAACCTGGATAAAATCAATAAGGCATTAGTAGGTGTTGAAACAAAATATCTGCCGTACACACTTATAGAAGCATATTATCACGTTACAAGTAAAAGCTTCTTCTGGTTGGAAAGTACCGGCACCCGAGTTTTTGAGACTTTCGGAAAATCGTTTTGTCTTGACCCAACAAGGAACAACAATGCCACGATGCGGTGGCTACTGATTGGCACAGATTTGAACGCTCAACCGCGCCATCACCGATTGCCTCCCATTCTCGCTAATACATTTTCTTCGACATGAAGCACATACGTTATCCTTTCCGGTAACCCTTACTTATTTTCCCCTGTACTCCAATAAACGTACTCTTTGTTTGCCGTCCTCTTTCCATACTTCAGAATTGGCCAAATTCAAACTTATTAAGAGTACCTGAAAAGATTTTCTTCTAGCCATCACTTAGTCAATATTCTTCGTTTCTCTGAAAACTTCTACTTGCTTTTCCAACATAGAATCACATTTCTTTTAGCGTGAAACACATTCTTTCCACGTCTTATTCGTTTGATTCGACCTTCTCTTTTGCTCGCCAAGGTGCTGCTTTTGTTCACCTTGTCTCTTTACCAAACCACAAAGTTGTAATTTGGATTGATGACTTTGTCCCTTTTTCTTTGAATAAGAGGGCCACGGCAATACTCCTCATTGTATCACTGAAGTTACTCCATACATTTTATCAGACCCAGTTTACTCCGTTTTTCTACTGAAGTCTGTGCTACTTTACAGAAGTCTACGCTGATCGGCAACACCAATAAGCCTACCAATTCTGATTTATTTAGACTCTTGCTTCGTCCTTGCTGTTTGTTTCAGTTTATCACCATTTCTTTTCACTCTCTGACATATTTGCAGGAACTATACGCTTTCTGGTCTTCCACTGTTTTCAAGATACACTAGGACCTTAGTCACTATTTTCTTTAAGGAACCCACGCGGCAGATGAACTATCCGGAAGGAGTGGGCTACTTTGGTCATTCACATTCCCTGGTGCGGCTTCTCACTCATTATCTCTGCTATTTATCATCTTCTCTCCTACTGAAGGTACAGTGTCTTCACGACATGTTTTAACACAGCATCGTGTCTTCAACATTTCGACTGAAGAACTTGCTTTTCCCCGTCTCTTTTCCTATGTCCTTTCGCACCTTCGCTGCAACAGACGCAGTCTTCTTTTGACATCTTATCTCACCAGAATTCGCAAAATTAAAGCCTGTTACTGCTCCCGCAGTCATCCGACTTAGGACACTGCTCCCGCAGTCATTTTCTCCCGCCGTGTCTACTAAGACTTTGTTGAGCCGCTTTTTTTTGGAAACCAAATCTCTATTTGCGATTTCTTGTCGAAGTCTTGAGGAATTACTCGGTTCCTTAATTCCCAAAAACTTCCTCCTTTACCCTTATCCCGAGGAAAAAATAGGGTAGTAACAAAACAACTTCTTCGTAATGGCTTTGTCGCCAATCGGTCGATCGCGCAAAATTATTATGTTGTCTTCTTGGCGATTTCAATTAAAGAAAAGTTGGCCTACCCTAGATTTCTGTATATACTCATACATGTAAATTGAATAGTTCCGATTTTGATGCTATAGCAAATAAAAGAAAAACTGAAGCCTAAAGAAGCCAAAGTAAAAAAAGATAGAAAAATCAACACCATACTGTGTGAAACTACGCCTTCATACCTCAAAAACTTTTGGTATTTCAATAGAAAATATTTTGGTATCGATAGTGAATTTCAAAAATTTTGAGGAGCCACAGCCCCCTTTGCTCCCATGGCTTCGCCTTTGGTAGTAAAGAACGTTTAACTTTTTACTGATCGTATATTCCTAATACAGTCAAACCTCGGTTTTCAAACACAATTCATTCTGGAAGGCTGTTCGAAAACTGATTTGTTCGAAAGCCGAATCGTATTTTCCCATTACAAATAATAAAAAAGAGATTAATTTGTTCTATACACCAAAAGAATAACTTATTTACCTGGTTACATTATACCAGGGGTGGGCAATTGTTTTGGCCTGAGGGCCGCATCGCGGTCATGGAAGCTAGCTGAGAGCAGCACTTATTAAAAAAGGCATTGCGAGGGCCGCACTGAGAATTGAAGAGTCGGTCGAGGGCCGCATTGACCAAGTATAAGTGGCCGAGGGTTAGTGCTCAGGATCTTGCAATAGCCTGCGTCAGCTTCATGTTGTACGAGACCTCCTTACATTGACCTTATACCGCGCGTGGACATGGTGGTCTCCAAAAAAAAAGGTCATCACCGTCTAATTCGACGGAAAATGCGTCTGTACAAACTATCAAAGGCTCTTTCAACGTGGCATGTAATACCTTTTTCTTTCTGTAATACGGTAATTGTTTCTCCACTTTTCATCGTAAATCAGCTTTACTAAAGTTTCAAAAGTGTTCGCGGGCCGCACAAAATGCTCTTGGGGGCCGCACTTGGTTCAGGTAAATCTTTCTCTTGAGTTGTTTGAGAACCGAGTTTTTGTTCGAGGACCGAGTGATTTTCATCTCGAATTTTCTGTTCGAAAACCGAATTGTTCGAACTGCGAGACGTTCGAAAACCGAGGTTTGACTGTAGTTGTTTTTTGAATAAACCATAACGTTTTATTGTGCATTAAATCACTGGAAACAAATCCACGGGAGTAAAGAGCGTTGAACTTTCTACTGATCGTATACTGCTGATATTTATTTTTCAAACAAACTATGATGTCTGTGCATTTGCTTCAGTTGCATTCATTTTACTGGAAACAAAAGAGCTTATCATCTGTAGGCTAATTCAGTGTGGTGGAATCGAAACTGACTAAATTAGCTTTTATAAGACAACGAAATAGATTACATTACCCATAATCGTATGGTAGCATGACGTCAGCAAGCACGATTTGATTGAGGAGGAGTAACAGAGTGCCTGTGCATAAGAGCCAGTTGTGTAAAAAGGGCCCTTGAAATCGAGATGAAAACCTCGTTGTTTACAGAATTTCACAAAATGAGAAAATTGTGGGGAGCACTTACAATTAGGGCCATTTCCAATAGGGTTGAACCAGAGCTCTTACTGGACTTAAATCGCCCCTACCAGCAAATGGAGTAAGTGGACATCTCCTCGTCTCAAAGTTAAGATTTATAGTAGGCCTATATTTTACTTCTTTCTTTTAGAAAATAAACTTTTAGAGGCCCTTGGTACACCTTATGCCAAAGTAGTAAGCATGTGTAGATGAGCCAAAACCGCTGGTAGGATCCAATAGCTCAACAAAATTTCAAACACATTTTCATTCTTTTATGGAAATAGTCATTTCTTATACATTTTTGGGCACTGAATCCGAAAATGGCAATAAAAACCTTCGATTAGCTCTCGTGTTTTGAATATTTTCAATTTTTGTTTTCTACAAATGCATACATTAACGCTAATGCAACAACATAAACGTGCATATTCACAATCGCTTTCTTTTAGCTTCCTTGCTGTAAGACAAGTCCGGTTGATCTCGAGCAAGAGTCCAACGGTAATCAGCTAACATTGATGGGCTCCATCTTCCTTGGTACCATTTTTCCATGACTGCAATATCCTGGTGGAAACGCTCCCCATGTTTGTCACTTACGTCACCACAGTTTGAAGGAAAAAAATCCAAGTGCGAATGTAAGAAGTGTATTTTCAAAGACATGTTGCACCCCATATTTTTATAGGAATCTATCAAGTGTTCTACAAGTTCAATATAATTTGGAGCTTTTGCGTTCCAAAGAAAGTTGTGTGCCACATCTCGAAATGCATTCCAGGCAACTTTCTCTGTTCCAGACAAGGTGTGATCAAAGTCTTCATCCTTTGATAGCTTGCTGATTTGGGGTCCAACAATGATACCTTCTTTGAGCTTTGCTTTGCTTAATACAGGAAATTTGTTGCAGACGTACTTAAAAGCTGCTCCATCCTGATTCATCGCCTTTACAAAGTTTTTCATTAAGCCAAGTTTAATATGCAAAAGAGGGAGTAAGATCTATGATGCTTCCACAAGTGGAGTATACTCCACATTTTTTGTACCTGCTTTCAAAGTGCTTCTTTTTGACCACACCTTTTTAAGGTAATGTTCATGCCTTGCACGACTGTCTCATTCACCCAGAAAGCAACAGTACTTTGCATAACCAGGCTGCAATCCCACTGTATTGCAATCACTTTTAAGGCACCACACAGTTGCCAGCAGTACTGTTCGTAATTTATGCACGGCTAAAGATGCTTCATATTCTCGTATGTTTCTTTCATATGAGCTGCATATCCGATGGGAATTGATGGCAGCATATTTCCATTGTGCAGCAACACAGCTTTTAGACTTAGTTTCGACGAATCAATAAACAGTCTCCATTTTTCTGGTTTGTGAGAGTTTCCAAGTTCTCGCATGATACTGTCGCGTTTTGCAATAGAGTTTTGAATCTATCTCAATCTCAATTTACTTCTTAAAATTGATCCGACTTGCAGTATCGATCAAATAATTAAGTTTGGTTGCAACTAAATAGCTAGGAAAAGGTTGGCTTCCACTAAAATACTTTAAACCGCGCACTTCTCGATCAAAAACAGAACAACATATTCACAAACCACTTTATAACTTCGCATTCCTTCGCTTGCCAAAACACGGAACTAAAGCACTTCAATAAATAAATATCAGAGATGTAATAATACCAAATTCTTTATTCCCAGATATGCACGCAGGGATCCCTGATGTGCACGGTTCAGAAATGTTAGACTCTTCACTTCTTTCTGCACCATCTGAACACAACAGATATATTTCACATGGTTCAGGAATAGATAACCGCTCACTGTGAGGAACAGGACAAATTGCAGATACTATGTCAGGATACTCTATTAAAAACTTCTTCTTCCTGTTGAATCCTTTTGTCATGGAAGGCGTGAGACAGAAGTAACAATCGTTTACGTGATCCATAGGTTCTCTCCAAATCATTGGCACTGCAAATGGCATTGCCTTTCTTTTCTTCTTCAACCATTCATTAAGGGCGGTCACACAAGAGTTGCAGCATATGTGAGGAGCCCAAGGCTGGTCCTGATCTCCGACTTTACAACCAAAGTACTAATGCTAAGCCTTTCTTTTTCTACTGGTCAAGACAGGCTTCTGCGAAGACATGGTAAACTTCCGACAGATATAACAGAAATTATTTGCAGAATTTACACAAACACGAGGCATTTCAAAATATACTGAAAGCTACTTTAACAGGTTGTTGTACTCGTAGTTAAAAGAGCTCAATTCTAAACAAAAAAGAACACAGTGCAAGTTTTTGATATAACTATATTAGACAGTTACTGTACAGCAGATTATTTGCACCTGCTAGAAGCCTTTTCTGCGTAGTCTAAATTAGGTGAATTTTTGCTGGCAAGCGTTAACTTCACTGTTTATCACGCCAATTAACTAAGCTACACTCCTTTTTAAGCTCTGTAGCTGATATAAATGAGCCAAATCTTTTCACATCACTCGTACCGTCTTCAGATATGCCCTCCCTGATAACTTTATTTCATCTCTGTTGCTGAATAACTTCTTATCGGTATAGGAGAAATACACATTGTATTTCCATCTTTTACAAACCTAGCTGTTTTCATAATAAAACATGTGACCTGACTCCTCTCAAATGTTTCGAAACATGGGCGTCTGCAGTATTTCTGAAAGGGGTGTCAAATGATCTGTGAAGGGGGGCCAAATGTAACGGTCACTACAGGCCTTAGAAACATGTGATTATTAAAAAGGTAACTTGGTGGTTGTTTTAAAAAGGTCTTCGAGTCCTGTTATCTAAATGGGGTAAATTTGAGATTGAAAGAGATGAACAGGTATTCGACTTAGAATTCCAAGGGTTTCACCTGCCCCCCTTAGTATGTGTTGCTGGTGCCCATATCTTAAAAACTAGAGCTAACCAACAATTTTTAGGCTCATTTTCGGATTAGGCGCCCCAAATTTTGTAAAGGGCGGCTACTTTCATTCCAGAAAGAAATTTTGTGATGAGCAGTGATTCCTTTTCCTTTGATAAATGCTCTCAACCGGGGGTAAATTTTGTAAGCAAAAATTCGCACTTTTACCCACCACAATAGGCCTTTAAAGAAGAGAAAATATAAAAAAATTTGAGATGTTAATTTTACTTTTGAAATTTACCGAGGGGTAAATTAGAAAATAAAGGTTGAGAACCCCTGCATTAAGTAAACAATGTAATCTTTTTCTTCTTTTGTGATGTCTCGCTCAAACAGTTTCTCTTCAGTTGTTTACACATTGTTTTCTTTAATCGTCGGACGAAAACAGGTCTTCTTTGAAGATACGTCCCGCTAGAAGCATTGCAGAAGATATGCCATTATCGATTGAATTTTTCCTCAGCTACATTTGGTGATATCTTTATCAATGCATCTATCCCTACCGCGTCAAAGTTACTTTGCAATGTCCTAGGTCCACACCTGTCCTGAGTGCATTCAAGGTTTTCTAGTCAAACCAGCTTGCCTGATGTCCAGAAGGTGGATTCTTTGATTGCTCAAGGCAAATAATCAGACTGGCGTTGTCTTGTTTCCCGGAGTTCAGCCGGGCAGAAGTAGCACTACTTTGAAGAACTGTTGTGCGATGGAAAAAACTACGTCGGGGTTTCAAGCGGTGCACTGCTGGTTAATAGTCAAAGAAGGGAAGTCGTGAGTTCAGTTCTTGTTAATATTTTTACGCTCAAGCATTAAAATAATCTAGTATATCACCAAAGTTCTTTCGATACGTCCTCTTTAACCACTTTGAAACCTCTACGCGAACAAACATGTAATTTGGCACAATTGATTACTGCTGTGGGTAAGTGTCATAAGGGGGTTAGTAACGTCATAATCGTGTCATAGTAAAAGATAGATTTTTAAAATCCGCACTTCTTCACTGGGAAATCAATTTTGAACTCAAACAAAAGCAAACGCTTGATTTTGACAGCTGTTGTCTCAAAATTTTTCGATACCAACTAGCAACACACACTTTAAGTAATGTTTTAGGGACAACCACTTTTGTAAGCAATGGTGTAAAATAGAGCTTAGTTGCTCTTTGCAGATTCAATCGTGAAGGGAAGTGCTGTTGAGCTCGAAGGCTCAATGATCACAAACATATTTAATTCACCGTCAGCAAGCTCAACAAAACTCCATTCCCAGATTTTTCTTCTCCGTACACGCACGCAGAAGATTTTAATTGACCTAGTTTTACATGGGACATCAAGCAACGAACACTTAGGGCGTTGCGTTAGGAGATTAGAATTCATCTGCAGATGCCTTGCTTCTTTTCGATCCCAGGAAGCTAGATAGCTTTTGAAATGGTAGGTAAAACACTTGCCTCGATTAGGCTGTTACAAACCTGGTAGGCCTCTTGCTCCGATGCAAAGTTCTGAATCTTTTTTTTATGTCTCAACATTGACCCTCACTAATCATCCCAACTAATCCGGTTAAACCAGTACCAACAAGAGCCGATAAGACGTGGAACTTCCATACAGCCAGTGGGGAACGATTCACAAAATCAATTAGAGCAAACAGCAACAAAGGTCTATTTAACACTATTGCTCACAAAAGTGGTAGTCCCTAAAACATTACTTACAGTGTGTTCTGCTAGTTGGTATCCAAAAATTATGAGGTAATAGCTGTCATTTGCGTGAGTCTATTGAAGTAATATGGCTGTCGGTTTGTGCTTTTGCCTTAGTTGTTTCATAACATTGGTCTTTGTCTTCGTAAGCCCTTCATTCAGATTCAATGAAGTAACATCATCCTGTGTGACAAGGATTTCTGCCCGCCAAGATAAGGGCACGTATTCCAGATCATTATCAGACTGTGGAAACTGACTATTTATTTGATCTTCCGTAAGAGATAATATCAATAGATGATGGCCTTACTTTGATTGCCAATGCTCGCCCGAAAAGGAACTCTTTGGTTGCCAGAATGCACCACTTGGAGATTATCGACACGTACCCCTTAAAGTTGATGCACACGGAGTAAGTTTCTGTAGAGTTTTTTTGGTTTATCTCTTATGCATTTTTTGCACCAGAAGTTTTATCCGTTTAGTTGTTCATATGGTGCTTTACAGTATACGTTTTTATGCGAACATCCGGTTTTATCCGCAAAGTACGCACCAAAAGCGAATACTTTTTTGCGATTAATAACGTACAAAACACTTGTTTGGTACACATTATATGGAAAAAAGTGGATGTTTGACGAAAACGCATAGTGGTTCTGTGCAAAACCATAAATAACTAAGCAAATGAAAATTTCCATACAAATTTAGACAAGATCATCCCTGGACGCATTTCGTCCTTTTGGACTCATCAGCAGGGCCCGTCCCGTCACAAGCAAAAGTAACCCACTCATTAACCTTATCCTTAAAAAAAAATCCAACTATGCACATGCAGAAGCACTGAGACTTCAACCGACGACGTAATGCTTTGCTTAGCAGGGCGGGTTGACAAATTGGTTGATTTTGGTTGCATATCCACTGGGAGATCAGTTTACACACTGATCTGAAAAAGCAGATTAAACGCTGCATTTATAGCCTAGCGCCTTGTCTTGGACACAAAACCGAAAAAACACCAGAATTTGATTAAGGGAAGACCACCCAGGGAGGAAACCGGCCTGGCGGGGAAAGAGAATGTAGTTAGACTCCAGAGAAAAGAGTAGACACAATAGAATGATGCGTTCAAACAGCTTTGAAACGTAGGAGGTGAGTATGACATCCCGAAAGAAAGTAGGAGAGTCGAGAGACTTTTCCATCTTATAGATGGAAATAATAGAAGATATTTTCCAGATGGAAGAAAAGGAAGGTAAAGACCAGGAAAGATTGAAAATATGTAGAAGAAAATCCATGCCAGAGCGAGGAAGGTGCTTTGACATGGGATTGGCGACTTTGACTAGCCGAGTGGCAGTTGACGAGGAGAGATTTTAAGCAGCTGCGAGAAATTCAGAGGGGGAGAAGGAAGAGTAGCGAGACTCTTCGGGGCACGTGGCCCATCGGTGCTAGGGCAGGTAGCCTCTGGTTCGGCTACGCAGGGCTTTGGCTGGGAAAAAGAAAAGCAAGATCTCAGGATGTCGACGTTGACCAATTCCAATTTCCTGGGTGAAGAACAGTTGGGAAAGTTAGAAAAGGAGGGAGAAAACCAGCGATAGAACGAGGGATAGAAGTGACTGATGTAGGATCAGATTTCGGAGAGAGAGAGAGAGAGAGAGAGAGAGAGAGAGAGAGAGACGAACATGTCTCCTGCTGCCATGCTTCAGCTTTGGCTTTGGTGATTACAGACGAGGCATTTCGGGAAGCGGAGATGTAAGCCTGACAATTTTCATCAGTTATATGAGCGACTGCAAAAGCCTTGTCTTTCGTTAACTGCATCTTCCACATCAAGATACCACCAGGCTTGAGGTTGGCATTTGAAGCGGCCGAAAGGAATGGAAAATTTGGCTACATCAATGCCAAGTAAGTAAAGAGAGCAACAGCAGCGAAAGAGAAAGAGAGGAGTATTCCTCTGCAAAAGGACAGTGTGAGTCAAACTAAGAGGCAGAGTTGTCTCAAAGAGCTTTTTGAAAATTGAAGGAAGGAGCTGCTTGTTGGAGTGGAAGAGCGGAGAAAGAGGGACAGTTGGATTTTGGGAGATGATTAAAGCCCAGGTGCAAAAGAGGAAGGAGCAAAGGAGATGTTAGGAGAGCGGAAGAATAAAGACTGCGAGAGGAGCGATGAAAAAGGATAGAAGTGTCAGAGTTATTGAGGGGAAGGAGGTCCGAAGAGATGACCCAATCGAATACTTTTTCCCGCTGGGGTAGGAAGTACCTTTTGAGTCTCAGAGAAGATGATGGCAATCGAAGTCCCGCAGAACAAAGAGATGTCTGGAGGTGGGAAAAATGGAGGGATAGAAGCGGTCGTTTTTACTATCTGTCGAAGAAAAGCGAATAGGAGGAGCATAAACATTAAAGAAAAGATCAAAGAAGAGTTATTTGGTGAGATGTTGACCCCAACATAATTTTAGTAGAGACAAGCGAAAAGATATATGAGTTAAAGAGCTCAGAGAAGGATAGGCCCTACCTGACGAAAATGATGACACCATTGCTGGCGTGCCTGTCACCAGGAGAAAGAATATCAGACCGGTAGTGAGTGAGATCAGATCGCAGAGCATAGTATCCAGGGATCCGGAAAGAGAAAGACGAGTTAAGATTGGATCCCTGGATGCAGATTAGGTCTACAAGATAAAGCGAGATAAAGTGGAGAAGTTCATCGCTTCTGGTTCGAGGATCTCCGGCATTTCATTGAAGAACTCTGAGTGAGTCAGGGAGGGAAGAGGAAGCATTAGGTGTAGAAGAACAGCGAGAAACATAAGAGAGTGGGAAAGGTGCAGAGAGAGGGACTACGAAATGGGCGGAAGGAGAATAGGAAGTTTGTAGACGAGGGTGGTGTGGGCGCGCGGCATTGGCAAAGGGGGCCAGAAGGGCCAGATTTAACAGTGGAGGTATACGTGCTGGGGGTCCCAAAAGAAAAGAAATTACAGTGTTGGAAGCTTTGGGACCCCCAGGAAAAGCAGAGACATCTCAAGTAGGACAGCTCCATGAAAGAAAGCGGCCTAGAGCATTGAACTTGGAGGAGGAAAGCAGTGAGAACTTTAGATGGAATTAGAGCAGATGCAGCTTTACATCGACCTGCCCCTCCAGGTCACATTTCCAGCACCCACTGAGCATGGAAAGACGAGGCCAGGAAAAGGGTGAACGTTGCCATTCAGTTGCAGAGTAAAAATACGGGCAAGAAAGAGACAGGAGAAAAGAAGAGACAAATTTTAAAGAGATTATGAGCACTTCCCTTCTGCGGTCGTTTAGTGGAGAGTACGGCAAAAAAATGATTGGATGTGGGGAGTGCTCGCGGTAACTGGGACCTTTGGGAAAGCTAACAGCCATTTTGACCCAGTACAAAGGGAGTCGGGAACCGCACCACCAAGTTGAGGCGGCTATTGATTGGTGCGGTCTTCAAGCTCTTCGGTAACTTAAGCAACACCAATAATTCTGTCACCTTCCTTCTCTTTTGATAAGACTCTCGCTTTTTCCTTGCTGCGTGTTCATTTTTTCTTCCTGCCACACATTATGGCACTTACAATAAGAACTCATCACTTTTTCTTCTTCCTCTATTCTCGATCTGGAATGTGACCATGGCCAATCAATTCTTTTAGTAAATGGCCTGGCAAGTAAATAAGCTGATTAACCTTTTACAACCTAAATCTTAGTATTCACCATTATTGTCTTTCGTACTGGAATACAACATTTGATCAAAATTTTTTGGAGTCGCAGGCTCCCTTAGTGTCCACAGAGAAAGTTACATTTTCTCATTACGGTCGCTGTGTCCGCTTTCGCCTTTTATGCTGCAAGAGCCTCCAGTTCCGCTAAATGATTATTTACCTAGACTTGAGACTGCTTTGTGCAGCGCTTGCTTTCACACGGCCAAAGACAATAATTTAAATTATTGATAATGATACTGTTAAAAAGTTATTTAAGTTTTTGAACACATTAATAACAGAGAGTTTGGGAGCAGCAAAGTGAGCGATCTCTGAGTTGGCAGCGCAACAACACATGCTTGTTGCGGTCCGTGCAACCATAGTTTGGATAATAAACATGAACTTCAATGCAAATGTTAATTCCGCTGGGCCATATAGACTCTCAACGCTGCACTCACTTTGGCTGCTCGTTCCTTTTATTCGACTTTGTACCAGGCCATGCGGAGTTGCACTGCTCCTGTGGTTTCATGATCTTCCACTATGCCCAATTCTGAGAAAATAGTGAGGTAATAGAAGGACTGTAATGGAGATATGCTTAGTCTTAGGGATATATGACTTCTCGTTGGTAAAGTTACAGAGTACTAATGCAGTGGAACCCCGCTTATCTGACCACCAACGGGACCGCATTCAAGCGGTCGCGTTAGTGGGGTGGTCGTGTTGGCGGATTTTGCTTTGGAGCATCACGTTTGTAGCAGTTGGACTTGCACTTTTAAATGAAACCAATGATTTACATAAGTAAGCACAATTTGAAAACGAAATTCGGTTTTTATTTAAAAGGATAAAACATAAATATGCATGCATTTAATCACTACTATTAAAAAAGTCGCAAATTGATTTTTGTCTTAATGCATTCGTTGACATTTCACACAGTCTTTGTTCAATTTCATAGAGAGGTGTAAGAAGGTGGGCTACGTATCTTTTCAATTGAAAGTATATTCTGTATTCGAGTTTTGCTTAAGCCGAAATCTTAGCAAGTTTCCTCTAAGGTTTTGTCCCAGTTTTATTTTGCTTTATCACTGTTGCAGTGAGGAACCGCTATACCAGCCGTTTCACTGCTGCTTCTATTTGGGAGATCCTATCTCTAATTGTCTTGCTCACCAGAGATCCTCGACGCACGAGCACACACCAACTTGCAGAACATGAAGACTGTATTAAAGGAGAACAGAAAATTTTGCTCACAAATTAGCTGCACCACACGCATCAATTGCGATACGCTAGGCGTATCTGGCTCTAGTTGTTACAAGATATTAAAGACTACTGAGAGATCTCCTAAATACAATTCATGCAAATAAAGATATAAGCGAATGCGAAATAAGGGTATATTATCAATTAAGGCTAGCATTAGCTGACAATACCAGCAGTTTATTGTTTCCCAATTGATTTAAGACACAGACAAGCGCTTTCAACATACATAGACAACTTGCCACTAACATTAGTTGGTGATGAAATATTAGGTTTCTATTCGCTACCACCCCATACTAAACAGTGCCAAAGTAGAGTGAGCTCATAAACAGTCAATAGGCCTATTTATATCCACAAATAAATATGAGATCAATCAACGAAATTGTCACATAACCATTAACAAGAAACGAGAATAACAGGCGTTAAGTAAAGAGAAAACAACTTGCCGTATTAATTTATAAATGATTCACTGTACCCAACTTACGGTTTTCCATTAAGGGTCGAACGTAATAGAAAACAATTTGGGAAATATAAAAAACAATTCATTAGTCATCACATACTACAAAACATCCCTATTCCTCACTTATTACAAATGACAATCTATTAAATGAGGCGGCAAACACAAGAGCTTAGAAGGCGAAAGCTTCCGAACAACTATGACATCAAGAACATTAACAGTCACTTTACTAAAGGCACAAAAACAACTAAACCAATGACAGGGCTCATAAATCACGTTAACAATCACCATAACCTTTTGTTTGATTGAAAGTTCTTTGGGTTTCTTTTTACTAAGTGCCGTATGTTTTTATAAGATACTGCACAGTAAAAACAAACTGCAGAATGAATTTAAGATTTTTAAGCAATATCCTATCTACCAGAAACACTGTCAGTAATTTGTCTTTGTGTGTACGTCACACTGATATTCGTTGTGTTTTTGCATTTCATTTGTGTGTGCACGTGCTCACCTAATCTTATTGTCTTGGTGACAAAAATATATTACTGAACACACGAGGTTGCTTTAGCGGAGCTAATTTGCAATTTTGGACCAAAATATGGTGGTCCTGGTCTGAAAACCGGGGTGGTCGCGTTATTGAAACAGAATGCAATGCATTATGATAGTAAATCGCTAGAGACCGCACTGAAGTGGTCCTGATACCGGGGTGTTCTTGTTATTGAGGTGGTCGCCTACTAGGGTTCCACTGTAATTCAAAAGTATATCACGTGAGAGTAAGGGATGATGTGAATCAAGTTGATTTTGTAAACACATTTATTAAAACAAAGCGGTGGGACGAGGATTTGCTGAAATACACAGCATATTTGCCCACCAGGAAAGAGACGAGTGCTTTCTTCCAAAAACTGACCTAATACTTCCTTCCATTGCCCTGTCTGCCACCATTTTGAAGAACAGCCCGAAGAAACAAACGATGTTATTCCAACTTTGACTTTAAAAACTTCAACGTATGATGACTTGACTTTTAGAAAGTCAGGTAGTTTTTCTGCGTGGCTTTCAATTGTTTGCTGGCACTTAGTTGATAACAAAAAGTGTTAACTTAATTGACTGATGGTGGGTCAACTTAAATTCATCTCAAAATCTTTGGCTCCTATTACCTACACCGTGAATCATCACACTTTGTGTAGTGGGCAAGTTGCGCCATTTCTATTTTTTTACTTAAAAACTTCTCTCACTTTTTCATGCATCGGCTGCAGGCAAATTTACGCAGCCAGTATAAAAAGCAAGCTCGTGTCTACATTTTACATGATTTTGGGAATGAAAACATTAGTATGCCACAGAATATGATCACTCATGTCTCACTAAGCTCAACTCGTCAGAGTCTTTCCTACTTCAGATCATAATGTCACAAAACTAATTACACCTTCATGTTGTCAGGCTGATATGCAAGAAATGACTAGCAAATTAGAGGTGACTAGTGGTTTGGGAACGCTGTTCCCACATCACTACACCCAGCTCTTATCAAGTTTTCAGCTCTGACCTCAGGAGGTCTATTTAGCTATTTTCAAGCAAAATAGCAAAAACGTGCTTCAGGATTTGGTGCGATTTCACTCAGAAACGTTGTTTGCTTTTGACTTTTCCTCCAACTTTGTCAAGTCTCTGTCTACGTCTTATTGACTTGGTTTACTGCATAAGCATAACCAAAGTAGTGGAAAGAGTCATGCCTAAAAATTGGGAAGATATGGTCCTTTTGATTGCATTAGCCACGCTTATGTGGGGAAAAGGACACCAAACACGTAGCCAGAAGGGGAAAAGAAGGAGGATAAAAGAAGCTTAGCCTTTTAAGAAATTTTTTGCCCCAACCTGGATAAGCTTTTTAGCTGTTGTTAAGCAAAATGGTAAAAAAGGTTTCCCGTATAAGATGCGATTACTCCTGGGTGTGCTGTTACCTAGAGAGATAAAAGGAGGCATCTCTCCTGCAAAGTTTTTGCTAAAACCCCGATATGCCTGTACGGCTTTTTAACCTGCTTTCCAGCAAAAAAGCAAAATTATTTTCTCTTATATCATGCTTGCACACTAAATGGCCCGCACCAACCTTAAGTGCGAGCGGTCAAGCGTCACATGACTTAAAAATTGTTGCACTTCATACAAAACTATATTTAGGTCTATTGTTGACATTAGCAGTAGATAAATATTTGCTCATGAAGCCTATTTAAAACAAATAGCAACAAAACAATGAGTGCTTTCCCAAGCTATTCGTGAGCACTCTATCAGTTTTCTGTAATCCACTGATTCCCAACATGTAATTAATGCAATTTAGCTCATTAACATTTTCTAAAATTAGGAATTAGTGCGCTCTTTCTCCACTCTTCTGATATCTTTTTACCATGCAACATTTTATTGAACACCTTGGTCAATAGGTTTACCGTCAAATACCCAAAACACTTCCACCTATTGACTATTATACCATGAGCACCCACTGCTTTTCCATTTTTGATCTTCCGTGTTGTCGTCCAGGCTTCTTTCTTACTGATTTGTTTTACTTCAGAATACTTTCTCGACCTCAGTCAGTCTTCTTTTTCTTTCATTGTCTATGCTTACACACTTATTTTAATATGAATTTTATCGTGTCAAAATGTTTTTCCTTTGTTAGCACATTGTTGTTGGTATTCTTCACTTCCTGAATATGTTGCACTTCTTTTCTAGCTTTATTTCTTTGTCCTGCTAATCGCTATCCGATCTTTTCTCGTTCTTTGCTGTTTAGCTTTGAGCTCAAATTTTAATACGCCAATTCTGTAGCCACTGCTACCACGTTTTTGCTTTGACTGCTAGTAATTAGTTCTTACGTTTTCATTTCCTTGGCTATCCCAAGTCATTTTTGCGTGCCTTTACCGTGGAATACTTTCATGTGCTTGCTTATCCCAAGACCATGTTCTTTATTCTTTTTCCTGTTCACATGTCATACTGAGCTTATTTCTAAATACCTCTCTCACCACTGTTGTAACAAATTTTCAGGCTTATTTCCTTTTAAAAACCTTTGTACTTCTTCCTTGAACTGTAAATAGTAGTTTTCTTCTTTCAATTTTCATCATCTGATTTTAGGGAGATTTCCAATTATCTTTCTCTTTTTTACTTTCAATTTTAACTGACAAACTCATCCGATGGTGCTTCGATACCCACTTTTCAACCATCGCTTTATACCAGTGGTTCCCAAACTTTTTAAGTCACGACCCACTTTTCAAAACATAAATTTTCGGGTCCCTCGTAATTCTGCATGTACTTTGAAGTACTCGGAAAAAGTACAGTGAAAACAAACATCTATTCAAGATGTTGGTTCACTTTTAAATTATTTGAGACAAAGCATGCAGTAATATAAATTTTAAATGGCTTTCGCGACCCACTGAAATTACGCCCACGACCCACCAGTGGGTCGCGACCCATAGTTTGGGGACCGCTGCTTTATACTCTTTGGTCGCTTTAACGTGTTGTCTTCTTTTCCTTAATACTGGTACTGTATCATCATTAAAGAGCAATTTACTGGTTTAAAATCTATGGGAAATTGCGGCCAAAGTTGTTCGCTTTTTACAAAAGTTTCCTGGATGTCTGTCGTTTCTTCGTGACTGCAGTAGTAGCCTAATTACAGTTTTTGCTTTCAAAATGACTGCTGAAATACTCCACTGTATAGATCAACTTCTCGTGAGGTCACGATCACTTGCGGCGCCCTTCAAAGTTTTGTTGGACGACCAACACCACATTGCTTGCATGGAGTTTTAATGTAGGCCGTTGTTGTAAGTTCATTTTGTTGACATTTTATTGCCTAAAGTTGTAATCTTTTTCGGAAATCCCAACGATTGATAATGCACCCAAATATCAGGGCACTCATTGTTAGCCTATTTGCTAAAAATAAGGAAATTTTACTCTATATTTGATAAGCTCAGCCAAGGACAGTAGAATTAGCAATTATCAAATCATAGACACAGGTTCAACTAAATGCAAGTATGGTTTCTGGATGGCTTTATTGCTACGCTCTTTTTTGTGAAGCTAGTAGGCCGATACTGATTCTGAAAGTGGTAGATAAGTAATGTCGAAAGTTTTTACTTGCAATGCTCAACAAAGCTTATATTGCAACCATTTAATCATTTAAATTTAAAAGATCAAAGTAAAGAATGATATACAAGCAAAACTGATCACGAGAAAGCGATGTATCGCTATGTTTTGGACGGTGAGTCCGCACTCGCTTGGGAGTTGCCATTCCGCAATCGCTTTCTCGTGAATGGAGGATAAATATATGATCAATATCTCAGATTCGACCCATTCAATAACTTTATAATATATGAAAGCAACATTTGCAGATGGAAATTACACGTTTGATTGTATGATAGCCAACTGGCTAAATAACACATCAGCTAAGTGGGTAACAAACGAACATTTCGGCAGTCTAAAAGCCAACAGGTATTGCTGTGTACAGTGGCAATCTATACCACAGTTAGGCCTATGTACCTTCTAAAAATGGTCATTGCGAGCTCGCAGATTCAATTAACTACTCATTTTTATATATTTTAATATTCAATAGCCACTTTGGCTTGTCTCTTGAAACATAAATTTTCAAGCTGCTTTCATAATGATTTCAGGCAATCCAAAAAACCAACCGCAAGTTGTTCTTTGCCAGCTTTACTAGCACATCCAACAACGGCACAAAAAGAGATCCTTATCATATTCTATTCTGTCAAAGCATAGAAGATGAACCATTATTAAGTTTATAGCTGTTAACCCTTTATGCATTAATGGGGTTTAGGCAATTCTTTTGTTGGTTTGGCTAGCGTTTAGTAATGAGAAATGCAATCTTTTTACAGCATTAAATCACAATTTGCTAATTTTTTTGATGTGATCTGCCGCTGATAAAAAAACTTTACATACAACCATGTCTCTTTAGCTTTTTAAATTATCATTTTACTTTGTATAACTTCACACAGTAAGAACAAATTTTGGTCCTCCAAGACTTACCAAATATTTTCGCAACGATTGGTGCTGGTGATTTATGACGTCAGTGCAATTAATTTATGGAAAGGTTGCATATGACGTCACACTTTCAGCGCAAAAAAGTGGTTCACCAGAAGCTGGAAAGATACGCTGAGAAGTTAGGACAAACGTCAACTTTAGGGTTATTTCAACACTAAAGTGAATTTAATTGTATATTGGAGTGAATGAATGCTAGTTTATTCAAAATGAAAAAATAAATTTAACCCATTAATGCCCAATGTTCCATTTTTGGAACATATTTTCAAATAAGATTTAATGTAACTTGTAATTGGAATTTTCTTACAAACGAAATATATTTTGAAAGTGCTTGAGTTACCATTTCCAATGACATCAATTATTGTGCACTGGAGCGTATAATTGCCCTAGGGTCAAGGTTGAAGTATGGCGCTTTTGTGACCTAATAAGCGACATTCATATTTAACTTTACTACGCAGATGTGTAACACTTTTTCAGCCGAAAATTTTGTTTACATTCATGGTTTTATTCCATTCTAACATATCTGTAAGTTTGAAGTCGTAACTTTATCTTTAAGCAGTTGTTTTTCGCTATTGTTTACCGATGTTCCAAAAATGGAACATTGGGCTGTTCAGACTAGACTTTTTTCTTATTCAAGGCAGTAGATGTCAACCGCGCCGCTTTAGCGGTCGTAGGCGGTTACTACAGTAATTAGCAAACAACCAGTCATTCAGATTTAAGGCATTTGTAGGTTTCATCATTGTACTACAGCAATTAGCAAAAGACCAGTCATTTAGATTTAAAGCATTTGTAGATTTTATCCATGTGAACATATATTACAGTTTACTTGACGCAATATCCAACTGAAGTTGCATCAGCCATCTTTCTATCATTAAAACATAGTTTGTTTTCACCAAGAATCTGTTTGAACAGTAAATTCAGTTTTGCAGATTTAAGAAATAATAGCTACTCCTAAATGTAAAAAGATAAAATGTCAAGAAAATTTATTACTCTTAATGAAGCAGTTGAGTTAGTCAATGATCTAAGTGACGACGAGGAATGCAAAGTAGTGGTTTTACCTCCAGAAAATCAAGGCGAAGTTACAGACGAAGAAAACGATGACGAAAACTTAGTTGAACAAAACCTTGGTATGCAAGATGTAGCTGACTGAGGTGTTAGAAGAAAATTCAAACCACATCTTGTATTTTGACAACTTTTTTAGCTCTACAACTCTTTGCAGAGACTTGGCTGAAAAAAGTCTTCGCTGCATTGGTATTGTTCGACAAAATAGAACAGAAAGTTGTCCCTTCTCTAATTCGTCGACCATGAAAAAACGAGAACGTGGAGCATTTAAAGTATTTAGTGATGGCAAAGTAACCCTCTGCCAATGGAATGACAACCGACCAGTTTGTGTAGTTAGTAACTATGAAGGCGTTGACCCAACAGTCCCTGTGCGAAGGTGGAGCTCAGCAACAAGAAACGCAGTTAGTATTGCGCGACCTCGGATGATCCAAAGTTATAACAAGCATATGGGCGGCGTAGATCTTTCAGATCGATTTTTGAGTGACTACAGGCCACGGCTTCGTAGTAAAAACTGGTGGTGGTGTCTTTTCGCCAACTTTCTCAACATGTCAGTTGTGGCTGCTTGGCGATTGGACAAAGAGTTGAAAGGAAAAATGAGCCATTTACAGTTACGTCGAGAAATAGTTCGAACATTGTTTGGCAAAGCACCTGATAAAACGATTAGACCTGGTCCCAGCAGAATGCCGGTTGATGAAACGAGATTTGGAGGAGTTTTTCATGCTTGTGAACCTGCTACAAAACAAGGATGTTGCAAACAATGCAAAAAAATACCATATACATGTGCAAACAATGTGATGTATTGCTTCACATAAAATGTGCTGATGTGTTTCATAAGATTTTTTGATCGCATTTTATATGCATTGTGTTTAAGCAATAAAATTGCGAGAAAAACTGGTAAATGTCAGTTTCAATAATATTGCACCAGAAAAAAAGATTTTGGTAGAAGAAAAAGTGGCGCAAAAAGAGTAAAGCAACAAAAATCATTCGCCAGCGCTATCGCTGATTTTCTGTATGCGGTCTATAGCGAGCTCATAAATTACGCAAAAAAGCCTAGTCTCGACTTCCCAATGTTCCATTTTTGGAACAATGAAAAAAAAGCACTTAAAAAAATAAATTTAATATTTTATCAGCAAAGATGTGTTATTAAGAGTATTTTCGCCTTGCAAAATTGAATGTACACAAAAATATTGCGTTTTACTATACTTGGGATTTAATGGGTTAAATAAGTCTAATCGAAAGTAAAAAAAATAAAGTAGCAAATAAATGTAAACGAATGTGATGTAGTTAAGATTAGGCCTTTCAGTTGTGAGTCCAAGCTAAGTAGAGTTAGCCAACTTGTCAAAAAAATTGACCTTATGGCAAATTTTATTTAGTTGTCATTTGTTTTTCTTTTAAAATAACTCCGTAATGTTAAGATACCAGTAGGTGAATCAGCAAAATCTACGATCATGTGATCATTACTACTGTAAGTTTTTTAATTACTCCTTACTGTGTCATAGCCCAGGAAACTGCCTTAAAAAATAGTTTAGGCAATAGTTAAGGTCGTAAAATTACATCTGATATATCTATGTTACTGACCTGCAGAACTTGTGACAAAAAATTTCAAAGTTCCGCTGATTTTACTTTACAATATCATATGGTAAGCTGTACAGAAATCTGCCCTATCACTTAAGCTAAGGTAAAATCTAGGTTTGCATTTCTTCATTATGCTTTTAGAATTTAATACAGCATATGCGGCATCAGTTTCACATTACAATTAACCTAAACTCAATATTCCCATTTATGTTAATTATTCAAATAGGAAACCTTACCAGAAGCTAACTACAACTAAGCCTACGTGCTAAGCTCATAAAAATAGGATGACTACCACCAACAACCCGTCAACCCTAAAATTTTTTTACCTTATTTTATCTTCCGAATTACTCTATAACAGTGGTTCCCAATCTGTGTAATGGCCCGCACCCCAAAAGTATTTTAATATTTTCTCGCAACCCTGAAATATTGTAATATGTCCTCGCACCTCTAAAATATCTTCATATGTTCTTGCACCCCTAAAATATTCTAACATGTGACAAATTCATAACATGTCCACATGTACCAGGCCAAGATGTGGACCACTTTTGAAGTCACGGCTGAAATTGCCTGTGTTGATCTTTTATCTATTTTATTCATTTTTGGAGATCCGCATCATCTCGGGCTGAATTGAAGGCCGTGTACTAGTCACGCTGTAATTAGACACAGATTGTGCAGAACACTTAGCACAGGATGAACTGAGCATGATAGAACAGTAATGCAATACAAAAATTTGAATGACCCTCTCGCATCGCCTAAGATGCTGCCACGCACCCCCAAGGGGTGCGAACACCCCTGGTTGGAAACCCCTGCTCCATAACATCATTAAAAAATTTGTTTAAAAACTAAGTTTTATCCATTTTATTCACATAAAACGATAACTCCTTGCACGCCTATGCAATCTGATGCAAAAACCGGGAACTGGCAAGCCGCGTTTTTCAACAGCAAATTTTGATGGCACTTGACCGCGAGAGAAAAACCTTTCTATAATAGGGTTACCACATCTGATGAGGAAAAATTTGGCAGCAGGGTTAGCAGAGTTGTAACCTTCAGTAAAAAAGTTGTCTCCTTTTGCTGGCAAGTTTGAAATTTGTTACTTTTGTTACTACGCTAATTTTTTCGCGTGCTGCTTATTTTTTATTTGCGCTTAAATTTTCGCTTTATTTTTTTGCCGTGCTGCCCTCTGAACGACCGCAGAAGGGCAGCATACAGCTTCTTTAAAATCGGTCGCCTGTCTTCTCTCTTCTCCTGCCTTTCTCTTGCACGTCTTTGTCTCCTCGTTCTTCTCCTTCTTTTAATAAGCAGTAACGTTTATCCTAACCCTGGCCCCATCTTTTCTTGCTCAGTGTGCGCTGGAAATGTGACCTGGCGGGGCAAGTCAGTGTAATGCTGCATCTGCTCCAAATGGGTCCATCTAAGATACTCACGACTCTGCCTCTTCAAATTCAGAACTCTTTGCAGCCCTCACTCCTAAAGCTTCCCCGCTGCTGCGTCCCTACTCGTAACATTGTGACTTCCTTCGCGGACTCCTACAGTCTGTATACCTCCACTGTACAATCTGGCCCCCCTTTGCTAATGCTGTACTCCCGCCCCACCCTCGTCTTTGAACCTCTTATCCCCCATCTGCCCATTTTGTACCTCCTCCCTCTGCTCCCTCACCACCGCTCCTTACTCCAGGCTGTCCTTCTACACCTCCTGCTTTCTTTCTCCCCCCTGACTTCCTCAAGGTTCTTCAATGGAATGCTGGCGGTCTTCGAGACAGGAGTACTGAACTGCTTCACTTTCTTTCGTCCCATCCCTTTGACATTATCTGCATCCAGGAATCCAGTCTTAACTCATCTTCTTTTATCCAGATTCCTGGATTCTCTGCTCTGCTTTCTGATCGCACCCACTCCCGGTCTGGCATTCTCTCTCGTGATGCCATCCAAGCTAGCGGCGGCATCATCATTTTCGTCAGGCAGAGCTTATCTTTCTCTTAACTTTCTACCTCCTCTCTTTCTTCGCTTGACCCCTACTCTGATTATGTAGGGGTCAATATCTCTCTTAACAACTTCCCCTCGCTCTCATTTCTTAATGTTTATGCTCCCCCTATCACTCTTCTCCGAAGGATAGCAGAACCAATTTCTTTTCTCGCTACATTTTTCTCTCCTTCACTAATCTTGTTCTTCTGGGGGACTTTAATTGCCATCATCCCCTCTACAATTCAAAAGGTACTTCCGACCCCTGTGGGGAGTAAGTACTCAATTGGGTCATCTCCTCTGATCTCCTCCCCCTCAATGACCCTGACATACCTACTCTTCTCCATCGCTCCTCTGGCAGTCGGTCCCTGACATTTCCTTTGCTTCTTCCTCTCTTGCCCTTTCCTGTTCCTGGAAGGTGCTTCAGGACCTAGGTTCTAATCACCTACCAATTCTTTTATCTGTCCCTTTCTCTCCGGTCTTTCGCCCCAACAAGCGTCCCCCTTCCTTCAATTTTCAGAAAGCTCGCTGGGATGGGTTTGCCTTGTACTTTGACACTCACTGACCTACTGAAGAGGAATACTCGTATCTTTCTCCTTCCTCTGCTGCTGCTCTCTTTTCTTCTCTGGCACTGAAGGCGGCCAAATCTTCCATTCCTTTCGGCCGCATCAAACGTCATCCTAAAGCCTGATGGTCTGCTGAGATGGAAGAAGCGGTTAGTGAAAGACGCAAGGGTTTCGCTGCCGTTCACAGAAGTGACGAAGATCGCCAGGCTTACATTTCCGCTTCCCGATGCGCCTCGACAGTCATCGTCAAGGCCAAGGCTGAGGCATGGCAGACGATTTGCTCTTCTCTTTCACCCAAATTTAATCCTAAATCTGTATATTCTCTCCTTCGCTCTATCGCTGGCTCATCTTCTTCCTCTCCTAACTTTCCTAACTGTTCCTCTCCCAGGGAGTTGGCTTCGGTCTACGTCGCCTACGTGAGATCCCACTTTTCCATTTTTCAGCCAAAGGCTCGGTGTAGCAGAGCCAGAGGCTACCTCACTGTGCTCCGCCAAACCACGTGCCCTGTGGAGTCTCACTCGTCCTTTTGCTCTCCTTTCTCTTCCGCTAAATTTCTCGCGACTGCCTCCAACCTTTCCCCATCCACTGCCACTGGCCCAGACAAAGTTGCCTATCCCATGCAAAAGCATCTTCCTCGCTCTGGCATGGGTTTTCTTCTTCACATCTTCAATCTCTCTTGGACTTTGTATTCCTTTCCTTCCATCTGGAAGACATCTTCTATTATTCCCATCCACAAGATGGGAAAGTCTCTCGACTCTCCTGCTTTTTTCCGGGCTTTCATACTCACCTCCTACGCTTCAAAGCTGTTTAAACGCATCACACTAACCCGCCTACTCTTCTTTCTGGAATCTAATTTCATTCTCTTTCCTCGCTAGGCCGGCTTCTGCCCTGGACAGTCTAATCCAGATCAAATTCTGTACCTTTCTCAGTCCATTTCGGATGGGTTTACAAACCTAGGCCGGGCTGTCGGATGATTCTCTCTACTATTGATTTCTCCAGAGCTTGCTTTTGACTCAGTTTGGCATCCCGCCCTTTTCCATAAACTTATTTCGGCTGGCTTCTCTCTTTGCTTTGCTCGTTGGACTCAATCTTTCCTTCCTGATAGGCGCGCTTGCGTGGTTTATCAAAATCACAAAAGTTGTTCTTTTCTAGTCTGTCGAGGTGTTCCGCAAAGATCCGTTCTTGGTCCTGTTCATTTCTCTTTCTTCATTAATGATGTTCTGGCTTCTCTGCCTTCTTCCGTTAGCTGTTCTCTTTACGCTGACGATCTGGCCATTTGATCCTCCTCACCCTCGGTCCCCCTGCGGTGGAGACCACACAAGGAGCTCTGTTTTGATTGGAGCGCTGGTCTGAGTACTGGTGTCTTCCTCTCAATCCGAGCAAATGTGAGGTCTCTTTCTTTTCAGTTGATATTTACCAAGCTAACCTCCAGCCCAACCTCCTCCTACTCGGCTTTCGCCTCCGTTTCAACCCCACTCCAACTTTTCTAGAGGTCACCTTTGACCGCACTCTTCCCTTTTCTAAATGTATCTTCGCTGAAGGGCAAGTTTTTCCCACGTCTCAAGGCCTTGCGCTGTATCTCTGCTTCCTCATGGAGCCCCTCTGAGGAGTCCCTCTCTCTTCTGTATAAAGCGTTTCTTCGGTCCCTTCTCACATATGCTTCACTCGGATGGTTTCCTTTCTTAAGCGTTATCAATATCACCAAATTGGAACGCCTCCACTGAGTGACTAGTCGCGCCATCACCGGCTACCTCTCGTCCTCCCCTGTCACACTTCCTCTTTCCGAGGCTTCTCTACCTCCCCTACGAGTCATCCTGACTCATTTCACTCTTTCATCTTATGAGCGGGCTCTTCGTCTCCCAACCTCCTTTTCCATCTCAGGTTTGGCCAGACTTGGAGTGAGACCAAGACTCTGCAGATCGTCCTGGTGAGCTTTTGCGTCCACTCACCCGCTCATGCTTCCTCTTACTTTTCCTAGAGAGGCTCATCTTGCTTGCCCTCTCTGTCCTCCTTGGAATCTGCCTTTGTTCACTGTGGAATCCATCCTTTCCTCCTCATGTTCTCGCTCTAATTCCCTCTCTCTCGTCAAGATGCGGCTATCGCTCACCTTGACTCTCTCCCCCCTCATGATCTGGTACTCTGGACTGACGGTTGTGTTCCTTTTGATTTTGGAAAAGGCCGCTCCGGCGTACTTGCCAACTGCTCTCTCTGTGACACTAAAGCAACTCTTTCTTTTTTAGCAGGCCTAGTATGTTCAAGTTTTCCTGCTGAAGCCTGCGCCATTCTGCATGCTCTACGCTGGTCTCGGCAGCACCAACACGTCTGCCACTTTTCGTCTCCTCCTGTCTGACTCTTGTTCTGTCCTTACCTCCTACTCTTTTCCTCCATCTTTCCTCTTACCTCAAACTCTGTGGCAGATCTGGCAGGAACTGTCTTCTCTCTCCTCCTGTTCTATCAGGCTACAATTGGTCCCCGCACACTCGTTTCCCCTGGGAACGACGCAGCTGACAAGCTGGCCAGACGGAGAGCGCTATTTGTGCCCTCTGCAATCCCTTGTCGTGTTTCTCCTCTTATCTCTCGTATCCACTCTCATCTTATCTCGGACTGGAGGCGTACTGTCTCATCGAAATTCTTCGACACACAGGTTCCCTCGATTTCATCGAGGAACTTGTGCTCCCTCGTCGTACTCGCTGTGTCCTCTCTCGTCTACGCTGCAGTGGACACAGCCTTCTGTTAAGCTCCTATCTCTCTGGGATTGGCAATAAATCCTTCCTGCAGCGCCTGCGAACACCCACCCCAGGACACCTCTCATCTCATTCTACACTGTCCAACTTCGGACTTTTTGCGCCGCTCAGTCTTTGGCGACTCTCTGTCTTTTTACGATTTCTGTTCCAGGCCCTGGTGAGTCTCCCGGCTTCTGGGCTCCATGGTCTTCCGCAATGCCCCCATCCCTCGGAAGGGAGGCATTCCTCGGAAGGGGTGGGCAACAACAACAACAACAACAACGTTACCAAAAGTTGTTACTAGTTCACTTGTTTATCAACAAATATTTTGGGTCCAATTTAATTAAACAATACTTTGAAATAACGGTCGAAGATGTTGGTGCTCGTGTGATGTTATCCCAAATAAAGGTGTTCTCCCAAAAAAAAAGGTCATCACCTATCTCGCTGCTCGCTGCCATTTGTGCCGATCGGGACAATGTGGATTCAATCCAAGCGGCCCGCGCAAACAGATGGGCCACTTATTGGTGACTATTAGATTCTAATATTGCAATTTGTTTTGTTAATTGCTTTTTCTGTTGCTTAATTACAAAAATTCCGGACATTTGAGCAAATTTCCGGACAGACAAATTATTTCCAGACAGAACACCTAAATTCCGGACATGTCCAGAATTTTCCTTACCTATGACAACCCTATCCTATTAGCTAAAATTGTACCAGACAGCATTATGCCGTCACTATGTATTATGAAGAAACAAAGTTTTAATAAAAGCATTCAAAACAAAAGGAAAATTCCAACGATATTGGTCAAAAACATAATCGGTTGTAGCGAGACCAATAGCGCTCAAATTGTTGTAGAATAAACTTGGAAAGTAGCTTTTTGATGTTTGAGTCAAAACTTTCAACCGTGTTTTTAAGATGAATACTTTGTGAGAAAATTAATAAAAAATTCTACAAAAAACCTTATTATGACGTCATCTTACTTTCCCAAGGAGATTACGAATTATTGCATGTTAATAAGTCGAGTGTTAAAAATCTCTTTCTTCGGTAGATACATGCGAATTTTGAAAAAATTGTCCTTTGTTATGACATCATCACGACGTCACTAACCCTCGCATGGCACTTACTCCACACTCAGCCAAGACCAGCACGTACAAAAAGAACCCTGATTTGTAAAAGTTGATAGATTAAATAGGTGATGCCAAATCTAATTTTTCTCCAAGCCAACACTTGCGAAATCTAAAATTTGTCTTTTCATATTCAGAAAATTGGATGGATGTTAGAAAAAAATGGTTCACGATTATCATCACTGTCTAAAAATTAACTGCTTAAATAACACTACTTTCCCCGAAGATAAACAGTTGAATCCTGAAACATATTTCCTTTGCAACAAAACTTCAACGCAAACTATTGAAGAGACGTTTTGTTCTGTTGATCAAGACTCAAAAAACTGGTTCAACGATTTAAATTTGGAAACATTTTTGTACGACTGCAATAATAGTAGCGAAGAATACGGCGAGAGGGTGGTGAATAATCATTGGCCAAGCGCTTCATGCTTGACTGACTCCAATTGCTGTTTTAGTAATTACACAATTAGACTTTTGAAAGAAACAGCTTGCCCACAAAACTATAGCAACTTTCGCAACGAACAAAAAATGGTTTAGAAGAGCATCAAGTCCGAAATTACAGAAGTCACGCATCTTGCGCATTGTGCTCATAATTGCAGACTGTCCACCTCTGACTTTGATACTACGTCGCTACCTGGCTTAAATAGGCCACTGCACTTTCACTCGCTCTTTATTCATATTTTTCAGTTCAGTTCAAGTTTAGTTCGGTAGTTTTTCACTTCTTCGCATCAAGATAAAATACATAGCACGTAACAAAAAGAATAAAGGGCAAGAAAATGGGACATGCCTGAGTTTTCGACGGGTAACTAGGCCTTTGCTTGCTGACTGGGATCCTAGAGTGGGCGCTAAGGCAGTCAAGGTTCGAAGGAAGCATGACCATAATTCTTCTTGCAGACTTTTTATTGCGTTAGTGCTCAATCCACGAAATCCAACTCGCTAACCATGCAGTGACTGCAGAACACAAAAAAGAACAACCGACCGTCAAGACGTCTGGGAGAAAAGAGACCAGAAAATTTCCTGCCGCATGGTTGGTAACAAAATCGCTTATCAGGTCACCATCAACAGAGGGGTCACGCTACCACCTTTACCCAGCGACAGACAAAAAATGGCGGACGGATAGACAAGCTAATCAACGAGCTCTTAGTCAGGAAGAGAAATAAATATTATTAGATCTAGTCTTAAGTAAAAAAAAAGAAAAATATATTTGTGTGATTTTAGATACACGAAATAATACACGACGCAATAGTAATCTCTTGATTTCTAATCTCTTGATGCAATAGTAATCGATTCTGCCACACTTGACACTTCCTAACTATATGACCAACTCAGGTAGATCAAAATAATTTTTAAACTTCGCGCTGCTGTAATTCACTTATTTCCTACGTAGGGGACCTCGCGCTAATGATTCGCCAGCGCTGGAAATTATTCCAGTCGCAATATAAGCAAGTCGAGTAAAACTTCAAGGCTCGTAAATACCAAAAACTACAGGAACTATTAGAGTTCAACCGATCATCATTAGCAATAACGTAGACATCATTTTCCGGCAAGATTGTCGGATAGCCAGACAGGCTAAGGTTCCTGACGTGAGATTAGATCGTCAGGCGTGCGAACTACAAGCGCACGATAGCGTACTATTGAGCAGAAATAGCCGAGCGCCCTCTAACCTGGCAGTAAATTACCTCGTCAGTCGAGCGAGCAGTGCTCATAAGCAAGTTATAGTAAAATCGTCTAATTGACTAATCTAGCAGCAACAATACACTGGCTGGGCGTCGAACTAGGGACGCACGACGTTGCAAAATAGCAATACACAGCACGTACAGCAAAAATTGGAATCACATACAACGGCGGGAGCAAGGTGCTGAGAAAATAAAAAGTCGGTAAGAAAATAAAAACAGTAAGAAATATAACAGTAAGAAAATAAAAAAAAAAACGGACGAAAAAAATGTTTAGCATGGCAGCTCGATAAAGTGCGAGACCCAATACGCTACACATTCAACAAAATGCTTAAGCGTTTTGACATCAACTAATACTAAAAAAACAATAGTTAACAGTTCAATTGCGCATAGCAGCATTATCTTCTTTATAATAGCGCTAAATGAAAATAAAAACAGTTGTAGATCAAAAACTCAAAAGCCAAATGAAAAGCAGAATTCAAAAGGGTTTACTTGCGACTAGTTGTCAATCAGTTACCAAAACGTATGTAGCTCACTGCAAAAGCATGTTACTTTCGCTAAAAGAGCCAACAGGTGCTATACCCTGCCCAAGCGACCTAGAGGGAGTTGTGACGGGGTACTCCCATTCATCCCTCCTTTTCTGAGATAAGTTCACTTCGGGGTGCAAGTGCTCGTACCCAGGAGCCAATTTATCATAACTAACCTTATAATTGTCGATAGCGGGGTCCAAGTAGTTATGGTGTTTAGAGTGGACATAAACTGAGTGGTGTAGATACATGTAAATGCTTACCCTAAATTAATCAATATTGAACCCTTTCCTGCCTAGCGTGACATATATGTCAAAACAGTAAGTAAGTTGCATTGCTTTTGGTCAACATAATTCATTATTCAAGTATCATTTTTGAGGTTCAAATTGTTTGCAACGTGATGTAGTAGGACAACACCAAAATACGGAAATACGGAGATTCATTTTGAATTGCAGAACTACTGACGGAAGTTCATACTAAGCATAAAAATACGAAAATATGAAAATTCATTCTAAAAATGAAATCACAGACTGACGGAAATAGGAAAAACCTAACTAAAGAATTATTCGCAGACCATTTGGTTTTGCGCTTCACCGTTTCTGAAGAAAAATAATCAACCGCAACGAGATTTTAACACTAGCATTACCAGGATTCGCAACTACCTAGAATTACCAAGCGCATCAATTGACGCACACGTCGTTTGTGAGTAAAACACTAAACTCAGCTTTTTAATTGAGATGAAAAATTACAAACTGTGTTATATTGTTGAAGAACCAAGCAAAACAAAAAACACAAGAGTTAAAAGACAAGCACACAAGCTGGAAATACACGTTTCTATGAGGTGCAAGTTTTACATTGTTTAGTCTGACATTTACCACATACAGTTTTTTTTGCAAATTACGCAGATATCTGTTGTTCTGTTTCTGCAATCTTTGCCAGAACAAGTTTTGCGTTTTTTAGGTGTTGGAGCACACTCTACAACAGCTGCATTGCTTTCAGTTTGTAGTCTTTTGTTTGGAGTGCCCCGGTCAGTTTTTCGTTAACTCTCTGTATGAACATTCTGCGGCTTATGCTGGAATTGCAAACGTGTTTGTAAATAATCAAGCTATTTATGAGTGCCATTTCTATTACATTATAAAACACATGGTCTGATAAGCGTCTCCTTCCAGCTTTCACAGAGTAGCAATTTGAAATTTGGTCAAGAACATCTACTCCCACCTTAGTTTCGTTGTAAAAAAGTACTGTTTCGGGTTATTCTCCGACGGAATGGCAACATTTGGGTGCAATAAACTTAGTATGTTTACGAATTTTGACTCCTTGCACTGATACTTAGTTATAGTAACTGTAGCAACAGCAGCATCTGCTAACTTGACAATGGTGGCGTCACGTAGGCTGTAAGTTTCTTGCAGATTGTTTGGTATTTCCCTTCGGTTCGATCGGGTCGTACCGACAAGGCTGCAGCCTTGTTGTGCCAACCGCAAACAAAGATCTAAGGATGTCAAGTAATTGTCACTGGTTACGTTGTGACCCTTCTTGAACAAGGGCATCATAAGTTTCATCACTACGTCAGTAGGCACGCTTACATCATCACTCCTACTCTCATCTTTTCCTACATATAGGAAACCGTTGAATAAATATTTTGTTTCAACATCAACGGCAATCCAGAATTTTATCCCAATTTTTCCGGTTTGTTGGCCATGTATTGTGTAAACTTGCACCGTGCCTTACACGAGAGTAGCTGCTCATCAACGGTAATATTATGATTAGCTCTGAATGCCTTCTGACAATTTTCAATGAAAGGGTTTCACAAAGATGAAACTAAACAAAATTTATTCTTTTCTAGATTTTGTCTTCTTTCAGACTTCAAGTCGAATCGTAGATATTTCATAATCTCAAGAAATCTGTGACAAGGCATAGTTTTGCTATACAAGGCACATCCCCACAATCTATTCCACATACTGAGGATGGGTAATGTTCGATCACCAATAACTCCTCGGGCAATGATAAGACGAAGAAACTTCTCCAACTCATCCAAAGATGTCCTCCAGTTAGGATCACTTGTAACTCGCTGAGCTTCAGCAATAGTACGTTTTCGGATGTTTCTCAGCATTGGCTCGTTGAAGAGAATCCGGAACGGTGAGAGAGGACTATCAGAAATGATGCCAGAGAAAGCATACGCAGTAGGACCTGGTGGAATTCTCATTACATTTTGCTGCTGCAAGCGCCCACTAACAGCTTGATTTGGTGCTAAAGCCTGCTAACATGATCCATCTTTACCTTGAAAGATCTGCACATCATCTTCTTCCTCAGCTTCAGTGTTCACGTTATTTGGAGAAACAGCGGCTACAGAATTTAATTCATCTTCATTATCTGAATTATAGGATTCCTCATCTGATAAGATTACTTGTACTATCTCATTTTCAACATCATTCATATTATCATCAGACTGTTCACGTCCGAACAATCTGACGAAATATCTCGCTGCAATCCTAAAGCTGAGTAGCGGTAAGTCTACGCGACATTTTTCCTTGAAAAACAAAGCAATATAAGCTATCAAACAATTTTCTCACAAATGCTATTGAAAAGCTATGATGATCAACTAAAATTCAACAAAACGTAAATTTACTTCTGTTTGAACCAACTACATCGCTCCTTCTGCAATACCGTGTACGTGGTGCAAATCTACAGTACATAGCTTTTGTACACTGGCAAAGAGCTAGAGTTTGTGAATGTAATCTACATGATGCCATTATTTCACAGTAAGATCGTAAAAGCCTTGTTAAACAAAACAAAAGGTTATCTAGGGTAATTCGCCAAAATAATCTCACAACAGCGGCGTCGTTTACACTTCTCAGCATTAAATAGCCTGCAGCGTCAATTGACGCGCTTGGTAATTGTAGGTAGGTGTGAGTTTATTTCTGTGACGGATGACAAAAACTTTCTGAAACTTTAACAAATTGTGTGCATCTACGAAAAAATAAAAGTCAAAAAGTTTCAATAAAAAATACGGTGTGTGCTTTAAGTAACAAAGCTTTAAAATTGAAAAAACGTCAATTGACGCGCTTGGTAATTCTAGTGTAAAAAGTGCTTAACGGCCCATTGACTGTTCTATCATTTTGCCAAGGGTGTTGAGAAAATAATTCCGGGTCAGTACTACAGTTTTTAAGTAACGCAAGTGCGACAAAAAAGAAACATTAAAACATCAGCTGATAATCGCAGTAAATTCAGCGTAGCATACCGAGGGCCTCGACCTAAATTGCAAGTTGAAAATCTAAATCCTGTAATTTCTTCAAAATATTGTTACGTAAAAGTGACTTCACAATCTTATCGTGATCGCCTTGAGCAAAGATCAGCACGGTTATTATATTTAATTCAGCAAACAATAGCCAAAAAAATATCAAAAGAAAGAGAACGCCGTGACAAAATTACGTAGTTATCACGTACTCTCAATTCGATGTTAGAAACTCGTGAATATTAAAGTGCTAGTCAAATTGAAGCAAAATGAAAACGACAGGGAGAGCGGATCGTATTTGTAAAGGGAAAACCAGTGGAGGTAAAAATTTACAACTACAAGCGATTTAGAGTGCATTGCAGCAAGATTTATTTTGCCGAAGCAAAAACCGTAATAAGGTAAATGGACTTGAGGTGCAACTCCCAAAAAATACGCATCTTTTTTTTAGAAATAGCTCCTTTCTGTACCCGGAAATTTATTTTAATGATTCTCTCTTTACTAGATCACTATATCCTGTCCTCGCCCAACATCCCCACCTCAAACTAATTGTTGGTTTAAATCATCTGAAGCTTAATACTTCATTTTTAATAGATGCTGCATTACCCTATTTTATGATTTTTCAGTTTAGTGATTTTTTGGTATTTCCGTACCACAAGTCAATGCACTATAAATAAACACCAGCTAAGCTAACAATAATAGTACTAGAAAAAAGTACACCGGGAAAAAAGATAAAGCGTTCGAACCAGTGCTGGAGTCATGGCCAAAATCTTCGCGACCGAGACAAGACGAGACATTGACGTTGTGAGGACAAGGCTTTTAGCAAAAAGTCGAGACGAGATCGAGACTTGAACGTGCCGGGACCGAGACAGGACACGAGACTTTTGAAACCAAACGTTTACAAAATGTCACGAATATTTTTAATACTAAATTTTGAACATTCCGATGAATTTCCGAGCACGTTGTTATATACTAGGCTATAGGCTATTTAACAAGGATTGTTTATTTATTTAATGTATAATTATTTAATACTAAAACGTGGAGAATTAACAAAAACACATGCGTGAAAATAATGATATATCGTGACACACGCATTCATCATAACGCTGCTGTATATAAAGCTGTTCTTTTCAGTATAAGTTAAAATTAATGTGGGTTTTCTGTAAAGCAAACCTGTCGGAAATTTGTCTTACTTTATTTAATTTTGAAATGAACCTTTAAATATGGCCGAGATATGCCCATTTTCCGAGACTTCAAGATGCCGAGATGAGGCCGAGATCGAGACCGAGACTTCAGATCTTCGAGACCGAGACCAGACCGAGACTTTGAAAAATAGTGTCTCGAGACTGTCTCGGGACCGAGACATGTCGCGAGACACAACAGCTTTGGTGCCAACAGTGAGTAGGCTTGTATATAAACGTGGATAGGATCAAGCACAATTGCATCCCTAGCTGGAGCAGTTTCATCGGCCAACAAAACCGTAAAGTGAAAGCTAGGCCTATTTCAAAACTTGGTGCTCTCCCGTTTGTAATTATATTTGTGACATAACGTCCCTGCCTACGGCTTTATATTCTGTTTCATGCATAAACTTGGTCACGTTTATTCATAGGCGATAGTGGCCATACCTCCTCTCCAGGGGTGCACTGCTAAAAATAGATGTGAGGAAACGCACAGTTTTTAGAGGATAGCCAAGTATAAGAGCCTCTCAAAAATTGGCAATTTTCATTAGTACTGTATAGGAAACTCACTTGATTTGAGCCAGTGTCAAATTGAAGGCATGCAGCATATATCAAGCGACAGTGATGTCAGAAGTACGGCGTTACGACCAACATGTTCTGCAAATAAAGTCGTTCCGATTTTTCTGATTAGACAGAAATAAGCACTTTGATATCATGCAAAATTGCAAAAAATATGCTTTTCTTTTGTTTATGAAAAGTCAGAAGGCAGCACAACGTAAGCTATAATGATTTAGTTAGTGGCTAGTAGCAAGATGGTAGTAGAGAGCATAAGCACTCAGTTAAACGTAAAAAGAGCGCTGGTGACAAAGAATAACTAGTCAATAGAAAAATAAAGTTTTATCAAAAATAACAAATCGGAACGAGTTGAGCAATTTGTGATGTTCCATGTTGAGCCATAAGCTCAAGGGACCGCAGCAGTTGCTTTTATTATTCTTTAAGCTTTACATAACTGTTAATTATTCAATACAAAAAATTAACGCACGTTACTAAATATTTACCATTACCGGCTGTCTGTCGTCCCCTCCAATGACTTCATTTCTTTTGAACGATTTCTGAAACTTCTCTGAGGTCACCGTGTCCTTATCTGCTGTCCCTATTTTGGGATTGGCTGATGGCTAGATACGAAGTGAAATTATTCCTTGCCAGGGCGCCTGGAAAACGTTTTCTTCCATTCACCCAATCATGGTTTCTCTTTCATCTTTGTAGGCAGTTGTGTTTCCTTTCCTGTATGGATCTTCAAAATGGACGCTTGGTTTTTCTTTCCCTGCTCTCGCTGTGACCCAGAATCAAGGTAAATTTATTTGATCTTGCTCACCTAGACTCTTTACAAGATCTTACGTAATCTAAGAAGCACACCAGTAAGTCTTTCACCTCCCTTCTCTTTTTATGAGAGCCTCGCTCTTTCCTTGCTGCGCGGTCATTTCTTCCATTTTTTCCTTCCTGCCACACATTCTTGTTCATAGAATGGCAGCTCATCACTTTTTTTGCTTCCTCTACTCTCAATTTGCAACGTGACCATGGTCGACCAGTTCTTTCAGAAAATGGCTTGGCAGATGCATGAGCTGATTCAGCCTTTCACGGTCTCTTGCAGCATTTTACCTCAGTAACCGCAGTCTTAATATTCACTCCTGTTGTCTTTTGGAAAGGAATGTGCTATTTTATCAAAATTTTATGGAGTCACAGGTTTCCTTAGTCTTCACTGATCACTTGAGCTTCCTTGTTGCACTTGTTGTGTCCGCTTTTGCCTTTTCTGCTACATGAGGTTGATTTTAAAGACATGTTTATGAAAACAAAGCGTTGGAAGGAGGATTTGTGGAAATTTACAAGATATTATTTTCTTCCGAAACTCAACGCAATACTTTCATTGCACTGTCTGCTACCACTTGAAGGAATAGCCCGAAGAAACGAACGATATTATTTTTACATTGCTTTAAAAACTTTAACGTATTGTGATCGGTGGGAAGGACATTTGACTCTTAAAAAGCTAAATAGTTTCTTTACGTAGCTTACAATTGATTGTGGGGTCTTAGTTGATAGAAAAAAGTTTTTATTTCATTTACTAATGGCTTAACTTAACTTCATCTCAAAAACTTTGGCTTATATTGTCTATCTGTATGGAGCATCTCACCTTATGTGGCAGGCAAGTTGTGCCATTTCCATTTTTTTTACTAAAACGCTTCTCACTTTTTACTTGAACGCCTCTCACTTTTTCATCCGTCGGCTGCAAGCAAATTAGCGTAGCCAGTATAAATAGCAACCGCGTTGCTTCGTTTCACGTAGTTTTGGAAATGAAGGTGTCTTTATGTCGCAAAATAAGATCATTTATGTCTTAATAAGCTCAACTCGCCTGACTCTCCTCCTACTTCAGATTATGACGTCACAGCAATATTACGCAATTACGTTGTCAGGTTGCTACGCAAGAGATAAGTAGCAAATTATTCATTTATTCTACGTCAGGAGCTGCACGTAGGAATTCAGAGTAGGAAACATCATCCTCAATTGAGGGTAGCACAAAACGGGGTAGGAACGCCGTTTCATATAAAAAAAAATGTGGGAATGCTATTACCTTATCGTTGCACCCCTGATCCTCCCAAATTTTTAGCTCTGACCCCAGTAGGTCTATTTAGGTATTTTCAAGCAAGATAGCAAAAATGTGTTTCAGGATTTGGTGTAATTTCACTTAGAAGCGTTGTTTTCTTACCCCTAATTGGCCCGGTTTACTGCATAAGCATTACCAGAGAAGTGGAAGGGGCCATGCCTAAAAACTGGAGAAACATGGGCTCTTTGATTGTGTTGGCCAGGTTTATGTAGGAAAGAGGACACACAATGTGTGGCCAGAAAGGGAAAGAGAGGATGTTAAAAAGGAGCCTTGCCTCTTCAGAAATTTTCAGCCCTAACCCGCATAAGCTTTTTAGATATTGTTTAGCAAAATGGTAAAAATGCGTCCCTATATAAGACGTGATTACCCATAGGTTGCTGTTTTCCTTTTGTTTTTCCTCAATTTTTTCCAAGTCCCTGGCTACAACTTAGGTGCTGCATCTCAGCATAAGCGTCGTCAGAAAGGTAAGGGTGCCATGCTTCCATATTTAGAAGGAAGCGTGATCTCTTTCATCTCTTTGGCTAAGCCCATGCAGAGAAAAACGCACCCAAGTACCCGGAAAGATAAAAATAGACATGGCTCTCAACAATTTTTTGCCTTAACTGCAATAGGACGATAGAGCTTTTAAACTTATTTTCCACCCAAAGAGCAAAAGTGTTTTTGTCGATAGAACGCCTGCACGCCATATGGCCCGCAACAACCTCAAATGGGACCCGCCAGGCTTTAGATGATTCGAAAATTGTTACAGGGACATTAGCAGTTGACAAATGTGTGCTCATATATTAAAAATTAATAGCAATAAAAAAATTAGTGCTTTTCCAGGCAATTCGTGTGCATTCTATAAGTTTTATGTAATCCACTGTTTCCCAACTTGTATGTATACCGACGTTCTTCCTGCATGTACAGTATAAAATCAAACGACAGTTTGTAACAGTAATCGCCAAACCAAGGCTCTCAGCACAAGTTGACCTCAAAAAGAAAAAAAAAAGTCAAAATGTGACCAAAATCCAAGCTACGGACAAAAAGCTCTCAACGCAGGTTGATTTTTTGAAAAAAGTCATGGAGGACGTAGGCTTTCGACCCACTAGAAGTCTTAATGGACGTATGAGCGCGATGCAAAGTTTCTGGCATAGTCTGTAAGTAACAATGTTGGCATGTGGCTCGCTGAAAAAATATTTGGTTGTTGTGGTCCGCTTACTGTTTTTAGTTGTGCAGACCTGCTTTATGTGGAACGAATTCAAACAAGAGTGTTCTTTATTGTAATATTTGTCAAACTCTTTCAAAACACCAAAAAATTTTACCTCGTTTCAGGAGCAATTTTTCCCAGAGGTGTTGTTTTCTTTGATTTGTCCTCAAATTTGGATTCATTGGCTTTTTTTATCTCTATCCTCTTGTTTTTACGCCTGGTCTTTCAAAGGGGTTGCCACAGCAGATCATTGTTTCCCGTTTTTCTCAATCCATTGCATACTTCTCCATCAGTCAAACCACCTTCATAACATCTTTTGCTGCATATATAAGGCTTCTTCTTAATCTTATCTTTTTGTCTTTATTCGGTACGTTCTTCCAACGTCTTTCTCCAAGCGTAGCTGTTATCTCTTATCAGAATAAGCCCAAATTATATTAGTATTGCCTATTCAATCTCGTCTTTTATTCTGCCTACATGTGCTGCTCCTCGTAGATATTATTTTTTTAATTTGCCCATATTTTGTAGTTTGTCCATAGTCACTCTCATTAAAAACAGCAGTTTCTTTAATATTACTACTTATAGCCCTGCTATTTGCCTTTCAATCAGTGGTATCGTTTTTAACCCATGCAGCGTTGCTAGTATGGCCATCGTCTTATCCAATTATACGTTTTTGTGGCGGTTACCCATCTATCACATATTAAACCATTAATTCTTCTCTATTTATTCCATTCAACGAAGATGTTAATGCCGATCTTTGAAGTGAGAAGTGAACCTAATGCCGATTCTTGATATACGGTAGTTCAACTTCCACATTAAACCATTTTATCAACCTGTCTACATATTTCACCGCTATCCGTCTACTTTCATTCATGTCTTAAATCATACTAGATGCTTTTCTGTCATTTCAACTTTCTTCACACGGAACCACAACTCTTTTCCTCGCACGGAGCCACATTCAAATCCAAGTCCATAAACACGCAATGCAGCTCTTTTTCCTTCTCTGTATTTTTTTCGTTAGCATTCTTAAAGCAATGAGTGCACCTGTTGTATTTTTTTGGCATAAAACCATATTGTTGCTCGCATATCTTCACTTTCCTTTCAAGTATTTTTTTCATATCTTTAATGTGTGGCTCATCAGCTGTATTCCTGTATAATTAGTGCAATTGCGCACATCATTCATATTTTTAACAATTCGTGCTATTGTGCTGTTTCTCCACTCTTGTGAAATCTTTTTACGTCAGACATTTTATTAAATATCTTGCTTAATAGGTTTACTATCAAATACCCAAAACTCTTCCACAAATTGACTAGTAGCCTATATCATGTTGACTCACTGTTTTCTATTTTTCATCTTCTGTATCGCCTCCAGACTTCTATGTTACTAATTCGTTTTACTTCGTAGAATACTTTCTCGGCCTCAGCCAGTCTCTTTTTCATTGTCTATATCCATGAGCTCAATACAATATTGATTTCATTGTGTTAGGATGTTTTTTTACTTTGTTGGCACATCATTGTTGACATTTTTTATTACTCGAACATGATGCGCATCTTTTCTGCTTGATTACTTTCTCTTGCTAGTCAATATCTGATCTTTTCTTTATCTTTGCGGTTTACTTTGAATTAAAATCGTGATATGCTTTTTCTGTAGCCACTGCTACAGCATTTTTTGCTTTATAGAATAAGTTGTGTTGTTTTCATTCTATTGGCCATTCTAAGTCAGGAGCGGCTTGTAGCTAAAATTAAGGGGCGCTGCTTTAGAAAATCACCCTATAGACCTAATTTTTATCACTATCTATCAGCTTTACACACACACACACACACACACACACACACACACACACACACACACACACACACACACACACACACACACACACACACACACACACACAGCTCGCCAGTTGTCCGTCAAAAAGAAACCCTCACTACACCAGCCCACAAGGGTCGGTACTGCATGAGCGACAGTTCTCTTTCTTCAGCTGCATTGCAATCTACTGCTAATTTCAAACACCATATCACAGGAGCTGTTAAGAAAAAGATTTTTATACTTTTTTCATAAACTTAGGATGGTTGTTGAGATTAACCTTATGTATTATATAATGTAACTACAAGTATAAGAAAAATAAAGAAAAAAAAAGATTAATTATTTATATCGAATGCCATCGATAAGATGGAGTGGGGACTGGGAGTGCTGCAGTTTCACAGTACCATACACGTTCCAAGTCATTTTTGCGAACCTTTTCCGTTGCATACTTCGGTGTACTTCTTTACTTCACCACCATATCTTTTATTCTCTTTCCTGTCCAGATGTCGTACGTAGCTAATTTCTGGCAGCATCTTTCACCTCTGTTGCAGCAAATTTCCAGGTTTTTTTACCTTTTAAAACCTTCTTACTTCTTCCTCAGACTGCAAGTAGAAGTTTTCTTCTTTCAATTTCCACCATCTGGTTTTAGGAAGATACCCAATTGTCTCTCTTTTCAACTGTCAGTTTCAACTGACAAATTACATGCGATGGTGCTTCGTTACACACTTTCTGACCACCATTTTACAATCGTTGGTTTTTTGATGTTTTGCCTTCCTTCTCGTAATGCATTTAGTACATTATCATCAAAGAACAGTTCATTGGCCGAAAATTCGAGAAAAATTGCTGTCAAAGTCGTTTCGTGGATCTTTAACATGATGAACTAATCTTTCAGAATATCGCTACACATCGATGGACCCCTGTGATTTCTCCTGATAGTGGCTGGTCCAACCTATGCCATAAGTCGGTGCAAGATTGCTGTTTTATAAGGCTTTCAATCTTAATGAAATCCTGTTTCTGCTCCCTTTTTAAATTGTATTTTGTGCCATGCCAAATCAGCGTTAGTTTTTCATTGTTCGTTTTCCACAAAAGCTGTCTAAATCTTTCTTCTTAGGTGCAGTCGTACTCAACACTCATTTTTGCTTTCAAAATGACAGTTGAAAAACTCTACCGTGTTTGTGAAATTGCACTTGACAGCATCATGACCTCACTATGCATTTTGACAAAACAGAGTTTTAATAGAAACCCTCATGAAAAAAAACGAAACAAGCATGCTTAAAAAAAAGAATTGCTGATAACGTCGCCAATAACGGTCAAAATGTAGAATATTTTTTCGAAATCGGCATTTCAATGTTTGTCGTAAAAGCTTTCAACTGTGTTTCTACAGTGAATGCTTCTTGAGAGAATCTAAAACAAATCCACATAAAAACGTTGATACTAAGGTCATCTTACCTCCTGCAGGAAGATACTAGTTTTTGTCTGCTGATAGGTTGGGAGATGAAAGTCGCTTTACTTTGTTGACAAAAGTTTTTGAAAAAATTTTCCTTTGATATGACGTCATGAAGACATCTTTAAATCTCGTACGACAACCCTGAGGTAGTGATCAGCAATGCCCAGTTCTATGTTTTTGCACCCATCAGTTTCGGGAGAGGCAAAGCAAAGGCACACACATAAACAAAGAACTTGATTTCATTGACCAAAATAATTCAAGTTGACGGGTTTATTATGCGTTGTTAAACCCAATTGTATCACCGCTGAAAAATTTATGAATTCTAAAATGTGTCTTTTCATATTCAGAAAAATGGACGGGTGTTAGAAAAAATGGTTCACGACTATCATCGCTGTCTCACAATTAACTGCTCCAATGACACTGTTTTCCCAGAAGATAAGCAATTGAATCCTGGAACGTATTATCTTTGCAACAAAAACTCAACACAAACTATTGAAGAGACGTTTTGTGCTGTTGATCCAGACACAAAAAACTGGTTTAATAACTTAAATTTGGAAACATTTTTGTACGACAGTTACAATATTAGCGAAGAACACAACGAGTGTGTGGTAAACAATCATTGGCCAAGCGAGTCATGCTTGACTGACTCCAATTGCTGTTTTAGCAATCACACTAATAGACTTTTGAAAGAAACAGCTTGCCGACCGAATTGCAACTGCAGCACTCCAACTTACATCACGTTTACTGAAGAAGAGGAAGAGTTTGGAAAGATGATGAGCAAATTTTTTTTACCGTTTTTTCTCGTCATTGGACTAACTGCTATTTTTGGAAATCTTGCTGTGATAATACACAGTTTCAAAGTTATTTTTAAAAAAGGTCTCACAGGCCGGCCTGTAACTGAGAGACGAATTTATCATGTTTTAATACTGAACTTGTCGTTTGCTGACCTTGGAATGGGCTTTTATGTAGTGGGGGTTGTTTTTGGAGCTATTATTTATATAGTTCGCCATACTTATGGTGACGAAACGGCCAAGACAGAAGGAACTACGTTGTGTTTAGTTTTGGGACTGATTAATTTTGCCGCCAGCCAGATTTCAGTAACTGCTATTGCTACCATCACTGGATTACGACTGCACAGTGTTATCTTTCCATATAAAGCAGTTCGATTAAAAGTTATTGTTGGGATTGTGTTAATAACCTGGCTATTTTGGTTGACTGTCGCCAGCTTTCCAGTAATAAATAATGATGTTCTTAATACTGTATTCAATCATGATATACGAATTGACTTCGAAAACAAAAAGTTCGTCAAGCTTCCGTATTCACGTTTGTATTTTCTGCTCGAAAAGTTTCTTGACAATATTAACACTCGATGTGGCCTGCCTCCTACTGAACAGTACAAATTGGCATCCCGTCCTACGTGGAAGTTCCTGTTTGATTTATCAAGGAAGTTGAAATTGGTTGAACCAAACGTGGAACAAAGAATTACATATTTAGGATATTATAACGGGCAATGGGTGTGTACAATGAATTTTTTTTTGCATTACAAAAATCCGTCGAGTTATTTTACGTTACCAGTTATTTTGTACAACATGATTGGTTTTATTTTTATTTTAATCGCACAAATTATCATCGTGTGGAAAACGTCCACGTGTCATGATATTGGATCCCATTTATTTTCCTGTTGCCGGTGCTTTGGTCCTAAAAAAGAACAAAAAGTGCTTTCTCAGCAGCAAAAGCGAGAAGCAGAAAATCGAAAAATGCACAGAAGAATGTTTTTTATTGTTCTTACGGATTTTTGTTGTTGGATACCCGTTTCTGTTTTTTCTCTTGATTTTTATGTACGTTCAAAATTCGCATCTAGATGTATTTTCTTATCGTACAAGCGTTCGTTAGAATATTGGTTTCCTAGTTGTATTATGTTGTTACTACCTATTAATAGCGCAATTAATCCGTTTATTTACTCGTTTAGACTTTGGAAACCAGTGTGCAAAGCTCTTTCAAGTAAATGCTGCAAGAAACCTGCAGATATTAATTCCCAATCAGCTTCTTCTCAAACTGTAGACAGCGTTGAAACAGTATCAAGTAAAACTACAAGTAGTAGGGCTATATCATAGCAAGAAAATTTCAAAGTATCACTTTTATTCTTAAAAATGAGCTAACTGTTGAATCAGTAAATGAAGTTCGATTTAATTTTTTTTCATTCTGGGTTTTCAAATCATGAAATTCGTTGGGCCAAATCACACTTTCGCTCCCGTCCGCCATTTTGTAACATTGGCGTGCAAGTAAAAAGAGTTTCCATCAAATATAATATATATATATATATATATATATATATATACCGTCGCGGGAGCGAGCGCATGAAGATCGGCGCCGGTAATCATACCGGCGCGGGAGCGAAAGTGATCAAAGATGCCAAAGTTTAGCTACTTTTGAATGTGCTTGTTATTCCGTTTGGCCTAGTGCACCATACCACTTTTGAATTGGAAAATTGCAATGCCGTGTTTGTTATGGCTGATTGAATAGCATTACTAGACTTTGTGCGTCCAATTAATGCGTAATAACATCTGCTTTAAATTTTGTTACGTTTACACCGTCGTTTATAAAGATAATTCCGCAAAGTAGAAACAGTGATGGTTTATGCGCTGAAAAAATATCGCTCCTTTCTTGCAGGTCAGCGGTGAAATGGCATTGCGCCAGCAGTATTGGTAACTCCGAAGCGGGTTCGGATCCAACGATGTTCTCTGCATAACTACCGAACTATTCCGTGACCGGAAATTATAAATACGCTTAAGATAAAAAAATATCAAATTCATTTTGGACAATTTTTTTGCTTCATGTTAGTAAACGCATCGCATGCTTGGCATAGAAAAAACCTGCTGCTCTAATGCATTGCTAAAACAATAAAATAGAATCACCGTAGCATGCTTTTGTGTTTTGTTTCTGGCAGCCGTGATGTTAGTTACTTATCTTTTTCGTAATATTTTAGCATTAATTCCATGAGCACCTGTAGTGTATTGAGTTAATTTTCGACCTCATTTAAAATTTTTTTGATTTACAGTCTTCATTGACGGATCCAGGAGGTGGGTGTGGGAAGGATAAAGGAACAGCCGCATTCTTTGTCAGATATTTAGGTAAAGGCATGCAAGAGAAAACCGAAATAGTTTAAAAGGAACACTTAAGATGGGTGTGAAAAATCGTTTTTAGGTTGCGCCTAACATGCTAAATAAACGCACACCTGTTTTAAGATTTCTGGATCTGCCTGTGACAATATTTTAGTGCACTTTATGCACTATGTGCCATATAAACTGTTCAGTCTACGATAGGAATGAGTTCAAACTGAACCGTGTTAATCTTACTTTTATAAAGACGTTGTTTTCTCGCAATTGAAGAAATGTTTTGTAAAACTTTTCTTTTCGTTGGCTTACCTTCCTTATACCGCCAATCACGAACTAGGGAGGTTTCAGTGAGGTAAAGCCACTCTTTTGCCCATGATACTTTGCCTACAAAATGCTGAAGACCTTTATCGGAATACCAACAAATTTTCCACAAAACACCTCAAAAAGACCGTTGTTTTTGAAGAGACACTATTAAGATTTTGGCTACCCCCTTCTCTGTACAAAACCTCATTTGTGCGGCTTTATATATATGGATGGCGTAATTAGCAACATAGTTTTAGGGTGGGAAAATACTTTAAAAACCTTATTTTCGGGGGAGATGGAGAAGCAAAACATAAAATAACAACGTTTTCAAAATATCTTTTGCAATCTTCAGTATTTTCGAGTAGAGAAACCACCGTTTTATTGTACCTCTGTTCTTTTGGTAGACCAGTTTGCTTTTAAAGGGTAAGGAGCTATTTTAAACTGTATCAAATGGTCTCTTTGGTGACAACGTTGTTTGGTGTCCCTGACAAAACTCTTTACCGTTTTTTCATGCCATAAAGCTTGGCTAAACAAGAAGTTTGGTTTCCTAATCGTGGCAATGACTCTCCTGCTTTGTTCTTTGCCTATTCTGGTGATTTTGCCATGTTCTCTTTGTAAAAAGCTGTAAATAAACTCTAGTTGCAAAAGGAAAATTATGAATATGTAGTATTTATCGTTTTTTACTGACGACGAGATTTATAATTACAGTCATTTCGTAAGTTAATAGGAAGTACGTCACCTTGAACAGTCAAGAAAGTATGCGCCATCATAACTTCTGACAAGAATTATTAAGCTTTTTCAATATTTTTGGGCAATTAAAGGCATAACTACTGTTAATACTTAGCTTAAGCACTATAATTTCTCTGTTGCGATATAGCCTATATTTTGTAAAATTTTGTTGAAAGATGCATAGTGTTCATTTTTGTTTGACTTCAAAATATACTTTTACCAGAAATTTGCACGATTGTGAACATTAATGTTTTATTGTTTTCAAACAATGTTGTTGCCTCAATTGTTGGCTGACAATGTTTTTGATCTTCCGTCAAACTTGAAGAGATGGATGTGTGATCTGGAAATCTTAGGGTTTCACGTTAACTACTAGCTTATTCAGAGGAGCAATGCTTCACGATCACTATTTTTGCTTTGACATCAAATCAAAAAATCAGCTTGACTCGACTTGTGAAAAAATATAGGCACCCCCCTAAATTTCTAACCTTCACCTTCCCAATTGCAGCAAAATTCTGAATGATTTCTGGAAATGTTTCCACCTTAGTTGTGCTTCAAAAATTCCCTTTTAGGCAAAATTCTAAAAAAACAGTCTTCACTACCTTAATTGTTTATCCTTTTCTTTTTCGCTTATCAATGATCAGTGGTGGTAAGCCACTAGTGATTATCAAATCTGTTGGCAACCTTCTGGAATGTAGTTTACGTAAAGTCTAGGAATTTTTCATTTTTTTGTGGTTGAGATCGGCGTGCCACTAAAAAGCATTTTTCAAAAATTGTTGTCTTCTTGCTTCTAATCCTTTGTTATCACCAGTGAGCCTAAATTAAAATTACATTTTATGCGCAGCCGTTGGTTCAAGCAAAGCTTAGAGTTTAACCTTCCACATTTAAAAGATGAGCAAGGTTTTTGGTGAATTAAACTTCAGCGACAAAATAAAACCATTAAGGTCGAAACTACCGACCTTGTTATGACTTTGGCCACATACTAATGGTTTACAGTCCGGTCATAAACTTGATTTTAGGAGGCTCATAGATTTGTTAGGTTTTTGCTGTTAGAATGTAGCACATTGCAGTGGGGTAATAAAATGCATTTGAAAAATGGGTAGGGAAAAACGGCGTAGTCAGAAAAAAATGAGGCGAAAAATTTTTTAGGAATTTATGTAAAAGATAGTTTGGCAAAAGCTTTCATGTTGTGGTGGAAGCTTTCATTTCTGTAGTGTTTTAAGTAAATTTGTGATCCAATGTTGCATGAAATGGCTTTGGGTGCAACTTATAATCAATTTTCATAGCTTACAGCATTAATGACTAACAAGTACATCGTCGCTGATTTTGTGGAACTCGACAAACTTTCTTAAAAATCCTTTTTTTAACTCATTTTCCTGGAAGTAGAAAAAACATTTTCATTCACCTTGGATAAATGCAAATATGGCATTTGTAGGCGTTAAAACAAAATATCTGCCGTACACACTTATAGAAGCATATTATCACGTTACAAGTAAGAGCTTCTCCTGGTTGAATAGTACCCGAGTTTTTAAGACTTTCAGAAAAACCATTTCGTCTTGACCCAACAAGGAACAACAATGCCATGTTGTGGCAGCAACTGATTGGCACAGATTTGAACGCTCAACCGCGACATCACCGATTGCCTCCCATTCTCGCTAATACATTTTCATCGACATGAAGCACATATGTTATCCTTGCCGGTCACTCTCACTTATTTTTCCCTGTACTCCAATAAACGTACTCTTTGTTTGCCGTCCTCTTTCCATATTTCAGAATTGGCTAAATTCAAAGTTGTTAAGAGTATCTGAAAAGACTTTTCTTCTAGCCATTACTTAGTCCATATTCTTCTTCTTTTTGAAAACTTCTACTTGCTTTTCCAACATAGAATCCCATTTCTTTTAGCGTGAAACACATTCTTTCCACGTCTTATTCGTTTCAATCGACCTTCTCTTTTGCTCGCCAAGGTGCTGCTTTTGTTCACCTTGTCTCTTTACCAAACCACAAAGTTGTAATTTGGATTGATGATTCTGTCTCTCCTTCTTTAAATAAAAGGGCCACCGCAATACTCCTCATTGTACCACTGAAGTTACTCCATACATTTTATCAGGCCCAGTTTACTCCGTTTTTTTACCGAAGTCTGTGCTTCTTTACTGAAGTCTACGCTGATCGGCAACATCAATAAGTCTACCAATTCTGAATATTGAGTCTCTTGCACCGTCCTTGCTGTTTGTTTTAGTTTATCGCCATTTCTTTTCAATCTTTGAAGTATCTAGCAGGAACTATACGATCACTGGTCTTCCACTGTTTTCAAGATACACCAGGTCCTTAACCACTAATTTCTAATATGGCTTTGAAAAAAGCTGTTTGAGCCATAAGCTTTTCGTGACGCTTTCATCAGTGGCAAAATCGTGTCCAACAGGGAAAATCTAGAGTGAGTAAGTGTTTTATGTGGTTAATTTGGACGCGAGGCAATAAAGACGAGCCAATGGTAGCGCTATTATTGTAAAGCGCGCCAAAGAAAGATTTCGCAATAGCGAAAGTTAGGGAAAGCACAGCAGGAGGCCAAATGCCGCGATTATCGAAAAAGTAAGAGAGCGTAAACAAACTCTTTCTGTCTGCATAAAACCGGGCGCCTGGTCGTGATATAAGCAGCCTCTAAAAGATCAAGGTGGAAAGAGATGCTTTCTGTGGCGAAGATTGAAAACCGCTTGTTATCATAGTTTAATGCACATTGATCATTTTCTAAAAGATGTTGACCAATGGCAGAGTCACAATCCGGTTTGGTGTCGTTTCGTTTGCACGATCTGTGTGGTTGAGATCGGCGTGGACGGGTCAATTGTTGTCTTAGCCATTGCGGAACATATTGCTTGATGCGATCCTGTAGCCGTTGAGATGTTCGCCCTATGTACCGACTATCACAGTGGCACTTATATTCATATATGAAAGAACTTTTCTGAGTGGTAGGTAGAACATTTTTGCTGGCCACAGGCAGCATGCGCTTAGACGTAAAGACCGAGCGGATGCTGACGGAACCATAGCAGCTTTCCACAAATTGTTAAGCTTATTGGGGATAATTGGAAGGGTCATTTTTGTTCCCCTTTTTAAAAATAGGCATCACGTGAGCAATTTTTCATTGAGTGCTTGCTGTATTAAGGTATAGCTGAAAAAGAACACATAACTGCTCATGTAGAAAGATTTCACCAGCATTCAAAACAGCAAATGGCATATTATCTGGTCCTAATAAAGAAGTAATGGTGCCCATTCAAACTGCATGTCTTCTACATCGGCGTGTAGCTAAGGAACAAGCTTAAGATGCTTTGGATTTCTCGTGTAGACAACAACAACGAATGGACTTTGGATTCGGTTTGCTTCGAAAGCAGCCGGAATGTTTAACGTTTCTTGAGTGCACAGTCCCGTAGCACTCCAACTTCGGCCCCCCCCCCCCAAAGTAAGCGCAAGAGCCCCTGCGCACAGGTCATATCACTTTAGAGGTGTAAAATTGAAAAGCTGCATTAAGAAAATACACCACAATTTGTACATAAGTAAACAGGCTAATGTCAGAATAAAGCATGCCGATACCGAAGGTGCAAGTCATAAAAAATTCGGCACCGATGCCAGAGTTCAGTAGGACATTTATGCAGACACTGCGAAACGAAAGCAATGACACTGAAAAAGATGAAAAAGTTATAAAAACACAGTATCATTTAAATAGTCTGGAGCGAACCTTTTTGTTCGCAAATGCTGTTATGACATTGTCATAATCAAGAGATCGGGCGCAGTCATTTTCGATTGACAACATGGCTAATGAAGATAGTCTACTGTCTGTCATAGACGTTCTATTAAAAGTTTTGATCAGATTCAATTTGCTGAAGCTTCTTTCAGCGCTGGCAACAGTCACGGGGCAAGTTAGTAAGATTCGAAGTGCGACGTACACATTCGGATACAATTCAAATAAATGAGTCTTTAGAAGATAGTTCAGAAAGTCTTGAGCCGTATTGAGATTGCGTTTTTTTTGTAAAATTAAAACAAACCGCTGTAGCTCAGCGCTCATTTCATCAGAATCAATGTCACCGAACTTTTTTTGGAACTCTTTACAGCAAGTAAGAAGAGCATTTTCTTGTTGCACAAGCAAAAGTTTGTCTCGTGTGTACAAAAACGAAAAGGCGGAAGAAACCTCACGTAACAAATTAAAGCGCTCCTTTATTGACATAATAGCCTGGTCTACTAATGGATAGAAAAAGTTGCTTTTAAATTTCAGTTCAGGAGTAGCTCGTTGTTCCTCTTCACCTTGGTAATCAAACAATCTTCTTTTCTTTCCACTTCTTGACGGAGGAAAAGAAGGATCAATATCCAATTCCTGTGCTATTTCAACAGCAGATGTTGCGGCACTGTCATAACCCGTTGTGCAATAGTTTTGCAAAAACTTTTCAGTTGCCTGGATTTCCGTTTCCATTGTATGAAGGGAGACTCCATACGATTGAAGAATCTTGCTTGCTTTATTGACTTGGAATAGGATATCATACCAAATAAACACCGACAAAAGAAAACTCCATTTTGATAAATGAGCTATCAACGATTTTGTTTCTGAGGCAGCTCTTCCATCTTTTCTTTCTATGGAAATGGCTTCCAAGTCTTTCAGTGCCAGCAACACCTCTTTTAAATTGTATCGAAGAGGTTTGATGCATTTAATTCTGCTTTCCCAACGAGTATCAGATTGTGACTTTATGGACAGCTCCACATGTTTCTTCAAAATTTCCCAACGCTGAGCAGAGGAAGAAAACAGCACATACAACCTTGTAAGTACTCCAAAAAATGTCAATGCTTCCGTCGATCAATTAGCACTGTCAACAACAACTAAGTTAAGGGTATGGTTTGCACAGGGCACGTAAACAGCTTTGGGATTGATGTCTAGCATTCTTGCTTGGACCCCAGAATGTTTTCCTTTCATGTTAGCACCATTATCATATGACTGACCTCGACAATCAGACAATTCGAGTTGCAGTTCGGTCGCTTTTTCTAAGAAAGCGTCCAACAAGCCTTTCCCAGTACTGTCACTTATTCTCAAGTAGCCAAAAAATGTTTCTTTAACAACAGCAGCTTCTTCATTACATAGTACAAAACGGAGAATGACAGACATTTGTTCATGATGTCACATATCTGGAGTGCAGTCCAAAATTATAGAAAAATATTTTGCCAATTTCAATTGCTGTAAATTTTCTTTTTCAACTTCTGTCGCTAGCAATTCAATTAGTTCATTTTGTATGGTAGGACTCAAATAGTGATCTTTAGTGTTTTTATTCTTGATTCTGTCTTGAAGCTCTTTTAGGATCGGATCTCTTCTTGCCAAAAGCTCAAATATACCCAGAAAATTTCCATTGTGAGGAGATCCTAAAACTTCTTCAGATCCTCTAAAAGCAAGATTCCTTTCCGATAGAAACAAGGCAATGTCGATAAGTCTCTCTAAAACATTTCTCCAAAAACGTCTTTCATTGAAAAAATATTCATCTCGCGTTTGTCGATAGTGGATGAATTTCTTATCCCTTCAGCTAGCAACATCCATTGACTGCAGCATTCTTGGTGGGAAATGCCGTTTTCATGGTCTTTCAGTTTTTTCGAAAAACCCTCCCATGTATTTATACCACTACAAAAGGGGCTTAGTGTTTTTCCAAATAGCTTACAACAAAAGCAAAAAACTTGATCTGATTCCCCAGAATAAACTAGCCACGACCGTGAAACACTTTCACCATTAGGTAACACACGTTTATAATGGTTGGAGGAAAAACGTCGCCTTGGAGTTGTGTTATTATATGGAAAATTCATTATTAGTTGATGTGGTCCACGCTTTACTATATCACATCGTTGAGCATCAGAAATACTTTTAGGCCATTTACATGGGTCATCAGGGATAGGGGTAAATTGAGATTCAGTTATTTTTGATATTGAAGGTTGCGTATTGGCAGGTAAATCACAACTTACATTTTCTGGAAATTCACAATCACTTTGATGCTGATCGTCATAGTCTTCTTTTTCTTGTACACTATATAGTTTTCTTCATCCCTCTCGGTACTAGTGCCAGGTCTACTCTGCTCAGTAATCTTGAAAAAATCTGTCATCTTGGGCAATTTCGCTACAGCATCTCGAGCAGTGGCTGCTTCTTTTCTCTTTTGATTACCACTTTTTGAACGTTTCATTCTATACAATGTCAATAAAATACTTTATCTGCACTCTGCAGTGTATATATATTGTCCCGGTATTTCTAGCCAAACAGAATTCCAGACCATTCTATGATTGTTGCGTAACAACGGCATTGTTACGTCAATCGAATATTCAAGATTCTACCAGAAAATCAATCGAAATATTCTAGATTCTGCGAGATAAAATGACGTTGCATTCACTTATGATGTCACAAGCCAATTTCTTCCTACAGTTTAAATCGGTTGTAAACAAGTCTGCTGAACTGAAAATAGTCACGTAGCCAAAAAGCAATTTCAGACTAACTTGGGCCCCCAAAGTTGGCCTGGGCCCCCCCCAATTGGGGGGTTTGGGGGGCGGCTGCTACGTCTCTGTGAGTGCATTCTTGCTTTGATAATAACTGTGGAAAAACTCCGCTGTTTTTGCTGAAATTGTACCGAAAGCATTATGACATCACTTAGCATTACGACGAATAACGTTTTAATGGGAAAGTATTACCAAGAAGAAACAAAAGAGCAAGTCTGAAAAACAAATCGCTTGTTGCAATGCCAATAAAGCCTAAATTGTTGTAGAAGTTTACATTGGAGGCATCTTTTCATTACCTCCCATAAACGCATTCAATCGCATTTTTGTGGTGATTTTTTGAGAAAATAAGAAAACAAAGTTGTTAAAAATTTTTACTATGACGTCGTCTTACCATCTAAAAGAGTAGATGTTAATAAGCTAGTTGCCAGCTTTTGAGTGCATTAAAAATTGCTTTCCTGTGTCAAAAATGCGGATTGAAGAAAATTGTTACCGCAGAAGAAAAAAAAAATGTTTGTTGACCAACTCAAAAAATTTTTAACGATAGAAAAGATTGGATCGAACTCAATATTTGAACCTGCAATAGTTTTGAGATATTGGAAAAATCAGTGTTTCGTGGCAGGGAGTCCTAGTCCAGCCATGGTACCTGATGATGATCTTTCTTTATAACAATATCATGACGTTACTATCCCCCTTATGACACCCACCTGAGGCAGTGACTAATCGTTCCAAGTTTCATGTTTGTTCGCGCAGTAGTTTCAGAGAAGTTAAATTGTACATAGATACCGAAAAAACGCTGCTGTTATATTCGATTGTTCTAATGCTTGTGCTTAAAAACATAAACAAGAACTGAACTCTCGACACTCCTCTCCCGCCTCTTTGAATGCCAACCGGGAGTACCCCGCCTATACCGCCTTAAATTCCAACATAGTTTTCTCCACCGCACAACAGTTGCCTTAAGTAATACCACTGCTGCCCGACTGGAAACAAGACAACGCCAATCTGATTATTTGCCTTGAGCCATCAAAGAATCTATCTTCTGGACCTCAAGCAAGCTGGTTTGACTGGAAAACCTTGAATGCACACAGGACAGGTGTGGCCTAGGACGTTGCAAAGTAACTTTGGCTCGCTGAACAGGCATTGATAAAGATAATAGCATATGTAACTAAGGAAAAACTCGAACGCATATGATGGCATATCTTTTGCAATGCTCCTTGTACAGACATACGATCAAAGAAGACCGATTTTCATTCTATGATTAAAGAAAAGGATGCGTGGAAAACTGAAAAGGAACTGTTGGAGCCGGACACAACAAAAGAAGAAAAAGATTAGATTGTTTAGCTTATGCGTCTATTGTAGGAAAATAGGGTCCTGCCAACGACTTTGGCTCACCTGGTACAGGAATAATGCTTTGGTACAGAATTTTAATGTAGCTTTGAAAAAAGCTGTTTGAGCCACAAGCTTTTCGTGACGTTCTTATCAGTGGCAATTTCGCGTCAAAAGGAAAAATCTAGAGTGAGTAAGTGTTTAATGTGGTTAATTTAGACGTTAGGCAATTAAGACAAGCCAATGATAGCGCTAGTATTGTAAAGCGCTCCAAAGAAAGATTTTGCAATAGTGAAATGCTAAAGAAAGCACAGCAAGGGACCAAATAAGAACGCCGCGATTATCGAAGAGTTTGAGAGTGTAAACAAAGTTTGTGGAGAACTTGGAAAAAGAAGTTAAGACCGTCGTGGAAAGCTGCTATGGTTCCGTCAGCACCCACTTGGTCTTTACGTCTAAGCGCATGCTGCCTGTGGCCAGCAAAAATGTTCTAACTACCACTCAGAAAAGTTCTTTCATATATGAATATAAGTGCCACTGTGATAGTCGGTACATAGGGCGAACATCTCAACGGCTACAGGATCGCATCAAGCAATATGTTCCGCAATGGCTAAGACAACAATTGACCCGTCCACGCCGATCTCAACCACACAGATCGTGCAAACGAAACGACACCAAACCGGATTGTGACTCTGCCATTGGTCAACATCTTTTAGAAAATGATCAATGTGCATTAAACTATGATAACAAGCGGTTTTCAATCTTCGCCACAGAAAGCATCTCTTTCCACCTTGATCTTTTAGAGGCTGCTTATATCACGACCAGGCGCCCGGTTTTATGCAGACAGAAAGAGTTTGTTTACGCTCTCTTACTTTTTCGATAATCGCGGCATTTGGCCTCCTGCTGTGCTTTCCCTAACTTTCGCTATTGCGAAATCTTTCTTTGGCGCGCTTTACAATAATAGCGCTACCATTGGCTCGTCTTTATTGCCTCACGTCCAAATTAACCACATAAAACACTTACTCACTCTAGATTTTCCCTGTTGGACACGATTTTGCCACTGATGAAAGCGTCACGAAAAGCTTATGGCTCAAACAGCTTTTTTCAAAGCTACATTAAAATTCTGCACCACCAACATGATTTTCACTAATTTCGTTAAGGAAACCACGTGGCAGATGAACTAACCAAACAGAGTAAACTACTTTGGTCATTCACATTCCCTGGTAGCTTCTCACCCATCACCTCTTCTATTTATCATCTTTTCTCCTACTGGAGGCGTACTGTCTTTACGACATGTTTTATCATAACATCATGTTCTCATCATTTCGACTGAAGAACTTGCTTTTCCCCGTCTTTTTTCCTAGGTCCTTACGCGCCTTCGTTGCAACAAACGCTGCCTTGTTTTGATTACTTATCTCACCAGAATTCGCGAAATTAAAACCTTGTTGCTACTCCGGCAGTCATCCAACTTAAGACACTTCTCGTCTCATTTTCTCCTGCCCTGTACTAAGACTTTATTACGCCGCTTTGTTTTAGAAACCAAGCCTCTTTTTATAACTTCTTGTCGAGGTTTTGTGGAATTACCTGGTTTGTTAGGTACCAAAAACTTCCTGTACCCTTATCCCGAGGAAAAAATAGGGTAGCAACAAAACAGCTTCTTCTTAATGGCTTTGTTACCAACCGGTCGATCGCAAATTATTATGTTGTCTTCCAGCCGATCTTAATTAAAGAAAAGTTGGCTTACCCTAGCTTACCGTATATAGTCATGTATGTAAATTGAATAATTCCGATTTTGATGCTGTAGCAAATAAAAAAACTGAGGCCCAAAGAAGCCAAAGTAAGAAAAATAGAAAAATCAACATCATACTGTGTTAAAATACACCTTCCGACATCAAAAAAAGTTTGGTATTTCACTAGAAAATATTTTGGTATCGATAGTGAATTTCAAAAATTTTGGGGAGCCACAGGCCCACAGCCATCTTTGCTCCCATGGTTTAGCCTATGGTAGTAAAAAACATTAAACTTTTCACTAATCGTATATTCCTATTAGTTGTTTTTTGAATAAACCATAACGTTTTATTGTGCATTAAATCACTGGAAGCAAATCCACGGGAGTAAAGAGAGTTGAACTTTCTACTCCTCGTATACTACTGATACTTATTTTTCGAACAAACTACTGTATGTTGTTTGTGCATTTGTTTCAGTTCCATTAGTTTCTTTGGAAACAAAAGAACTTATCATCGTAGGCTAATTCAGTGCAATGAAATCGAAACTGACTGAATTACCTTTCATAAGACAACGAAATAGATTACATTACCCATAATCACATGGTAGCATGACGACAGCAAGCAGGGTTTGATTAAGGAGGGTAATGGAGTGCCCGCGCATGGGAACCAGTGGTGTAAAAAGGGCCCTTGAAATCGAGATGATAACCTCGTTGTTTACAGAATCTCACAAAATGGGAAAATTTTGGGATTCTGTAAACACCGCAAACCAGCTTGCCTGATGACCAGAAGACAGATTCTTTGATGGCACAAAGCAAACGTTTACTGGCGTTGTCTTGTTTCCAGGAGCCCAGTCGGGCAAAAGTAGCACTACCTTGGAGAACTTATCTGTTATGGAGAAAACTACGTCGGGGTTTCTAGCGGCGCACTACTGGTTGATAGTCAAAGAACGAGAGTCGGGAGTTTAGTTCTTGTTAATATTTTTGAGCTCAAGCATTGAAACGCGTCCAGGGATGGCTTTGTAAATTTGAAAATATCTCTCAATAGCATTGCTTCTTTCGGAAGCCTCGCGCCTTCAGCACTCGCTTTGTTGTTTTTTTCTTGCTTATAAGACGCTCTCTATCGATTGTAACCACTTGGAACTAGCAATGTAATATCGCTCGCTACATATGAATCCCCCAAGCTTAATACCCAGGCCAGGAGCATTGGGACCGTTCATGTTAGCAAATTCATCGTTCGGTGAAACGCCCGTTCCGGTGTGCTCCTGCGGTACGGGGGCCCTGTTGGTGGCTCGAGCACTGTGATCGCGCAAACCCTGCCGAAGAACTGTGTGGGGGAACCTCCGCGTGTGATTGTTGAGTAGTATCTGGCGCTAGTTGCGTCGCTTATCGGGTCACGCTATATAACACACTAGTTATTTCCCGTGCGGTGTGTTAGTTGTCGGAATCGGTAGCTATGCTCGAAGTGGAATTGGCGAAGTAGTTGATCTCTTGGCGGCCGTGCATTATATAAGCCGCGGTGCAGCCATTTGGGACCCACCAAAATCAGTTAAGCGCCCTTTTAACGTTACGCGCGCATTGTATTCTTAAACGTCAATGCTAATGCGACACGTCTGTGGGATTCGAACCCGCGTTTTTCGAACTGACCTCCTCGGGCGCCGAGCTTTGCTGCCGCGCACCACGTACTGCCAGCCATGCTTTGGGGCACCGCATTTGGCTTGTGGCCTTTGGAAAACTTTTTCAAGCCTAATCACTGCTTGTGTGATCACTGATCAGCTTTACATGAGGATATCAGTTTTGGTCCATGGTTGAGCGGCTAGCGGTGCGTCAAAACGAACCTCGTTCAAAAGTAAAGGGCACGTAAGTCTTGTGCGTTGTATTAGTTTGTTTTATAAAAGTAAACATTAATGCTAAATGGGGAACTCTTAGTCCTTGGCAAGCCCTGCTGATGAGTGCAAAAGGACGAAACGCGTTCAGGGATGGCTTTGTAAGCGAATACTTTTTTGCGGTCAATAACGTACAAAATACTTATTTGGTACATATTATATGGAAAAAAGTGGATGTTCGGACGAAAACGTATAGTTGTTTTGTGCGAAACCATACATACCCAAGCGGATGAAAATTTCCATACAAAAATCCATAAGAGGAAAAGACGTGCAAAAACCATACAAAAACGTAGGCCTATACAATGTACAACCACCTTCAATACTAAGCATAAAACAATTAGCCCACTTAAAACTGACATCGACGTCACAATAGATTAATTTACGTAATTTATGGAACGAAGTCAAATGCTGTAACTTTAATGTGACAGCATGATGGCAGGGGTAGCACTACAGATAAACTTGAAAATTATATTTTACGCTATCTCTGAGGCAATCCGTTAAAACGGTGTTTCCTTGGCCGAAAAGTATTTGAATTCACTTTTTAAACATGAGAATATTTAATAGATTTCCAAACTACGGTAAATACTTAATGGTACCAAAAATTGAGTGCGCTTAAGCATATGCTAACGAGTAAAGAGCCGTCTTTGATTATTTACTGTCAGGTATGGGCAAACGTAATGCAGTGCGACAAAAAGTATCATTTAAACAGCAAATGAAAATGGCAGAAAAATCGGCGTAGCATGCCTTGGGCCTCGGCCTGATTTGCAGTTTGGAAATGCAAAACATGTAATTTCTTTAGAATATTGTTTCGTAAAAGTGACTTCACAATCCTATCGTGATCGCCTCGAGCAAAGATCAACATGGTTATTATATTTAATTTAGCAATGATTGTAAAAATCGCAAAAGAAAGAGAAAGCCGTGGCAAAGTTACATAACTGTCACATCTAGCCTATTTTGGTGTTAGAAACTTGTGAAAATTAATGCTGGTCAAACTGAATCAAAATGAAAGCGACAGGGAGAGCGGATTGTATTTGGAAAGGCAAAACCCAGTGGGGATATAAGCCTGCAAGTTACCGCAAATTTGGAGAGCATTGCAGCAAGATTTATTCAGACAAAGCCTAAACGGTAATAAGGTAAAAGAACTGGAGGTGCAATCCCCCAAAACTGAGCATCTTCTTTTGAGAAATAGCATCTTTCTGTGCCTCGAAAAAATATTTCTCTCTCTACTAGATCACTATATCCTGGTCTCGCTCGATTCTCCCACCTCAAAACTAATTGTTGGTTCAAATAATCTAAAGCTTAATACTTTAATTTTATTAGATGCTGCATTAACCCATTAAAAATATTTAAGTATTTTTCAGTTCGATTATTATTTTGGTGTTTCCGTTCCACAAGTCAATGCACTATAAATAAACAACTGCTACGCTAACAATCACAATACAAGTAAAAATTACACCAGGAAAAACTTATCAAAAGTTAGTAGGCTAATACAAAAACATGGATAGGATCAGGCACAATTGCATCACTAGCTGGAGCAGTTTCATCGGCCAACAAAACCGTAAAGCGAAAGCTAGGCCTATTTCAAGACTTGGTGCTCTCCCGTTTGTAATTATATTTGTGACATAACGTCCCTGCCTACGGCTTTATGCTTTGTTTTATGCATAAACGTGACCACGTGTACGGATAAAACAGAGCATAAAGCCTTAGGCAGAGACAGTGACCATGCCTTCTCTCCAGGGGTGTACTGCTAAAAATGGATATGAGGAAACGCACAATTTTTAAATGATATAGCCAAGTTTAAGAGCCTCGCAAAATTGGCCATTTTCATCAGTAGAGGAGACTCACGTGATTTGAGCTGTCCAATTGGAGGCATGCACCATATATTAAGGCAGTGGTTCTCAAACTGTGCGTCGCGACGCCCCGGTGCGTCGTTTCAATTTTCCAAGGGCGTCGCGGGATAATTTGGTTTTGTGTCATTAAATCTAGGTTTTATTGCGTCAAAAGAACTCTGATGGTAGATTCCATTTTTACTTTCTTCTGACATTCATAATCAATTGTATTTTCGCAATAGCGTTTTTAATACACTGTTGTAATTGTTGACTTGTGATTCATGAATAAAATTGCAGAAGTTTAACTTAAATGACGAAAAATATATAAAGAATAAAGCATTCAGTTGCATGTTGGACGAAAACAGGAAAGATGAGTTACAAACTTTGAAGAGCGTAATTTTACGATTGAAGATGGCAGGCCAATCCAAAATCTCGGGAGCATAAGAACACTTATTTGTGCGGATTATGGGTCACATATATTTTGCAGTACGGCAAACTAAATCTTAGGATGCTGTTTGGTGCGTCGCAAAGTCTCGTAAGCTTTTTTAAATGCGTCGCATCGAAAAAAGTTTGAGAACCACTGTATTAAGGGACAGCGATGTCAGAAGCACGGCGTTACAACCAAAATGTTTTGCAATGAAAGTCATTCCAATTTTTCTAGTTTGACAGAAATAAACACTTTGACATCATGCAAAATTGCAAAAAATATGCTTTTCAGAAGGCAGCATGATGTAAGCTATAATGTTTCATTTAGTCGACGAAAATAGTGGCAAGATGGTAGCAGGGAGCATATTAAACATTTGGTTATATAAAAAACAGGGCGTTGGAAACAAAGAGTAGCTAATTAATAAAAATACAAAATTTTTGTAGAAAATGACGGATCGGGACAAGCCCTAAGATCAACTGATCCCATCAGCTGCTTTTATTACGGTATCCGCTTTAAATTACTGTAAATTATTATGTGTAAAAAAAGTTAACGCAGATTACGTAATATTTATCATCACCAACTGTCTCTCGTCCCCTCCTATTTTTTTCTTTCTGATGCCTTTTCTCAGCTTCTGTGAGGTCACCGTGTCCTCCCCTGTTGTCCTTCTTTCCCTATTTTAGAAGGCTAATAACTAGATACAGAGTGAGATTATTCCTTGTCAGCAGCAATTAGTAAACCTTAGCATCCACCCACAGGATCATGCTCTATCATTTTTCTTTTTTGGAGTTTGAGTCTTGTTTCTTTTTTAAATCTTCAAACGAGCGCTTATTTTTCCTTTCTGCTCTGGCTGTGACTCTAAATCAAAGAGAAATTGTGTGACCTTGATCGCCTAGATTGTTTATGATCTTATGATTTGCACTGTTCCCTTTGTTCCGGGTTGCGAATTCGGACTTGAACTCGAAGAAATCAGCGGCCAAACCCGAACTTGCCCTCCAAAACTAAAAATTCCTAAACTCGAAAAACATAGATCAAGTTTGAGTTCATTAATTGAGTTATTTTGAAAGAAGAATTGTAAAAAATATTTGTGGTAACATAGGTCTTAAGACCGTTTTCTCGAGATCTTGGCCTTGGTTTTGCTCTTGACCAGGCCTGCGTGCTTGAACTCGATAAACTTGGTCTTTTTTGCCGAACTCAAACTCAAACTCAAAATATTGAAAATGAAGAACTCTAATTTGGGCTAGCAAGTCTTTTATTAACTCGAACTTGAACTGAAACACAAATAAAAATTCATCAAGTTCGCAGCCCTGCTTTGTCCCTTTACTTTCGGCAATGAAGACTCTGGCATTCTTGCCAATTGCTTACTCTCTGGCACTGAAGTCACTCAATTCTTTCAGTTGGCTAGTTTGCTCCAGCTGAGCTATTTTTCATGTTGTTGTTGTTGTTGTTTTTGTTGTTAATACCCGATCCCTTCCCAGGGGTGGGGGCATGGCACAAGACTATGGAGCGCCAGAAGCCCGCTCACTCCCCAGATCTGGACCAGAGGTTGTAGAGAGACAGAAAGTCACCAAAGAGCGAGCGGTGCAGAATCCGACGCTGGAAAGTGCGGAATGAGATGAGATGTGTCCTAAATCGGACAACCGCTGGCGCTGCATAAAGGATCATCTATTCTGCCAATTTTTGAGAGATAAGAGTTTAATAGAAGACTGTGTCCATTGCAGCGAAGACGAGGGAGGATACTGCGAGCGCGGCGAGGAAGTACAGGTTTTTCAGTGGATACCGAGGGACCTTGTGTGTTAACGAATTTAGATGAGACAATACAGCTTCAGTCTGAAAAAAGAGAATAACGGATACGAGAGATAAAAGGAAATAGACTGCAAGGAACTGCAGAAGGTAGGAGTAGCGCACCCGGCCTGGCCAGCTCATCAGCCGCGTTGTTCTCCGGAAGAAATGAGTGTCCGGGACCGATTGTAGTCTAATAGTAGAGGGGGAGAGAAAAGAGAGTTCTTTCCAAATGTGGCAGATTTCGAGGTAAAACGAAAGATGAACGAGACAAAAGTGTGTCGAGGACAGAGCGAGAGTCTGGAAGGAGAAATGGCAGACTTGTTGGTGATGCAAAGACGGGCGGAGAGCTTGCAGAATGGCGCGGGCTTGAGCGGAAAAACTTGAGGCAACTGGAGCAGCTGAAAAATCAAGGGTGGCCATAGCATCACAAAGTGATCAGTTGGCAAGGACGCCAGAGCCACCTTTGCGAAAACAAAAAGGATCAGGCCAATCAGTCCAGATTATCAGGTTATGAGATGGGAGAGAGTCAAGGTGAGCGAGATCTGCACTTTGGCAAGAAAAAGAAGGTTCAGAGCGGCAGCATTGAAAGGAAAGAGTTGGGTCCACAGTGCAGGAAAATGGTTTCCAAGAAGAAGATGGAAAGCGCGCAAACAGAACCTCCCTAGGTGAAGTAGCGCAAGATATTAGCAGATGTGTGGATTGAAAAATTTTTTAGGAGGATCTGGAGAGCCTGGGTTTTACTCCAAGTCTGGCTAAACCTGAAATGGCAAAACAGGTTGGGAGACGAAGAGCCGGCTCATTACATGACTGAGCGAAATGAGTCAGAGTGTCTCGTTGGGGCGGTAGAGACGTCTAGAAGAGGAGAATTGATATAGGAGAGGACAAAAGCCATCCGGTAAAAGCGCGACTAGCCGCTCGGTGAAGGCCTTGCAATTTGGAAACGTTGGTAACGCTAAAAAAAGGAAACCATCCGGGTGAAGCATACGTGAGTAGGGGCTGAAGAATAGCTTAGTACAACGGAGAGATGGACTCCTCAAAGGGACCCTATGAGGAAGCAGAGATACAACGTTAAACCTTCAGACGAAGGAAAAACTTGATCTTTAGCGAAGATGCATGTTTTGAAAGGAAAGAGTGTGGTCGAAGATAAGCTCAAGGAAAGTTGAAGTGGCGGAGAAGAGAATTGATAAGAGGAGGTGGGGCTGGAGATTAGTTTGATGGAAATCCACTAAAAAGGAGGCCTCACATTTGTTGGGATTGAGAGGAAACCACCAGTACTCAGACTAGCGTTCCAGTCGAATTAGAGCCCTTTGTGTAGCTTCCATCGCAGCAGGGACAGAGGGGGAGGAGAACTAAATAGCCAGACTGCCAGCATCAAGAGAACAGTTGACAGAAGAAGCCAGAGAAGCAGGAAGATTATTGATGAAAAGAGGGAAAGTACAGAGTTAAAAACGGATTCTTGTGAAACACCTCGACAGATTCAAAAGGAGGGTTTTTTGTGATTTCGTAAAACCACGCAGAAAGTCAGAAAGAAAAGATTAAATCCAACGAGCAAGGCAGGAAGAGAGGCCAGCCAAAATACGTTTGTAAAAAAATCGGGATGCCAGATAGAGCCAAAGCCTTAGAGAAGACAATCGTACCAAGAATCGTCCGAGATCCCGGGCTGGGTTTGTTAAATCTATCCAAAAAGGACCAAAAAAGCACCAGAATTTGATTAAGGGAAGACCACCCAGGGAGGAAACCGGCATGGCGGGGAAAGAGAATGTAGTTAGACTCCAGAGAAAAGAGTAGACGCAATGGAATGATGCGTTCAAACAGCTTTGAAACGTAGGAGGTGAGTATGATATCCCGAAAGAAAGCAGGAGAGTCGAGAGGCTTTTCCATCTTACAGATGGAAATAATAGAAGATATTTTCCAGATGGAAGAAAAGGAAGGTAAAGACCAGGAAAGATTGAAAATGTGTAGAAGAAAATCCATGCCAGAGCGAGGAAGGTGCTTTGACATGGGATTGGCGACTTTGACTGGTCGAGTAGCAGTTGACGAGGAGAGATTTTAAGCAGCTGCGAGAAATTCAGAGGGGGAGAAGGAATAGGAATGAGACTCTTCGGGGCACGTGGCCCATCGGAGATCAGGTAGGTAGCCTCTGGTTCGACTACGCAGGGCTTTGGCTGGAAAACAGAAAAGTGAGATCTCAGGAAGTCGGCGTTGACCAATTCCAATTTCCTGGGTGAAGAACAGTTGGAAAAGTTAGGAAAGGAGGGAGAAAACCAGCGACAGAACGAGGGATAGAAGTGACTGATGTAGGATCAGATTTAGAAGAGAGAGAGACGAACATGTCTCCTGCTGCCATGCCTCAGCTTTGGCTTTGGTGATTACAGATGAGGCATTTCGGGAAGCGGAGATGTAAGCCTGACGATCTTCATCACTTCTATGAGCAACAGCGAAAGCCTTGTCTTTCGCTAACTGCATGATGTGGAAGATGCACACCAGGCTTGAGGTTGGCATTTGACGGGGCCGAAAGGAATGGAAAATTTGGCTACATCAATGCCAAGTAAGTAAAGAGAGCAACAGCAGCGAAAGAGAAAGAGAGGAGTATTCCTCCGCAAAAGGACAATGTGAGTCAAAGTAAGAGGCAGAGTTGTCTCAAAGAGCTTTTTAAAAATTGAAGGAAGGTGGCTGCTTGTTAGGGTGGAAGAGCGGAGAAAGAGGGACAGTTGGATTTTGGGAGATGATCAAAACCCAGGTGCAAAAGAGGAAGGAGCAAAAACGATGTCAGAAGAGGGGAGGAGTAAAGATTTCCAGAGGAGCGATGGAGAAGAATACGCTTTCCCCACGAGGATTGGAAGTACCTTTTGAGTCTCAGAGAAGATGATGGCAATCGAAGTCCCGCAGAACAAAGAGCTGTCTGGAGGAGGGAAAAATGGAGGGGGAGAAGCGGTCGTTTTTACTATCTGTCGAAGAAAAGCGAATAGGGGGAGCATAAACATTAAAGAAAAGATCAAAGAAGAGTTATTTGGTGAGATGTTGACCCCAACATAATTGGAGTAGAGGCAAGCGAAAAGATATATGAGCTAAAAGAGCTCAGAGAAGGATAGGCCCTACCTGACGAAAATGATGACACCATTGCTGGCGTGCCTGTCACCAGGAGAAAGAATACCAGACCGGTAGTGAGTGAGATCAGATCGCAGAACAGAGTATCCAGGGATACGGAAAGAGAAAGACGAGTTAAGATTGGATCCTGGATGCAGATTAGGTCTACAAGATAAAGCGAGATAAAGTGGAGAAGTTCATCGCTTCTGGTTTGAGAATCTCCGGCATTTCACTGAAGAACTCCGAGTGAGTCAGAGTGGGAAGAGGAAGCATTAGGTGTAGAAGAACAATCAGAAACATAAGAGAGTGGGAAAAGTGCAGAGAGAGGGACTACGAAATGGGCGGAAGGAGAATAGGAAGTTTGTAGACGAGGGTGGTGTGGGCACGCGGCATTGGCAAAGGGGGCCAGAAGGGCCAGATTTAACAGTGGAGGTATACGTGCTGGGGGTCCCAAAAGAAAAGAAATCACAGTGTTGGAAGCTTTGGGGCCCCCAGGAAAAGCAGAGACATCAAGTAGGACAGCTCCATGAAAGAAAGCGGCCTAGAGCATTGAACTCGGAGAAGGAAAGCAGTGAGAACTTTAGATGGAATTAGAGCAGATGCAGCTTTACATCGACCTACCCCTCCAGGTCACATTTTCAGCACCCACTGAGCATGGAAAGACGAGGCCAGGAAAAGGGTGAACGTTGCCATTCAGTTGCAGAGTAAAAATACGGGCAAGAAAGAGACAGGAGAAAAGAAGAGACAAATTTTAAAGAGATTATGAACGCTTCCCTTCTGCGGTCGTTTAGTGGAGAGCACGGCAAAAAAAACGATTGAATGTTGAGAGTGCCCGCGGTAACTGGGACCTTTGGGAAAGCTAACAGCCATTTTGACCCAGTACAAAGGGGGTCGGGAACCGCACCACCAAGTTGAGGCGGCTGTTGATTGGTGCAGTCTTCAAGCTCTTCGGTAACTTAAGCAACACCAATAATTCTGTCACCTTCCTTCTCTTTTGATGAGACTCTCGCTTTTTCCTTGCTGCGTGTTCATTTTTTCTTCGTGCCACACATTATGGCACTTACAATAAGAACTCATCACTTTTTCTTCTTCCTCTATTTTTGATCTGGAATGTGACCATGGCCAATCAATTCTAAGTAAATGGCCTGGCAAGTAAATGAGCAGATTTAATCTTTTACAACCTAAATCTTAGTGTTCACCATTATTGTCTTTCGTACTGGAATACAACATTTGATCAAAATTTTTTGGAGTCGCAGGCTCCCTTAGTGTCCACAGAGAAAGTTACATTTCCTCGTTACGATCGCTGTGTCCGCTTTTGCCTTTTATGCTGCAAGAGCCTCAAGTTCCGCTAAATGATTATTTACCGAGATTTGAGACTGCTTTGTGCAGCGCTTGCTTTCACACGACAAGAGACAATAATTTAAGTTAATGATAATGATACTGTTAAAAAGTTATTTAAGTTTTTGAACACATTAATAACAGAGAGTTTGGGAGCAGCAAAGTAACCTCACAATCTTAGAGTTAACAGTGCAACAACACATGCTTTATTGCGGTCCGTGCAACCATAGTATGAACCATAAACAAGAAATTCAATGCAAATGTCAATTCCGCTGGGCCATATAGACTCTCAACGCTGTACTCACTTTGGCTGCTCGTTCCTTTTATTCGACTTTGTACCAGGCCATGCGGAGTTGCATTGCTCCTGTAGTTTCATGATCTTCCATTATGTCCCAATTCTGAGAAAATAGTGAGGTCATAAAAGCAGTGATGGAGATATGCTTAGTCTTCGGGATATATCACTTCGCGTTGGCAAAGGTACAGAGCACTAATAATTCAAAAGTATATCACGTAAGAGTAAGTGATGATGTGGTTAAGTTGATCTTGGAAACACATTTATTAAAACAAAGCGGTGGGACTAGGATTTGATGAAATACACAGCATTATTGCCCACCAGGAAAGGGACGAGCGCTTTTTTCCGAAAATTGACCTAATACTTCCTTTCAATGCCCTGTCTGCCACTATTTGGAGGGACAGCCCGAAGAAACAAACGATGTTATTTCAACTTTGACTTTAAAAACTTCAATGTATGATGACTTGACTTTTAGAAAGCCAGGTAGTTTCTCTGCGTGGCTTTCAGTTGTTTGCTGGCACTTAGTTGATAAGAAAAAGTATTAACTTAATTTACTGATGGTGGCTCAACTTAACTTCATCTCAAAATCTTTGGCTCCTATTACTTACACCGTAAATATCTCACCTCGTGTAGTGGGCAAGTTGCGCCATTTCTATTTTTTTACCTAAACTTTTCTCACTTTTTCATTCATCGGCTGCAAGCAAATTTACGCAGCCAGTATAAAAAGCAAGCTCGTGTCTACATTTCACATGATGTTGGGAATGAAAACGTTAGTATGCCACAGAATATGATCACTTGGGCCATTTTTTTGACCTAAAAAAATAGATTTTTGACTTTATTTTAGCAAAATTTTGACTTTATTTTGACCTAACCGCTTTCGCCTATTATTTATGTCTTGTTGCAATTTTTTGATTAAAAATGTTTTATAATCCGCAATTGACGTAAGTTTTTAAAGAAGAAGGTAGCCTACTTTAAACATTTTCTCAATCACTCAGTCTTGAAGCTAATGCAACAAAGCGACGCATGACGTCAAAACCTAGGATAACGAGCCATTGTGTGTACCGGTATCAATTAGTGTGTAATACAAAAAATGCGTTGTTATCGCTACTGTACTGTACATTAACAGTCTGTCTATGATGTTTTTAACGAAAGCCACACAGTATAATTACCAGGACTTTTTATTGTAATACAGCATCATATATATTTTGACGTTCTTAACATCAAAATTTCTGTCTTTTCTCAGCAATTCACTGAGCATAGAAAACGATCTCTCAACAGGTTGACAGAAGTTGGCTGGGCTTTTTGCAATAGTGCGTAGCTTGTTGGGTCAATTGTCAAGTTGGTACAGTTTATTATTGTTTCTAAATTAGAGTTGGATAGTCATTTTTTATTGTAAGTTTTAATTGCGCACGGATCATCATCGAATTGCATATTCTTTAGCAGTCCGTATGCTTCGGTTATTGTGCAGGCACTTCCTTCTAAGAACTCTACGTTGGCTGCTAGAGTCCGATATTGATTTATTTTAACCAAGTCCGGCACCAAATCTTCCACATTGATAGCGTCTTTTGCTCTGCTGACTAAGAGGCCTGCACTTGTCCAATTGTTGACAATGGTACGAACAGCTGGAAGGTTCTCACTGTAATATAAGGCAACTCAAGCCAAGTTGCCCATCTTGCATAGGCGTAGGAAGTGGGGGTCTGGGGGGCACTGGCCCCCCTGCTTGTCAAAATGCATTGATTTCGCGACAAAATTTCGGGAAATTTTTGATTTTTCGGGTAGTTTGAGTAAGTGTTTTTATATTTTCTAATCCTTTTACTTTCAATCATTACTAAGTACAATTTCAACCATTTTGCTGCAACTTTAGACCCTTATAATGCACCATACTATAACCTAAAATTTGTGATTGTATATGTTTTTGAGCAAATCATAGGTAATGTCTTTGGGTGTCGTCCTATGAATCAAATTCCCTTTTTCTTTGTTGCTTACTGCACCCGTCATCTAGTAAGTTACACTTTTATAGCTTAAATTTGTGATTTTTGGGCATCATACAAGAGCAATTATGATTACTTTACTGCTGGTACTGGCAGGCTAAACTGCTATTTGCTAAATCAATTCGTAATAGACATTTTTGATGCTTTTGTGACAATTCAAGCATTTTTAAAGTTTTGGGCAATTACCATTGCTATACTGCAGGTTCCTAGCAGGTTAAACTAATTGAATCAAAAGAGATATTTTTGATTTTATAACTATTTGGGCAATTTAGATAATTTTGGGCAATTGAACTTTTAGCTTAATTTAAATGGCATTTAGTACCAGTAGGTTATTAGCTTAAGCAATAGAAAACTTTTTTTTGAAAGAAAAAGTAGCCAAAGCAGTATATGCTCAGCTATTGAACTTGAGAACAGTATCTAGTTGCATTGATCAGTAGTCTATTTGTTTTATTACTAATAATTTTAAGTCAATGTAACTGCCAGTCTGCAAGACAAGAATAGCTAGCTATTTTCACACCATCTTAGTCGTTTTTTTGTCTAAACAAAAATAAAGAAGTTTGGCTTTTTATTTATCCTACTAAATGCTATTATTCTTTTTGGTCTTTGAAGCTAAAAGATAGATTGTGATATTTTGTATTTTATAGGTAGAAAGTTTTGGCACCGGATCTTGATTTAGTGCTTTTTGCAATGCATTGCAGAAGACTGCATAGAAAGAAAATTAAATGTACTGCATGCAATAAAGTCATATATTCAGAATACAAAGCAGATCAACTTAAAAGAAAGCAAATTTATCAGTGAAATTTGTTTCAGTCAAAGAAGATTCAGTCGATTTCCTTCAGAAAAAACTATGTTTTGCTACTGCTACAATTATTTCATCTAGTGCTTCTATAGCAGCAGATAATTCAACCTACTTAACTTCTGCAAGTTTAGCAGTAACTGGTAGTATCTCATGTGAACTAGATAAATGTGAAGAAAGTGTGTCGCCAAATAAAAATGTGTTTGAACTTACCACAGCCGCTGAAGTGCATGAAAGATTGGATGAAACTGTAGTTCAATTGAAAGATCAAGATAATGACTTGCATGAAGTTATGAATGGTGATGCTGGAGACAAAGAGGAAGATTTTGCAGCAAATTCAGAGATTTTTACTGTTTCTGCTAATTCTGAGATGGTTAAAAATGTTTCTAATGAATCTGAAGACAAAGATTATGAAACAGAGGAAGGTCATCCGGTCGATAGAGTTGAACAAAGTTTTGCAACCGCAAGTCAAAAAATTTTAACTTTTTCTGCCAATGCCGACATAGTTGAAAGTGTTACAATTGAATCTGATGATGACAACTTATCTCTTGAGCATGATTCAGAAAACACAATTTTTGTGCAAAGCTAAGTTCCAGAAAGTCATCAATGTTTACAGATGCTATCTATTACTGCTGGAATAATGTTACCCGCACTTATGAATTAAGACCTCCTTTACAAGCAATAATTCTATCTCCAAGTGCCAAACTTTATGCTGCTGGGAGTAAATGAATTGTTTGCAAAGTTCACTTTTAAAGTTAGCTGTATTTTGAGAACAACGCTATTTATGCAGTTTATATTTTACGTTGGTAAATTTATGTGCAAGCCAAGTTTAAGAAAACCAATAGTGCTTTTTATTGCTTTTCATCCTGCTAGCATGATGTTTCTTATGCATATACGTTAAGAATTTACTAGCAGTAAGTCTGGTATCAAGTACTAGTAAATTTGAAATTTAACTGTGATAGCAATTGAATTGTTTGCAAAGTTACACTTGTACAGTTAGTTGTATTTTGAGAAAAAAATGAATAAATTATTTTAATTGTATACAAGAAAGTGATAGTAAAACCCAAATTATGACTTCTTTATTAAAACGTTTTAAAAGCAAATGAACCAAAATGCATAAGGCTTAAAAAACTTAATTTAAAGCACTTTCAATTACCAGTACCACTACTAGAAATTAAAGAAGTACTGCCATATAATTTGTACAAGTGTGCAATGCAATATACACGTGTCAAATGCTACAGCGTTTCGCCAAGTATTTTGTAGTGCAGTGGACCTATTATTTATTTTTAATCTGTGATGCAAGTCTGATTGTGATTCTAAAGAATTAAATGGTAGGTACACGGAATCAAATACTTTGTAGTAACTTCTAACTAGTGTTTTATTGTTCTTTTTCTTGGAAAGTCATTCAGCAAAAAGTATTTGTTTAAAAAGAAAATGTGCAAGTTGAAAGTGTCAAAATAGTGAGAGTGAGATCAAATAATTTCAGCAACATTTCAAAAGATAAAGATAATAGTAAAGAACATTTAATGGACGCCAGTTTCCAATTGCTTTGACCTTTTATTCAGGATAATCGCTAGGGATTTTTTTAATGACTGAATAAAAATATTTGGTGAGAAAAGTATTATTATTTATTGGTCTAATACTTAGTTTTTTTGGTGTTTGGAAAAGGCATACTGGTACAATTATAGACAACTCTTTATAGAACGATTGCTATGATTACGTGAGTCAGCAGACTTATTACTGAAATACCAAAGTACTAGCTTAAAAAAATTTGCTTTATTTTGGATTCAGATTGGTGAGTTTGGTTAGATTCTTACACTAGAAATTTAGTTAAACTATATGCCAAAGTAAGTTTGAAAAGTAGAAATGGGCTTTAAAAAATGCTACCCTTAATGCTATCCTGTTTATTTGACCATTTTTTGGAAGTACCATTTTATTTCTTAATGAATTAACTTTTGCTATTAGCATCTGTGGTCCAAAATTGGTAATTTTTATTCCATTACCGTAAATAATGTGTTGAAAATTTTTTTGGGCAAAATTCAATTGCAGTGACAAATTTTTCGGGCAAAAATTTGGTGCCCCCCCAAATTGGTTTGAGCTCATACGCCCATGCCATCTTGTAATTACAGGGTCAGGAGGAGATGGCAGATCAGCATCATGAAAATCTTTCTTGCGATCTTTGTTTTTGATTTTTGCTATTATTTCATCAATATTTTTAAAATGAGCACGCACACGCATAGCGCAGTTATGTAGTAAGTGCGCAACGCAGGTGACATGCATCAAAGAAGAATATAATTCCTTTAATGTCTTTCCAGCCAAAGACATGTACCGAGCAGCATCGGTCAAGAACAATGAAAAATTCTCGCGTTTTATTTCAAGTTGTCGCAATATGTCATCCACAGTGTGAAGAATAATACTGCTATTAACATTGCTACCGCTGTCAAGTGGATGGCAATCAACGAGGAATGTCTGATTTGGGGCATCTAAGCTGCCCACAATCACACTAATATACTTTTGTTTAGCAATCTCTGCTTCATCCACAATTAAAAAAATTTTTTTGTCACGAATTAATTCTTGAATTTGTTCTTCTTTTTGGGATGCTAATTTAGCAACACATGCCCGGGCTGCAGTCTCCAAAGCCAATACTTTTCCCATTGTAGCAAACAGAGACTTTAAAGAAGGATGGTTCAGTTTATAAAGTGGGATCTCTGCAGCTAAGAATGAAGAGACAACCTGTTCCTTGAAGTTTACTTGATCGAGTTGTAAAAAGATTTGCTTACTTTGGGATTTGCTCTTGGTCTCCAATTTTCTTTGGTTTTGTTTACTTTTTCGGTGGCTTTCCACAAAAAACTTTTTGTCGCATTTGACTAACAGGTCGCAAAGGTTGTATCGCAAGTCGCAGGCAGGAGTTGCCGAAAACTCATCCGGATATTCCTGGCAAATTTGCCTAACTTTCGCTGTAGAAGATTTGGCTTGCTTAGGCATTCTTTGCTTTGCAAGCTACTACTTAAAAAGAGCGCAAAGGTTTATAGGAATAGATTAATTGTCTAGCAATTATGTGTTTATGCATCAACAACGACGATTTCATGCATAATAAGTGCTATTTCGTTCTCAATTACCGCACGCATTTTTACCATTGCAACTATTTGAAAAGTTTAAAATGAAATATAACTGCGCATAAAATTTTAATAGCCGCTCAAAAATTCAAAAAAATATAAATTTGTTCGTTTTTGTAAGGAAATTTTTGATGAGAATTTTGACAAGTTTTGACTTTATGCAAAATTTTGACTTTATTTTGACTTATAAAATCTACCAAAACAGACTCCTGAAGACCAGAAACGAACGTTAGTACACGTTTGATCATGCAACAAGGTCCTGAAAAAATTTTGACTTTATTGACTTTAGCGGACCCTAATGATCACTCATGTCTCACTAAGCTCAACTCGCCGAAGTCTTCCCTACTTCAGATTATGATGTCACAAAAATAATTACACTATCATGTTGTCAAGCTGATATGCAAGAAATGAATAGCAAATCAGAGGTGACTAGTAATGTGGGAACGCTGTTCCTACATCACTACACACAGCTCTTATCAAGTTTCTAGCTCTGACCTCAGTAGGTCTATTTAGCTATTTTCAAGCAAAATAGCAAAAATGTGCTTCAGGATTTGATGCGATTTCACTCAGAAACGTTGTTTGCTTTTGACTTTTCTCCAACTTTGTCAAGTCTCTGTCTACGTCTTATTAGCCTGGTTTACTGCCTAAACATAAGCAGAGAAATGGAAGAAGTCATGCCTAAAAATTCGGGGGATATGGTCCCTTTGATTGTATTGGCCACGCTTACGTAAGGAAAAGGACACAAAATACGTAGCCAGAAGGGGAAAAGGAGGAGGATAAAAGAAGCCTAGCCTTTTCAGAAATCTTTTGCCCCAACCTGGATAAGCTTTTTAACTGTTGTTAAGCAAAATGGTAAAAAGGTTTCCCGTATAAGATGCGATTACCCCTGGGTGTGCTGTTACCTAGAGAGATAAAAGGAGGCATCTCTCCTGCAAAGTTTTTGCTAAAACCCCGATATGTCTGTACGGCTTTTTAACCTACTTTCCAGCAAAAAAGCAAAATTATTTTCTCGTATATCATGCTTGCACACTAAATGGCCCGCACCAACCTTAAGTACGAGCGGCCAAGCGTCACATGACTTAAAAATTGTTGCACTTCATACAAAACTATATTTAGGTCTATTGTTGACATTAGCAGTAGATAAATATTTGCTCATAAAGCCTATTTAAAACAAATAGCAACAAAACAATGAGTGCTTTCCCAAGCTATTCGTGAGCACTCTATCAGTTTTCTGTAATCCACTGATTCCCAACATGTAATTAATGCAATTTAGCTCATTAACATTTTCTAAAATTAGGTATTAGTGCGCTCTTTCTCCACTCTTCTGATATCTTTTTACCATACAACATTTTATTGAACACCTTGGTCAATAGGTTTACCGTCAAATACCCAAAACACTTCCACCTATTGACTATTATACCATAAGCACCCACTGCTTTTCCATTTTTGATCTTCCGTGTTGTCGTCCAGGCTTCTTTCTTACTGATTTGTTTTACTTCAGAATACTTTCTCGACCTCAGTCAGTCTTCTTTTTCTTTCATTGTCTATGCTCGCACACTTATTTTAATATGAATTTTATCGTGTCAAAATGTTTTTCCTTTGTTAGCGCATTGTTGTTGGTATTCTTCACTTCCTGAATATGTTGCACTTCTTTTCTAGCTTTATTCCTTTGTCCTGCTAATCGCTATCCGATCTTTTCTCGTTCTTTGCTGTTTATCTTTGAGCTCAAATTTTGATACGCCAATTCTGTAGCCACTGCTACCACGTTTTTGCTTTGACTGCTAGTAATTAGTTCTTACGTTTTCATTTCCTTGGCTATCCCAAGTCATTTTTGCGTGCCTTTACCGTGGAATACTTTCATGTGCTTGCTTATCCCACGACCATGTTCTTTATTCTTTTTCCTGTTCACATGTCATACTGAGCTTATTTCTAAATACCTCTCTCACCACTGTTGTAACAAATTTTCAGGCTTATTTCCTTTTAAAAATCTTTGTACTTCTTCCTTGAACTGTAAATAGTAGTTTTCATCTTTCAATTTTCATCATCTGATTTTAGAGAGATTTCCAATTATCTTTCTCTTTTTTACTTTCAGTTTTAACTGACAAACTACATCCGATGGTGCTTCGATACCCACTTTTCAACCATCGCTTTATACTCTTTGATCGCTTTAATGTGTTGTCTTCTTTTCCTTAATACTGGTACTGTATCATCATTAAAGAGCAATTTACTGGTTTAAAATCTATGGGAAATTGCGGCCAAAGTTGTTCGCTTTTTACAAAAGTTTCCTGGATGTCTGTCGTTTCTTCATGACTGCAGTAGTAGCCTAATTACAGTTTTTGCTTTCAAAATGACCGCTGAAATACTCCACTGTATAGATCAACTACTCGTGAGGTCACAATCACTTGCGGCGCCCTTGAAAGTTTTGTTGGACGACCAACACCACATTGCTTGCATGGAGTTTTAATGTAGGCCGTTGTTGTAAGTTCATTTTGTTGACATTTTATTGCCTAAAGTTGTAATCTTTTTCGGAAATCCCAACGATTGATAATGCACCCAAATATCAGGGCACTCATTGTTAGCCTATTTGCTAAAAATAAGAAAATTTTACGCTATATTTGATAAGCTCAGCCAAGGACAGTAGAATTAGCAATTATCAAATCATAGACACAGGTTCAACTAAATACAAATATGGTTTTTGGATGGCTTTATTGCCACGCTCTTTTTTGCGAAGCTAGTAGGCCTATACTGATTCTGAAAGTGGTAGATAAGTGATGTCGAAAGTTTTTACTAGCAATGCTCAACAAAGCTTATATTGCAACCATTTAATTATTTAAATTTATATGATCAAAGTAAAGAATGATATACAAGAAAAACTGATCAGTATCTTAGATTCAAACCATTCAATAACTTTATAATATATGAAAGCAACATTTGCAGATGGCAATTACACGTTTGATTGAATGATAGCCAACTGGTTAAATAACACTTCAGCTAAGTGGGTAACAAACCAACATTTCGGCAGTTTAAAAGCCAACAGGTATTGTTGTGTACAGCGGCAATCTATACCACAGTTAGGCCTTATGTACCTTCTAAAAATGGTCATTGCAAACTCGCAGATTCGATCAACTACTCATTTTTATATATTTTTTATTTTAATATTCAACAGCCACTTGTGCTTATCTCTTGAAACATAAATTTTCAAGCTGATTTTATAATGATTTCAGGCAATCCAAAAAACCTACCGTAAGTTGTTCTTTGCTAGCTTTATTAGCGCATCCAACAACGGCACAAAAAGAGATCCTTATCATATTCTATTCTGTCAAAGCATAGAAGATTAACCATTAATACGTTTATAGAAAATTAACCCTTCTTCCCATTTTGCACCTTCTCCCTCTGCTCTCTCACCACCGCCCCTTACTCCCGGCTGTCCTTCTACGCCTCCTACTTTCTCTCCCCCCTGACTTCCTCAGGGCTCTTCAATGGAATGCTGGCGGTCTTCGAGCCAGGAGCACTGAACTGCTTCACTTTCTTTCGTCCCATCCCTTTGACCTTATCTGCATCCAGGAATCCAATCTTAACTCTTCTTCCTCTATCCAGATTTCTGGTTTCTCTGCTCTGCTTTCTGATCGCACCCACTCCCGGTCTGGCATTCTCTCTCGTGATGCCATCCAAGCTAGCGGCGGCATCATCATTTTCGTCAGGCAGAGCTTATTTTTCTTTTAACTTTCTACCTCCTCTCTTTCTTCGCTTGACCCCTACTCTGATTATGTAGGGGTCAATATCTCTCTTAACAACTTCCCCTCGCTCTCATTTCTTAATGTTTATGCTCCCCCTATCGCTCTTCTCCGAAGGATAGCAGAACCAATTTCTTTTCTCGCTCCATTCTTCCCTCCTTCACAAATCTTGTTATTCTGGGGGACTCTAATTGCCATCACCTCTTCTAGAACTCAAAAGGTACTTTTGACCCCTGTGGGGAGTAAGCATTCAATTGGGTCATCTCCTCTGATCTCCTCCCCCTCAATGACCCTGACATACCTACCCTCCCCCATCGCTCCTCTGGCAGTCGGTCCCTGACATTTCCTTTGCTTCTTCCTCTCTCGCCCTTTCCTGTTTCTGGGAGGTGCTTCAGGACCTGGGTTCTGATCACCGACCAATTCTTCTATCTGTCCCTCTCTCTTCGGTCTTTTGTCTAAACAAGCGTCCCCCTTCTTTCAATTTTCAGAAAGCTCGCTGGGATGACTTTGCCCTGTACTTTGACTCTCACTGACCTACTGCAGACGAATAATCATCTTTTTCTCTTTCCTCTGCTGCTGCTCTCTTTACCTCTACGGCACTGAATGCCGCCAAATCTTCCATTCCTTTCGGCCGCATCAAACGCCCTTCTAAAGCCTGGTGGTCTGCTGAAGAGGAAGAAGCGGACAGTGGAAGACCCAAAGGTTTCGCTGCCGCTCACAGAAGTGACGAAGATCGCCAGGCTTACATCTCCGCTTCCCGACGTGTCTCGCGAAGGCTGAGGCATGGCAGACGACTTGCTCTTCTCTTTCACCCAAATTTAATCCTAAATCTGTATACTCTCTCCTTCGCTCTGTCGCTGGCTTTACTTCCTCCTTTCCTAACTTCCCTAACTGTTCCTCTCCCAGGGAGTCGGTTTCGGTCTACGTCGCCTACCTGAGAACCCACTTTTCTATTTTTCAGCCAAAGGCTCGGTGTAGCAGAGCCAGAGGTTACCTCACTGAGCTCCGCCGAGCCACGTGCCCTGTGGAGTCTCATTCGTCCTTTTGCTCTCCTTTCTCTTCCGCTAAATTTCTCGCGACTGCCTCCAACCTTTCCCCATCCACTGCCACTGGCCCAGACAAAGTTGCCTATCCCATGCAAAAGCACCTTTTTCGCTCTGGCATGGATTTTCTTCTTCACATCTTCAATCTCTCTTGGACTTTGCATTCCTTTCCTTCCATCTGGAAGACATCTTCTATTATTCCCATCCACAAGATGGGAAAGTCTCTCGACTCTCCTGCTTCTTTCCGGGCTTTCATACTCACCTCCTACGCTTCAAAGCTGTTTAAACGCATCACACTAACCCGCCTACTCTTCTTTCTGGAATCTAATTTCATTCTCTCTCCTCGCCATGCCGATTTCCGCCCTAGACGGTCTAATCCAGATCAAATTCTGTACCTTTCTCAGTCCATTTTGGATGGGTTTAACAAACCCAGGCCGGGCTGTCGGACGATCGTGTCTACTATCGATTTCTCTAAAGCTTGCTTTTGACTCAGTTTGGCATCCCGCCCTTTTCCATAAACTTATTTCGGCTGGCTTCTCTCTTTGCTTTGCTCGTTGAACTCAATCTTTCCTTCCTGATAGGCGCGCTTGTGTAGTTTATCAAAATCACAATAGCCGCTCTTTTCGAGTCCGTTGAGGTGCTCCACTAGGATCCTTTTTTGGCCCTGTTCATTTCTCTCTCTTCATCAATGATCCTCCTGCTTCTCTGTTTTCTTCCGTTAGCTGCTCTCTTTACGCTGATAATCTGGCCATTTGATCCTCCTCTCCCTCGGTCCCCACTGCGGTGGAGGCCACACAAGAAACTCTGTTTTGATTGGAGCGCTGGTCTGAGTACTGGTGTCTTCCTCTCAATCCGACGAAATATGAGGCCTCGTTGTTTTCAGTCAATCCTCACCAAGCTAACCTCCAGCCCAACCTCCTCCTACTCGGCTCCCGCCTCCGTTTCAATCCCACCCCAACTTTTCTAGGGATCACCTCTGACCGCACCCTTTCCTTTTCTAAATGTATCTTTGCTGAAGGCCAAATTCTTCCCTCGTTCAAAGGCCTTACGCTGTATCTCTGCTTCCTCATGGAGCCCCTCTGAGGAGTCCCTCTCTCTTCTGTATAAAGCCTTTCTTCGGCCTCTTCTCACACATGCCTCATTCGGATGGTTTCCTTTCTTAAACGTTATCAATATCACCAAATTGGAACGCCTCCACTGAGTGACTAGTCGCGCCATCACCGGCTGCCTCTCGTCCTCCCCTGTCACACTTCCTCTTTCCGAGGCTTCTCTACCTCCCCTACGAGTCATCCTGACTCATTTCACTCTTTCATCTTATGAGCGGGCTCTTCGTCTCCCAACCTCCTTTCCCATTTCAGGTTTGGCCAGACTTGGAGTGAAACCAAGACTCTGCAGATCGTCCTGGAGAGCTTTTGCGTCCACTCACCCGCTCATGCTTTCTCTTACTTTTCCTAGGGAGGCTCATCTTGCTTGCCCTCCCTGTCCTCCTTGGAACCTGCCTTCCTTCACTGTGGAGTCCACTCTTTCCTCCTCATGTTCTCGCTCTGATCTCGCTCTTTCTCGCCAAGGTGCGGCTCTGGCTCACCTTGACTCTCTCCCCCCTCATGATCTGGTACTCTGGACTGACGGCTGTGTTCCTTTTTTTTTGGAAAAGGTTGCTCCGGCGTACTTGCCAACTGCTCTCTCTGTGACACTAAGGCAACCCTTCTTTTTCAGCAGGCCCAGTATGTTCAAGTTTTTCTGCTGAAGCCTGCGCCATTCTGCATGCTCTACGCTGGTCTCGGCAGCACCAACAAGTCTGCCACTTTTCTTCTCCTACTATCTGACTCTTGTTCTGTCCTTACCTCCCTCTCCTTTCCTCCATCTTTCCTCTTATTTCAAACTCTGTGGCAGATCTGGCAGGAACTGTCTTCTTCCTCCTCCTGTTCTATCAGGCTACAATTGGTCCCCGCACACTCGTTTCTCCTGGGGAACGACGCGGCTGACAAGCTGGCCAGACGGAGAGCGCTATTTGTGCCCTCTACAATCCCTTGTCGTCTCTCTCCTCTTATCTCTCGTATCCACTCTTGTCTCTTCTCCGACTGGAGGCATATTGTCTTATCTAAATTCTTCGACACACAGGTTCCCTCGATTTTCACCGAGGAACTTGTGCTCCCTCGTCATGCTCGCTGTGTCCTCTCTCGTCTACGCTGCAGCGGACACAGCCTTCTGTTAAGTTCCTATCTCTCTGGGATTGGCAGAATCAAAAATCCTTTCTGCAGCGCCTGCGGACACCCATTCTAGGACACCTCTCATCTCACTCTACACTGTCCAACTTCGGACTTTTTGCGCCACTCAGTCTTTGGCGACTCTCTGTCTTTTTTACGACCTTTGTTCCAGGCCCTGGTGAGTTTCCCGGCTTCTGGGGCTCCATAGTCTTCCGTCATGCCCCAATCCCTCGAAAGGGGGGCATTCCTCGGAAGGTGTGGGCAACAGAAACAACAACGCTACCAAAAGTTGTTACTAGTTCACTTGTTTATTAACAAATATTTTGGATCCAATTTAAGTAAATAATACTTTGAAATAACGGTCGAAGATGTTGGGGCTCGTGTGGTGTTATCCCAAATAAAGGTGTTCTCCCCCCCCCAAAAAAGGTCATCACCTATCTCGCTGCTCGCTGCTCGCTGCCATTTGTGCCGATCGGGACAATGTTGATTCAATCCAAGCGGCCCGCGCAAACAGATGGGCCACTTATGGTGACTATTAGATTCTACTGCAATATTGCAATTTTTTTGTTAATTGCTTTTTCTGTTGCTTAATTACAAAAATTCCGGACATTTGAGCAAATTTCCGGACAGACAAATTATTTTCAGATAGAACACCTAAATTCCGGACATGTCCAGAATTTTTCTTACCTATGACAACCCTATCCTATTAGCTAAAATTGTACCAGACAGCATTATGCCGTCACTATGCATTATGAAGAAACAAAGTTTTAATAGAAGCATTCAAAACAAAAAGAAAATTCCAACGATATTGGTCAAAAACATAATCGGTTGTAGCGAGACCAATAGCGCGCAAATTGTTGTAGAATAAACTTGGAAAGTAGCTTTTTGATGTTTGAGTCAAAACTTTCAATGGTGTTTTTAAGGTGAATACTTTGTGAGACAATCAAAAAACAATTCTACAAAAAACCTTATTATGACATCATCTTACTTTCCGAAGGAGATACGAGTTGTTGCATGTTAATAAGTCGAGTGTTAAAAGTCTCTTTCTTCGGTAGAAACATGCGAATTTTGAAAAAATTGTCCTTTGTTATGACATCATCACGACGTCACTAACCCTCGTATGGCACTTACTCCACACTCAGCCAAGACCAGCACGTACAAAAAGAACCCTGATTTGTAAAAGTTGATAGATTAAATAGGTGATGCCAAATCTAATTTTTCTCCGAACCAACACTTGCGAAATCTAAAATTTGTCTTTTCATATTCAGAAAATTGGATGGATGTTAGAAAAAAATGGTTCACGATTATCATCACTGTCTAAAAATTAACTGCTTAAATAACACTACTTTCCCCGAAGATAAACTGTTGAATCCTGGAACATATTTCCTTTGCAACAAAAATTCGTCTCAAATCGTAGAAGAAACGTTTTGTTCTGTTGATCAAGACCCAAAAAACTGGTTCAACGATTTAAATTTGGAAACATTTTTGTACGACTGCAATAATAGTAGGGAAGAATACGGCGAGAGGGTGGTGAATAATCATTGGCCAAGCGCTTCATGCTTGACTGACTCCAATTGCTGTTTTAGTAATCACACAATTAGACTTTTGAAAGAAACAGCTTGCCCACAAAACTATAACTGCAGCACTTCAACGTATATCACGTTTACTAAAGAAGAGGAAGACTTTGGAAAGATGACAGGTATACTCTTTATACCGCTTTTTCTCGCCATGGGATTAGCTGCTATTTTTGGAAATCTTGCAGTGGTGATACATAGTTTCAAGGTCATTTTTAAAAAAGGTATCTCAGGCCGGCCTGAAACCGAAAGACAACTTTATCATGTTTTAATACTGAACTTGTCTTTCGCTGACCTTGCAATGGGGTTTTATGTTGTGGGGAGCGTTTCTGGATCCATTAAGTATTTACTTCGACATGCTCATGGTGATGAAACGACCAAGACAACAGGGACTACGTTGTGTTTAGTTTTGGGATTGATTAATTTTGTCGCTAGTCAGATTTCAGTAACTGCTATTGCTACTATCAGTGGATTACGACTGCACAGTGTTCTCTTTCCATATAAAGCAGTTCGATTAAAAGTTATTCTATGGATCGTACTATTAACCTGGCTATTTTGGTTGACTGCAGCCAGTCTTCCAGCAACTAATAATGATGTTCTTAATACTGTATTCAATCATGATATACGAATTGACTTCGAAAACAAAAAGTTTGTCAAACTTCAATATTCACATTTGTATTTCCTAGTTGAAAGGTTTCTTGACAATATCAACACCCGATGTGGCCTGCCTCCTACTAAACAGTACAAATTTACCTCACGTCCTACGTGGAAGCTCCTGCTCAATTTAACAAAAAAATTGAAATTAGTAGATCCAAATGTGGAGAAAAGAATTACATATTTAGGATATTATAACGGGCAGTTTGCGTGTACAATGAAGTTTTTTCTGAGTCACAAAAACCCATCGAGTAATTTCACGTTATCAATTGTTTTGTACAACATGATTAGTTTTATCTTCATCTTATCCTCACAAATAGTCATTACCTGGAAAACGTCCACGTGTCATGATATTGGATCCCATTTGCTTTCCTGTTGCCGGTGCTTTGGTCCCAAAAAAGAACAGAAAGTGCTTTCTCAGCAGCAAAAGCGAGAAGCAGAAAATCGAAAAATGCACAGAAGAATGTTATTTATTGTTCTTACGGATTTTTGTTGTTGGATTCCCGTTTGCGTTTTTTCCATTGATTTTTATGTACGTTCAATGTATGCACCACGATGCACTTTCTTATCGTATACACGTTCGTTGGAATACTGGTTCCCTGCCTTTCTTACGTTGTTACTACCTATTAATAGCGCAATTAATCCGTTTATTTACTCGTTTAGACTTTGGAAACCAGTGCGTAAAGCTCTGGGTAGCAAATGCGGTAAGAAATCTGCAGATATCAATTTTCAACCAGCTTTTTCCCGAAGTGTGGACAGCGTTGACACAATTTCAAGTAGAATGACAACAAGCAGCAGGCCCACTGCTTTGTAAATACGTGTCACAACCCGGGTAAAAAGAAACCAAAGCATGACTTTCATTCTTGAAAATCTGTTAACAGCTAAACCAGTCAGAGGTTCCATTTGAAACATTTTTATCATCGGTTTTTTAAATTATCTGTTATGAACGTCTGGCTGTGTTAAATTTTGGTGTGTTACACTCGTTCGGAACTGCAATTCAGGAAATTGGAAACAGTGTTAGTTCTATGTTTTATATTAAAATATTGCTGCAGGGTTGCAGGCTTGCAGTAAAACTGCATTGCACGAGCAGTATCGGTAACTCCGAAGCGGGTCTGAGCGCAACGTTGTTCCATTCATAACCACAAACGTTTTCCCGTAATTGGAGATCAAAAATAAGTTTAAGGTAAAAAAGGTCAAAATCATTTTCGAGTATTTTTTCTTCTTCCACTGCAATGCGCTGCTTAAACAATAAAATAGAACTGCGGTAGCATGTTTTTGTGTTATGCTTTAGCATCCATGGTGTTAGTTTCTTATCATCGCACAGTACTTTTTAACATTAATTTGGTGAATGCCTGCTGTGTATTAGTTGGCTGTCGAGTTCTTTTCAAGTTTTCTTTGATTTACTATCTTCATTGACGGATCCAGGGGTTGGGCGTGGGGGGGGGGGGGGCAGCCGCGTCTTTTGTCGGATATTTAGGTAAAGACTTCCAAATGATAAATCTAAGTATTTTCAGATCCACACTACAAATATGGTGAAGGGTCGATTTTAGGTTGTAAGTAACATGCTCGATAAACGCGCACTCGTTTTAGAGTCCTGGATCCGCTTGTGACAATGTTTTGAGTTCACTTTATTCACCGTGGTAATGTCGTGTAGACTACTCAGTAGATGATCACAATGAGTTTAAACTGAACCGTGTAAATCTTTTATTCTTTTAAAGATGTTGGTTTCTCGCAATTAAAGAAATGCTTTGAAGAACTTTTCCTTCCATTTTCTTAGGTCATCAACACCGCGCACCCAAGGACAGTTAAAGACCGTGATAACGTTTCGCCACAAAAAACGCTAAAGATCTTTATTGGAACACCAACAAATTGGACACAAAACACCTCAAAAAGACTGTTGATTTGAAGAGACACTGATATGGTTTTGGCTTCCTTTACCTCATTTACAAAAACCCCAGTTTTGCGCCTGTATATAGAGCTATATATGTCAATGGCATAATTAGCAACATAGTTTAGGGTAACACAAAGTTCTAAAAACTGATTTCCGGGGAAACTGGAGAGGAAAAATTTAAATCACTAATTTTTTTCAAGTTATTTGCTGAAATTTGGGATGTTTTTGAACCGATAAACCATCATTTTGGTTGCATCTCTGATTTTTAGCGTGCAGCCACTCTTTTTTAGGGGTAAGGGGACTAAAAAAATAATGATCTTTTTCATGACAAAGTTGTTTGGTGTTCTTAATAAAAGTCTTTACCAGTTTTTGAGCCAAAACACATGATTAGTGGGCATGTCCATTTTCTAGTATGAAAAAGCTGTAAACGAACTGCTAATTACATAATGAAAAACTGCTGATTTGCTGCATTGTAATTTTTTACTCATAACGTGATTTATGATCACAGTCATTTTGTAAGCTAATTACGAATACGGTAGCTTGTGCTGTTAACTTCAAACAAGAATTATTGTGCTTTTTCAATCCTTTTAGGCAATTTAAGGTATGTATGACGTTTATACGTTGCTTTTTAGTATTGTAATTTCTATGTTTTGATGTAGCCTATGTGTTGTAAACTTTTGTTGGAAGTCATGCAGCGTTTCATTTTTCAGTTGACTTCCAAAACATACTGTTGTCAGAAAGTCGCACGATTGTTTAATAAATGTTATATTGTTTTCAAACAATTGTAGGCAAACGATGCTTCTGATATGCTTTGCCAAAAGCGAAGTGTTGGGTTGCCAAAAATGAAGTATTGCGTGATTTCGCAATCTCAAGGTTTCGCTTTCACCACTAGCCTATTTTGAGTAGCAATCTATTTTTGTTTTGAATACAGAGCAAAAAGTTATTTTCACTCGCCATTGGGAAGGACCTCCAAAAAAAATTTTACAAGCCCACCACTTAATTTTTCAAACGAAACTCCTCAATTTTAATAAACTACGGAAAGATTTCTGGAAACATTTTTCACCTTAGTTTTGTTTCAAAAATTCCTATTTCTGACAAAATTCTAAAGATAACGGTCTTCACAGGGTTTATAGTTTATGCGTCCTTCTTCCTCCTATCAAAGATCAGTGGTGATCATTAATTAAGCTGAAGCGACGAAACAAAACCGTTAAGGCAGCAACTACCAATCTTGTTTTGACTTTGACTACACACCTACAGTTTAGAGCCCGGTCATAATTTCGATTTTAGAAGGCTCGGTGATTTTGTCGATTTTTTGCTGTTAAAATGTATCACATTGCTGTGGAATAAAGAGATACGTTTGCGTTTGTAAAAGAAGATGGGATAAATGTGTAAAGGAAAAATATTAGGAAGAAAATCTTTTTTTATTTTTTGTCAAAAGATACTTTGACTAAAGTCATCATATTTTTACGTAGGTCTACGTTTTTTTAGCTATTTAGATAAATTTATGATCCAATGTTGCATAAAATGGCTTTGGCTACAACTTATTATCGAGTTTCATAGCTTACAGCAGGGGTGGCCAACTAGCCGATCGCGTCTGATTTTGCGTTGACTAAACAAGCTTTCTTAAGTAGTGCTTTTTAATATATTTTCCTGAAAGTAAGAAAAACATTGTCCATCAACTCGGATAAATTCAAATAAAGCTTTAGTTGGTGTTAAAACACAATACTTTCTATACACGCCTATTGAAGCATATAATGACGTTACACGTGAGAGCTTCTCCTGATTGGAGAAAGCCCGGATATCCTAAGTCTTCTTCCATTTTTCTTTCCCGAGGTAGAGATAAGGTAACAGCAAAAACAGTTTTTTCTTCTTGGCTTTGTTACCGACTGATCGATTGCAAGTCATTAAGAAATTTTGTAGCAGATCTCAATAAAAAAAAGTTAACCACCTCTGGCTCACAGTATATACTCATACATGTGAATTGAATAATTCCGATTTTTGATGCTGCAGCAAATTAAAGAAAAGTTTTGCCTAAAGAAGCCAGATTCCAGGAAACATAAAAAATCAACACCGAAATATGAAACAATGCATTCAGACTTCAAAAACCTTTTGCTACTTTATTCGAAAATATTTTAATATTGAGATAAGACTGTAAACATTTTAAGAGACCCAGCTCCTTTTCTCCCATGGCCACGCCCTTAACGGCAAAGAGTTTAACTTTTTGTTGGTCGTATATTCCTAATATTTATTTTTTGAATAGACTATAACATTAGTGCAGTGCTGTCTTGAGACCTTTGCGGGCCCGGGAGCTACAACAATTTCGGGCCTTTGATCCACGCCGTGGTAGCAAGTCGGCCTACGATAATGAATACTGTATTTGCATTTCATCGATACGGAACTGGGGCTCTCTTCAATACATCTCTCGTCAATATTCGCTGACAGGCTAAATAAACAGCACAGACAAAAATAGCAGCTAAACACAGGTCTGACCAGTGACGGCGATGAATTTACAAATGATAAGTACAAAGCCAACTAAAAAATAAAGCGTAGCTTCACAATAGAACAAAGTTACTTATTGTTCGTATATATCTGCATTAAATTTCAGCTGCGGAAGAAATCAAATTGCTATTGAAACGCAAAAGTCGATAAGGTGTGGGCCTCTTCAGAAGGTGGGCCCGGGAGCCGGGCTCCCTAGCTATTCTTGACAAGCTAATGACTATCGCAATTTGATGAAGTAGAATCAGGAAGAAGAATGTACAAATCAGCAACAGACAAACCTACCAGAACTTCATCAAGCAGAGATGAAATCTGGTTTAAGATATACCTGGTAAAAACTTGCATTTAGTGACGATTTAGGGCAACATTACTAGTAACAGGGAACAATGCGCCCAGTTACAAGCTACTGACAGCCTATGGTCCTTTTAATATGACATCAAAAGGTGTATCAGGAAAGTAAGATAAATAACCAACAAAAACTAACGAATAGATTTTCGCTGCACATGTATAAGCCTAAATCCTAGTGCAAACAATGGTAGTAGTAGTGATTCAGTTTTTATCCGGTGTTGTCCCTTTAGCAGAGATGGCCGGATTTACCCGATTCCTTCTGCAATTGCTCGCACTCCGTCCCTCCACTTGTCTCGTCTCAGGGCATCCTCTTTCTTCAAACCAATCTTCTCTGTCTCCTCTTCCACCTGCTTCTTCCAGGTCTTCCTCGGTCGTCCTCGCTTTCTCTTGCCACTCACTTCGAGATTCAGAGCAACCCTCAAAACACTATCGTCATCCCTCTTCAGCACATGTCCATACCATCTAACTCCATTTGCTGTTGCAAACGGTCTATAGTTTCCTTTAACCCCAACATATCCATCTGTTCTTCAGTCGTCTTCCTGTCTACCACTTTCTGACCACACATGGCTCTCACCATAGCTCTCTCCGTTCTCCTCAAGATTTTTCATTTTCTTTTAGACACCATGTCTCACTTCCATACAGTATTGCTGATCTTACACAATAACGATAGACTTTACCTTTCATCTTCAGAGGAAACCTATTTCCAAGCAACCATTCTCCACATTCCCTGAATCTTACCCAACCGATTCTTATTGAATGGTAAAATAGATAATTAAAATTTTTTTATAAAAATAAAAAATTTACAAAAAATTTTTTCCTTTACTAACAAATTTTTCCAGTCTAAATTTTTCCTGGTATCAGTCATTTTCAAAAGTTAAGAATCGGTGAAGTTTGTCGTAGCGAAAAATTTAGAACTGATAAGCCATAAAGTTATAGCAAATATTTTTATTGTAATTGTTACCGAATCGGATTCGGAAAAAAAATGTTTTGATTTCCGTGGCTGAATTGAACTGAACTAGCGCCCTTTGTTCTCGCACGCCTTGTATTTTCTGATTGGCGTTTGGCAGCTTAAGATTGGAATGCAACTCTCGGGCGTTTTTTGCCCAAAACCGGGCGAGATTTGCATTTTAATTAGCTGGCCTCTCGTTCCAAACAGTAAAATAGTAACGTTCTGGATTAAAAAAAATTGGTTGCTTTATTTTTGTAGCTGCACGGAGTTCAACTTGTTTTTTTGCATTCAATTATATTTGAAGAAGCCCTCGGTGAATTTTTGCTATATATTTAACTGAGTTTTTGGATTTCAATTTCTTTTACTGTGTTGCTCGCAATAAAGAAGAGTTGTTTAGTCGTTGTGTTTGATGAAGAAGTGAAAGGCCCTGGAGTTCCTCCCGGGCACTTGTGCACAAATCTTCATTGACTGAGTATTTGTAACAGCACTAAGCTCATAATTTCCCGAATATATCAAAATCAGCTACAAAGACTTTCGGCGAGAGGCAGAAACGAAAAGAGTTAGATGTTCTTTTAAAAGATAAACGTGTTCTAATGTGTTAATTTTAGATCGAAAAAACGAAAATGCAGACTTTAAAAAGGTTTATCAAAAAAAGATGTTCACCATTAATTTTGATTGAAACACGAAACAATTTAAGTATAAGCTTGGAAATTGTTGATCTCCAAAAAATCTTCAGCTACAAATACGTAACAACAGCTTTTATCAAACTTTATTGCAATTAGCAAAGCAATTTAACCCCTCTCTCCCCCGCCCCCACCATTAAAACTTCCTGGATCCGCTTCTGATCGTACACTTATTGAGTGGGTAAGACCAGTCTAAATTTTAGTGAAAATCGACAGGGATCCTTGAAAAGGCTTTAACTGCATTTTGTAACTGATTTTTAGACCAATAAATTGTGTATTCAAAATAACATACTGTATTAGCCCTAGCTAAACAGACATCATTTAGAAAAGCGTAAACTCTTGGCAGGAGCCCGGTAGGGCCCGTTACCGAAAAAAGTTGATAAAACTTTATTCAACGAACATAATGAAAAGTCCTTTTGAACAAAAGATATCCAATACATTTACTACTGTTACAAGCATGCAGAGAAGAATGTTTACAAAATCTTAAGAGAATCACACAAAACAAAAAAGTATTGTGCAGTTTTGTTTGTTTTTTGAAAAATGTTAGACTCCAATTTTTCCCCCGAAACAAAGTTTTTGTTTGCCGTCATTGTTTTCCATTGACTGCAGGAGATCTAACGATTACATGTGTCGAGTTTCACATCTGGGAGTAATGGTAACTATGCAAATGAGATAAAGAATTGTGCAATACATACTGGTAGAGAAATATAAAAGTTTTCCTGTGTAGGTTAGTTATCACTTATCAGAAGCGAGTCAATTTAGTTGTCACAAGCTTTAATATTCTTGATGTAATCTCTGTTCAAATGACTTTTATATACTTTTAAGAAATAAACATCTTCAAAAATGCAAAAATGACAGTAGATGTACAAAAGCTTACTGCTCATCTTACCTCATTTAGCACTGTAGGCAGACGAAACGTCTGTGTGTTACGGGCAGATGCTTGCACCGCAGCTGCTGCGGATTGTCTTTACTTTAGTGTCTTTGCTCCGGCAACAATAAATGCATCTGCGCCCTCGTCCATGTCCCTGGATCGCCTAGGGTTGCTGGGATGGGGGGATGTCAAAGACCGAACTCACAGCGTCCCTTGCACTCTTCTTCATTCATCGGTGAGCAGCTCTTTCTTCGGCCCAAAGTCGTATAAGCTAAAGTGCGAGTTCCTGCAAGAAGTTGTTTCTTGAAATAATGCTCCCACCATTTCTTCTCATGTTGCTGCAATAAATCACGTAACAATTCACTACAGCAATGTTCAACATCCCGTAGAACACGCACAAAGGCCACCTTCTTGTTTTCCTGCTGCAAGAATAGAGAGCACACATCTAATCCAAGGAGTCTACCTCTCCTTTTGTACTGTTGTAGTACATTACAATCTCTGGCTTTCCATTTTTCTCTAGGGTTGACTGATGGTGCATGGAAGACAAGAGTAGGACGCTTTTCTTCTTTTCCTTGTCTGATACATACGACACCACAGTAATATTGCCGTAGCAAAGAAAAGCACTGCTCTGCTTTGAACGATTTTTGACGTCGACAATTTCGGCGGGCAAATACTTTTTGTTGCTGCGTAATGTGCCCATGATGGTCATTCCACATTTATCCATTTGATCTTTTGCCAGCTTCATGGAAGTGAACCAGTTGTCTACCGTAACATTCCTGTTGCAGTGCGCATACGGTACAACTAGTGTCTTGGTCAGATGATGACCGAGAGTTAAGCCTGGCGACGCTCTGGTAGAGCCTTTTTTTAAGCATGGCATAGCATTCAACATGTATTTTGATTCTGCGTCACAGGCCATGACTAGTTTGATCTCATATTTGGCAGGCTTATTGGCTATGTAGATCTTAAAGGCACACCTACCTCTAAACGCTAGCAGTTGTTGTTGTTGTGATTACCCCTCCTCTTTCTCAGGATGGAGGCACGGCACGAACGGCAATTCAGGTTCATGCCGTCAACCTATTTGAAATTAGGCTAGGGGAAAAATGGCAGCCCATTTCGAACCAGTCATGAGTGACCGGTAGCCCCACCACCAACAAGGCGGACTGCCATTGGTGGGTACCCAAGAGTCACCTCTTACGACATGCTGGGTGCGCAACTTCACAATTGTAACCCGTGAAGTACGGGTAAGCCACCTGTCTGCAACATAAAGATGGAAGCGTCCCGTTAAGTGCCTTGCCCAAAAACACAAGCAAGCTTGCTGGCTTGTTCTCCACACCATCTCTTTTTTATGATGAGCACCAAGCAGGGAAGCTGCGAATACCATTTTTTGAACTCTTTTGATATGACTCAATTTAGGGAATGAACCCAGGTCTACCGACTACGAAGCGGATGCTCTAACCACTACGCCATCGCGCCGGTTAGCAGTTGTTCGTCCACAGTAATATGCGAACCTGGAACATGACTTTTCATACACTGAACAATCAAGTCATCCCATAGTTTGCGGATAGCTGCAAACTTATCTTGCTTTACTCTCTCTTCGTGTGTGCTTCTGTCATCACAGCGAATTGCTCTCAGAAGAAAGTTGAAACGAGATAAGCTCATTGCAGCTCTGTAAACGGGAGGGCCAAATTTAGGACTCCACATAAGCTTGGTTGATTTATGGTTGTCCTGATTCGATCCAGAAAAGATCAAAACTCCAATAAGAACTTTGACTTCATTTGACGTCACATGACCGACTGTTGGATTTTGCCTGACATAATTTTGCGCCGAACCAGTAACGATATCATAGGTGCTTCGTACGATGTGCTAACAGAGTTATCGGTGATGAGCGACTGGAAGCATTCCAGAGAGGTCTGAGCGGCTGCAGCTGCAAGAGATGTCCTAGTCTACTATAAATGATGTCGCGCAGGGCTGTGCGAAACTCCCATTAATTAGGTGGTACTGTAGACCAGGGATGCCGATTCTTGCCAAAGCTGAATTCTTTCCAAAGGTGTGGACTACTCCTTCCAATCTTTGTCTCCTCACTGAAAGCATATCAGTGGAGGACGTATCGCCAGCTTGGGCAACAGCTGTAGGGACTGTTGGAGCAGCAGCTGCAAACAGCCTGGCACGCTGTGTATTAAGCTGACGCTTCGTACTGTCACCATCAGATTCACTATCACTCACTTCTGGCATGTACTCTTCACCATCGCTGCTGTCATATATCATCTCCCCTTTACGTTGTATTCCTTCTCCTCGTCACTCTGTTCACCAATAAGAGCAGAGAGAACATCAGTTTCTTCATCGCTAATCTGTGCGCTCGTACTGAATTGAAAATGAACCATTGTTTTGGAATTGATGTTACTCCGATGAAGCATTACAACCTCACTCACAAACTGACTAAACGACCAACTGCGATAAAAGATTATAAAGCGACTATGCTAAACACAAAAACAGAGCTCCCGGGTAGTCGCTTTAACTGAAGTTAATTTCTTACATTACCACACACACTGCTCATAAAACAGTTTAAATGACTGATTTTGAGAACAAGGCAATCAGACAACTTCCACTGTGACGCGATAAGCGAGGAACGTACATTGAAAACATAGCAACAACGCCGACAAGAAACGTTACTCACACAAACATCAGAGAGGGGTCTGAGAAGACCCCAAAGACGTTGTACAGCTAAACATAGTGAAAATATTATAGTAATAATACTGTCTTTTGGGACACTTCAAGGAACTACTAAACTACTGGGAGGCTCGGCCCCCAGCCTTCACGAGAAGTATAGAAACTTGCAAAACTGCAAACGCTCTGGGGTCTTTTCGGACCCCTGTCTGGTTATCTAGGGTTAAGAAAAGGTCAATGAAATCCAAAGTTTGGAAGAAAATCAAAAGAAATAACAACCATGCGTGAAATCGTGCGATAAAGAAGAAAGTGTATTTTCTACTTTGCTTAAAACATGCCGATTAGTTCTACCGGCGTCGGGGCTCAATGTTTGGCAAAAAACATGGCTTCGTTTGCCCCACTGCCCAAACCTATGTTGAAAATGGAGCACATAACGCGTAGCCAGGGATCTCAGAATGTTTGGGGGTGAAATCAAGCAAGCCAACACCACTGAGTAAAATCGCACCGTTTGCGGAAAAACATTGCTGTTATTTTGCTTGAAAATAAATGAATGGTTTTACAAGAGTCAGGTCAGGACTATACATTTATTCGGAGGTAGGCTGTGGCCTCTTTTGCCCCTTGGCTGCTCTTATCCTGGAAACGGGCTATTTAAGGCGTAGTCAAGAACTTGAGAAAGCGGAAAAATCAAATGAACAATATATATTCACCGTGTAATGTATTTGTGATCCAGTACACTAGGCACTTTAGAGCAAATAGTACAAAATAACAAATAAAAATAGTTTTCAGACACAGTATTTGGCAGAGTACGAATTATGCAAATAAAATTATGACGGATCTGAGTATCAGAATTATTACACTTGCCTACCAAGAAACTAGGTGGTTGTAAATAAATAACTTCCTACAATTTTGATGAATTCATTAACCTGGAAAACTATTAGAGGCGTTAAAGCAAATCTCAACAAAAAGGAATTTCATAGCACTAAATAATTAAATTTAACAAATCATTAGCAGTGTTTAGAAACAAGGCATTGAAACTGAGTTGTCGACACTCTGTTGACCACTTTGTTTCAGTCATTAATGCAAAGTTGAGAGCAAAATTGCTTCTGCAATTTAAACGTGAATGTTTTTTGTAAATTTTATTGTTATGCCGCAAGTGCCAGAAATATTTGCAAAGGAAAAAAAATTGGAGTGATTTGAAATTAAGATGTTATAATGCATATGAAATATTTTGTTAAATTCGCAATGCATCTGCGTTTTTGCAGAGAATCAAGTTTTAACTGAGCCAGCCTTTGATCATGTGATAAATGCTGTAAACCGTGAATGCAGTTGGTGGCTCTTGTTTGAACTTTTTCGATCAATTGGTTGTCTCTTTTTGAATAAAGATTCCAAACCGTGGTTGCTTGTTCGAAATAGGGCCACACTAATACCTTGTATAATTTTAAATACTTTTTGTCTCAGCTGATAATAGTCCGCTTTAGCACAACCAAAGCAGACTCTGCTTTGACAACAGCAGAAGTAATATGGGTGGTAAACTTCAGATCAATTGATGGAGCAACGTCCACATCTTTTATCAACGCCAAGTTTTTTCAATGTTTTGCGCTGAAATATGTATGAACTTAGCACAACAACTGTGTATGAAATTGCACCGTATACGCGGACATGTTTTTGCTACTTTATTTCAAAAAAGCTGAAATAGAATTCCGTGGTCAGGGCTAAAAATTGAGGCTGAAGCATGGTCTCTTTTGGCTTCCTTGGCTACCTTTATATAGGAAACAGAAAACACAAGGGTAGCTAGAGACTTGAGGTCACAAATATAATTCGAAATGATGAGCACCAAATCGTGAAATAGATCAACCAGTCTTTGACTGCCGTGATAGTGCAAAAACCATGTTTTGAAAATATTGACTTTGATGTCATTTATTACTGTTCAACAAGGGAACCACTGAACCGTTTTTTCAGCTTTGATTTAAACTTGTAAACTATACGAATAGGCAGTGGCTATTTTGCCGTCGACCGCAATTTGCCCTTGGAATCTATTTTGCCGTAATCATTCACGTGTGCTTATATAGCCGTATTTGCTACTATTATGCCAGTGACACTGTGGTGTAGTGGATAGTGCGCTGGTCTTGAAATACCATGGTTGCAGGATCGAATCTCAGCTGGCAGGGCATTGAAAGAAAGGCAGTATACACCGGCTGCGTCGGCTTCACGCATCGGGCTCTGGTGTGAGCAGTAGCGAAAAGTTAATGAATTTTATGCACTTTCACAATTCCTTCACACAAAATCGTGATCATCATATTCTCTTAATCATGACTGGAAATGCTCACAAAGAATCTTGCCACAAATTGTCGTTATGCTTGTCGGGGAGAAGGGATTGAAACGCAATCAAAATTGATGGTAGCGGCCAAATGGTGGTTGCTTTTACAACTACAGAAATAAACTATTTAGTGGTAAGCCTATTTTGTGATGTGGTGCAGCCCCTTTCCAATCTATGTTTGTGATATTTTTTTGGCTGCGCTACTTGTCTTGTTTCTGGCATAGCGGCAAAAGCGGCTATGGTTTCCCCAAAACCATTCACCATATTTCAGTAGGTGCACATCAGGCCGAGTTATTTTAAAACAAATGTTCTCTGTAAATTCAGTTTCACAAGTTGTTATGGTTAATGGTTTTATGTTGATTTTTTTCTTAAGTTTGGGATTTTATTACAATGCTATAGAGTATAGACATAAATACCTTAACAGGCAGCATATCAGAAAAAGAAAAAATCCTTGCTTTATAATATATACGACGGCGTCGCCCGCAGGGCCCCATTCAGTAACATCGGGACTGAGAATGTCGGTTCAGCCGGTCAAACCGGCTTCACCTATCAGGCTCTTGTATAAAGAGTAACCAAAAGTTTATGTGTTTTCTGCACATAGCATTTTTACGACTTTCTGTGCTTCTTTTCCTAATTGAATTTTCAGGAGCGTCGATGAGGGGGTGTAGGGGTACCTTTGGTATCGGACCCGGACACTTGAAAACGTCCTGCGCAATTTTAACAATATAGTAGGTCTATGTTTCCTATTTTTCCTGATAGCAAATGCATAATCTATTTAATATTTTTTGTGACATGATGACCAATGTTTTCTTCATTTGGGCCACAGAAAATTTGCTTAAATACTCATTTTAAAAAAAATTCGGGCCCCCCAGAATACTTCCTGGCCCCGTGGCCAGAAACATATAATATGGTTCCTGTAACTCTTAAAGTAGATAACTTTCTAAACGTATCATTGTGTTAAGTCCCAAACCCCTAAATTTTAAAGCCATCTATCTCATATGGATCAATCAATTTGTTTAAGGTCAGATCTTACAAAATCATTTGACATCAATCCTGTTATGTTTTGTGGTCTCCATTAAGCAGGAAGATTGCATTTTCTTACCGATTACTGGTGACTGATAATGATACATTGCATGATATTCACATTTTTAGCCTTATATTATTTCATAGAAATAATATAACTATGCTTTGATTTCTTACCCCACATATAAAAATTTGATTATAAGGATTGTAAAGTAGCCAGACAGCAATGTCTTATTCGTGTCAGAGTGAAGCTAAAAAAAGAAAAAAAGCGCAGAAAGAAAAGCAATTTCTGAGCAAATATGCCAAACATTCATCTCTTTAAAATTGGATAAAACCTGGCAACTACAGTTTAACAGACCCTTGTTAAAGGGGGGCCTGGTATTAATGTTGGTACCGGACTGTTCTCTCAAGGGCCCCATACGGAAATGCATAAAGTTTTGTTAAGATGTACGTTTATATAAAACAATTATGAGAGTTTAATAAAATGGACCACAGAGCACAGATATTTGAGAAGTTTCCTGATTTTACAGAACATATAACTTTTGTAAGCGCTTTTGCTGTCAGCGCTTTTGTAAGAAATCTAGATGCATTGGTTTTATTTTGTGAAGAACAAGTTAACGAGTGCAGCGATCCCATCTGTACCTACGTTTTGCGATTAAACAACATCCACAATAGTTACTAGCTTTGTATACACTGTACGGCGTTTTAAACGAATTAGCAAATTTATCAAAGTTGCAACAAAGAAGTGCTTCATCACCAATCGAAGCTCACCACTTGCGCGTTTCTAAAGTTCGCAAATTAGAAGCACAGTACCGTACCTTGTTGACAACACTTCGTGGAATGATAAAGCCAAATAAATTTTGACTGAAAAGGAGGACATTGACACAAGACAAATTACGCGGTTTATTAGATCAGTGTATGATCATTTATATGCTAGATTTTTGCCTGATAAACTAAAATGTTGGTCTGCTTTTAATCCTACTGCTTTGAGAAATTGCACATTTGATTATGTTGTCACATAAGTAAACAAACTGTGCATATAATACAAAGATCTATCGTAAATCCCGGCCTATAAATCGACGTTTCAAGTCTAATAAATTGTCTAGAAAAGCACTAGTCGTCTTATACGCTAGGTCTAGTTTTCAGACCTCCAACATCTTAGCTATCAGTTAGGGTTATCATTTAGCAGAAAACTTAATTAAATAAATAATTACAAAATAAAGCGGTTAAAACAGTTGGTAGAGGTATGTGGAATAAAAGAGTAAACTTAAGATTCTTAAACTACAGGATTTAATTAGGTTTGAAAGAACATTAGAAAAAAGTTGTTTGCCAGCAACTGCCCACCCCTTTTAAGTAAAAAGGTAATAGTTTACAAATATAGCTAAGCTAATACAAGTACAAAATAGTTAGGCTAGCCTAATGATTTTTGCAAAGAAAAAGTTGGGTCGACTTATACGGCAGGTCTAGGCTTAAATCATAAATTTTTATCTATAAAAACTTAGGTCAACTTATAGGCCGGGTCGATTTATAGGCCGGAATTTACGGTAATTAACGTAATAAATGACTGTAACGGGTTCGTGGAGCAGAGACCCTTGGGGTAGTCTCCGAACCCGAGACAGATTGCAGTGAAGCTGAAGTGGTAAATAGATGAAACGCGCTTTTCCTCTCGTCACGCTGTTATTGTCTGACTTTCTTGAATAAATTCTTTGATAAATTTTTATTGATAATACGCAAAACTGAAAATGGAAATAATGAAAGTGATAAGCAGAAATGAAAAAACAGATGGATTGGCTTCGGCGACGTTGGCGTTGTAGCGATGTAGCGTTGTAGCGGCGTAGCGTTGTAGCGGCGTAGCGTTTTCAAACTATTTTGACCCCCAAGTACTTTCTTCTTTACTACAGCTCCAACACAATAATAATCGACAAAGAAACAGCTCAACCAACTTTTCTCTACGTTGGCATCTACGAGCTTCTTTGATAGTCCTTAGACTTCTACTCAAACGTGCAGGTTTTACAAACAACGTAATCCTTCTTGCAACGTGTCAACTTGAGAATCGTGTAAAGGTGTGTTAACAAGGCAGTTACTACTGCGTCGCTTGAGGGTCAACCTCGCCAATCCAACGACTAATCAATAAGAGACGATACCTCGAGAGAAACAAACATAACAACCACACAACGCGGGTTCGAATCACAGATTGGCTACGCAAAAACTAGATTTAAAGCATTAAATGTTGCCAAATATTGTAACAATATTTACAATGACAATTTGATTACAAAATAGTACAATGATTTCAAATTTCTGATGAGTGAAAAATTATTATCAGGCACTGTTACCTCACTGCCAGAAACAGCTGACATCACTATAAATGATGAACAGTTTAACTTACTTTCAATGTTGGTTGACATTTATTGTACTTTTCAAGCTTCCAGCGCGGACTGCAAACGAGGCTTTAGCCTTATGAATAACATTCAAGTGAAGTCGCGCAATAGGCTAGACCAGGGGTCGGCAACCTTTTGAACGCAGTGTGCCAGTTTAGGAATGATATCAAAATATAAGCAACTTCGCGTGCCAAACAATTTTTTGTGTTTGGTTTGCGCAGTCAACCTGATATGAATAGTAAACGGATAAGAGACAAATTTGTTTAATTAATTTTATTGGATAAGGTCAAATACAGTCAAGAGTTGCTTTTTAGTATTATCCTTGTCCTTGCTCAGCTCTGCAATATTAGGACTAATGTTGAAGTCTTTCCGTTGAATACATGGTTCCGAATGATCTTCCGTATGTGAAAATATTTGTTCATACAAACAAGTGAATCTAAATGCAGACAGCAAAGCTATTGCCATCTTCTTTAGACAGCTAAATTTCTTCGTTTTCAATTGTTTCCAGCGATAGGTGCCAATCAACAAATTTATATGTCCACGACAAAGATGCTTTGAAATCGACCAGCTACATCTGGAAGTCCTCAATATCTATCGGTTTAAAAGCATGTAAGTTCAAGTCTTCGCTGTTGTCCCATCATAGCTAGAGTGCCGTCTATTGTAACTAAAAATATCTTCTTTGTATCAATTTCTCTTTTCTCAAAATTCTTAGTGAAGGTGCCAAGTATAACTTTTTCTTTAGTAGTGCCATATATAGGGTTCAAGCAACAAACTTTTTCATGTGCCTCGCCGTTACTGCAGTACCTAGCTAAAACTGCTAAACATGGATTATCCTTCATATCTACGCATTTATCAAGGGCTACGCTGAAAACATTCGCAGCTTTTGACGCAACAGTTTGCTGCTCAGTTACATCGGCACACATGTTCGTAATGCGTCTCTCTTCTGTCCGAGGAGAAACAGGTATATCTTTGATCCTAAAAATAATGATGCATTTGTTTGACAAATCATCAAACAACACTTCAGCACAACTGAGAAAGGCCTCCTGTGCAAATATTCTATTAGTAAATGGTCTTCCATGTTTAGCAATGACCTCTGCGACTTTGTAGCTACCTTCGATTGTTTGATTCGTGTTACGAATCACTTTCTTGAAAATGCTGCTTTGCTTATCGTAGCGGAATACTGCCTTTTTCAGAAATTCGATGTTCTCTGCATCGTTCATGATGGGTTTCTCGTGCTTCGCTTGAAAATGTCGTTTTATGCCTAATGTTAGGCAAACGACTTTTTGACAATAAAGACCACACACAGCTTGGTTGTATTGAGAAACAAATCCGAAATCTATCGTCCAGAATTCGGATCTTTTGTAGAAAGCCCCCGCCACCGCTCTTATCCAGTTAGAATTTTTATTCATTGATGGAATTCAGCACTGAATTCAGCGATGTGAGCTAAAGTTTTGTCCTAACCCTAACCCTAAATTCTGCAGTACATAAAACGTGGCGGGGGTGTTTTTCTCAAATCTCACATTTTTGCATTAATGGCGGGGACTTCCTACAAAAATCCCAGAATTCTTAACAAGATCTTACATGTAATTTAAGTTTCTCAGAAGAGGCCATTAAACCTGATTTCATAAGCCTAAATCTGTAAATTTTTAGGCCGAGAGGTTGGTTTCAAAAATTAATTAACAAACAGCAATAAGCAGGCAAACATTTTACTAAGAAGTATTCAAACGTTATCGGCAAAACATTCAGCCCTCATCAGGAATATACATAACTAACACAACTGTTCAGCAATAACAGCAGGTAAAACGAGCATTGCTACAACTATTGCTATATCAAGAAAATCAAGGCGTATCTACATTACAATTTTCATTCTTGCGCCATCGCACATTTTTTTAAAATTTAATTTGTTTGTGCTCATGGGAGCTCACATGAACTGGTTTGCCTTGAGCCGATTTTTTTCGTTCTCACATCGAGCCAGTTGTGATTGCGAACGGTTGGGCCAGAACATACATCGCCGACTTAGATATTGTATCAGTGAATTGCCTGCTTGACTAATTTTAAGACTGTTGATTTCGTGCAGTGTAGACAGTTTGAGCTTGCGAGTGCGCCGCGCACGCTTATAGTGTAGATTTAGCGTGCGCGTGAAATAACTTAGCGTGCCATGAAAAATTCTCTCGCGTGCCAGGGGTTGCCGACCCCTGGGCTAGACCACCGGTTCCCAAACTGGGCGCAGCGAGACGCATGCGAAAGTTGTTGCATTTGTCGCTGTCAAGTCCGCTCTGTACCTCGAAATTTTTAATGAAAAAATACTGTCTGGATGAGTTGCTCGTCAACAATTACGTAATCACACGTCACAATGTAATATTAATATATTGTGTAACAATTGCCCGTTCAATTTTATTAAATTCGGCGGAAATTATGCTTTCTTCCCAAAAATTTACAGTGCGTGTTAGCAGCAGCTTGTTGGCGGCTTAATAGTTACAGTGCGAAAGTTGTTAACAAGGTGTTACAATTTTACAGCTTATTAATATTTTTTGTAGCAACCACACGATTATAGAAAATAACACTTTCCACAGTGTCATACAATATCTGCAGTAAAGTATTGACAATTTATTGGCTTCGTAATGGACGCATTTGTTACTCTTACTTTACCTCAGAAGAGACAGATAGAAGTTAATGTAAACAAAAAGAAAAGTGGAAGAAAGAAGACTAGAAAATACGACAGTAGTTATGTCAATTTTGGCGTTACAGTTGCAGAAAGGGAAGGCGTTGAGCATCGGCAATGTGTTATTTGTTGCAAAGTTTTAGCTGCCGAATGTATGCTACATAGTAAACTAAAACGCCACTTAACAACAAACCACAACAACTTATTTGGAAAACCCCGCGAATATTTCGCTCGTAAGTTATCAGAAATGAATGAGCAGTCGATCTTTATTTTTAAATTTTGTGCACACACCTGCCAAGTCTTTTAAAGTTGCGTACAGAATCTCGAAATGTAAAAAACCGCATACTATTGCGGAAGAACTCGTGCTTCCTGCTGCTCTTGAATTTAGTCTCGACAAATATTGGAGAATCAGTTGCCCAAAAACTAAAAGCTGTTCCACTCTCAAACAATACTTTGTAGGAGGATCGATAAAATTTCGGATGATATTAGTGATCAGCTGGTAGCGAAAATGCGTGGAAATGAGTTCAACTTACAGTTAGATGAGGCAACAACCAGCACCGGTGATAAAGATGCTTATTTGATTTGTTACGTACGCTTTATTGATAACTACGACAACATCGTTGAAGATTTGCTCTTTTGTAAGCCCATTTTAATAAATTGCAGAGCACATGAATTGTTTGCAATACTCAACAATTTTTTTCTGGAAAATAACCTCGAGTGGAAATACTGCGTTGGTTTATGCCTTGATGGAGCTCGAGCCACAGTATGTCTGGTCGTTTTGGCGAGCTGCGAACGTTAGTGTAGGGCGTTGCCGTAAACGCAAAATGGACCCACTGCTTAATACACCGTGAGGCGCTGGCTTCGCTTTGTCTGTAAATTGTCTGTAATTTCTTTAAAATATGGTTTCGTAAAAGTAACTTCACAATCTTATCGTGATCGCCTTGAGCAAAGATCAGCATGATTATTACATTTAATTAAGCAAAAAATAGCCGTAAAAATTTTAAAAGAAAGAGAAAACCGTAACAAAGTTACGTAATTGTTACATACACCCTAGTTCGGTGTCGGAAACTTGTGAAAATTAAGTGTCAGTCAAACAGAATCAAAATAAAAGCGACAGGGAGAGCGGATTGTATTTCAAAAGGCAAAACTCAGCGGGGGTAAAATTTACAGCTAGGAGCGATTTGGAGTGCAGTGCAGCAAGATTTATTCAGACGAAGCCAAAACCTAGTAAAGTAGAAAGAACTTGACAAGCAACCCCAAAAAATGCGCATTCTCATTTTAAAAATAGCATCTTTCGTACTCTGAAAACTTTTTTCGAAATGTATTTTTCTCTTTACCAGATCACTATTTCTTCTCCTCGCCCGATTCCCTCATATTAAAACTAATTGTTGGTCTAAATAATCTGAAGCTTACTAATTCAATTTTAATAGATGTTGCATTACCCTACCAAAAACATTTTAGTATTTTTCAGTTTAATTATTATTTTGGTGTTTCCGTACAGTATAATAAATAAACAACTGCTACGCCAACAATCACAATACAAAAAAAAATTCATCTGGAAAAAAAGATAAAACGTACCATACGTTTGTAATTATTATGCCAAAACCTGCGCCATTCTTCAAGCTCTGTAGTAGTTTGTGCAGCACCGATAAATCTGTCACCTCCCTTTAGTTCTTAACAGAGTCTCGCTTTTTCCTTGCTGTGTGTTCATTTCTTTCACTTTATCTTCCTGCCACATGCAATAGCTGCTTATCACTTTTTTTCTTCCTCTATTCTCAATCTTCAATGTGACCTTGGCCAATCAATTCTTTTATTTAACAGCCAGGCAGATAGTTGAGCTGATTTAGCCTATTACGGTCCTTTGCAGCATTTACCTTAGCAACCTCAATCTTAATATTCAGTCTTTCGGACTAGACTGCACCACCTTGTGAATAATTTTTGGGCTCGCAGATTCCTTTTTGTCGCCACTGAGAAACTTGCACTTCATGGTTAGACTCGCTGTGTCGGCTTTGGTCTTTTCTGCTGCAAAAGACTCAAATTTCATTGTTGTGCAGGGCCTGGGTTCACACCAACATGGACAATAATATAAAATATTAATAATGATACTGTTAAAAAGTAATTCAAATCATCGAATACATGAAGAACAGAGAGTTTTGGGAGCAGCAAAGTGACCTCACGATCTTTGAGTTAACAGTGCAACAACACATGCTTTATTGCGGTCCGTGCAACCATAGTATGAACCATAAACAAGAAATTCAATGCAGATGTCAATTCCGCTGGGCCATATTGACTTTCAACGCCATACTCACTTTGACTACTCGTTCCTTTATTCGACTTTGTTTCAGGCCATGCGGAGTTGCACTGCTCCTGTGGTTTCATGATCTTCCATTATGCCCAAAATCTGAGGAAATAGCAGTGCTGGGCACGAGTCGCTTGAGTTCGAGTCACGAGCCATTGGTATAGAGTCTCTAGTTGAGTCGAGTCATTTTGTCCAAACGTTTCGAGTCGAGTCTTTCCAACACTTCATTGCCAGTGCTTAGTTTCCCGAGATCTTGCAAGTTATTTTTCAACATTGTTTGGTAAATTAAAATGTTTAGCTTCTAAGCTAGGCTTACTTAAGCTCTGATCTCGATAATTCAAAGCTCATCTTTAATATTACACCGGTGTCAGTAAAACTAAGTCCACTGCTTGCTAGCTGCAGCGGTGTACAGACATTTCATCACCTAACATTTATTCACCCGACTGTTAATCACGGACATTTAATCACCAGACGTTTAATCACTTAAGAATTTAATCACACAGACACTTAATCACGCGAAAAAGAAAAAAGTCATAATGACATTATTTATTTATTTGATAGAGTTAGGGTTAGGGTTAGGCTAAGTGATGAAATCTTGTGATTAAATGCCTACGTGATTAAATGTCTAGTGGTTTAATGTCCGTGATTAAAGGTCGCGTGATGAAATGTCGCGTGATGAAGTGTGGGTAAACCAGCTGCAGCTGGTTAAGAAGTTGAGCTTACGGTTTTGTAGTTTAAAAATGAATTCCAAAAAAGTTGCAGCAAAAACCTTACAGCCTTGCAGCGAAAAAAGATAAAAATGTTTTGCAAAATTTTTTCTAATACCAGAGCTGTTAGCAAGGACTTGTGCAGAATTTTTTAGGAGGCGCCAAGATGTCCTTTTGGCACATTTTTGCTGTGCGATTGCGGAATGTGCGACTATCCTAGGGGATTCTAGGGGCATGCCTCTGGAAAAGTTTGCAAAATTTTACTCAAATATACGTGATTTTTGTGCTTTCTAGAACCGCTTTTGAGGCGATTTTTGTTTAAAATTTGTTTACCTTTGACACACACATACACCTTAGAAATCATAAACGTTTTGCGTTTTTACACGTTTAATAAATACGTTGCAGCTACGCAACCAAATATTCAAAGAGCACATCAGTTAAAGTATATAATTTACAAAAATCCTTCTTGTAATTCATGCTGTTCCAGCCTGTACTTTTACTACATTAATTTGTATGTCATACAACTTAGTACACTAACAATCATTTAAGCAAAGATAAGTAAAGTTCTATTTTTATCAGCAAGCGCTGAGAAATTTATCAAACAAAACTACAAATAATATAAAAACAAACAATGCTTTCCAAGGCCTCAGACATTTAAACTAATTCTTTCACTGTTGAACAGGTTTTTTACTGTTACAAGCATAATGGCTGCAAATAATATTCAACGTTTTCCTGAGGGGGCAGCACGCATAACACACTTCATGCGAACGCCACTGCTAGCCAGTGAGTAAAAAATTATTACATTGTAGCACTAAACCACTCTGTTTTCTTTTTGATAATTTATTTACATGCACTCTGAGCTGAACGTTTTTCGCTTACATCAAGACCTTTGTCAAAGAATCTATAACAGGGGTCTTAAATGTACTGCCCTCGGGCCGGATCCTCCCCGCAAACAAATTTAATCCGGCCCGCGAAATGATTCCTAATCAATTTAGGCAGTATGGCAACGTTAGATAAGGCGCAACTTACAACCGCGAACAAATCTTTGGTTTTTGTAAAAAAAACGCAACATGGCAGGGAAATACTTGCACCAGCGTGCTACGCTGACTTCCTTCTAACAGTTACGAAGAGAGGAGTAATAACTTTTTTTTGGAGAACAGTACCATTTTAGGCTACATCACACCATTTCCGGAGATCGTTGCCCGAAGAAGTGGTGTTCTCCAAACAATACCACTCGCCATCAATAGGAATAGATTCGCGTGGCTGGTGTGCCGCAAAATTTGATCAACTGGTTTCCTATGCCGACAGACAAAAAGTTTGGGGATTACTGATATACAGTCTTGCCTGCTTAAATTGTTTTTCAAAAGAGTCTGAATCGTATAAAATTCAGGTATGTGAATGTGGCCCGCAGCACTGAATGAGTTTGACACCACTGATCTATAATATCAAGCATTTGAGCTAAATTATGATATAGAACTAAAACTTTTAAATATTACAACGCTGTATAAGCTAAGGCCTTACACTACCTCAGCAAGTCAGATTATAAATAAAGATTGAAGTCACAGCAACGTATATAGATAAAACAGTCAATAGGCCTATAACTGGTCTGCATAGCCGACTAGTGGTAGGAGACCAAATACTGTGGATTGTGAAGACCAACATCACAATTCATATCATAAAAAGTGATGACAAAACAACGACTTAATGATGACTAATGATAATTAAACGAAATACGGCAAATACAACAGATTGATAGATTATGATCGAGTAAGACAAATAAATTAAAATATTTTTAGCAAAAAGAAACAGCCAGATGTATACAGGGTTTACTAAGAAGTGGTTTGCTTTGTTTATTCAACCGAGCTTCATAAATTTTTGCATTATATTCAGATGATCATATCTTTAAAACTGAAAATGACGCCTGCAAATTAATTTCACTCTTAGAACAAGATTTACACTGTTGCAAATAATCCTTAATAACACTTTTTCTTCTGTTATCAAGGTTCAATTATTCCCTTGCTCTGATGACCAAATGTCTGGATGACATACCAACGTTTGTCTTACCCGTATCGCACGGGCATGTAAACCGACATACGACATTAGACACCAAAGGTAAAGAAGTATGAAATTTTAATTCAAAATCATTTTCAACTTTAAATGTTCTATAAATGAGCCAAACTTTAACATCTGACATTTCAAAATCAGCCTAGATATGACTCTGAAAGGTATTTTATAAGACGGTTTTCCCACGTAAGGTACATCAAACAAGCTAAAATTTTCACTTGCAAGTACATCATCATTTTGAGTAGCATGGAGGTGACGAAATTCATTCAAAACATAATCAAAAAGTCAGTTTGGATAACCGTTGTCATAAACCAAAGATTTCATTTTTTTTATTTCAGTAGACCACTCAAGTCACAGGTGTCGAGTCGAGTCATTTTCTGCAAAGGACTCGAGTCAAGTCGAGTCTTTTTTAGACCGGCTAGAGTCAACTCAAATTTACCAAAGTTTCAGAGTTGGTAATATTTCGAAAATACAACGTCACGTAGGAATAAGTGCATGGTGTGAGTTAGATTGATTTTGAAAACACAATTATGAAAACAAAGCGGTAGGATGAAGATTTGTAAAAATACACAGCATATTTGGTCACTAAGAGACGAGTGCTTTATTCCGAAACTAAAGTAATACCTCCATTGTCCTATCTGCCAACACTCGAAGGAACCAACAATATTATTCCAACTTGGCTTTCAATAAAATCAAGGTATGATGACTGGTGGGAAGGGCAATTGGGTCTTAGAAAGCTAAATAGTTTCTTTACGCGGCTTTCAATTGTTCCTTGGCACTTAGATGATGGGAAAAAGTTTTTACCTAATCTACTGTTGGCGGCTCAACTTAACTTCATCTCAAAAACTTTGGCTCATTTTACCTAGCCCTATGGATTATCTCATTCCGAGAGGTAGGCAAGTTGCGCCATTGATATTTTTATACTAAAACATCTCCGCCTTTTTTATGCATCGTATGCAAGCAAATTTACACAGGAAAAATAAAAAGCAAGCTTACGGCTACATTTCACGTAATTTGGGGAAAGATAATTCTTTATGTCAGAAAATATGATTATTTATATCTTACTACACTCAACCCGCCTGACTCTCCCCTACTTCAGAATATGACGTCATATCAATAATTACACAATCATGCTGTTAGGTTGTTGCGCAAGAGATTATTTACAACTTAATCATATATGCTAGGTCAGGAGATGCACGTAAAAATTCAGGGTAAAAAATTCAACTTCAAGTCAGGTTAGCAAAAAACAGGTAGGAAGGCCGTTTCCGTGTGAAAAAAGTGTGGGAACGCTGTTCCCACACCACTACACCACTGCTCTTTTCACATTTTTCGCTCTTACTTCACCAGGCCTATTTAGCAATTTTTAAGCAAATTAGCAAAAATATGCATTAGCATTTGATGCGATTTCACTCAGGAGCATTGCTTGCATTTAACTTTTTTCTCCAACTTTTCCAAGTCCCAAGCTACGTTATATAAGCCCTATTTCCTGCATAATCATAACCAGAGTGGTGGAAGGGACAATGCCTAAAAATTTAGGAAGCATGGTCTCTTTCATTCCAGTGACCATGCTTGTGCAGAATAGAAAACACATTAGACGTGGCCAAAAATGGGGATAGGGTAGGAAGGTACCCGAATAAGCTTTTAAAGCAAAATGGCAAAAATGTATGTCCCCGTATACGTTGTGATTTTACCTAAAGGTGCTGTTTTCTTTTTATTTTTCCTCAAATTTTTTAAGTCCCTTGCTGCACTTTAAGTACTCTATTCTAGCCTAGGCGTAGCCAGAGAGTTGAGATGGGCCATGCTTATGAAATTTGGCGGGAGGCATGATTTATTTTATATGTTTGGCTTCGCCTACGCAGAGAAAAATACACATAAGGGATAGTTATAAAGGCAAAAGGAGCCGTGTGTCACTACCAATTTTTTGTTTAAACTTCGATATGTATACAGAGCTTTCGAATCTAATTTCTATCGATAGGCAAAAAGTGTTTACCTCTACATCACGCCTGCACAACGTATGGTTTACAGCCACCTTAACTGCAATGCGCCACGCGCCAGATGACCTGAAAATTGTTGCAGTTCATACAAAATTATGTTAAGACCTATTGTTGACATTAATAGTAGGCAAATAATATTTGTATTTACTCATATATTTAAAACTAATAGCAGCAAAACAATATATGCTTTTCCGAGCTATTCGTGTACATTCTACGAGTTTTCTGTAATCTAGTGGTTCCCAACTCGCATTCATACCAACCCTCTAATTCCATGTATCGCATAAACTTAAACAACGTATTCTAACAGCTCACACCCAAAAGAAGGCTTTCAACACAAATTGACCTCAAAAAGAAAAAAATCAAAATGTGTCCAAAATTCAAACTAGGGACAAACAGCTCTCAACAAAAGTTGATTTCTTGGAAAAAGTCACAAAGGATGTAAGCTTTCGACCCACTTAAAGTCTAAAAATGACGCACCAACGTGTTGGAAAGTTCCATTTGGGGACCTCTGATATGGTTTATAAGTCACATTGCTGGCATGTGTCACGAATAAGTAAATTTGCGTGGTAAGAATAGTTTTTACATAAGCATAGTTGCTGTAATCTGTTGTTTTATTTTGCTGTGATTATTTTATTTGCAAGTCTAAATTGTCTGAAGCTCTACTTGCTAAACTGTTTTTGTAAAAAGACATTTTTTCTTTCGCATTTGTTAATACATTTGTAACTCACACACCTTTTCTGACGTCACAATGGCTTACTAAGTAACTAAGTTTCAGTGTATTTTAGTGAATCTTGTTTCTTCTTGACGATTTTTTTAAATATTTTTATATTACCAATTACGTAATTTATTAACGATGTTTTTTCTTGGCATGTGATGTTCTGCCATTTTCCAGAAGATCATCTTTTTGTATATAAGGCAGCGAGATTTTTTACAGTTTAGAGAGCAGTTCAGTAGTGGTAGTTAGTGGCAGAGTAGAAAGTATGGTAAAAGTGCGTTGTTCTGTGGTGATTTATTGCGGATTGTCGGAGTGACAAGTGTTGACGGATAATAGGTGGAGTTAGTTTTGGCTGTTTCCTGATTGTTATTTCAAAGTGTCTAAGTTTCTATATTTGACAAGCGAAGGAATTCAGAGTTTTAAAGTGGTTTGTGAATGTATTTGTTCTGTTCGTGGTCGAGAAGTGCATGGGTTAAAGTATCTTAGTGGAAGCCAATCTTTTTCCATGCTATTAAGTTGCAACTAGACTTAATTATTCAAGCGATACTTTACGTCGCGTCAATTTTAAGAAGTAAATAAAATTGAAATAGAATCGAAAATATCTATTGAACGCGACAGCATGAGGCCCGCTGAAAACACTTTTGGGTTACTGTGGCCCGCTTGCTGTTTTGAGTTGTGCAGATATGTCTTGTGCGAAGCGAATTCAAACAAGGGTGTTGTATATTTTGATTCCCCATCAAACTCTTTTATGTCCCTGGTTGTGTCCTAATATGTGCCTTATTTCTTGCGCAAATGTAACCATCGAAGGAAAAAAGACCAGAATTTCTTCCGACAAAGTTTTAGTCCCGATCCCAATGGGTCTATTGAGGTATTTTTTAGAAAAACACGAAAAAAAGTTACCTCATATAAGATGCGATTTCATACAGAGGTGTTGTTTTCTTTGATTTTTCCTCAAACCGTGAATTTCATTAACTTTTTATCTCTTACCTCATATTTTTGATTGTTCTCTTTCAGAGGCTGCCACAGCAGATCATTGTTCTCCGTTTTTCTCAATGTATTGCATACTTCTCCATCAATTTAACCGCCTTCATATTATCTTTCGCCGCATATATAAATCTTCTTTTTGATCTTACCCTTTCGATTTATTCGGTAGATCCCCGCCATCAACGTTCCCACAACGAAGCTGTTTTCTCTTCTTGTAATGTGTTCGATCTGTTTCAATATTGCCTATCCCATCTTGTCTTTAATTCTGCCCACATGTGCTGTTTCTCGCACATATTCTTTCTCTTATTTTATCCATTCCAGTAACCTCTATAATTACTGCAGCATCTTTTAATTCCGTCACTCCAGCTCTGCTTCCTGCTTTTTAATTAGTGATACCGTTTTCAACCCGTACAGCATTGCTAATCTGACTATAATCTTATCCAGCTATATTTTTTCATAGGCAGTTATCCTACTGTCACGTATTACATTAGGGTCTTTTTTATTTATTTCACCCAGCTAAGACTCTTTCTTTGTTATGCTCTTCATTGCCTTGCACAGTTGATCCCAAATACTTAAACTCTGTTACCGTGGTCAGTTTCACACCTTGCAATCCTGCTTTACTGCCATCTTCATTTTGATTTTCTCACAAATGTATCGTTTTGCCCGGGCTGATTTTCATTGCTTTCCTTTCTAATCCAATCTCTCCAGATTACAAGTTTTGTCTTCATCTCTTCATTGCTCTGCTAAAACAATATCACCTGCAAACATCAAGATTTATGGAGACTCCTCTCTCATTCCACTTGTTAATCCGTTGATCACTGCTGCAAAGAGAAATAGGCTTAATGCCGATTCTTAACGTAGTCCAACCTTTACGATAAACATTTCCTTAATCAGACTGCATATTTCACCGTTGCCCGTCTACCGTCATATATGTCTTATGCATTTTTTGTCCTTTCTGCATTTTTTCATTAGCATTCTTCAAGCAAAGAATGCATCTGTTGTAGTTTTTCTTGGCATAAAACCAAATTGTTGCTCACAGATCTTCACTTTCCCTTTCATTCTTTTTCCACATCTTCATCAAGTGGCTCATCAGCTTTATCCCTTAGTATTATTGCAATTTGGCACATTATCAACATTTATAAAAATTCACATCAATGTGCTTTTACTCCACTCTTGTTATATCTCTTTTACCGTCTAACATTTTATTGAACATCTTGGTTAATAGGTTTACTGTCAAATACCTAAAACACTTCCAGTCACTGACTAGCATAACATGAGGACCCAGCACTTTTCAATTTTTGATCTTCTGTATCGTGTTATAGGTGTTTTTGTTATTGATTCGTTTCCCTTTCGAGAATACTTCCTCCACCTCGGTCAGTTTTTTCTCTCTTTCATTATCTATGTGTATGAGCTTATTATAATATTCATTTCATAGTGCCAGGATGTTTTTTTACTTTGTTAGCGGACTAACGTTGGCATTTTTCGTTGCCGTTCATTTCTCTAGTTATGCTAAGTCATTTTTGCTAGCCTTTTCCGTGGAATACTTTTTTGTATTGCTTCATCCCACGGCGGTGTTTTTTAGTTTCTTTCCTATGTCACGCGAAGCTTATTTCTGGCTGAATCTCTCACTACTGTTGCACCAAAATTCTCAAGTTACCATTTTTAAGAAATCAAACTTTCCAAGACAGAAAATTTTTTCATGCAAGTAATTTCATTGCCGGTAGACCAGTCGAGTCTTGACTCGAGTCATTGTGTCAAGTCGAGTCATTTTCGGGAAATGACTTAGATCTTTTTTACACTGACTCGAGTCGAGTCGAGTCATTGACGCGAGTCTCCCCAACACTTGATTATGCTTCCTTTCCTAATTGTATTTTGTGCCATACAAAATCAGCTTTAGTTTTTTTGTCGTTTTTTACAAAATTTTCTGCTGCAGTAGTAGCCTTTGCAACAATTTTTGCTTTCAAAATGACAGCTTCCGCCGTGTAGGAACGTGGTGTATGACGTCACACTTTTGGCTCAAAAATGTGGTTGAATCTAAACGTTATGCTGGAAAATTACCGGTCGAACATCAACTATAGGACTTATTATTAACGCAAATTTAATTATATATTGCAGCGATTTACTGCTAGTTTATTCAAAAACAAAAAACAAATTTAAACAATCGAAAGTAAAAAATAAAGTAACAAATAAACTTGATTAAAAGTTGTTTGAGATCAGGCCTTTCAGTTGCGAGTCCAAGCTTAGTGGGGCTGCCAATTTGCCAACAAAATTGGCCTTAAGGAAGGTGTCATCTAAATATCATTCGTTTTTTTTTAATATAGCTCCATAACATTCAAGTATCAGTAGGTAGATCAGCAAAATCAACCATCGTCAGAACATTACTGCTGTAATTTTTTTAATTTCACCTTACTTGTTCATAGCCCAGGCAATTGCCCACAAAAAGTGGTTTAGGCAATAATTAAGTTCAAAAACCTATATCTGATATATCAATGTAAATGGCCTGCAAGCATTTTTGACAAAAATTTGAAAGTGTAGTTGAATTTAGTTTACTTATCAATATCAAATGGAACATATGATTATTTGTGAAGAAGTCTGCCCTGTCTACTAGGCTACAGTAAACTCTCGGTTTACTGTTCTTCAATATGCTTTCGAAACTTAATGTGTTCTATATAAGTTGCACATTATTATCAATTTAAACTCAATATTCGCAATTATGCCAATTATTCAAATGTGAAACCCTACCACAAGCTAACTTTATCTAATCCTACGTGTTAGGCTCTTAAAACCAGGCAAACTACCACCAATGACTAGTCAACCTTAATACTTGTTGTTAAATTTGACTTCAAATCCATTCTATAACATCATTAAAAAATGTATTAACAACTGTCAATATTATCCACTTTATTCACATAGAACGATAACATTCCTGTGCAATTTGATCCAGAAAACCTGAAAACTGGTCATCCACTTTTTTCCATGGACTCCTATATAATAGATCAAGAATGGATTGGAAACGAATATTTGCTGTGACCAATATGTGGCCAACAAATCTATCAGTGAAGAATATACATACGAAAAATTTGAAGTAATATCAGGATAGAAGATCGTCAGCCTGAGTGCATATAGGCTAGAAATGCGTACACTTAACGCGTTTGAATCATGAAATATCACGTTGCTATATATATAAATATATAATGCATGAAATAAGTTGATTGCACATTTATTCAGATCAGAGTGAGGTGAAAAAACAAAATTTTTGAATTTCAAAAACTAGTGCCTATGTTTATTCTTAAATATGGATTATATTACACAGGAACCGATTGTTGATTGCCATATCCTCTGGTGACAGTGCATATCTGCCGAATGAGAAACAATTGCTAATTTAACCTTATCTGAAGTACCGATTGAGCTGGAAAGCTGTTTTTTGGCTTAAAAGATCCAGATACACCTTTTTCCTATTTACCGTATATACTCGCCTATAGGTCGCACCACCGTATAGGTCGCACCATGAATTTGTGTTAAAAAAGTTGAATTTGGGGTTGACTCGCAGATAAGTCGCACTGGAAATTTTGGGATTTAAAAGGCCCTTTCCCTAGCTTTTTTGTACAGATAACCAGTACATTCAGACCCCTAACCCTGTTTGAGAAATGACAAAAATATATACACACATAATTACGTAAGCAGAAATTACTGGTGCATGACCTTGTGCTATTGGTTGTTTTGGTATGTGCGTGCACGAGTGCATGCACGCAATAGCCGATAAGTTTCGCTTTTGTTCCGACTTGGTGGAAATTTTCACTCAGGTATGACCACCGTATAGGTCGCACCCTAGTTTTTGGACGAAAAATATGAGAAAAAAGTTGCGACCTATACGTGAGTATATACGGTACTTTAAGGAAAACTTTCTAAAATGCTGTGAAAAAAGTTGAGCACAAAAACAACTTTTTAATGAAAATCATGCAATTTCGTACGTAGAGTGAGGGCTATCTTTAATATTTGCAAGACTTCTAAAGCTGTTGCTAATTATTAGGCAAAATTTTTTAATAGGCTACTAGTGTGCATCCTTAGATAAATCATACAGCAAGTATCGTCCACACAATGCAGACATACTGAATGCAACAGACATAAGAACTATTTACTTCAATGAGATCAAAACCACTGTTCACGATTAGGCTTCAGAGAAACGTGAGGCAGGCAGTAAACATATCATAAACATCTTAAACAGTTAATCTTCTGCTGCCAGTATCTCAACAAGTCTTACGTACGCATTAGCATAACATAAAAGCAAATGGTCGCAAAGCTGTTTCAATTTATAATTATAGCATCATGTAGATCCAGCTATACAGTGAAGTGATACTTTGCTTGAAATTACTTCATAATCTGTCAAGACTTCAACTTTTGCCAAATAAGTCCATCACGATGATCAGCGCCACACAGTCGTGATGGTGCCTATGTTGCCAATTTAATATGTGTTTCTATATGCTGACTGTGGCATAAATGGGTCAGTTTCAGGAGGTACTTTAAAATGGCATCTATTTCTGAATTGCTGAAGTACTTTATCGTTGCGGTTGCTTTATTCAGGTCAAGAATTTGATGAAATGATCGCACATGACATTGATTTTATTGGAACTATGGTACTACTTACGATACAGCTCTTTTGTGTTTTAACAGCTCTCGATGTAACCTGCTTTGAAACTTTCACTTGGAATGGTATGCTGCAATGATTTTCCTCACAAAGCTTTGATCTTATTAACTGCCAATTGTCAAATTTCTACCCTCCCATCAGAAACGACGGCGTTAGAAGTATCGGTTTAGCCGGCCATGCCGGCTTCACCCATCGTGCACTTGTGCGAACAGAAACGATAAAAATTTGTTTTTCTACACATCCATAATTCTTATACACGTAATGGTGATAATCTTTATCTCTTAATATACACTTGTAACGCCCACAAATAAAGAATGTTGCCATAAACTAGCATTGATACTTTTAATAAGTGTGATGGCTAAGGGATTGAAACACGGTCAAAATTGATTGTGGCGGTCACATGGTTGTTTCCACAGTTACAGAAATATTTAGTTTACAAATTGATAGGTTTATAGTTTTATTTTGAATGTTTCTTAAACTTGGAGTTTTTTTCAATGCTTTGTAGCATTTGATATAGATATCGTAACAGGCAGCATATCCATTTAAAAAATTGTCGTTTTATAATACAGATATAAGCCTAGAAAGGTTGACGGGCAGCATTTCAATAATGAACTCTGCTTTTCCCTAGCTTCGATCCCCGTAGTTCTATGAGACTATTATTCAGCAAAATAGCAAAGCTGTTTCGTCCAAATGTCGTGCGACTTTACCCGGGCATGGTTTGCCATTAGCGGTGCCCATGGGCGCAGAAAAGAGAGAACAGGGTGGATATATTCCCCGAATATTTGAAATACTGCATCTGTTTCCCTCAATGTTGTTATAATTACTGGTGTGGAAAGCCGAGATTAGAGTGAATTTGAGCAAATTTGGATGATTGTGAGAAGTGAAGATCTGTTTTTTGTTTTTTCTTTTCGAGATGATTGTAAAAATTTCGAAACTCGTGTTTTGAAATTTCCTTGTCATTGGAGCACCAATCTAAGTCAAACTCTAGGTGTATAAGATCTGCAGTTTGGTGTGCCTTCCCGATATTGAATGCCTGTTAAACCTATTTTCAAGAAAAAATATTTCCTTTAAATTCAGTTTCACAAAATGATGTTGTTATTGCTTGTTTTGATCTTTTCTCAAACTTGGAATTTTATTACGTTTAACTTTGTCGCTACTCTCTACTTTTCTAGTTTTTAATGAAGAATAGTCGTTCGTGCCGGTTTAAAGAGCCTATCAATTACAAATACTCACTTTTTGAAAAAATGAAGAAAACAAAATCTGCAATTAATTAGCTGTAAAATAGTAGGGCTAGCTTCTGTTAGACGAAAAAACATTTTTCTTGATCAAGAAACGGAAGCAAAAATATTTCCCCATACACGATGAGGTATTACTCTAGAAAAAGTTTGATAATATCCCCAAAAATGTACTTTGGTCCCTGGCTAGGCTATGTCACTCAAAATCATGTATTGCTAAGATTACGCACAAACGTAGTTACTGTCACTGCCAGTGGTATGCTAATGGATTAGTAGCAAGGACGGGTTAGCACATGTCATTCATGTGTCGCGAATAGCTACACATGAACGTCTTCAGTTATTTTGGCAAAGCGCATTGAAGAGAAAAAGTGTTCTTGATGTGGCGTAGCGCGATCAAGAGAAAAAAGCGTGCTTGGCCTAATTCAAATGATTAAAAAAATACATGTATCGCGTGTTGCATCTGATTTATAAAGCGCAATTCTGTCTGTCTGTGTGTCTGTTTTAACTCCTCTGAAACTGCTATAGGTACGAGCATCAAACTTGGCACGATTGATCACCACTCATTGGTGAGTGTCATAAGGGTATTCGTGACGTCATAACCAAAAATGACGTTCTAACCAAACCAAAAATGTCAAAACCAAAAATGACGTCATAACCAAATTTTTTTAGAATTTGCATTGCTTGACAGAGGACAACCGCTTTTTGCTCAAACGAAAACCAGCTTTCGACTTACCACATTTCAAAAACTTTCATTTGTTTGGGGTCTAAAATGAAGTCACAATCAACGATTCATTGAGCAATCTATTTTTTATCCTTTCTCAAAAAGTACTCATTGCACATACGCGATTAAACGTTTTTTTAGAAGATATTAATAAGCTGCTTTTGATAAAAACAACTTTACAACGATTAATGTTTATTTGATTATGCTACGAGCACTTCTTTATATAAGCACTTTAAGCCCTCTAAGCATTTTTTCTTTTCTATTTCGCTTGCACGCTTAACCTATTAACGCCCAGCGTCCTATTTATAGAGCAGTAACGTATGTCCGGATTTTACAGGGTTATAATCAAACTTTGCTCTTTCAACCAGTATATTAGATGACAAGACTCTTCAGGCTGTCACGTCAATAAAGTTTAAGCAATTTTTGTGATTTTGAAATGTGGATTCTGGGGATGTGAACATAGCAGTTTTGTTGTTTGCTGACCGTCAGTTATATTTGGAAATGTATTCAAAATCTGAAATGGGAAGTTTTTAGCATTTTTTACAAATGGCTACTTTATGAATTGTTTTAGACCATTGATAAGCAAGGCTTTGAAAAATTACTTCGGTAACCGAGTAATATAAATGCAAACATCACTGTCTTATAAATAAGACGCTGGGCGGTTATAGGCACTTTTATCGTGATTTACGAGCTACGCTTGTCGTGTCTGGCTTAATTTGCTGCGTCATCTGTATCCAACTATAGGCCTTTGTTTTTTTGCAAGCAAGAACATTGTGTGAACACTGAAGCATAGATAGACAGTTTGGTGCCTTGTGTTTTTGCGATAGACTTCAGAAATCAGAAGTACAGTAATCAACAAGATAGGCTTAATTGCTAAACAGTAGCTACATTCAGAGAGGCGTATGAATACTGCATGATTTTGTACTTCAGATTAGAAATTGATTTCATAAACATCTTTTTTGATATCTTGTACTTGCTTTTATATCCTGTTTCACTGCAGTTTTTTTAAGTGTTTAACAGCGTTAGTTAGTGAATAAAACTTTGTAGCAAATGTATTGAATTCGTAGCAAGTATAGCGTTCCAAGCAACTACGATCCTACAGATAGGTAAGAAAAATAAGGCTATGAAAATATATTTTTGTGCATCTGGCATTTAGTAAACTGCAGCTTCTCTATCCTACGCCATCTCATGTTTCTTAGAGTTACTGGTTGCAATGAGTCGAAAAGCCTTGGCAAATGTCGAAGACGCAGTTGAATACTTACTTAGTTCAGATATTAGTAAGGCAATGGCTGCTACTCCGCCCGATGTTGATGAACTCACGGATGAAGACGAAGTTGATGAAGAAAATCTGGATGCGCCTACATTTTGCGATATACCTAAAGCTGGGGTCTCCAAAATTTTTCCATGGAGGCCTCCATTGCTGATGTTTTAAAGACTTGTGGGCCATGGCTGTGGTTAATAGTTTTGTACTATACAGACTTATTCATGGATCAAATTTTAATTTTGGTAAAGGATTTTCGCAGAGCGATTGCCACAACTTATTTGAAGCTGTGACACGGATCAATAGTGATGAGGGGAAACCAGCTCAGTTTTCCATCAACATCCAGGACACAAGTTGCTCATGACTTTTGCCTTAACCTACGATATCATATGCTTGGCGAGAGAGACAAACAGAGGCGTTGCCAATACCAAAATTGCAAGGGCAAACTTCTCACTTATTGCATTAAGTGTAAAGTAACTTTATGCGTATCTTGCTTTCCAAAATATCACCGGCAATGCAATAAGATATGGTGTGACAAGGTTTTTCAATCATAACTGTTTGGTTCCAATAAATAATATCTCAAAAAAACAAAACAAATTTGCATGTATTTCGCAATGGCGACAGTTATTAAAACTCTTAGATAAGCGCATTTATTTCGCACAAACGCCCAGCGTCCTCTGTATAGGACAGCAATTTCTCTAGAAGTTACAACAAATATTAAAAAACTTCGACTAAGCATCAAAAAAATATAGTATCTAAATAAAATGTTGGAAATCAACGAATTTTTTTCAAAAAAAATAATTTGGGCGGTAATGGGTTAAACTGGTTCTATAACGTCATAATATGTCTCGTACGATTAACACAAATCTTCGCCAACACAGATCATAATATCGAGATGTTTTCAAAAATTGCAACCTTTTAGCAAAATTAGTTTATTAAAAAACTGATTTGTGATCTCATTTCTCAACTGATTTTCGAACTTTATGCAACAAATTAAAGATTATTTCAAGGCGATTTTGATAGTGTATAATATGTACAATTAATATCAGTTTTTATAGTTAAAAAACTGAACTTAAAGACCTATGGTGTAACTTTTACCTCTCCCAAAAGTGGTGAGATCAGTAACAACAGGTGACTTTAATACAAAAACGTACTAACAAATACTGTCCTTTGAAAGCGTAGGATATTTGCTTTCCAGCAATAGGTGACTTCAATTACTTTGGGCTAAAGATTAGTTTATAATGGCTGATTAAAACTTGGTTGCCATACATCCAGTTTCATTTTTAGTTGCGCAATTATCCTACTTGACCTAACAAACTTGCAATTGTTAAACAAAGTTAGTTCTTTGGTACATTTTGACTACTTTTCCTTACAAGCGTGGTTCTTTTGCATTATTTGCCGACGTTTTCAAAAACATCCATCAAAAACTGAAGTCTCCAAATGTCTATGAAATGTAGTCTACTGGTTAACAACACATAAAATTTTAGTGCCTGCAGTTCACAAAATTGCAATTTCTAAAAACTAAGTCCTTTGATACATTTTGTCTATTCTTTGTCGATAGCATGAATCTTTGGGATTATCAATCAAATTATTCAAAAGACTCAAAGTCTACAAATTTTAATATGCAGCCAACTTCAAGCAAAACACTTAGTGATCCTCTAAGAAAAAGACGATGGGGTAAAGATGGTCCTTTCTTATCGTTTTCAACAAAATGTAGGGGTCGAGCTACATATGATCTAGATCAGCGGTTCCCAAACTGGGCGCCGCGACGCCCTGGTGCGCCGTGAGACACTGCCAGGGGCGCCGCGAAAGTTGTTGCCTTTGTCGCTGTCAAGTCCGCTCTGTACCTCGAAATTCTATAGTGGAAAAATACAATCTGGAAGAGTTGCTCGTAAACAGATTACGTAGTTCACGTCACAATGCAATATATTGTGTAACAATTGCTCGTTCAATTTTATTAACCTGAGTGAAGTAAAATTCGGCGAACATTTTTGTCTACCTTTGAGAAGATAAGAAAGATAGCGCTTTTCTGCGTATTTTATTTGATTATGGAAAATTGTAATTATATTCCATTCTCAATTCTTGCCCGGATGTTGGTGTGAATCATGAAAAATCCCTCCTTGGCTGTTTACAAACGTGTGAGCATTGCATGACCTGATTAAAGGCTGGTTTCCATTAGGGGTAGGTGAAAAATTTGAAAGTGAAAAATCTAGTAAATTGTAGGCGCAGGTAAAAAATTCTTTGTGTAAATTTGTTGTGTTGAACCAGCCATAAGTGTATCCCGTGCCTTATGAATATAAATTGAGCAAGCATATTGTTTAAAATTTTCTTAAGTTTTCTTTTCCAATAGAAAAATTTTCTAAAAAATGATCACCAGCATCATACGGTACCATACAGCAATCAATTACATCATGTTAATAACCCCCGACCGGTTTCGACCTTATTGAGTCTCATCAGGCGGGTGTAAAAAACACTCAATAATAAACATGCTGAAAAAAACAAATTTGCCATCGGGTGCAAAAAAAATGCAATACAAAACAATATGATACAGCAATACCTATATATCATGGGGGTCACATTCACATTCAAGGACACACACACAAGACATGGACAACAAGTCACATTGGTAAGCCCTAACGGGGGTGCAGGATCATTGCCAAGACTTATCATTACTACAGGAGTGTTTTTTTTTTTATCAAAAAATTATTATTATGTATTAAAAAGCTTTCCATTTTAATTAAAATTAATTAAGCTTTCCATTTTAATATTATTATTATGTATTAAAAGCTTTCCATTTTAATTAAAATTAATTAAGCTCTCCATTTTAATTAAAATTCCATTTTAATATTATTATTATTATGTATTGCAAGCTTTCCATTTTAATTAAAATTAATTAAGCTTTCCATTTTAATTAAAATTCCATTTTAATATTATTATTATGTATTGCAAGCTTTCTCTGTATTAAAAGTTTTCCATTTTAATACAGTTTTCTTTTCCACTAAGGATTTGTCGAATCAGCTCTCGTGCTGCTAAGATTCCGAAATAAAGACGGTTGGTTGAATTTTCTTTATAATGTTTATGGATTTCTAAATTCACCTTGAAACTACCTGGATGAGAAAAGAACTGCCTGGCTCCAGCTTGCGTAAAATTATCTGTTTGCTTTCTCTGTCCGGGTCGCCTGCTTAAACAGGGCTATTTCCTTGACAAAAGGACAGAGTAGGACACTAGCAGCCTAACTGCTGTTTGGTGACCTCTGCTGTAATATACTGTTAGTAGGTCATATACCGTATTATAAGAGAACGCGTGCTTTCTTTACAAAAAATAACAGTGCGTGGTTGGAAGTAGTTTGTTAGCGGCTTAATAATTACAGTGCGAAAGTTGTAAACAACTTATTACAATTTTACAGCTTGTTAATATTTTTTATAGCAACCATACAATTGTGGAAAATAACACTTTCCGTAGTGACAAGCATTCGCGACGTGTTATTTGTTGCAGAGTTTTAGCTGCGGAATGTATGCTACCTAGTAAACTAAAACGCCACTTAACAACAAACCACAACAATTTATCTAGAAAACCGCGCGAATTTTTCGCTCGATAAGTTATCAGAAATAAATAAGCTCTCGGTCTTATTTTCAAATTTTTGCACACACCTGCCAAGGCGCAGCTTGCGTCTTTTAAAGTTGCTTACAGAATCGCGAAATGTAAAAAACTGCATACTATGGCGGAAGAACTCGTGCTTCCTGCTGCTCTTGACTTAGTCTCGACAATGATTGGAGAATCAGAAGCTCAAAAAGTAAAAGCTGTTCTACTCTCAAACAATATCATTTGTAGGAAGATCGATAAAATTTTGGATATTAGTGATCAGCTGGTACCAAAAATGCGTGGAAATGAGTTCAGCTTACCATTAGATGAGGCAACGACCAGTACCAGCGATAAAGATGCTTATTTGATTTGTTACGTACGCTTTGTTGATAACTACGACAACACCGTTGAAGATTAGCTTTTTTGTAAGCCCATTTTAGCAAATTGCAGAGCACATGAATTGTTTGCAATACTGAACAATTTTTTTCTGGAAAATAACCTCGAGTGGAAATACTGCGTTGGTTTATGCCTTGATGGAGCTCGAGCCACAGTATGTCTGGTCGTTTTGGCGAGCTGCAAACGTTAGTGCAGGGCGTTGCCGTCAATGCACAATGGACCCACTGCTTAATACACCGTGAGGCGCTGGCTTCGCAGCAGTTCCGTGATCACCTTAATGGACTGCTTGAAGTTGTTGCCAAAACTGTGAACTTCATTAAAGCAAGGCCACTTAAAGCTCGGCTTTTGTAACAGCTTTGGGATGAATAAATAAATTAATAAATAACAATTAAATAAATAACAAGCAATGTAATAGTTTTCCACTTTTAAAATCCCATTTAAACTCGCAATTTCTCGCTGCAAAATACCGATGAATGTCATATAAAGACTGTGATGTGTTTGGATTTGGATGCTTTAATCTCGCATCTTGAGAAATATTTTTCTGAAGACATGGAGAAGTACAAATCAATTAGAAATCCTTTTTTCGATAATGCAAATGCCCCTCAGGGGTTAACATCTCTGGCAGCTGAAAAATTTATCAATCTTACTTCTGTTCTCACTTTGAAAAACATATACGGCCCTAATTCACTCATTTCATTTTGGGTTAAGGCTTGAGCTGAATTTTCACTGGTAGGCTGTAAAGCTCTCCGTGTTCTTGTGCCGTTTGCAACGTCATACTTGCGGGAAGCCGGTTTTTCTGCTGTAGCAGTAATCAAGTTGAAGTACCGCAATAAGATTGTCATTCAACGCGAGATGCGTGTTGCAATATCAAACATTGCACAACGCTTTGATAAAATGTCCATAAAGCAACAAACTCACTGCTCACATTAAATATTTTTAAGTATTTTGCATTTTGAACAATAAACATGATTTGAATACAATTTTTTGGTAAAACTTGCAATTTGCAAATTTTGGCTTCGCTACTGCGCCACGAATATTGATAAATTTTAAAAGGGCGCCGTCAACAAAAAAAGTTTGGGAACCTTTGATCTAGATGATGAAGCAATTTCCTTTGCAATTGGGCAAGGCTGTCGCAGCAGCTAGCTGATTTGATGTTCTTAACCTCGACATAATTGATGGGGGCTCCCGCTACTGCTATAACTAAACTGTGAGTGCTTCATTTTGGGTTAGTTTGCTATGTGCATGACGGCGTTTATGCCAGGGCCAAGAAATATGCATGCAGTCAGAGACGTTAGCTCATATTAATTCGCCTACTGTGACGAAGAAGTGGTAAGTAGCAATCCTAATAATAATGGCTCAAAACGCATTGTGAGGTCATAGTGTTAAATGGCATTGCAAAGCTTGCCACAATTAAGTGGAAACAGCAGCAGGCAGCAAAATTATCTACCATCATTTTGATAGCAAACATAAATGGTAAAGCCCATTATTGATATTTGTAATTGCACGAAAAGCCCTATCGGTACAAAACACTAATGTTCATTTAACAGTAGGGAGGTCCGGATTAGGGACAAAGTTAAATGTAATAAAGTCCCAAGTTTAAGAAAAGATCAAAATTAAACAACAATAGTATCAATCTGTAACAATAGATTAAGAGGAAATATTTTTGTTTGAAAAGAGCTTAATAGGCGCTTATTGCAATAGATTGTATGACTTAGGGTAAAGGCATGGCCCTTTTTCATGCTCTGGCCAAATTAAAGCAAACAGCGCAGACAAAAATCTTAATGTTACAAATATAAATACGAAAGCGGACCCACCAAATCGTCGAATAGGCCTACCAACAAACAGCTTATTTCTTTATGAGTCAAAACGACCACCATTTGGGAGACGCCATCAATTTTGACTATGTTTCATCTCCCCCCTCCCCCTTACTCTTTTAAAAATTACCAATGGTAGTTTGTGTCATTGTTTTTTCTTTTTGAATACTTCCAGTCTTGATTAATAGACCAACATAATCACCATTACATGTACAGAAGCTATGGCTTATATTTCGTAAAACATTTCGTTGTGGCTCTCACAAATGTTTGTAAGGTGAAGCTGGCGCAGCTGCATTAATTGATACGTTGTAAATAGGCGCGGATGATAGTATGGCCTGTCGGGGTTAAATCGCACCATCTTAGGAGAAACATTTTTTCTATTTTGCTTGATAATAGCTTTATAGAGCTACCGTAATTAAGCCTGAAAATTGGGAAAAGCAAGAACTTATTTAACTTCTATGAGCATACCTAAGCAAGAAAAAACAAATATGAATCATAATGCGTAGCAAACAGGAAAGTTTGAGGCGAAATCAAAATTAGCAACGTCACTGTGTTAAATCGCACCACATGGAGCATATCGTTGGTATTTTGCTTTATAATAGCTATATAGAGCTAACGGGGTCAAACCAAACATTTGAGGACAAGCAAGGACACTTTTAACTCCTCATGGCACGTCAAGCAGGGAGAAAAGAACATGCTACATAATGCGTTGCCAGCGAGGCTTGAAAAAGTTTAAAGGAAAGTCAAAAAAAAACAGCATCAGAGTGTGAAATCGCACCACACGAAAAACATTTTTGCTATTTTGTTTTAGAATAGCTTGAAATCAGAAATGTAATCCCTACTTCCAAACTACGGGAAACGCAAAGCTCCCTTGAGTTCGTGTCAGCAATGAACAGAGCACATAGACGTAAGGCATAGCCAGGATCTTGAAATGAGATACTCTATTAGGAAAAGAAGCACAAAAAGTCGTAAATATTTTATGTGCAGTGTCACGAATAAGTAAATTTGCGTTAAAAGAATAGTTTTAATATATGTGTAGTTGTTGCAATCTGTTGTTTTATTTTGCAGTAATCGTTTTATTTGTAAATCTGAATTGTCTGATGCCCTAAACTTGCTAAACTGTTTTCGAAAAAAACCTTTTTTTCTTTCGCATTTATAAATAGACTTGTAACTCACAGCTTTTTCTGACGACACAATTGTTGACCACGTGACTAAGTTCCAATGTATTCTAGTGATTCTTGTTTCTTCTCGAAGATTTTTCTTTTTTAGTATTACCGATTACGTAATTTATTGACGTGTTTTTCCTGTGTCACGTGATGTTCTAGCAATTTCTAGATTATTTTCCAGTTGTATATATAAGGTGGCGAGATTTTTCATTCATTCAGAGAATGTAAATTAGAGTGTAGTTCAGAGAGAGATAGTAAAGTGTAGTAAAAGTGCGTTGTTCTGTTGTGATTGTTGTGACAGGAATCAAGCGATTATTTTGGTGGTTTTAGTTTTGGTCAGTTTAATATGTATATAGTAAAGTACTTTAGTTTCTGTATTTGACAAGCGAAGGAATTCAAAGTTTTTAAGTGGTTTGTTAATACATTTGTTCTGTTCGTGGTCGAGAAGTGCGCGGGTTGAAGTATCTTAGCGGAAGCCAATCTTTTTCTAGCTATTAAGTTGCAACTAGACTTAATTATTCAAGCGATACTATACGTCGCGTCAATTTTAAGAAGTAAATAAAATTGAAATAGAATCAAAAAATATCTGTTGAAACCCGACATGCAGAAAATGCATATGCTGTTGGTAACTCTACGTACAAAAACTTGATAGGTAAAGCCGGCTTGGCCGGCTGAACCGACACTCACAATTCCGACGTTAGTGATGGGGGCTCTGCAGGTGACGCGGTCATATATACTATGCTGATATGCTGCCTGTTATGGTATTTATGCCTATGCTCAACATCATTGTAATAAAATCCCAAGTTTAAGAAAAAATTAACACAAAACCGTGACCATAACAATTTGTAAAACTGAATATAAAGAGAACAATAGCCGCTTTTGTCGCTATGCCAACAATAAGGACCAATAGCGTAGCCAAATTAGGAATTTAATACCACAAATATAAATAGGAAAGCGGCAGCACCAATTCGAAAAATAGGCTTACCATTAAATAGTTTATATCTATAATTGTGAAAGTAACCACCGTTTTGCTGCTGCAATCAGTTTTGATTATGCACAATTCCTGCTCCCTCACAAGTATTAAACGATAATTTGTGGCAAAATTCTTAGTGATCATTGCCAGTCATGATTACGAGAATATAATGATCACAATTTCGTGTAAAAGAATTGTGAAAGTGCATAAAACTCATTAACTTTTCGATACTACTCCTACAAGAGCCGGATGAGTAAAACCGGCTTGGCCGGTTGAACCGAAATACGAAATCCTGACATTATTGATGTAGGGCCTCTGCTGCGTGACGCCAGCTAAACCGGCTAGTTTGAAATAAAAGCTTAAAATTGTTCTAAAATTTGTTTTCATGGCGTGATGTCAGTTTCTAAAACCATGAAATTTCTTGAAGTTGGGTGCTGGCTCATGTACAAGTCAAAAAACGTTTTATCCTTATTAAAAAATGCAATTTTTAGCAATCTATCTTTTATTGTGACGTCACCATGAGGTAACCTACCTCCTTGTGACCCTCACATTGATGTGATAATAAATGATGCCAATTAACAATGCACAACTATACGTTATCACAGACTAAATGCGTAGCTCCACTCATAGACTATTCATCAGTTTTTCTTCTAAACACTCTTTCTAATAAATGATAGAACTTGGAACAAGTATTGCTAAAACCATTCCGCTAAGGCATAATGAAAAAGTTGCAAAGAGTATCATTAAACTTTAGATGAAAATTCAGTTTTTTAGTAAAAAAAACTAATCGCTATTGACCGAGTAGACAAAAAATAGCCCAATTGGGTGTTTTTCATTTTTAGCGCTCAACTCTAATTTTCGGGTTAAATGCTTGTAAAAAGTAACCTAATTGGGCGCGAAAGCAACCATTCTGGCAACCTTGTTTATTGCCTCTGCAGCTGGCCTCAGCTTGGTTAAAACCGTTATTTATTTTTGTTTTCAGTCGAGATGTTATTATTTAAGAGCTCATGCTTTTTTCGATATTAAATTTTCATTGCGCTTGATCGCGTGAGTAAAACTTTCCTATTTGCAAAAATTGCACCAGACAGCAATACGACGTCACTATGCATTGCGACGAAACAGAGTTTCAATAAAAGCATTCAAATAAAAGGGGAAACAATGTTGCTCAAAAAAATAATCATATGTTGTGTCGCCAATAAAGCTCAAATTGATGTAGAATATTTTTCGAAAGCAAGTTTATTGCTTTTCGTGTTAAAACTTTGAACCGTGTTTTTACGATAAATAGGCTGGTTTGTGAGAAAACCAAAAACGATTCTACAAAACCCTTATCATGACGTCACCTTGCCTGCTAAAGAAGGGTACAAATCATTGCATGTCAATAAGTCGAGTTTTGTAAACTCTTTCTTCGGTTGAAACATACGAATTATGAGATATTTGATCTTTTGTTGAGACGTTATTATGACTAAGCCAAGAACGCACATACAAAAAGAACATTGCTTTATATGAGTTGATTGGTTAATTATGTGATGCTACACACGATTTTTCATTACAGGAAAATTTGTGGGTTTTAAAATTTGTCTTTTTATATTCAGAAAAATGAATAGATAGTGGAAAACATGATTCACAATTACCATTACTGTCTAAAAATTGACTGCTCTAATAGCACTATTTTGCCAGAAGATAAACTGTTGAATCCTGGAACATATTTCCTTTGCAACAAAAATTCGTCTCAAATCGTAGAAGAAACGTTTTGTTCTGTTGATCAAGACCCAAAACACTGGTTCAACGATTTAAAGTTGGAAACATTTTTGTACGACAGCTATAATGTCAGTGAAGAAAATGGCGAGTGTGTGGTGAATAATCATTGGCCAAGCGAGTCATGCTTGACTGACTCCAATTGCTGTTTTAGTAATCACACAATTAGACTTTTGAAAGAAACAGCTTGCCGACAAAATTATAACTGCGGTACTTCAACTTACATCACGTTTACTGAGAAAGAGGAAGAGTTTGGAAAGATGGCGGGCAAATTATTTATACCGCTTCTTCTCGCCATGGGACTAGCTGCTATTTTTGGAAATCTCGCAGTGATAATACATGCTTTGAAGGTCATTTTTAAGCAAGGTCTTACAGAACAGCCGATTACCGAGAAACAAATATATCATGTTTTGATACTGAACTTGTCGTTTGCTGACCTTGCAATGGGGTTTTATGTTGTGGGTAGCGTTTCTGGATCCATTATGTATTTAGTTCGACATACTTATGGTGACGAAACGACCAAGATAGAAGGGACTACGTTGTGTTTAGTTTTGGGATTGATTAATTTTGCCGCCAGCCAGATTTCAGTAACTGCTATTGCTACCATAAGTGGATTACGACTGCACAGTGTTATCTTTCCATATAAAGCAGTTCGATTAAAAGTTATTCTAAGAATCGTGTTAATAACCTGGCTATTTTGGTTGACTGTCGCCAGTCTTCCAGCAACTGATAATGATGTTCTTAATACTGTGTTCACTGATAGTATAAGAATTGACTTCGAAAACAAAAAGTTTGTTAAACTTCAATATTCACGTTTGTATTTCCTAGTTCAAAGGTTTCTTGACAATATTAACACTCGATGTGGCCTGCCTCCTGCTAAACAGTACAAATTTACCTCACGTCCTACGTGGAAGCTCCTGTTCGATTTAACAAAGAAGTTGAAATTAGCGGATTCAGATGTGGAACGACGCATTACTTATTTTGGATATTATAACGGGCAGTTTTCGTGTACAATGAAGGTTCTCCTGGGTCACAAAAACCCGGCGAGTAATTTCACGTTACCAGTTATTTTATACAATATGATTAGTTTTATCTTCATTTTATGCTCACAAATAGTCATTATCTGGAAAACGTCCACGTGTCATGATGTAAGATCCCATTTGCTTTCCTGTTGCCGGTACTTTGGTCCTAAAAAAGAACAGAAAGTGCTTTCTCAGCAGCAAAAGCGAGAAGAGGAAAACAGAAAAATGCACAGGAGAATGTTTTTCATTGTTCTTACGGATTTTTGCTGTTGGATACCCATTTGCGTTTTTTTTCTTGAGGTTTATGTACGTTCGATGTATGCACCACCATGCACTTTCCTATCGAATACACGTTCGTTGGAATACTGGTTTCCTACTTTTCTTGTGTTGTTACTACCTATTAACAGCGCTATTAATCCGTTTATTTACTCGTTTAGACTTTGGAAACCATTGCGCAAAGCTCTAGGTAGTAAATGCTGCAAGAAACCTACAGATATCAATTTTCAACCACCTTCTTCTTAAAATGCAGACAGCGTTGAAACGATTTCAAGTAGAACTACAACAAGCAGTAGGCTTACTGCTTTATAAATATGTATCAGAGCTCGGGCAAAAAGAAAGCAAAGAATCACTTTCATTCTTAAAAATCTGTTAACAGATAAACCAGTAAGAGGTTTCGTTTGAAACATTTTTATCAGCGGTTTTTAAAGCTATGAACATCTGGCTGTTTTAAATTTTGTTGTGTCACACTCTCGTTAAGAATTGCAACTCAGGTAATTGGACACACCGATAGTTCTATGTTTTAAATTAAAATATTGCTGCAGGGTTGCAGGCTTGCAGTGAGACTGCATTGCACGAGCAGTATCGGTAACTCCGAAGCGGATCTGCGGTCAACGTTGTTCCATTCATAACCACAAAGGTTTTCCCGTAACCAAACATCAAAAATAAGGCTAAGGTGAAAAAGTGTCAAATTTATATTTGACAATTTCTTCTTCTACGCAAAGGTATTTGCACGGCATACGCGAAGCCGGTCGCTGCTATGCGCTGCTTACACAATACAATAAAATAGAACTGCTGTTGCATGCCTTCGTGTTTTGCGTTCAACATCCATGATGTTAGTTATTTATCTTTTTACAGTATTTTTCAACATTATTTTAACAAATATCTGCTGTGTGTTGAGTTTTTTCAAATTTTTTTGATTCACAATATTCATTGACGGTTCCAGGGAGGTGGGCGTTGGTAGGAGACAGCTGCGTTCTTTGTCAGATATTTAGATAAAGCTTTCGAAATGATAATTCCAATACTTTTAGAGGCAAACTGAAAATAACGGGCAAAGAATCACTTTTAGGTTGCGCTTAAAGCGTTTAATAGCTGCACATTCTTGTAAGATTCCTGGATCTGCCAATGACAACGTTTTGAATACACTTTATACACTGTGGCAATATCTTACACCCCATTTACCAGATAAACGAAATAAGATCAAACTGAACCGTGTGAATCTTTGCTTTTTTGAAAACGTTGTTTTTTCGCAATTGAAGAAATGTTTCGAAGAACTTTTTTGCCATTGGCTTACGTCCCCTACACCGCTAATTGTGAAATCGGGGAGGATTAAAGAAGTTATAGCCACCCGTTTACCCCTGATACTTCGCCACAGAAAACGCTGAAGACCTTTATCGAAAAACCAACAAATTTTCCACAAAACATCTCAAAAAGACCGTTGATTTGAAGAAACACTGATATGATTTTGGTTTCCTTTATCTCATTTACAAATACCCAAGTTTCCCGGCTGTATACAGTTTCATATGCCAGAGGCATGATTAGTAACATACTTTCGGAATGAGACAATGTTCTAATAAGTGTTTTGTGGGGAAACTGAAGAGGCAAAACTTAAATTACTAACTGTTTTCAAACTTTTGCTGAATATTGAGATGTTATTCGAGCCAATAAACCTCCAATTTGGCTGCAGCTCTGCTCTATAGCGCGCAGCCACGTTTTTTCAAAAGAGGATTAAACAAAATATATGGTGTCTCTTTAATAGCAAAGTTGTTTGGTGTTCCTAACAAAGATCTTCCCCGGATTTTGAGACAAATACTACGGCTAAATGGGCATGTCTAAATTAGATTTTTACATTTCTGATCATTTCTTTGATCTTCTTGACCAAGCTTTTACCTATTCTGATGAGATTACATAATGAAAAACTACTGATTTGCTGCATTCATCATTTTTACCTGTAATGTGATTCATAATTGCAGTCATTTTGTAAGTGAAATATGAAAATGCCAGCTTGAACAGTCAAGGAAGCGTACGTTGTTCACTTCGAACAAGAATTATTGCGCTTTTTCAATTCTTTTTGGCAATTTACGACAGATATAACATTAATGCGTAGCTTCAAGAATTAAAATTTTCATGTTTTGATGTAACCTATATTTCGTATAATTTTGTTGGAAGATATGCAGTGTTTCATGTTTCGCTTGACTTCAAAAACATGCTGTTGTCAGAAAGTTGCACGATTGTTGAATAAATGCTTTATAGTTTTCAAACAGTGTTATTGACTCAATTGTAGGCAATCAATGTTTTTGATCCTTTGCCGACAATGAAGCAATGGGATGCATGGTCTGATTAGCGTATTTAGAGAAACATTGCGCCATTGCCCCTGTTTTTGATTTGAAAACAGAGCGAAATATTAGCTTCACTCGCCATTGTGAGTGATCTTCAAAAAATATAGATCTATAAGCTCACACTTTAATTTTTCACCTAAATCTTGATTTTGTCAAAATTGTAAAATAATTATTGGAAAAGTTTTCACGTTAGTTGTGTGTCAATAATTCCTATTTCTGACAAAAATCTAAAAATAATAGTCCCTACAAGGTTTAATAGTCTTCACAACATGGTTTATGTCTTCTTCTTGCTCCTATCAAAGATCAAAGGTGATATGCCAGTGTTGATTATTATTAAACCTTTTTCCATTCTACCTTCAACGATATTGATTACGTTAGATCTATCACATCAAAAAAGCATTTTTGAAATAATTTTGTCTTCTTGGTTGTCACTCTTGGTTATCACTAGTTGTGAGCGTATAATGAAGTTACAGTTTACGTGCAGCAGTTGGTTGAAGCAAAGTCTCGACTCTAGAGTTTAATCTTCCAGATTTAAAACACGCTATGGACGTTTTTGGTGAATTAAGTTTTAGCCACAAAATAAACCATTGAAGCAGAAACTACCAACGTTGTTTCAATTTAGGCTACATAACTGTAGTTCATAGCAAGGCCATAGCTTAGATTTTAGAAGGCTCATTAATTTTGTCAAATTTTTGCTGTTAAAATGTAGCACATTGCAGTGAGGTAAACAGATAAGTTTGTGAATGAGAAGAGGGCACAAGGGTGTGGCCAGAAAAATATTTGAGGAAGGCTGTTTTTAGAAATTTTGTCAAAAGATAGTTTGACAAACTTACCATATTTTCAAGTAAGCCCGCATTTTTTAGTTATTCAGGTAAATTTATGATCCAGTGTTGCATAAAATGGTTTTGGCTGCAACATATAATCGATTTTCATGTGCTACAGCAGGTTTGATCAACAAGTCGATTGCGTCTCATTTTGTGTTGACGTGACAAGCTTGCTTACAAGAAATGCCTTTTAACTCATTTTCCTGAAAATGAAAATGAAACCTGCTGAAAATGAGAAAAACATAGTCCATCATCTCGAATAAGTTCGAATGAGAGTTTAGTAGATGTTAAAACAGATTATCTGCCGTGCACGCCAAATGCGCATATTATGACGTTCAAGTAGGAGCTCCGGGTTTTGGCAGGAGGGTGCCAAAACCCGGAGCTCCAAATTTGGAATAAAAAATGGCTTCATTGCCTCACTGGCCATCCCTGTGTGGAAAATAGAGCACATAACGCGTAGCCAGAGACCTCAAAAAGTTTGAGGAGCAATCAAACAAAACAACGCCACTGTGTAAAATCGCATTGTTTACGGTGAAGCATTTTTATTTTATATAAAAATAGCTTGATACTCCTACAAGCGTCAGGTCAGAGCTAAATATTTATTGAGAGGTAGACAATGGCCTCTTTTTCCCCTTGGCTACTCTCATGCCGAAATAGGGCACATGAGGTGCGGTCAAGAACTTGAAAGAGTTTGGGAGCAAATCATAGGAACATAACAACTCTGTATGAAATTGTACCCCATGCACAGACATGTTTTGCTAATGTACTTCGAAGTAGCTGAAAAAGACTTCCAGGATCAGGACTAAAAATTTAGGCTGGAGCATGGCCACCTTTTGCCTCTTGGCTACGTCTATGCAGGAAACAAAACCACACGGGACTGACTAGGGACGTGAGGTCACAAATGTAATTATTAGAATAAGTTTTTTCGATTAGGTCAATATTTTTGTAGCAAGCTTGAGCGTCGTGGTTTTTCGTAAGAGTTCTGAATACATACAGTAAGTTTCACATTCTTAATTTGATAGGTAAACAAAAAGTAAATTTTTTACCCTTAAGTCAATTTTTCTGTTTTTTAGGGTAGTAAAGTCAATTTTTATATTTAGCACTCTTAGTCAAAATGTTTATTTCGATTTGGTGAGAAAAACTGATAACTGTGATGAGTATAATAAAACTTCTTAACTTTTTTATTTTAACTTGCAACGTTTGCCAATTGTTCGTACGGTAGCAAAGATGGCTACTACGTGTCACAATTAAACAATTGCGATGCAATAATCAAAGTCAAACGAAATTATGTGCTACTGTGTTGTAATCGAATAGCTGCGACGATTAGGAGGAGCAACATTATGTATTCATTAGGAAAACGATTGCAGTATAACGAAAAGACATCTACGATGCTAGTTTAGACTATCTTTTCATCATTTAAAATGCAGCCATTTGCAAAAGTTTAAGACTAGTCATTCAGATTTAAGGCATTTGTAGATTTTGTCATTGTGATTGTATAATGCAATTTTATGCACTTCTAAAATTGCATCAACCAGCTGTCCATCACCAACATAAGGTTCGGTTTCATTAAAACGTTTAAGTTCATTTCAATTGATTTTACAGCGTCATCAGTAGTGTAATAAGCTGCTGTTTCATATCTTGAAAATTGACAAAAATTCGTCGCTTTTCGAGTTAAAAAGATCCCAAATCGTGGTTTTAAGTGAGGAAGGCTACTCAGAACGAGAAATCAGTGCGAAGATTCGTTTCAGCAAGACTTTTGTGCATACAGCATTTGCAAATTTCAATGTTTATGGGAGTTACAAAGACTTGAATAGAAGTGGGAGGCCAATGAAAACATTCTCCGAGTTGATCTAATAAATGAAGCGAATTGCTGTATGCTCCCCAACAAGTTTGCGAGCTGGTTTATTTGATCTAAGATCAAACTGAAATCTCAAACGCCGAGAAACTGTGGTGATGTGAACATCTTCCCCCTTTTCAAAGCACCACAGCACAAATTTTGTCCAAAGAACTTGTCGGGAATGTCTTCCTTCAATTAAAAAGCTGCATCTCACCTCGATTGACAATGTCACCCATGTAGGCGGCAAGCTCAAAAAAGTCCCCGTTAGTTGGGTCACAAGCATCTCATTATTCTTCCGAGAAAGTCACTGCTTAGCAAGCTACTAATATTTAGGTGCCACGAAACAGCTGGACATAGTGGTATGAGTCACATTTGGGCGTTGCTACGACAGCAGTTTCAGGTCGTTAAGGACGGTGCTACGATGCGTCAAGTAATCGGTAAATGCTTATTCTATCGAAAGCGCAACGTCAAACCGGGAGAACAATTGATGGCGAATCTTCCTGAAAACAGATCAAAGGAAAACTTTTCGCCCTTTTCATGACCTAAGGATTGACTACTTCGGTCCCTCCTTGATCAATCAGGGCAGAAGCGAGATAAATTGATACAGTTGTATTTTTACTAGCCTCACCATTAGAAAACCAACACACACTGAAGTTACAAAGAACCTTTCCACTGACGCCTTCATTAAAATTATAAGGAGGTTTATTGCATGCAGGTGTAATCCCATGTGCATTTACAGCAATAACGGTACCAAATTTGTTGCTGCCGAAAGGATCTCAGAAAGATCTTTGGAAGCCTGGAATCAATACCAAATTTATGGCCAAATCCTTCGAAAAAGCATTGAGTGGTTCTTCAACTCTCCATCGACGAGCCACATGGGTGGGTCGTGGGAGAAATTAATTAGATTAATCCGTGGAATCTTATCGGCAATATTTTAAACGCAACTCCCCTCCGACGACGTTCTTACTACCGTGATGGCGAAAGCAGAGAGCATTCAAAATTCCGAACCATTGATTTCAATCACTTTTATTTTGATTAATTTGTTTGCCATGAAATTAATCTTCAAAAAAAGGTTTGATTTTTAGCTGATTATTTTTAACTGAAAAGCTGGTTATTGAGTGGAGTGTTCACAGAATTAGATAAAGTCTTCATAAAGGCAGATAGTACTAAAAAGTTTTGAAAGTGCTCAAGTCTTTTATATTTGCCAAAAAAGGGCATAAATCGCTTTTAAAGACACCCAGCAACATTGCCACAAAAGATACCTAATAGCAGTGGTTCTTAAACTGGGTTCGATGAGTCAGTATCAGGGGTTCAGCGGAGATTAAAATAAGTATACACACGCTATGTGTATAGCAATGACAATGTTCTCTACTTAACACTAAAACGAACAAGCTCGTCAATTGACGCGCACAGCTGAAAGTTTTACATAGAGTGCGATTACAGTCTTTAGAATCATTACAACGTGAAAACATGTGGCAAGTGATAATCAGCATTGCTTTAGTCAAAACTGTAATTGAGCATTGTGAGATCACAGCAGGATGGGAATAATTTCTCTCCAGCGTCCTAATTCTGTAGATTGAGACTAGCACGTGCTTGCGAGCAGTTAGACATTTAAAAGGAAAGGCAGAGACTGCTGTTTTACACTGACTTTACTGTTATCCGCAATAAAAGCGTTATTTCCATGAATATATGAGCGTTTTCATAATACATTTCAGGCGTTGAATTAGATACCTCTGTCTTCTTAGCTTCAGAAACTTGTTCTGCTAGTCACCATGTAGGCTCAAATATGGTAAGACGTGTCACTGCGCAGCAGGCTTTGTTGCGATTATGAGACATTTCAGCAGACTGCTCAATTACATTATTTAGTTTTTGACATTACAGTATTTCGAAGGGTTGGGGTGAGTTTTAATTTCATTTAAATTTAATTTAGTAGACACTAATCTTTTCTACAGTATTTCAATTCCTTCATTTTAACTATGTCGAAGAAAATAAGGAAGCGGTCAGATGAGTATGTGCAATATGGATTTACGTGTATCACAGAACCTGATGGGATCAGCGTCCTCAGTGCACTGTTTGCGACGCCAAGTTGAGCAATTCTAGCTTAGCACCGGCAAAACTAAAAGAACACTTTCTAAAGATGCATGGCGATGGAAAATACAAGAAAACAACGCTCGCTGAATTTCAAATAAAAAGAGCCAGATATGATAAAAAGGCTACTCTGCCTGTTTTCGGCTTTGTTACCATCGACAAACCGATCCTCACAGCATTGTGCGAAGTTGCATACCTGAGTGCCAAACAGGGCAAACTACACACCATTGGGGAAAAACTCGTAAAACCAGCTGCGTTGTAGATGGCGAATATCATGCTTGGAAAAGCAGCCGAAAATAAATCGTCTCAAATTCCTTTTTCGAATAACACCATCAGGACAGAATTGAGATGAGCGATGACATTTTGGCTGAAATAATTTCAGACTTGATTTCGAGCCCGGCAAAGTTTAGTCTGCAACTTGACGAGACCACCGACGTTGCCAGTCTAAGCCAGTGTAAAATATTGTTCTTTTGTGTGCTGCATTCCGTCGTCCCGATTTGGAGTTGAACCCGGGCCGACGGCGCATGATCGAGTTTTCGTTGTTAAACGCTGTAATTCAATCGAGTTTTTCTTTCATTGGACTGTGTCACACAGGCGCAAAATTGCCCCAAACGTGCTTGTGTTGTCGAAGGTTGTTAGTTTGATCTGATGTACATTGCATAGCAATTGGAATTGTCACTTTGACGTTAGTATTTTGCTCACTAGAATCTCTGCTGCAGTTTTGATACCATTGAACAGTTTTTCTTTTACAGAGCTAAATTACTGCTTATAGTGAATCGTTAGTAGGAAAATTAGTAAGGAAGTGTTAATAAATCTGGGTAACTGCGCAGCCCAAATTATTGGTAACCGCATGCGCTGTCGTTCGCATTGAGTCTATTAATTGGTTGTTACATTGTTCAAATTTCCACAATATACGAATCATTCACAATAAACGTCAAACTCCCCCTGACCGTCTGTTTGGCAAATCTACAGTAGCAGAAACGCAGGAAGAATCTCTGAACAAATCGATAGACGCAAGCGCGTTGCTGATAGGGCTAAGAGATTGTGAGAGCTGGTTCGAACAACGACCTGGCCCGCCGGTAAACCAGCAAGTATATCTTACAGCCAGCTTGCTGTATTCGTGCGCTATGTAAAAGAAGAAGTGATAAAGAAAGATTTTTTATTTTGTCAGCCTCTAACAACATCAACTAAAGCTATTGACGTTAAGAAACTTGTGGATAATTTTGCAGAGACAACGATCTTTCGTGTAATATGTTTTGTGCAATTTGTTCGCACGGAGCTCCAGCCATGTTAGGGCGAAAATCTGGTTTTGGTGCTCTAGTGAAAGCCGTTGCACCACACATAACTGTAAAAATTTGTCTTCTGCATACGCATGCGTTAGCAACAAAAACCTTCCCTCCAAAATTGGAAGAAGTATTAACAATTGTGCGAAATAGTGCTTTGAAGCACCGCATATGGAGCTGTGCAATGAAATGGGTTCTGAATTCGAGGTACTTCTGTACTATTCTAACGTTCGGTGGTTGTCCCGGGGAAAAGTGCTGAACCGTGTTTTCGCCTTGCGTGTGGAATTAGCCGTGTTTTTGCGAGAGCACCAACACTTTCATGCAGATTGTTTTGAAAATTCTGAGTTCATTCTCGTTTTGGCATACATGGCTGATATCTTTGGAAATCTCAACCAACAGATGCAGGGTAGTGGAGTCAACATTATCGAAGCGGAAAAGCATCTGAAGGCTTTTCAAAAAAAAAATCGAACTATGGAAACGACAAACAAAGAATGATAACTTCGCTAATTTTCCTCTGTTGGATTACTGCATAAGTAAGATCAAAGATGTGTCGGGAAATTTGAACATTTCCGTACCCACAGAACTGAAACAAGCAATTTCCTTGCACTTAGATAAGCTCACAAAGTCTCTCGACGGATACTTCCCGAACAGTGAGTCCTATCCACATGGGTAAGACAGCCGTTCACGTTTAGTGTTGATAAAGCAGATGTCAATAATGAATACCTTGATGAAATTATTAAACTTCAGCAGAGCCAGGTTCAACAGCAACTCTTCAGAACAACAACGCTCTCAACGTTTTGGTGTCACCAAATCGTAGCTTACCCTTCTCTTGCTAAGAAAGCCCTTGAGATACTCGCACAGTTTGTTACAACGTATCTTTGCGAGAAGTCCTTTTCTACGATGGTAGACATAAAAGGAACAGACTTTGTTGCAAAAATGACAAGAGAGTGTCACTTACCAAGGTCAAGCCACGCATTTCTAGAATTGTTTCTGAAATCCAACAGCATAAAAAGCATTGATTCGTAGTAAATATTTATTGAGTCGTGTTTTCTGTGGAATTCATGTTTTGTTCGTTTTTTTTTCTTTGAATGATAAGATCTTATGTGTAACAGATGCATAGTTCACTTTAGGCTCAAGTTTGTTAACAGATACATTTTGAATTTCAACGAAGGGTTTGGTGAATGCCGGCATAAAACTTGCGCGGTTCGGTACCTCCAACAAGTTTAAGAACCACTGCCTTATAGTTTTAATTTCCTGTCCCCCTTTTCAAAAACCTTGATTGTACTGTGGATCGTAACAGCTCTACGAGCTATAACAAATAAAATGGTAATTATACTTGTGTACAACACGACAACTCTTTTTCATCGTGTGCAAAGCAGCAATTTTTATGAAAAACTTGTACGATTTTGGTTGACTCTACATGGTTAAACGTAATTATCATTTAGATCTCGGAGAAATTTTTCTCACAGCTCACAATTGAAATACCAACGGTAAGAAAGAGTTACAAACAAATATGGAGTCGAATCAAATAGGTGACATTCGTTAGCCGTTGCAAAACATCAATTGCAGTGGCAGTTCGTTCAAGATTGGTGCCACTGCTTCGCACCTGTAGCTTAAATCTGTCCATTTTTGCAATCTGTGTCAAAATAAGTTGATCTCGTCTTTGTACAAGTTTTAAAAATATTAAAAAAGTTTTGGCTCTTGCTATGCAGCATCCAGCGTGATTTCAAAAGTCCAAACATTATTTAACTGAATAATTTCTTTGAATCTGTTTTTTCGCTTCAAGCTTATATCTGTCCAAAGCTTCAAACATGAATTGTTTACTTCTTCCCCAACGCTGGGGACTGCGTCTTCTAAGTGCTAAGTAGCAGTTTTTTCACAATCCCTCCGTTTTACAATTGCAATCTCTTACTATGTAAACAATTCGATCGCGGTATCAAAGGACTCTTTGATCAGATCATCTTGTTTTTTCTCACGAAAGCAACAAACGCTTCTATTTTGTTAGAACATAGCGCTAACGACAATTTCTTTTAGCGCAAGTATTTTGGGTGTCATAACATTCTTCAAGGATTACTTTTCAGAATTATAGAAAGAAAAAGCATGAATGGCATCCAAGTCACTTCGCGTATTAAGATTTTTGTCTGGATCTCGGAGCATTTATTATCCACTAGCCGGCCCTGCCGGCGTCGCCCGCAGGGCCCTCATGAGTTACGTCGCGTTTAGGTATTTCGATTTAGTCAATCAAGCCGTCTTCACCCATTGGGGTCTTGTGTGAATAGAAACAAAAATTTTTGTTTTTTATTTATTTCCATAACATCTGTACACGAAATAGTCATTATCGTATTCTCTTTATTAAATAAAACTGGTGATGCTCACAAAATAAAAATGTTGTCACACACTATCTTTAATACTTTTAAAAAGTGTAACCGGGCTGATGGAAACATAGTCAAAAATGATGGTGGCGGCGAAATGGTGGTTGTCTTCACAATTACAGAAATAAACTAGTTAGTAGTAAGCCAATTTTTTGATTTGGCGCGGGCCATTTTGTATTTATATTTGTGGTATTAAGTTCTTTGACTGCGCTATTCGCTTTGTTTCTGGCATAGCGACAAAATCAGCTATGCCTTCGCTCAATGTCATTCACTACATTCTAGTAGGAGCCCATCAGGCCGAGTTGTTTTCAAACAAAATATTCTCTCTAATTTCAGTTTTACAAATTGTTTTGTGTATGGTTTTATTTTGATTTTTTTCTTAAACTTGGGACTTTATTACAATTCTTTGTAATCTAGATATACATAATTTAACAGGTAGCACATCAGCAAAAAAATCTTTGCTTTATGCTCTACCAACCGGCTTCGCCGGCGTTTCCCGGCAGGGGCCCTCCAACAGTAATGTCAAGGTTTCGTATTTCAGTTCCACCGGCTGCACTGGCTTCATCCATCGGACTTTTGTGAGAGCAGTAGCGAAAAGTTATGAGTTTTATGCACTTTCACAATTCTTCCCCACGAAATTGTGACCAACATATTCTCTTAATCATAACTGGCAATGCTCACAAGGAATCTTGCCGCAAATTATCGTTAATACTGATACTTGTGAGGGAGAAGGGACTGAAACACAATCAAAACTGATTGAAGCGGCGAAATGGTGGTTGCTTTTACAATTACAGAAATAAACTATTTAATGGTAAGCCTATTTTGCGATGTGGTGCTACCCTTTTCCTGTTTATATTTGTGGTATTAAGTTCTTTTGGTGGCACTATTTGTCTTTTTTACGGCATAGCGACAAAAGCGGCAATGGCTTCCCCAAAATTATTCTCCATATTTCAGTAGGGTCACATCAGGTCGAGTTATTTTTAACCTGCTAACGTTCTCCGCTCACTCGAACGGCGACATTCACAGCGTCACCAGTTTACTAAATAATGCATCTTGTCTTAGCAACTGCACTAAATAATGCACTAAATAACAGCACTAAATAATGCACTTTGTCTTAGCAACTGCTTTAGATGGCTGCCAGACATATGTTTTACCACTAGATATCACATAATGTCACGGGCAATACTAATTAAACTAAAAATCAGTGTGTCATCATATGATGTCGGCGCCGCTGTGGTATAGTCACGCGTTGACATCATATGATGTCAGTCGCCGGTAGAATGCAACACGTGCCGACATCATATGATGTCAATACCCATTAACAGGTTAAACAAATGTTCTCTCTAAGTTTAGTTTTACAAATTGTTATGGTTATGGTTTTATAAAATACCTTAACATGCAGCGTATCGGCATAAGAAAAAACATCCTTGCTTTAAAGTATCGATACGACGGTGTAGCAACCTCAGCAACTTCAACTACTACAAACCACAAACAGAAAGTCACCAACAACACTTGGCTTTATATATGAATCGCCATCTACGTTTAGCAGCTATCATGATAGAAGTGACTAGTCGCCACATAGAGTGCACTCATTTTAATTCGGACTACAGTCGGATGCCTGCCGCTGCGCTACAACGGCATCACCCACAGAATCCCCGTAAGTAACGTTGAGATTGAAAGTGTGGGTTCAGCCGGTGAAGCCGGATTCACCTGTCAGGCTCTTGTGTGACCAGTTACAAAACGTTTATGTGTTTTCTGGTCATAAGATGTTCACCAATTTGTGTACTCCTTTTCCTGATAGAATATCTCATTTCAAGATCCTGGCTATGCCTTAAGTCTATGAGCTATGTCCATTGCTGACACGAACCCAAGGGAGCCATGCGTTTCCCGTAGTTTGGAAGTAGGGATTACATTTCTGATATTAAGCGATTTTAAAGCAAAATAGCAAAAATGTCCTTCGTGTGGTGCGATTTCACACAGTGACGCTGTTTTTTTAATTTCTCCTTAAACTTTCTCAAGTCCTCACTGGCTACGCAGAGACGTAGCAGCCGCCCCCCAAACCCCCCAATTGGGGGGGGGCCCAGGCCAACTTTGGGGGCCCAAGTTAGTCTGAAATTGCTTTTTGGTTACGTGACTATTTTCAGTTCAGCAGACTTGTTTACAACCGATTTAAACTGTAGGAAGAAATTGGCTTGTGACATCATAAGTGAATGTTACGTCATTTTATCTCGCAGAATCTAGAATATTTCGATTGATTTTCTGGTAGAATCTTGAATATTCGATTGACGTAACAATGCCCTTGTTACGCAACAATCATAGAATGGTCTGGAATTCTATTTGGCTATAAATACCGGGACAATATATATACACTGCAGAGTGCAGATGAAGTATTTTATTGACATTGTATAGAATGAAACGTTCAAAAAGTGGTGCTCAAAAGAGAAAAGAAGCAGCCACTGCTCGAGATGCTGTAGCGAAATTGCCCAAGATGACAGATTTTTTCAAGATTACTGAGCAGAGTAGACCTGGCACTAGTACCGAGAGGGATGAAGAAAACTATAGTGTACAAGAAAAAGAAGACTATGACGATCAGCATCAAAGTGATTGTGAATTTCCAGAAAATGTAAGTTGTGATTTACCTGCCAATACGCAACCTTCAATATCAAAAATATCTGAATCTCAATTTACCCCTATCCCTGATGACCCATGTAAATGGCCTGAAAGTATTTCTGATGCTCAACGATGTGATATAGTAAAGCGTGAACCACATCAACTAATAATGAATTTTCCATATAATAACACAACTCCAAGGCGACGTTTTTCCTCCAACCATTATAAACGTGTGTTACCTAATGGTGAAAGTGTTTCACGGTCGTGGCTAGTTTATTGTGGGGAATCAGATCAAGTTTTTTGCTTTTGTTGTAAGCTATTTGGAAAAACACTAAGCCCCTTTTGTAGTGGTATAAATACATGGGAGGGTTTTTCGAAAAAACTGAAAGACCATGAAAACGGCATTTCCCACCAAGAATGCTGCAGTCAATGGATGTTGCTAGCTGAAGGGATAAGAAATTCATCCACTATCGACAAACGCGAGATGAATATTTTTTTCAATGAAAGACGTTTTTGGAGAAATGTTTTAGAGAGACTTATCAACATTGCCTTGTTTCTATCGGAAAGGAATCTTGCTTTTAGAGGATCTGAAGAAGTCTTAGGATCTCCTCACAATGGAAATTTTCTGGGTATATTTGAGCTTTTGGCAAGAAGAGATCCGATCCTAAAAGAGCTTCAAGACAGAATCAAGAATAAAAACACTAAAGATCACTATTTGAGTCCTACCATACAAAATGAACTAATTGAATTGCTAGCGACAGAAGTTGAAAAAGAAAATTTACAGCAATTGAAATTGGCAAAATATTTTTCTATAATTTTGGACTGCACTCCAGATATGTCACATCATGAACAAATGTCTGTCATTCTCCGTTATGTACTATGTAATGAAGAAGCTGCTGTTGTTAAAGAAACATTTTTTGGCTACTTGAGAATAAGTGACAGTAGCCTACTGGGAAAGGCTTGTTGGACGCTTTCTTAGAAAAAGCGACCGAACTGCAACTCGAATTGTCTGATTGTCGAGGTCAGTCATATGATAATGGTGCTAACATGAAAGGAAAACATTCTGGGGTCCAAGCAAGAATGCTAGACATCAATCCCAAAGCTGTTTACGTGCCCTGTGCAAACCATACCCTTAACTTAGTTGTTGTTGACAGTGCTAATTGATCGACGGAAGCATTGACATTTTTTGGAGTACTTACAAGGTTGTATGTGCTGTTTTCTTCCTCTGCTCAGCGTTGGGAAATTTTGAAGAAACATGTGGAGCTGTCCATAAAGTCACAATCTGATACTCGTTGGGAAAGCAGAATTAAATGCATCAAACCTCTTCGATACAATTTAAAAGAGGTGTTGCTGGCACTGAAAGACTTGGAAGCCATTTCCATAGAAAGAAAAGATGGAAGAGCTGCCTCAGAAACAAAATCGTTGATAGCTCATTTATCAAAATGGAGTTTTCTTTTGTCGGTGTTTATTTGGTATGATATCCTATTCCAAGTCAATAAAGCAAGCAAGATTCTTCAATCGTATGGAGTCTCCCTTCATACAATGGAAACGGAAATCCAGGCAACTGAAAAGTTTTTGCAAAACTATCGCACAACGGGTTATGACAGTGCCGCAACATCTGCTGTTGACATAGCACAGGAATTGGATATTGATCCTTCTTTTCCTCCGTCAAGAAGTGGAAAGAAAAGAAGATTGTTTGATTACCAAGGTGAAGAGGAACAACGAGCTACTCCTGAACTGAAATTTAAAAGCAACTTTTTCTATCCATTAGTAGACCAGGCTATTATGTCAATAAAGGAGCGCTTTAATTTGTTACGTGAGGTTTCTTCCGCCTTTTCGTTTTTGTACACACGAGACAAACTTTTGCTTGTGCAACAAGAAAATGCTCTTCTTACTTGCTGTAAAGAGTTCCAAAAAAAGTTCGGTGACATTGATTCTGATGAAATGAGCGCTGAGCTACAGCGGTTTGTTTTAATTTTACAAAAATAACGCAATCTCAATACGGCTCAAGACTTTCTGAACTATCTTCTAAAGACTCATTTATTTGAATTGTATCCGAATGTGTACATCGCACTTCGAATCTTACTAACTTGCCCCGTGACTGTTGCCAGCGCTGAAAGAAGCTTCAGCAAATTGAAACTGATCAAAAGTTTTAATAGAACGTCTATGACAGACAGTAGACTATCTTCATTAGCCATGTTGTCAATCGAAAATGACTGCGCCCGATCTCTTGATTATGACAATGTCATAACAGCATTTGCGAACAAAAAGGTTCGCTCCAGACTATTTAAATGATACTGTGTTTTTATAACTTTTTCATCTTTTTCAGTGTCATTGCTTTCGTTTCGCAGTGTCTGCATAAATGTCCTACTGAACTCTGGCATCGGTGCCGAATTTTTTATGACTTGCACCTTCGGTATCGGCATGCTTTATTCTGACATTAGCCTGTTTACTTATGTACAAATTGTGGTGTATTTTCTTAATGCAGCTTTTCAATTTTACACCTCTAAAGTGATATGACCTGTGTGCAGGGGCTCTTGCGCTTACTTTGGGGGGGGGCCGAAATGGGAGTGCTACGGGACTGTGGCTACGCATTATGTAGCACGTTCTTTTTCCCTGCTTGAAGTGCCCTGGGATGTGAAAAAAGTCCTTGCTTGTCCTCAAATGTTTGGTTTGACCCAGGTAGCTTTATCTAGATACTACAAAGCAAAATACCAATAATGTCTTCCATGTGGTGCGATTTAACACAGTGACGTTGCTAATTTCGATTTTGCCTCAAACATTCTCAAGTCCCTGCTTGCTACGCAATATGATTCATATTCGTTTTTCCTTGCTTAGGTATGTTCATAGAAGTTAAATGAGTTCTTGCTTTTCCCAAATTTTCAGATTTGATCCCAGTAGCTCCATAAAGCCATTATCAAGCAAAATAAAAAAATCTTTCTCCTAAGATGGTGCGATTTTACCCACGCCTGCTGTACTATCACCCGCGCCTATTTACAACGTATCAATTAATGCAGCTGCGCCAGCTTCACCGTACAAACATTTGTGAGAGCAACAACGAAATGTTTTACTAAATATGAGCCATGGTTTCTGTACATGTAATGGTGATTATGTTGGTCTATTAATCAAGACTGGAAGTATTCAAAAACAAAGACCGATGACACAAACTACCATTGGTAATATTGTAAAGTGTAAGGAAGGGGTGAAACATAGTCAAAATTGTTGGTGTTTTCCAAATAGTGGTTGTTTTGACAATTAAAGAAATGAGCTATTTAGTGGTAGGCCTATTTGACGATTTGGTGGGCCCGCTTTCGTATTTATATTAATGACATTAAGATCTTTGCCTGCGCTGTTTGCTTTAATTCGGACATATCATGAAAAGGTGCCATGCCTTTACCCTAAGACATATAACCTATTGCAATAAGCACCTATAAATCTTTTTTCATTCAAAAGCATTCCCTCTTAATCCAGTGTTACAAATTGATGCTATTGTTGTTTAATTTTGATCTTTTCTTAAACTTGGGACTTTATTACATTTAACTTTGTCCCTAATCCGGACCTCCCGACTGTTAAATGAACATTAGTGTTTTGTAGCGATATCCTTGCAATTACAAATATCAATAACGGGATTTACCATTTATGTTTGCTATTACAACAATAGTGGATAATTGGTTAAAAAGGTTCACACCGGTTGTCGGTGTGAACCTTTTTAACCATCAACTAACCTTGCATAACGTTATCTAATAGTGGATAATTTTGCTGCCTGCTGCTGTTTCCACTAAATAGTGGCAAGCTTTGAGATGTCATTTAAGATTATGACCTCACAGTGCATTTTAAGCCATTAAATATTAGGATCGCTGCTTGCCACATTTTCGTTATGAAGGCGAATTAATATGAACTAATCACTTTAAACTAACGGCCATGTTCCTTGGCCCTGTCGTAAACGCCGCCATACACATAGCCAACTAACCCGAAATGAAGCACTCACAGTTCAGTTATAGCCATAGTGGGGGCCTTCATTACTAATGTCGAGATTAAGAATATCAAATCAGCTGGCTGCGGCGACAGCCTTGCCCAATTGCAAAGGAAATTGCTTCAACATTTAGATCATATGCAACTCGACACCTATATTTTGTTGCAAAAGATAAGAAAGAACCATTTATACCTTCTTGTACTTTCGTTGGGTGATCATCATGTTTTGCTCTACAAATCAAAAAGATTTCATTTTTTGACAAATCTTTTCGAATAATTTGATGGATAATGCCAAAGATCCATGTTATCAAGGAACAAGAGCCAAGATGCACTAAAGGACTTAGTTTTTTAGAAATTGCAATTTTGTGAACTGTAAGCACCAAAATTTTGAGTGTTGTTAACCGGTAGACTACATCTCATAAACATTTGGAGACTTCAGCTTTTGGTGGATCTTTTTGAAAATGTCGACAGATAATGCAAAAGAACCATGCTTGTGAGGAAAAGTAGTCAAAATGTACCAAAGAACTAACTTTGGTTTAACAATAGCAAGTTTGTTAGGTCAAGTTGGATAACTGTTGAACTAAAAATGAAGCATGATATATGGCAACCAAGTTTTGATCACTCACTATAAACTAATCTTTAGCCTTAACTAATTGGAGTCACATATTGCTAGTAAACAAATTTTCTAAGCTTTCAAAGGACAGTAATTGTTAGTGCCTTACTATAACATTTTTGTATAATCTCTTCTTGCTGAGCTCATCACTTTTTGGAAGGGGTAAATAGTTACACCACAGGTCTTTAAGTTCAGTTTTTTAACTATAGAAACTGATAATAAATGTACATATTACACACTATCAAAATCGCCTTGAAATGACCTTTAATTTGTTCAAAAAAGTTTAAAAATCAGTTGAGAAATGAGATCAAAAATCAGTTTTTTAGTAAACTGATTTTGCAAAAGGGCTGCAATTTTTGAAAACATGTTCACATTATGATCTGCCGTAGCTAAGATTTGTGTTAATCGTACAAGACATATTATGGCATCATAGAACCAGTTTTATTCGTGCAAGCGAAATAGAGAAAAAAATGCTTAGAGGGCTTAAAGTGCTTTTGTAAAGAAGTGCTCGTAGCATGGTCAAATAAGCACTAATTGTTGTAAACTTGTTTTTATTGAAAGCAGCTTATTAATATCTTCTAAAAAAATGGTTTAATTGCGTTTCTGCGATGAGCAATTTTTGAAAAAAACAAAAAACAGAATGTACAACAAAGCGTTGATTGTGACGTCACTTTAGACCTAAAATACATGAAGGTTTTTTGTAATGTGGTAAGTCAAAAGCTGGTTTTCGTTTGAGCAAAAAGCGGTTGTCCTCTGTCTAGTAATGCAAATTAAAAAAAAACTATTTTTGGTTATGACGTCATGATGACGGCACGAATCCCCTTATGACACTCACCACCGATTGGTGATCAATTGCGGCAAGTTTGATGCTTGTACCTTTAGCAGTTTCAGAGGAGTTTTAACAGACAGACACACAGACAGAATTGCGCTTTATATATTAGATCAATGCCTGCGTGAAGCACCTTCACAGCAGCGTAATGTGCGATCCATCGCCAGTAAATCACTCCTTACAACGAAATTGGTATGTGCTTCACAAAAAGGTCCCATCTGTGAGTTGAGGCAGCAGAGAAAGAATACGAGTATTTATAACCGCAAATAAACTGCCACTTACTTTGAAGATTTGATTGCTGTGAACTCTTGCAAGATTCAGTGACTGATTTCCGCAAGGAATAAATAATGCTTTTGGTTTTTTGTCTTCAATTCTTCGCTAAACTCCAACATTAATTCCTGATATTGAAAATGCATTGACCTATTTTTGGCCCCGACACATCATCGTATCCATATCATTGATATTAGGCTAAGCTAAAGTTTATCGACAGTTAATTAAATAATATCTAACGCCATTTTTCCGTTCAATGAAATGATATTTAAAAATGATTCTTTTAGTAGTGCAGAACGGTTTTCAGTAAGCTTATTATCATTTTACCACTAGTTTTATTGAAGCAACAGCTGCCAAAAAATTTTCTTTAAACAGCAAATCATAAAATCTATTTAACACTTTTAAATCAATTGCTTTTGGTGAATCCATAACACTACGCTGATTAGATAAAAACAAATAAATTGTTTTTTTTTTTATTCAAAAGGGCTGAAAAAGAAATGCATTAAATCTCATTTCAACAAACAAGTGGTGGAAAAAAATCATAAATTTAGTACAGGTATAGACCGATTTCTTGACATTGAAATCATTGAACAAGAAGATAAGTGCGGACCTTATGCTAGTTTGGGCGCTTGCTTTTCCGAATTTACTCCAATCTACCACCAAAAACAAAATCTACTATAAGCTTCAATAGTGCGTAAACGTCAATCTACCTTGTCACTAAGTTTATCAACAACAAAAAATTGCTCATTCAACGACTACAATTTCTGGTGGCGCAAGCAATTCTCAACGTAGTAAAAAATGAGTCGTTTACGACTATTTCAGCAAATGTAAATCTGTGTTACATATGTTGGTCAACTATAAACAAATTTTTAAAAGGCTGAGGCAACCTCAGTTTGGAATCAATTTAAATACGGTAAAAGTAATGACAAAATTATGTCATTACACCTCTACCTTAACTCAAGCAGAACTACATTAGAAGTGAAGTCAGGCATTGCAGATTCTTTTTTTTGGCTTTTGTAAAACAACCATCCAAACATCTTTTATCAATAGCAGAAAACATGTGGCCAGGCAGATTAAATGCTTCAAACAACGTAAATCAAATGCCACTGTCCGATGTCAAGTAATTTTATAACTACTTGTATTGCTATAATTTTAGTTTTTTTATAATTTTTGTTTTCATCACTTTTGGTTTTTAAAGGCTACTAATTAGCTCAGCCGTCGACGCCCGCAGCGGCCCCATTGGTAATGACAACAATAGAAATATCGATTTGGACGGGTGCGACGGTTTACCAAATGGATGGTTGCAAGAACAGTAATGAAAAGTTGATGGTTATTGACATAGCCCTATTCTCGTTCCAAAATTAAAAGTATCATTTTTCTAATTGGAATTGAGTAGGAAACATTAAATTGAGCTTGCGCTTAAACGCTATATTTTCTCTAAAGTTCTTGAAGTTCGCAGCAACGTTTTGTTGGCTCGGTTTCCAGAATAGACGTACTTAGGAAGTAAAATTGCTTACGTTTAAAACGTTTAGTAATTTCACAGAATTTTACCCGATCATTTTACCAATTGCAAGCATATATTCAAAGTTGTCGGAGGGTGCCAAAGTGACCGTGGTGTATTTTCAGGAAAAAGGTATTCAATACTGCATCAGGCATATTATTTACGATATTTCGTAATTGTATGCCTGTTTGTAAGACCTAAAACCTCTGGCTGCGCGTACGTTTCTTAGTCCTGCATAAACACAACTGGGGGAAGAGCAAACTGGCCCAAAGTCAAGTACTTAGAGAAAAACCGCTTGAATTGGAGCCGTTTTCCTCTAAGTGCTTGACTTCGGATCTTTTTGTAGAATTAGAGGAAAACCGCTTGAACTGATTCAAAGCTCCTTATCTGATAGGTATCATTACACAAAATTTTTAACATAAATTCTGAAAATGGCCGAGTTAACGCGTTCTATGTGAAATAACTCAAGGTTCTTCACTAGGTCCCCTTCTATTTCTTCTGTACGTAAATGCTGAACGGTTTGAAACTTTTTTCCAGCTCAAAAAGTATCTCATGATGAGGCGGTAATTGAATATTTAAGTAATCACGGCTGCCAACAATGCATTCGATCGAAGCCAATAAGGATTGGTGCAAAGTGTGGTGTCCAAACACTGCTGCTGGATAGCTTTGGAGATTTGATTTTCAACAGACTCGCATACAACAAGGAAATTCTGAAGATGAAAAAAGTGTGGGCAAATCTGGAGCAACTGTGTTAAAAATTCTCCGATCTCTCCCATATAAAAAGCAAGCTTTGCCTAAATGCCTATTGTTTATATTTCGATACATTGTTTATCTCTTTTGAACTGCTACCTAAGTTAAAAGAGCTGAATTATCACGCCACAGGGACACTTCGTGAAAGTAGATGCAAAAAGCGTTCGCTCGTTTTTGTGGCATCAATGAAGAAGCTAAAAAAGGGGGACAATGAATTTTGTGGCTGATGAAGCAAATAAAATTATGACTAGCAGATGGATTGATAATTCCATTGTTACGATTGCATCAACGAACCACTTGTCCTATTCAGTAAAGCGTTTTTCACAAAAAGGGAACGCAAGATTGAAATCGCTCGTCTAAAATTTATCAAACAATACAACCGACATGTTGGTGGAACAGTTCACCAGGACAAAAACTTAAACAAATATCGCTATCGCTATCGTTTCGTAGAATTTTTACCTGGCTCATTGTCGTTTCTATTCAAAATGCTTGAATTCTGCACAAAAAAGCTGGAGGACAACTGTGACAAATTGCCTTGAACTTGGAAATCTCCAAAGCGTATTCGAAGCGTTATGCCAACGACCAAATGGCATTCAAGAAACGTTGCAGCCTATTCCAATGGGATGGAAGCGCGTCCTCAGCAATGGTCGTTTTGATGGCAAGGACCACTATTTGGTTCAACCACCAAATGGGAAACGTAGAAGACGTGCTGGTGCAGGATGTAAGAAAGCTCCGAATAACCAAGACAATAAATGTGACATTGGTCTCGGCATTGGATGCAACTTTCGTTTTCATAAAGAGTGATATAGTGTCATAGCCAATTCTTGAGCATGGTGTTTGTGCGCTTAAGTCTTATACTGTGTTTGTGTGCGTTTTCGTAAGCTTGTTATTACAGTCAACTGTTCAATTCATTCTTTTGTCAGACTATGCTAGTCTTGTGTAGTTACTAAAAACTTGAAACAAACTTTTAAAACAAGTTTACTCGATGTCTCGCAATGCGCAGCCAGAATACGCGACGCACCGTAGAGCACCCCTGCTTTCTAGTCGCAGAAGCAAGCTAAAAATATACTCGTCTCAGCCCAGCGAGACGTATATGTACTTGTCGTTGCATGCATTCTAATTATCTCACAATGATAAAACTGGTCAACAATCAAGTTTTGAAGTCCACTGATAAAAGAAATTTTAAAAAATATCAAAAACAATCAGTTTACTTCTGGGCAGATATGGGTTAATGTTCTTAATAATCTGGAGCAAGGCCTAGACTAGAGTGCAAAAGCAGTTGAACTGCCGCTTTACGTGTTGAAAAAGCAATGCTAAAATATTTTAAAGTCATTTAAAGTAGGATTTTTTGTCCCCATGTTTACTTCAGCTCCATTTCTAGAAATTAATTTTAACTTCAACTTCTACCACAATTTAACCCTATAAAAATTCGATAGCATTTGCCGATTGTTGCTGAACAATCCCCATCCTTAACACAAAAGAAACAGAAAGCTGCAAAGTGCGTAAATATTTGTTGTAGTTTAAAGATTCTATAGCCATTTCTCTTTGGGAAATACAAGAAGCAGAGCTGGATGGAGTCGTCAATGTTAGGGTCTGAATCCTATCCTGACCCAAACGTGCAACTCCTGAATACTGATTCAGCTCCTGTTACGTGCATAAATACTAAATTCTGATCCTGTTCCGACTCCTGAAAGCTATTTCAAAAAACTGTTTTTTCTGCTTCTGATTTAACTCAATGTATTATTGATTTAACAATTTAGCAAAAATGTTTCACTCCTGATCCATATCTAATCTTGTAATTTAAAAAATATTGGAGACCTGATTCACTCCTAAATCCGAAATTTTTGCAAATTCTGCCGGATCCGACTCTTGAAATCCTAATGCTGGCCACCTCTGACAGGAACAATAGAAACTTGCCATACGTGATTGAGTCAATTTTGAGGTTTAACCAAGGCTATGAAGAGTGAATCTGTTTTGAGGTTATTGTAAATAACATCACTTGTTCGCCCAGTAGGAGTGTGGCGGTTCAGTGTGTTAGAGGGCGAGAATTCCAAATCAATTCAGTGATATGACGTGACCCTGAATGTCGAATGTTCGAGCCTCCGTTAAACATTTTCACATATAAGTGATATTTACGTTGCCTGTGTCCGTCAATCAACATTTTGTTTTATGATTATGAATCATACAGGCTGCACAGGTGTTGTTCATATGTGGGAGGATTTTGATTTACAATGTAAAGTGATCCATATGTAATTCCAATGTGACGAAGTGCTAAAAACCAAGTCAGACAGGCTTTTTGGATGCTGTATTTATTCTTAGTGTTATATCGTCCGAGTAACATGCAATAAATAATTCTGCAACATGCAAGTTGTTGGTTCATAAACTAACTAATCAAGTCGGAGTCTATTGGCATCAATAGTGACCACAAACCCTTTGCCAAACCACAACAATGTTTAAAATGCATTACTTTCGGTAAACATGATTCACTTATTCAAGTATTGTATTTTTGAGATTCAAAATTGTTTGCAACGTGATGTAGTGGAACAATACCAAAATATGGCAATACGAAAATTTATGGAAATACCATAATTCATCTTGAATTGCATAACTACTGACGGAAATCATATTAAACATAAAAATACGGAAATATGGAAATTCATTCTATAAAAGAAATCACTGACTTACAGAAATAGGGAAAAACTACTAACTAAAGAAATAGGAAATCGCAGACCATTTAGTTTTGAGCTAATACTTACGCAGCAAAAAATTATCAATCACAACAAGACTTTAAAGTGACTTCTGGAGCAATGATCGTAGTGACATTTTACCAAGTGCGTTGAGAAACTAATCCCAGGCTGGTACCACAGTTTTTAAGGGTGGAAACCAGTAATGTGAAGAGACGAATTTGCTCGGGAGATTTGTGATGCTCATTTTCAAGTTAAATATCTTTTTGATGATTGATTTTTTAAAAGTGAATTTTGTGGTTTTTTGCGACGAGAGACACACAGTATTTTTTTATTCCAACGCGGCATTTTAGGAAAATTGGGCTGCCTTAAGTGATCTGGGAACGCCTACACAATCCTGCACTCGGTTTCGTGGGCGTACCTGTCAATCTTTTGCAGTTTTCGGTCTTCAACAAATTCACTGCTCCATTATCCGTTAACTATGCTACATACGTTCTTTTCTTACTTGTTGCGATACAAATTTCTTAAAATTGCCTTTAGGATGTAGGATTACTTTTAAAATATCGTAAGTTTGGTAGCAAACTACCCGCGTCTAATAACTACTATGTGCGTTTTAGTAACGGTACTTGTTACTCATTACTAGTAATTATCCTGATTGCCATTTATTTTTACACGAAAACAATTCTCTATTGAACTGATGGCCCTATGTTGTATTACCTTAGGTGACCACCAGCAAACCAGTACTAAACCTACATAGATTTATTGCAACTCAGTGAATACAAAACAAGTTTACATTGGCTATACATAGCTTACTTTGAAACATCAGACCTCATTTTTCACATCTAAATTATGCAAAAGCATTTTCCACATCTCAAGTGTTCAACCAGACAATAGTGCTTTAAAATGAGTTTTCTTCTTTTCTTTTTGCATAAAATGTCGGTCAGATCTTGTAGCCACTTCTTTATAACATCGTTTAGAGTTGGAAGGGCCTGCAGAGAGCTGGGAAGGCGAAGAATGTTACATTGTTACAGTCATATAAAATATGACTTGCGCTCTGGGGTACTGCTTCGCACATGAACAATGGTGATGATTTCGTTCTTTATTGATTCATGTGAGCCCCACGATAATCCACTCCGGCAGTGGTACATTAGGATGAGGAAGGTGAGGCAGTTGCCTGCGGTCATCCCTTTTTATGGTTCCTTTTTTGGAAAACGAGGGCTCCTGTTTTCCAGACATTACGGAATTTCGGCATCAAAATCTTTGGTCTTCAAAAAAGAGGTATACCTTCTAATTTGGAGTAAAGATAAGTTAGTTTAGCCCTTCAAAATAGCAATAATCTTCAAATAAAAGAAAGAGGTCATTACTCCAATGTGGAATATAGACAGTCCATTTCAATCTTTCTAATCGTACGTGGTGATCTCCCAAATAAAAAAATATCATCATCTAGAACAGGGGTCCCCAAACTTTTTAGACCATCGACCCCTTTATGGAATTCTTGATTTCTCATCGACCCCCAGGCATGTACAAAAAATAAATATTGATGATAGATAATTAGATAAGCCGTCTCCATATACATTAGTAAGGGAAACTGCATACCAAGCCCTGTAAACTGTTGTTCTGTATCTCTTCCCCTTTCTGAATATCTTTTATAAAATAATAGAGAAACATAAAGAGAAAACTTATCAAGCACGACCTCATATACTTAAAATTCCTGGTCGACCCCTTTTTGACCCCCAGGTGTTTATCGACCCCTTGGATAATCTCATCGACCACTTTAGGGACCCCTAATCTAGAACTTGAGCAGGATGTGCAGCCACTTATAAATTCTTGCCTCAGACTACAACATTGCTTAATCCACCATTGCACTTCGGTTGTGAGATCATTGAATGTTACCCACAGTTTTTGAGGAAGATCAACGACTAGTGGTGCAGTGGTGTTAGGGTCTATGTTTTGCTGGGTAGGGCAATGGCCTTACTCGCATTCTTCCTTTCTTGTCTTAGTGGCATTGTAAACAGGGTTATTAATTATTGTTGAGTGGTAATAGAAAGCACAATGCGATTTCAAGTGTTGAGAGCCAAGGCTCTAATGATGTAGCACACTTTGTGCAGTGTGCATAAGGTTGTGCAGTGGGTGTTCGAAGCTTGTCGAAGCTGTAGTAATGAAGAAGGTACTTGGGGGTCAAAATAGTTTGAAACCGCTAACAACGTTAACAACGCTAACAACGCTAATAACACCAACGTCGCCGAAGACAACGATGCTACTCCAATTCATCTGTTTTTTTATTATCTGCTTATCACTTTCATTATTTCCATTTTCAGTTTTGCGTATTATCAATAAAATTTTATCAAAGGATTTATCCAAGAAAGTCAGACAACAACAACGTGACGAAACGAAAAGTGCGTTTCATCTATTTACCGCTTCAGCTTTACGGCAATCTGTCTCGAGTTCGGAGACTACCCAAAGGGTCTATGTTCCACGAACCCGTTACAAAGTTTCAAACTATTTGTTGCTTCACTAAATTGATCCGCTGGAGTTACAAAACTATTTGGCTGATTCTATATCGTTCAATTCGTTTCATTGAAGAAAGAAAAGTTGTTTCTCTGTTTCATTCCGTTGGTCCGTTGGATATCCAAACTCGTGCCTTTACTACTCAACTTGATTTGATCTCCGGTGCTTCGAATTCTGCTCGGGAAATTCCGTGTGAAGAAGTTATTCTGCAGCAGCGTGGACATCGTTTATCTGATTCAACCGAATAGAAATTGGACAATAATCGCAGAACAATTAAGGTACTGTACTTTTCGTTATTGTTCGAACTCTTACAAACGTCTGTTTTTACGGTTATAACAGGATCGTTCTTGGTTCGCAAATTTAGTGTTGTAGAATTATTTTACGAGTGTTTGTCGATCATGGATCTCCACAGTCGTGACTTAAGTCCAACTTTAAAAGACTTAGAAAACAAATATCTAATATCTGACGGTCTGATGCTTAACCCTGAGAACAAGAACGTTTTGAAAACCCTAATTTCTAGTATTGACCTTGATTACGATTCTTTAATGGCTCAATGTATTTTCTTATGGGAGAAAGACCCATTGCCCGGCACACAAGCCAAAGGAATTATCGCTGAACAAGCCAAATTAGAATTTGACGCCAGGTTTAAAAGTTGGTATAAAAGTGTAGACTTGCCTCTCATTGGCACAAAATCTTTGTGTCCCCTCTCAGCACCCGAGTCGAAGGGATCCTCATTAGATGGTGATTCGAAATGTTCAGGACGTAGCTCGCGATCTTTACTCTCTAGCTTTAAGCGTAAGGAAAGTCTTGTGAAGTTAAAGTTGGCTTCGTTTGCCAAAGAAAAGGAAAGGTCACGCATAGCGGAAGAGGCCGAACGAGCTAAGCAAGGGGCCGAAAGAAAAGTCAATGAACAAGAAAGGGCGTTGGACGTAGAATTGGCCAAGTTTGAGATTAAAGCGTGGGATGTAGTCCTATCCGATGGAGATGACAGGTCAAGGCCATTAAGACGACCTATTGCGCCTTCATCAGTACCGATTTGCGAAACTTTAAGAAATGCGGAGAAAGAGGCAGAACAGAACATTAAAAGAGTTGTGGCTAGGAACGAGTAATGTTTTTCGGAAGATAAAAAAACCATGATGATGACAAATAATTTAGCTACATCAAAGAGCTATATCAACGTAAGAAAATTTGATGGCATGATTAGTCAATATGAACAACCTATAAATAACTCTAGGCAATCTAGAAAAATTGCGGAACCGGAGTATGAGAAAGACAAAAGGAATGCTTCCCTTCCGGTAACTCACTGGCATGCTCCTGCTGGACAGTCCGCGTCGATTCCAACCCTTACCTCTCAGGACTATCCACCTCCTAGACCGGTAATTCCGAATTTCGACGGAGATCCTCTAACCTATTGGCCCTTCATACGTAGTTTCGAAGCACACATTGCTACGAAAATGTCTTCAAATTCCGTTAAATTAGTCTAACTTTTACAACATTTTAATCCAAAAATAACAGCCAAGCAACTTGTTATAAACATACTGCGAACGTTTCGGCCCTCAACTGGTGCCATTTTCAACGCAAATAATGTACCTCAAACAGGTTGGCTAGCAACTACGCCATACTGACACAAAAATGAACACACAAGAAGCGATGGTCACGTGTTAAATAAACGGAGAGGAAAGAATTTGGAGTCTAAATTTAAACTAGGTTTCAATTGTTGAATGCAAAGAGATTCTAGAATGAGGAGTTTGGATTTGTCAGGAGAGCTGGTGAGAATTTGTGGGTTGTTGAAATCAACTCTGTGATTTGGATTTGATTGTAAATGGTTACACACTTCCGAGTTGAGACTAGTCTGGTGCTCATTCAGGCGTTTTACTAAATTCCGGCGAGTTTGGCCAATATAGAAAGAACCACAAGAACAGTTTAACCGGTATACTACGTTGCTTCTTAATAACTGGGGTTGGGGATCTTTGAAGTGTAGTTGTTGCTTGAGGTTTTTGGTAACATGGACAAATCTAAGCATGGTATCTGGTAAATGCTGGTCAATAAATTCTTTTAATTCTTTCTCAACGTGATGGGAGATATTTCCTAGGTAAGGTAACTTGAATAAAAAATATTTGGAGGGATTCTTTTGAATGAAAGGAGTCCGAGGAGCAAACTTTTTGTTAAGAAATTGCTTGATGCATTTATCGATGAAGCCAGATGGATATTCATTCCGCAAAAGTGTGTTTTTGATGAAACGAAATTCTGTATCAATTTGAGAATAGGAATTGCAGATAGAATAGGAACGATGAAGAAGGGTGTTTACTAGATTTCGCTTGTAACGAAGAGGGGAAAAGCTAGAAAATTTTGTAAGGTGACCAGTGCGCGTGGGTTTGTGATAGGTGCTAGTTTTAATTCCTTTGTCAGTTTTTTCGATGAGAACATCAAGAAAAGCCAGAGAGTTGTGCGATTCTACTTCCTTGGTAAACTGAATTTGACTGTGCACACTGTTAAGATTACGAAGAAATATCTCGATAGAGGAAGTATTAGTAAAAGTAGCAAAACAATCGTCAACATAGCGACAAAAGAACTTTGGTTGATGGTCCAGGGGCGTGCGTTCGATCGCTTTATCAATTACATAATTCATCATGACGTCAGCTAGTAGGGGTCCAATGGGGGAGCCCATGGCCACACCGTCTAGCTGTTTGTAGAATTTATTATTGAATTGAAAAGTTGTGTTTTTTGTTGACCAGCTCAGTAGCTTTAGTAATCTACTTTTGTTAAGGCCATTCCACTCTGTAGTGTTATCAACATAAATGGATTCGAGTATGAGGTTTAAAGTAAATGAGAGAGGAATGTTGGTAAAAAGGCTTTTGACGTCAAATGACACCATGGTTTGATTGGCAAAATTATGATTGGAAATTTTGGAAAGAAAGGTAAAGGTGTCTGAGATGTTGGTGGGATGTTGTCTGAGGTTTGCGAGAGATTGCGATAACCACCGGGCACATTCATGATTAAAGGACCCACTAGAGGAAAGAATTGGTCTCAGGGGAATTCCAGGTTTGTGTAGTTTTGGTAATCCGTATAGAGAAGGAGTGGTTGTAGAAGTGGGATATATTCTAGAGTAGATTTCACTGCACAATGCTTTTTTGGAATTAAGATAGTAAAGAGATCGTTGAAATTTAGTAAGATTAGATAGGTTTGTGTCTTGATTGCAAGTCATAAATTTAGCACGATCGTCTAAAATTTTATGCATCTTGTCAACATAATCATTGCGATTCAAAATAACTACGCCATTGCCTTTGTCAGGCTTAGTAATAACTATGTCACGATCGTTTTTTAAAGATTTTAACGCACAATTTTGCTCTTCACTGAGAATAGATCCGCTTAGTTTGCGACGTTTTTTATGAAAATAACTAGATACAAAGCAACTGTACAATCTTATATGTTTTTGTTTTAAGATCAAGCATTGTGACGTTGATAATAGGATACGTATTTTTGAATAAAGATTTTCAAATTCAGCACGGATTTGTTGTACGTCTAGCCTAGAAGGATAAAGGCTAAAATCCAGTCCTTTGTTCAATAGCTTTGACTCTGCTTCAGTCAGTATCTTGTTGGAAAGATTGTGCACTACATCAACAGGCGATGTTTCCACGAGTCCAAGGTTTTTGAGTTTCTTTCTAAGATTTAATTGCACGGCATTTTCTTCTTTCTTTTTTACTCTTTGTAGAAACCTATTTACCAAAATTGCTGTGAAACTAGAAACCTTATTCCGAACTTCTTGTATTCTTAGCGTCATATCATGTTGAGTGGCTTTAATTTTTCCTTTGTGAAACTTTATTTCTTTTAGTAATAGAGTGCGGCGAAATTTACACGCTGCAGCAGAATCAGTCAATCCAGGTTTGTAGAGTCGAAATCTTAGAAATTTTGGAAGTAAATTATAAATGCTACACTTTTCCAAAAAAACTATTGCTTCTTTGTGTCTCACTTCTTTTTGTTGTAGCAACTCGAGTTTGCGTACCAGTTTTTTAGTCGTTATCCCATAATGGCTGCCAATATACTTCGGCACACGGTATAGTTGGGAAAAAACTAATAATTTTAATCCAAAAATAACAGCCAAGCAACTTGTTATAAACATACTGCGAACGTTTCGGCCCTCAACTGGGGGCCGAAACGTTCGCAGTATGTTTATAACAAGTTGCTTGGCTGTTATTTTTGGATTAAAATTATTAGTTTTTTCCCAATTTTACAACATTGTTCTACGAGAATTAGACAGAACTTGGAACGCTTGGCTCGCGATGCCAAATCTAAATATGGACTAGCCATGGACAGTCTATATAACGACTATGGCCAACCGCACATTGTTGCACACCATTGTGAGCAGAAACTCCTGGCTGCTCCAAGGCTGAAAACGAAGAACCCAAAGGGACTAAAGACTTTGTCAGTGCTCATGGACAAATGCGTAGCTATGTTGCGGGACGTACAAAACTTTGCAACCTTAAACTCTTTAGGCTCTATCCGACGAATTATCAAAAAACTTCCCGAACAAACGCAAAAGGACTGGGCCAAGTGATCGTATCAGGAGTTTAAGACTACAGGAAGACAAGCGAGGTTTGAAGAGTATTGGTGAGATTTGTCCAAGACGAGGCAGCAGGAGCAAGCTCACTATATGGACCGGTAGTGTATGGAAACCTAAAACAGAGTCTTCATGTAGGGCAGAGAGGAGCAACCGTACTAAACACTACAGCTATTCCTGACTTTACTCCCAAGACTGGAAGTCTGACTTGTCCCTTTTGTGACGGAAAGCATGAATTATCTGCTTGTTCACGTTTTGAAAAATTGCGAAGGTGCAAGCGCATTACCTTTCTGATGAAGCAAGGTCGTTGCTTTCAATGCTTAGATGCTGGACACACAAGCCGAGACTGTAAATTTAAACAAAGGTGCAACGTAGAGGGGTGCACTAATGACCGGTATCACACTCTGCTTCATAAAGATAACGCATCAAGTCTGGCCGATAGTAAAAAGGTACTGTGCGCCGCTACGAAGAATATCTAATCGGACCGAAATTCTTGTGATCATTTTTTCATGACTCTTCCGATGAAGATATGTCACAATGGGAAAGAGCTGTTGACTTATGCTCTACTGGATAGTGGATCACATCGAACATTTTGCACACGACGTATTGCTGATAAGTTGAAAGCTAATGGATCACAGCAGATCATTTCTATAAGTACGCTATCATCAGAAGTTCAGCCTACCTCCATAGATACCGAGGCTATAACGCTATTAGTGAGCGGTATTAGTGAGCGGTGTTGATGAAAACTGTAGTGCGAGCCTTAGAGAGGTTCTAGTTGTAGACGCCATTCCTTTAAAGGCAGCTCAAATGCCAGTTAGTAGCGAGTTTAATAATTTATAGCACTTGAAGGACATTTCATTTAAAGAGATTTCTGACAAGACCATCGATCTTTTAATTGGAGTGGACGCATCTGTGGTATTTTGGGCATTGGAGAGCAGATTTGGACCGGAAGGAACCCCTGATGCTATCAGAACTTCTCTTGGATGGGTGCTGTTTGGCCCAGCTCTTTGTTGTCAGTGTTTCGCTGAAGTAGGAAACAACAGTGTTGCGGACACTTGCATGCATGTCATCCTTCCAGAAAACGCAAAGATAGACCCAAACTTACCCCCACACGAATACGAAGTAGGTTGTGGTCTGAACCATGATCATTCTCGAGAAGATCGCTTGGCACATAAAATAATGAAAGATTTGATCAAAATTGTCAATGGTCACTTCCAGCTACCCTTGATTTGGAGGCATAAGAATGTCTTCCTTCCTGACAACAGAGCAATGGCTGAAAAAAGGTTGGAGTCGTTAAAACGGAGACTCTCGAAGGACAAATCGCTACACAAAAAATATGTGGACGTGATGAAAGACTATATCGAGAAAGGATACGCCGAAAAGGTCAGAGATGACGGCAAACGAAATGCTTGCACTTGTTTCCTGCCCCATCACCCAGTTATGAATCCGAAGAAGCCAGACAAGATAAGAGTCGTTTTTGATTGTGCTGCAAGGTTTATGGAAGTGTCTCTAAATGACAAACTTCTACAAGGACCTGACCTCCTTTCACGTCTATCAGGGGTCTTGACACGATTTCGACTCAATCCTATTGCTCTTGTTGCGGACATAGAAGCAATGTTCCATCAAGTCAAGGTCAGCCCGGAAGATCGAAGTGCTACAATTCTTATGGTGGCCAGATGGATACGTTGACAAAAGACCAGAAGTTTATAGGATGACAGTCTATTTGTTCGGAGCAACATCATCCCCTAGTTGCGCTTCCTTTTGTTTAAAACAGACTGCAGCTTTTTCCGTTGAGATTTGTTCATCTCAAACAATTGAAGCTATTCAAAGGGCGTTCTATGTTGACGATTGTCTTATGTCAGTAGAAACCACTCAAAAAGCCGCAGATTTGGCCAACGAGCTGCGAAATGCCTTGTCCAGCTATGGATTCAGACTTAGAAAATGGCTTTCAAATTGTGAAAGAACTCTTCTTAAGGTGCCCGAGGAGGATCGTTGCGAGAAATATAAAGAATTATTGCTGGAACGCACAAGTCAGCGAGTGCTAGATGTGCATTGGGACATAGTGGAGGATGACTTTAGAATTAAAGTTGATATGCCAAGAAAGTCCTGTACGAGAAGAGGAATCTTGTCAGCTAGTCATTCATTGTTTGATCCACTAGGATTTGTTGCTCCAGTGCTAGTAGAAACAAAGTTTGGTTATAGCAAAAACTTATTTTTGGTTGGATTCATCCTCCGTGTTGCTTAGCATCTATAAAAGCAATAAAAGATTTCCCGTCTTCGTTGCTAATAGATTAGCAAAGATCGAAAGGAGCAGCTACATACAGAGTTGGAGGTACGTCCTGTCGAAATTGAACCCCACAGATGAGGCAACAAGATGCAAGCAGGCACAAGCGTTCGTTGAGTCTTCCATGTGGTTGTCGGGACCAGAGTTTCTACAACAGGCTGAAGAGGAGTGGCCAAAACAATTGGAAAGTTTGGAACAATTTCCTGAAGAATTTCCTCTGTTCGAGAAAGGGATGCAGATTGTTAGCATTTTGGTCGTTTAGTCTGCGATAGAAACGCCTGCACACCGTCTTATCGAGCACTTCTCATCTTTTCATAAATTGAAAAAATCGGTAGCATGGTACTTACGACTGCTCGAGTTTTTGAAAAGAAAGCGAGCACGATTGCATGGAAAGACTTGGTTGAGAATGTTACTTCCCATATTACTGTGGCGGAATTAAAATCAGCAGAATTAAAGGTAGCTATATATGAACAACGCCGTTATCTTTCAAATTTAATTTTGGCCCTAAAAAATGGCAACCGTTTAAGTTCCAAAGTGTGCTCACGGTCCATTAGAAAATTAAATCCGTTTATCTCTCACAATGTCGTGAGAGTAGGAGAAAAGCTGGAAAAGGCTTCAATCAAAGGTTTTGTGCGCTTGGCAATCGTAAATATGCTGCACGGTAGTGAAGTGAAACGTCCTGTTTCGAAAATGTGTGTTGTTGTCCCAGCCACAAGTAAAAATGATATCCCATCTTGGATACCAACCGTTTGAAAGGATCATTGCTATGTTATGTTTGTAAAATATGTAGTCCTTGTAATTGGGCTCCTCGCGCGCCGAGTTTTGCTGCCGTGCACCGCGTGCTGCCAGCCATGCCTTAAAGCACCCCATTTGGTTCGTAACCTTTGAAAGACCTTTTTATGCCTAATCACTGCTTGTGTGATCAAATTTACATAAGAATATCAGTTTTAGTCCATAGTCGAGCGGCTAGAAGTACGTCTAAACGAGCCTCGTTCCAAGGTAAATAGCACGTAAGTCTTGTGCTTTGTGCTAGTTTGTTTTATAAAAGTCAACGTTAATGCTATTGGGGAACCTCTTGGCCCTTGGCAAGCCCTGCTGATAAGTCCAAAAGGACGAAACGCGTCCAGGGATGGCTTTGTAAATTTGAATATACCTCTCAATAGCATTGCTTCTTTCGGAAGCCTCGCGCCTTCAGGACTCGCTTTGTTGTTTTGCTTCTCGCTTATAAGACGCTCTCTATCGATCGTAACCACTTGGAGCTAGCAATATAGTGTAAATATATTTGAATGTGTTTGTTTCAACGTTGTTACTAATTTAAAGCCTTATGTATTGTCACTGTTGTACAATATTTTGTGGGAAATATCTTCCTTTAGTCGTATATTTGGGGGGAGTGTAAATATGGTTACAATATTGGTAACATTTAATGCTTTAAATCTAATTTTTGCGTAGCCAATCTGTAACTTGAACCCGCGTTGTGTCGTTGTTATGTGTGTTTCACTCGAGGTATCGTTTTTTATTGACTAGTCGTTGGATTGGCAAGGTGACCCTCAAGCGACGCAGTAGTAACTACCTTGTTAACACATCTTTACATCATTCTCAAGTAAGCACGTTGCAAGAAGGATTACGTTGTTTGTAAAACCTGCGCGTTTGAGTAGAAGTCAAAGGATTATCAAAGAAAGCTCGTAGATGCCAACGTAGAGGAAAGTTGGTTGAGCTGTTTCTTTGTCGATTATTATCATTGTGTTGGAGCTGTAGTAATGAAGAAGGTACTTGGGGGTCAAAATAGTTTGAAACCGCTAACAACGTTAACAACGCTAACAACGCTAATAACACCAACGTCGCCGAAGACAACGATGCTACGCCAATCCATCTGTTTTTTCCTATCTACTTATCACTTTCATTATTTCCATTTTCAGTTTTGCGTATTATCAATAAAATTTTATTAAAGGATTTATCCAAGAAAGTCAGACAACAACAACGTGACGAAACGAAAAGTGCGTTTCATCTATTTACCGCTTCAGCTTTACGGCAATCTGTCTCGGGTTCGGAGACTACCCCAAGGGTCTATGTTCTACGAACCCGTTACAAGGTATGTTCCACGAACCCGTTACGAGGCAGCCTCTTAGGGGGTGCTATATGGCCTTTCAGTTCTTTGTGTCGTATTACTTTATTGTCATTCTCAGTTCATCCTGTGCTAATTGTTCTGCACATTCTGTTTATTTGGAGCATACCTAATACATGGCCTTTGATTTAGCCCGAGATGATGCTGATGTCCAAAAAAAATAGGTCAACACTCGCAATTCCAGCCGCGACTTCAATTTATCGCAAACCTAGTTCGAGCAGTGGCATATAATTCTTACACGGCCCTCAGAAAATTATGTTACGGGCCACATTTTGGCCCGTGGGTGCATAAATTCGCCTCAAGGATCGCGAGTTTGACACCCCTGCTGTAATGGGTGCGAGAACATGTTGGAATATTTTAGGGATGCGAGAACATTTTCTTTAAGATATTTTAGGGGTGCGGGGCATTGCAAAGGTTTGGAATCACTGGATTAAAGGCTACTACATTAGAATCGTTAGGCATAATCTGTGTTTTTCTATCACATCAAGGTTTTTATGTGATTTGCAATTTTATTATTTGTAATTAAATTATTGATTTTACGCTACGAACACATTTGGTAATACACAATACCGTGATTACCTTCGTATCAAGTAAACTACTTCGACGTCATAAAGATCACTATCAGTTTACAACTGCAGTAAATTACAAACGTTTTAGTGCAAGTTACAGGAATAGGATTGGTACGTCTCATTTTTTGCCTTACCCTCAATATTTTTAGTTGCAGCATGAAATATCATGGGCATTTTTTCATTTTCGGTAAGAATAATTGGGGTGACTACTGTCACGGTGCAGTGCAAAAAGCTAAAAGGAATTCCCGTGGGATGCGAACCAACAACCTAAAAAAACTGTTACGCTTCTATATTTACATCTAATAAAGCACAAAACCAACGCACTGGGGGATAACTTGATCAGATTTTTCAATTATTCAAGCGTAGACGCAAAGAGTGTCGCAATACATAAACAGTTAATGTCTACTTCACACGAGGTTTGATGCTTATAGCAACATATTTCATGTTACAAAGCAATAGGGTACTTTTCCATGTGATCAAACCTTGTTTTAAAGCATTGGTATATCTTACTGCAATTGTAAACTAATAATGAACTTAATGATCTCACATAAATTTGATTTACCAAAGAAAATATTGTATTGAGCGTTTACAGACACATCTATAACCTAATGATGATTCTATCACTTATACCAAAAACGCAAATACTGTACTGCAACAAAAAAAATTGATGTGATAAAGGAAAATAGCGTTGAGATTTCAACTCGTCGCCTCTGCTGTTGCTAGAAACAGGCAATTATATTTGTTTAATATAAAAATGTTGTTAGCGCTACTTCGCTATGGGTAGATTGATCCCTCGATTATGTGCAAGTTAGCGTTTTCCGGTTACCAGGTACTGTTCTTGGCGTGGTTAGCGATTACGCAATTTCTTTGCTTGTCGCTATCCAGTATTCTAGTAGAACCTGTGATATTTAGTGTAGTGGAGTAATAATCTTTATTCTTGGCATAGTTAGGAACAGTAGTTGGTAGCCTACTAAGTTCGGTATATTTGGTAGTGTGCTCTGTAGTGCTGGGCCTGGCTTACCTAGGCCTAGCATCATTATCTATTTGTTTTCCCCTTGCACCTACAGGTTCAAGGTGTTTTATTGGTTAGGTTTGCTTGCGTTGTTTGCAGTTTACAGAAGTTAATCGTGTTGAGACCGGCCTTTGCGGTTACCGGTGACTGTCTACCTGTATCTATTGTTGCTGTGGAAACCCAGCCTGCATCACTCAAATTAATAGTAGTGTATTGATTCACGTGGTGCATGCTACTGGGTGCTGTTGGAGCATTGTAGTTGGTTCACTGTAGTACAATATATTCTTTGATAATTATATTCGTCTGCTGATGAGCTGATACCGTGTCCTTATCGCAAGCTGCTTCACCCACTGTAGCTCTATCTCAAATAGGATAGTAGGAATAGTCGATTAGCTCACCGCCCATAGCTAATATAATAAATGTTATTGTGTTGATCAGTGAAATTATTCCTAACAACTGACTTTACGAAAATAATATCTAGCAGTCTATATGCATTTAACTCAATTGTGTCATTAAAGTCACTACTCAGACTGGTTTGAAACCACAAAAACACAACTATTTATTTGCTTTTGCTTAATATCATTAAAAACTCTTTCTTAGCTTAAAATCATTTTACAGTCGACAATTATCGGTATTGTAATTAGTTGAACAAGGCGATCTTATTATTTCTGACTTACTCTGCATTGTAACTTGTTTTGACTCTATACCGTACTTCTTCATTGCCCACTTAACAAGAATTCGTAATAACTGACATTTATATCAGTCTGCAAATGACTGTTATTGTGACCAATATTGCTTACGGAGTCCCAGATATGCGACAATAAACCACGTGTATGTGATCTACTAGACAGACGCGGTCACTGATCTGACTGGCGACTAACATCTTTACAGAAAGCAGCGCAACATTGCTCAGCAAACATTGTTTGCTGAAAAATCCTTAAGAAATGCATTTTTCAACAGACTAGAATAAAAGAACATAATCAGCGGCCCGCTGACATAGTTGCAGAAACCTGCGTAGGCTACATCCATTTTTTGGATAGCAGGAAATGGCAGAGTGCTGATTTCGGACTTGATTAATTTTATGAGTTGTTCCCAATTGGCTTTGTGGAAGTTCCACAACTTGACGGCTTTTGTTGGTATCGGTTCATTCGGATTAGTTGGAATGATCAATGAGGGCCAATGTTGAGACCTAAGAAAGAGAACCAGGACTTTGCATCGGAGCAAGGGCCTACCAGGTTGTTAACAGCCTGATTGGGGTGAGTTTTTACCTACCAAATCAAAAGCTGTCTAGTTCCTTGCGGTTAAAAAGAAGCGAGGCATCTGCGGATGAAGACCAATCTCCCAACACAACGCCATGAATGTTGATTGCTTGATATCTCCATGTAGTACTAGGACAGTAAAAATCTTATGCATACATGCACAGAGGAAAAAATCTGGGGATAGAATTTTTGTTTATTCTTTCTGGCAGTGGTTTAAATATGTTCATGATCGACCTCAACAGCAATTTACTTCACAATTGAATATGCAAAGCAAAGAACAACTAGGCTTTATTGAACACCATTGCTTACAAAAGTAGTTGTCCCTCGAACATTACTTACAGTGTGTTCTGCTAGTTGGTATCCAAAAATTTTAAGGCAATAGCTGTCACGTGTGTGAATCCTTTGAAGTAACATGGCTGTTGATTTGTGCTTTCGCGTTAGTTGCTTCATAACCTTGGTCATCGTCTTCGTGAGCCCTTCTTCATTCAGCTTCAATAAGGAGATATCATCCTGTGCGACAGAAATATTTGTCCGCCATGATAAGGACATGATTTTAAGGTCATTTTCGGCCTGTGAAAACTGCCTATTTAATTGATCTTTGATAGGAGATAATAGATGATTATTTTACTAGGATTGCCAATATTCCCCCAAAGAATAACTCTTCGGTTACCAGGGTATACCACTTGGAAATTATTGACACGTGCCCCGCAAGATGGATGTACAAGTATACGTTTATGTGCACAGTATAAGTTTTTGCTTAGTTTTGTCCGGTATATCTTTTTTGCATTTTGGTGCAAGAAATTTCATCGGCTTAGTTGTTCATACGGTGCTTTACAGTATGCGTTTTGATGCGAACATCCGGTTTTGTTCGCAAACTATGCACCATAAGCGAATGCATTTTTGCAGTTAAAAATGTACAAAATGCTCTTGGTGCATAGTATAAGGAAAAGCTGGATGTTCGGATAAAAACGTATTAGTCATATCGCGTAACACCATAAATACCAAAGCGGATGGAAAATTTCATTCAAAAATATATAAGAGAAATACATGCTCGAAAACTGGACAAAACCGTACAAAAACATAGGCCTATACTCAGTGATGGGATTCAAAGGGTTTGCACGGGTTCGTGCGAACCCGTTCTTGGAATGTCGTGATAATCAGCAAACCCGTTCTTGTTTTTTTGTTATAGACGTTCGGCATGGTTTTTTGAAATCAGGAAACCTGTTGTTAGTGAGTTCAATACAAAAGAGAACCTGTTCTCAAAATTTTGAATCCCATCACTGCCTATACTGTGTACATCCACCTGTTATGCTAAGAATAAAAGAAAACAGAAATTCCAAGCAAATTAGCCCACTTACAACTGGCATAGACGTCATAATAGAATAATTTACGTAATAATGGAACGAAGTCAAATGCGGTGATTTTGATATGGCAGCTTGGTGACAGCGGTAGCAGTAGAGAAAAACTTGAAAATCGTATTTCACGTTATCTTTATCGCAATATGTTATAATGGTGTTTTCATGCTCAAGAAGCATTTCAAATCCTTTTTTACCTAAGCACAATTGCAGATTTTTATATACAATAGTATCTATTAGTATTAAAAATTGGATGCGCTGCACCACATGCTAACGGGCCGCCCTTGCTTATTAACAGTCAGCTATATGATATACTGTACATACATCAGTAATGCAGTGCAACAATAAGTGTCATCAAAACAGCTGATGTTAATCGCAGTAAAACCGGTGTAACATGTCTTGAGCTTCGTCCTAATTTGCAGTTTGGAATTGTAAAACATATAATTTCTTTAAAATAGTGTTTTGTAAAAGTAACTTCACAATTTTATCGTGATCGCCTTAAGCAAAGATCAGCATGATTATTATATTTAATTAAGCAAAAAAATGGCCGTAAAAACTTCAAAAGAAAGAGAAAGCCGTGGCAAAGTTACATAATTGTTACATACACCGTAGTTCGGTGTCGGAAACTTGTAAAAATCAAGTGTTAGTCAAACAGAATGAAAATGAAAGCGACAGGGAGAGCGGATTGTATTTAAAAAGGCAAAAACTCAGCGGGGGTAAAAATTTACAACTAGGAGCGATTTAGAGCACATTGCAGCAAGATTTATTCACACGAAGCCAAAACCGTAATATGGTAGAAATATTTTGACGTGTAAACCCCAAAAACGCGCATTTTCATTTTAGAAAGAGCACCTATTTGTAACGTGTAACCCTGAAAACTTTTTTCGAAATATATTTTTCTCTCTACCAGATCACTAATTCTTCTCCTCGCCCGATTCCCTTATATCAAAACTAATTGTTGGTCTAAATAATCTGAAGCTTGCTACTTCAATTTTATGAAACAGATGTTACATTACCCTACCAAAAACATTTTAGTATTTTTCAGTTCAATTAATATTTTGGTAATTTCGTACCACAAGTCAAGACAGTATATATAAACAACTACTACACTAACAATCACAGTACAAGAAAAAATTCACCTGGAAAAAAAAGACAAAACGTACCATAAGTTAGTAGACTAGTATAAAAACGTGAAAAGGATTAGTTACAATCACATTACCAGCAATTCTAGGAGCAGTTTTATCCGCCAAGAATACCGTAAAACAAAAGCCAGGCCTATGTTATGACTTGGGGCTCTTCTGTTTGTAATTATTTTGCCAAAATCCGCGCCATTCTTCAAGCTCTTCAGTAGTTTGTGCAGCACCGATAAATCTGTCACCTCCCTTTTGTTCTTATCTGGCTCTCGCTTTTTCCTTGCTGCGTGTTCATTTCTTCTACTTTTTCTTCCTGCCACATACAATAACTACTCATCACTTTTTTTCTTCCTCTATTCTCAATCTTCAATGTGACCTTGATCAATCAATTCTTTTATTTAACAGCCAGGCAGATGGTTGAGCTGGTTTAGCCTATTACAGTTCTTTGCAGCATTTACCTTAGCAACCTCAATCTTAATATTCTCTCATATTGTATTTTGAACTAGATTGCACCGCCTTGTGAATAGTTTTTGTGCTTGCAAGTTCCCCTTTGTCGTCACTGAAAAACTTGCACTTCTTGATTAGACTCGCTGTGTCGGCTTTAGCCTTTTCTGCTGCAAAGAACTCAAATTCTATCGACTGCTTATTCACCTAAACTTGAGAATGCTTTGTGCAGGGCCTTGGTTGTTCACACCACCACGGACAATAATATAGAATATTGATAATGATACTGTTCAAACCATCGGACATCAAATAATTCAACTCATCGCACACATGAAGAACAGAGAGTTTTGGGAGCAGCAAAGTGACCTCACAATCTTGGAATTAACAGTGCAACAACACATGCTTTATTGCGGTCCGTGCAACCATAGTTTGAGCCATAAGCAAGAAATTCAATGCAGATGTCAATTCCGCTGGGCCATATTGACTCTCAACGCTGTACTCACTTTGGCAACTCGTTCCCTTTATTCGACTTTGTTTCAGGCCATGCGGAGTTGCACTGCTCCTGTGGTTTCATGATCTTCCATTATGCCCCAAATCTGAGGAAATAGCAGTGCTGGACACGAGTCGCTTGAGTTCGAGTCTCGAGTCGAGTCACGAGTCATTGATATCGAGTCTCTAGTTGAGTCGAGTCATTTTGTCCAAACATTTCGACTAGAGTCTTTCCAACACTTCATTGTCAGTGTTTAGTTTCCCGTGATCTTTTTTTAATAATTGCAAGCTATTTTTTTAACATTGTTTGATAAATCAAAATGTTTGGCTCCTAAGCTAAGCTTACTTAAGCTCTGGTCTCAACAGCTCAAAGCTCACTTTCAATGCTATACCGGTGTCAGTAATAGTAAGTCCACTGCTTGCTAGCTGCAGCTGGTTAAGAAGTTGAGCTTACGGCTATGAGTTTAAAAATGAATTCCAAAAAAGTTGCAGCATAAACCATACAGGCTTGCAGCGACAATAATAAATATATTTTGCAAAATTTTTACGCAATACCAAAGTTGCCATCAAGGGCTTATGCAGAATGTTTTTAGGGAGGCGTCAAAATGTCCTTTTGGCACATTTTCGCTGTGAGTGCCGAAAATACATATATCCTGGGAGAGTTCAGAGGCATGCCCCGAAAAAATTTGAAGTATTTCACTTTTATTTCAATAGATTACTCGAGTCTCGAGTACAGTCGCAGGTGTTCCCGAGTCGAGTAAAGTCATTTTTTGAAAATGACTCGAATTAAGCCGAGTACTAATAGTTTGAAAATACAACGTCAGGTAAGAATAAGTAATGATGTGGGGGAGATTGATTTTGAAAACACAATTATGAAAACAAAGCGGTAGAATAAAGATTTGCAGAAATACACAGCATTTTCGGCCACTAAGAAAGAGACGAGTGCTTTCTTGCGAAAACCGAAGTAATACTTCCGTTGTATTGTCTGCTACCACTTGAAGGGACAGCCCGAAGAACCTAACAATATTATTCCAACTTTGTTTCCAATAAATTCAACATAGGATGACTGGCGAGAAGGGCATTTGATTTTTAGAAAACGAATGGCTTGTTGGCACTTAGTTGATAGGAAAAAGTTTTTACTTACTGATGGTGGCTCAACTTCACTTCATCTCAAAAACTTTGGCTCATTTTACTCAGCCTTATGAATTGTCTCATTCCGAGTGGTGGGCAAATTGTGCCATTTGTATTTTTTTACTAAAACATCTCCATCTTTTTCGTGCATCGTACGCAAGCAAATGTACACAGACAGAATAACAAGCAAGCATACGGCTACATTTCACGTAATTTGGGGAAGACAACGTCTTTATGTCAGAAAATATGGTTATTTATGTCTTACTAAGTTCAATTCGCTTGACTCTCCTTTACTTCAGAATATGACGTCGCATCAATAATAACGCAATCATGTTGTTAGGTTGTTACGCAAGAGATAATTTGCAACTTAATCATTCATGCTGGGTCAGGAAATCCACATAGGAATTCACAGTAGATAAATTCAAGTTTTAGTCAAGTTAGTAAAAAACAAGGTAGGAAGGCCGTTTCCATGTAAAAAAGTGTGGGAACGCTGTCCCAGACCACTGCTCTTTTCACATTTTTCGCTCTCACCCCACCAGGCCTATTTAGTAATTTCCAAACAACTTAGCAAAAATATGCATTAGCATTTAATGCGATTTCACTCAGGAGCACTGCTTGCATTTGACTTTTTTCTCCAACTTTTCCAAGTCCCTACCTACGTATTATAGGCCCTGTGTTCCTGCATAAGCATAATCAGAGTTGTGGAAAAGACCCTTTCTAAAAATTTGGGAAAGCATGGTCTCTTTCGCTCTAGTAACCACGCTTATGCAGGATACAAACCACACATTAGACGTATCCAAAAATGGGGATAGGGGAGGAAGGAAAACGGATAAAATAAGATTTGTCTTTACACAAATTTTTAGCCCAAACCCGAATAAGCATTTTCAGCACAATGGCAAAAACATGTCCCCGTATATTCCTATTTCAAGATTGTAACTGTGTTTCCGTCTAAAAGTTTTGATGATTTGGCCATGGTTTAATTGGATGTAATCGGTCAGTGGTGTTTCTGGAAACCGAGGGAAGATGTGAGCGATTCTCACATCAACATTGCTTTCTGCATAAGCGGTTACCTTTTGAACTTTGTAATTTACTTTGAGCAGTTTTGCCAGTTTTAGAGCGTAGCTTTTATTTTTCAAAGTGAAATCTACTAAGTGACCTGATCTTAGTACAATTCCTTCAAAATGTGTTGCTCCAAATTGAATTTCTTGTAATAAGTTGAAGATATCACTTCTGTCTTTTACATTTGCAAGTTTACAAGCCACCTCGCCGTCTTTGTTATATTCAAATGGGTTTCTTATTCCATTTCTCACTCGTCCGGCCCGTGAAAGTTGGGCATGCTGCTGGTTTATGTTCTCAGGGCTAAAAAAATATTCTGAAGTACCGTGAACTATCTTCTTTTCTTTAGCAAATTCTTCCTTCTGATCTCTGTAATGCAATTGTAGAAACCTCTTTTCAATAAACAATTTCTCTTCCACAAGTTAATATTTCAAGTAAATACTTAATTGCGGCAACAAAACGTTTACCAGATAAGTCGAGCACTACATAGCTCTCAACTTACCTTATTCAAATAAACCATAGGCTTTTCGTGACGCTCTCATCAGTGGTAAAATCGCGTCAAACGGGAAGATCTAGAGTGAGTAAGTGTTTAATGTGGTTAATTTGGACGTTAGGCAATTAAGACGAGCCAGTGATAGCGCTATTATTGTAAAGCGCGACAAAGAACAGTTTCACAACAGCGAAAGTTAGAGAGAGCACGGTAATAGGCAAGAGGCATGCTTTCTTCAACTTTCGCTATTGCGAAATCTTTCTTTGACGTACTTGATAATAATAGCGCTATCATCGGCTCGCCAAATAAGCTCTTTTCAAATAAAAGCATTCCCTCTTAATCCACTGTTACAGATTGATACTATTATTGTTTAATTTTGATCTTTTTTTAAACTTGGGATTTTATTACATTTAACTTTGCCCCTAATACAGACGTCCCTACTGTTAAATAAAGATTAGTGTTTTGTACCGACAGGTCTATCCTTGCAATTACAAATATCAATAATGGGATTTACCATTTATGCTTGCTATCAAAATGATAGCAGGTAATTTTGGGGCCTGCTGCTGATTTTACTAAATAGTGGCAAGTTTTGAGATGTCGGATCAAGTGCATAAATTTCCCCATGTGGGGAAATTTATGCACTTGGGCAGTGGCTATTTTACACTCCCTCCCAGTGTACACTGCCCCGTACATTTACATACCAGGCCTGCCCCTTCAGTGTACACTGCCTTTCTTTTAATGCCCTGCCAGCTGAGATTCGATCACGCAACCAAAGTATCTCAACTGTTCTAATGTTCTTAAGAATAAACTTGATAACTAACTGGGGAAAATTTTGCACTTGTTGTTGTCTTGGGGAAAATTTTGCACTTGTTCCGAGAAGTCATTTAACATTATGACCTCACAGCGCGTTTTCAGCCATTACGTATTAGGATCGCTACTTACTACTTTTTCGTTATTGTAGGCGAATTAATATGAATTAACGTCTCTGACTGCGTGCATCTTCCTTGGCCCTGGCATAAACGCCGCCATGCACATAACCAACTAACTCGAAATGAAGCACGCACAGTTCAGTTATAGCAATAGCGAAGACCTCCATTAATAATGGCGAGGTTAGGAATATCAAATCAGCTGGTTGCTGCGGCAACCTTGCCCAATTGCAAAGCGAATTGCTTCAACATTTAGATCATATGGAGCTCGACACTTACATTTTGTTGCAAACGATAAGAAAGGACGATCTTTACCCCATCGTCTTTTTCTTGGATGATTAGGACGGAATTTAATTGCAATGCTGTAGAGTATAGACATAAACACCATAACAGGCAGCATATCAGCACAAGGAAAACATTCTTGCTTTATAGTGTATACAGTACAACAGGGTCACCTTAAGAGCCCCCGTCAGTAACGTTGGGATTGAGAGTGTGGGTTCAGCCGGCCAAGCCGGATTTGGTAACTTGTGTAACTAGTTACCAAAAGTTTATGTGTTTTTTGCACACAAGATATTCACGACTTTTTGTGTTCCTTTCCCTAATAGAATATCTCATTTCAAGATCCTGGCTATGGCTTAGATCTATGTGCTTTGTTCATTACTGACACGAACCCAAGGGAACCATGCGTTTCCCGTAGTTTGGAAGTAAGGATTACATTTTTGATATTAAGTTATTCTAAAACAAAAAGAAAAAATATCTTTCGTGTGGTGCGATTTCACACAGTGACGTTGTTTTCTTTTGACTTCCCTTACATTTTCTCAAGTCCTCGCAGGCTACACATTATGTAGCATGTTTTTTCCCTGCTTGACGTGCCATGGGGAGTTTAAAGTGTTCTTGCTTTTTCCCATAAATATTTGGTTTGAACCCGTTAGCTCTATAAAGCTATTGTAAAGCAAAATACCAATAATATATTGTATGTGGTGCGATTTAACACAGTGACGTTGTTAATTTTGATTTCGCCTCAAAATTTCTCAGGTCCTTGTTGGCTACGCGTTATGATTCATATTTGTTTTTCCTTTCTTAGGTATGCTTATAGAAGTTAAATAAGTTCTTGCTTTTCCCAAATTTTCAGATTTGATCCCGGAAGCTCTATAAAGCTAATATCGAACAAAATAGGAAAAAATGTTTCTCCTAAGTAAGGTGCGATTTAACCCCGGCAGGCCACACTATCATCCGTGCCTTTTTTCAACGTATCAATTAATGCAGCTGCGCCAGCTTAACCATACAAACATTTATAAGAGCAACAACAAAGTGCTTTAGTAAATATGAGCCATAGTTCCTGTACATGTAATGATGATCATGTTTAGTCTATTAATCAAGACTGGAAGTATTCAAAACGAAAGAACGACAACGCAAACTACCATTCGTAGTTTTTTAAAGTGTGAGGGGGGAAGGGGTAAAACATAGTCAAAATTGATGGCGTCGCCCAAATCGTGGTCGCTTTGACAATTAAACAAATGAGCTATTTAGTGGTAGGCCTATTCGACGATTTGGTGGGCCCGCATTGGTATTTATATTTGTGACATTAAGATCTTTGCCAGCGCTGTTTGCTTTAATACTGCCATAGCATGAAAAGGAGCCATGGCTTTCCTTTTAGTCATATTTGTAACAAGCGCCAAATAAACTCTTTTTAAATAAAAGCATTCCCTCTTAATCTAGTGTCCCAAATTGATACTATTATTGTTTAATTTTGATCTTTTTTTAAACTTGGGACTTTATTACATTTAACTTTGTCCCTAATCCGGACCTCCCGACTGTTAAATGAACATTAGTGTTTTGTAGCGATATCCTTGCAATTACAAATATCAATAATGGGATTTACCATTTATGTTTGCTATTAAAATGATAGTGGATAATTTTGCTACCTGCTGCTATTTTCACTAAATAGTGCCAAGCTTTGAGATGTCATTTATCATTATGACCTCACAGCGCGTTTTCAGCCATTACATATTAGGATCGCTACTTACTACTTTTTCGTTATTGTAGGCGAATTAATATGAATTAACGTCTCTGACTGCGTGCATCTTCCTTGGCCCTGGCATAAACGCCGCCATGCACATAACCAACTAACTCGAAATGAAGCACGCACAGTTCAGTTATAGCAATAGCGAAGACCTCCATTAATAATTGCGAGGTTAGGAATATCAAATCAGCTGGCTACTGCGGCAGCATCGCCCAATTGCAAAGCGAATTGCTTCAACATTTAGATCATATGGAGCTCGACACTTACATTTTGTTGCAAACGATAAGAAAGGACGATCTTTACCCCATCGTTTTTTTCTTGGATGATCACCAAGTGTTTTGCTTGGAGTAGGCTACACATTAAAATTTGTAGACTTCATTTTTCGTTAAATCTTTTCAAATAATTTGATGGATAATGCCAAAGATCCATGCTATCAAGAAAGAATAAACAAAATGTCCCAAAGAACTTAGTTTTTTTAGAAATTGCAATTTTGTAAAATGCAGGCACTAAAATTTAGGTGTTTCTAACTGGTAGACTACATTTCATAAACATTTATAAACTTCAGTTTTTGATGGATGTTTTTGAAAACGTCGACAGATAATGCAAAAAGAACTAACTTTGTCTAACAATAGCAAGTTAGTTAAGTCAAATTGAATAATTGTTCAACTAAAAATGAAATATCATGTGTGGCAACCAACTTTTGATTAGCCATTACAAACTAATCGTTAGCCTCAAGTAGTTGTAGTCACATCTTGCTGGAAAGCAAATTTTCTACGCTTTCAAAGAACAGTAATTGTCAGTACTTTATTATAACGTTTTTGTATTTAAGTCACCTGTTGTTACTAATCTCACCACTTTTTGGGAGGGATAGAAAGCAGGGATGTGGAAGTGGTTATTTTTCAAACGCTTCCGCTTCCACACCTATCGCTTCCGCTTCCACCGCTTCCGCTTCCACCAACAAAAAACCTAAAAACGACCGTTGACAATTTTTTTTACTTTGGGGACTTAGTAGCCTGCCTTCTCCTACACTTCATCTTTTTGAGAAAACAAAAACCTTCATTTACAGCTATTGCTTTACCTTCTTCGCTTGAGCTTATTGTTTCGATCTACTCTGTGTTTATTTTTCTTAGATATCAAAACTCGTGCTGAATGTAGAACAATGCTTTTCAATCTTTTTTGTCATCGCGGAGCCCCTAACGTACTTTTGCGTTTGTCACGGAACTCCCACTAACAAAAATTTAGAAATCACGAACTGCTTGCAAGAAAATCAAATATTTCGTTAATACAATTCAAAAAATAATCAAACACTTCAACAAATAGACAGTTATTACAAGTTCCTTCACTACTTACAACTACTTTTACAAGTTAACTAAATGCTTCTCAGATCTAAACCGTATGACTCCATATTACAGCTCTCGACAATAACTTGTCGCCACAACAACAAATTACACCGTATAGCGTTGATTTTCCCTCTCTATCCCCAACGAACGCTGACTTTAAGTTACCTTTGACTCTAATCATCATTACGAACCTTCTGTCCGTCCTCAAAACACGTTTTGTTTTGTTTTGTTTGCCATAGTTATCCTCCATTCACGAGAAAGCGAATTGTATCGCTATACTTTGGACGGGAAGTCTGCACTCGCTGGGGAGTTGCCTTTTTCGAGGTTTATAGGCCACCTGTCTTCCATATAAAGACGGGGCGTCCCGTTAAGTGCCTTGCCCAAGGACACAACAAGCGAACTTGCCAGCTTGTTCTCCACAACCTCCCATAAATGCCGAACGCCAAGCTGGGAAGCTGCGGATGCCATTTTTTAAAGTCTTTTGGTTTGACTCGACAAGGGGAATGAACCCCTGGTCTACCGACTGCGAAGCGGACGCTCTAACCACTACGCCATCGAGCCATCGCACGTATTGACTCTAATCTTTTTGGATAGTGAAGTGCGAAATTTCTGTCGTATATGTACTTAGTATGTAAATGTAAAGCGAGCAAAATTGAACTGCACCAATCAACAGCCGCCTCAACGTGGTGGTGCGGTCACCGACTCGTTTGGGTTGAGTCAAAATGGCTGTTGGTCTTCCCGAGGGTCCCAGTTACCCGGGGCACTGTTCTCGCACAAACTATTTTTTCGCCGTGCAGCCCCCTGAACGACCGCAGAAGGGTAGCAAGCACCCTCTTTAAAATTGGCCTGTCTTTTCTTTACTCCTGCCTTTCTCTTTCTCCTGATGATCGGCAACGTTCATCCTAACCCTTGCCCTATCTTTCCCTATTTAGTGTGCGCTGGAATGTGACCTGGCGGAGTAGGTCAGTGTAATGCTACACATGCTCTAATTAAGTTCATTTAAAGTGCTCACTACTCACCTATTCTAGATTAAGAACTCTTGGAAGCTCTCACTCCTGGAGCTGCCCTCCCTGCTTTTTTTGAGATTCTACACCTACCAGCACTGTGCCTTTCTCCTCGGACTCTCCCAGCTGGTATACCTCCATTGCTCAATCTGGCTCCCTTCTGCTAATGCAGCACTTGCACCCCACCCTCATCTTCAAACCTGTTATCCTTTTTCCGCCCACTTTGTATCTTCTACCACTGCATCCTCACCACCGCCTCGTGCTCCTGGCTGTTTCTCTTTACTTCCTGCTTTCTCTTCCCCTCCCTAACTCTCTCAGGGTTTTTCAATGGAATGCTGGGGGTCTTCAAGCCAGGAGCACTAAACTACTACACTTTATTTCGTTTCATCCGGTTGACTTTATATATATCCAGGAATCTAACCTCATTTTATCTTCCTCTTTTCAAATCCCTGGATTCTTTGCTCTGCGATCCCATGGCACCCACTCTCGATCTGGTATTTTTTCTACTGATGTCACAGACGCTAGCGGCGGCGTCATCATTTTCGTCAAGCAGGGCTTATCCTTCTCTGAGCTTTCTACCTCCTCTCTTTCTTCGCTTGACCCCTACTCTGATTGTGTAGAGGTCCACATCTCTCTAAACAACTTCTCCTCGCTCTCATTTCTTAATGTTTATGCTCCCCCTGTTCGCTCTTCTACGAAGGATAGCAGAACCAATTTTTTTTTCTCTCCATTCTTCCCTCCTGTGTGGAAGCGGAAGCACTGGATTTTTCGCGCTTCCGCTTCCGCTTCCACAGAAAAAGTACCGCTTCCACCGCTTCGAGCTTCCGCTTCCGCTTCCACATCCCTGATAGAAAGTTACACCACAGGTCTTAAAGTTCAGTTTTTTCAGTATAAAAACTAATATTAATTGTACATTCATGTTATATCATATTGTACTATCAAAATCGCTTTGAAATAATCTTTATTTTGTAAAAAAAGTTTGAAAATCAGTTGAGAAATAAGATCACAAATCAGTTTTTTGAGTAAACTGATTTTGCAAAAAAGTCGCAATTATTGAAACTATCTTGATATTATGATTTGCGGTAGCGAATATTTGTGTTAATCATACGAGACATATTATGACATTATAGAGCCAGTTTTATGCGTGCAAGCGAAAAAGAAAAAAAATGCTTAGAGGGCTTAAAGTGCTTAAACAAATATGTGCTGTAGCGTAATCACGTAAGCTTTAATTGTTGTAAAATTGTTTTTATCGAAAGCACCTTATCAACATCTTCTGAAAAAACGTTTAATCGCGTTTGTGCGATGAGCACTTTTTGAGAAAAAACAAAAAACAGATTGTTTAATAAATCATTGATTGTGACGTCATTTTAGACCCAAAACAAATAAAAGTTTTGAAATGTGGTAAATTGAAAGCTAGTTTTCGTTTGAACAAAAGCGATTGTTCTCTGTCAAGTAATGCAAATTCTTATAAAATTATGACGTCATGATAACGTCACGAACTCCCTTATGATACACAGATGGGGGTGGTGACTAATCGTGGCAAGTTTGATGCTTGTATCTCAAGCAGTTTCAGAGGAGGTAAAACAGACACACAGACGGAATTGCGCTTTATACTGTAGTATAGTTTAAAGGTGCCACGTTTAAAGTTTGTATGTTGGGCAGTTTTGGAAAAATTGAGCTTAAATAGATAGTAAAACACAAAATTGCTAGTTGCGTCGCCAATAATCATAAAATCAAAAGAATAACCTAATTTTTGAAATGAACTCACCGGTATTGATATCTATCGAATGAGTCATGAACCGTGTTTCCACAATCAGTGTTTTTGGAGATACTCTCAAAAACTATTTTCATAATTATTTGTTGATGATGACATCATAATAGGCAGTAAAAACGCGAAAGATCTTTTAGGTTGGCGAGCCGGTTGCTTGCTTTCATTTGAGCCCATAATTGCATTCATCTAACAAAAAATGCAATTTTCGAAAAAATTATCCTCCATGATGACGTCATCATAACGTTTCCAAACCCTTTATGACACTCACCTTGAAGTAGTGATTTATCGTACCAGGTTTGATATTAGTACTTTCAGTAGTTTTGGAGGAGTTTAAGCGCACGTACATTTACATCTTTGCTACTCACGTGGAATGTGATGATGTCATGACGTCACCGACCCATCCACGACAACCACCTACGTGTGGTGATCAATCATGCCAAGTTGGGTGTGGGTGGGCCCAGCAGTTTAACAAAAACAAACCAAAAAATGAAAAAGTTCTTGCTTTATAGTATTAGATAAAAGCATAGATTATATTAAATACCCGTAACATGATTTTGGCTCTATGTCCTATTTAGAGTAGGCTACGAAGATTTTCAAAAATTACCCCGTCAAAATATTTTTCTACTCTCAAGACTTTGCTAAAGTTGCTAAAGACGAAGCATTTAAACAACTTATGGTCTGGCAAATTATTAAAATTTTTTTTATCAAACATTTTTTAATAGTTTTCTCGGATATATGCTACGCTATTTTTTAGTACTTTACACACTAACTCAAAAATCAGATCAAAAAATAAGCATTTTGTATCGAGTTGTAGACGGGCTCAAAACTATTTTTTTGATATGCTAATTTTTTAGGGATCATCTCGAGATGACATCTTAATAGTTTTTCTGTGCTTCCTGGTCTTCGCCTATGTCGAAGTTTAAATTATATTTTTTTGTCTATTGTGTCGTTATATGTATGTGTTAAAAAACCCGCGAAACTACATGAATTCCTCTCTCGTTAAAGGTGCCACTTTTCCCTAAAAACTGCAGATCATTATCAAATACCGACCCCTTGATTGTACATTGGTACTAATAAAACTAATGCCATCTTAGAAAAAAATCATTATAACATAAGTAGACTGATCTAAAAAAATTTTGTTTATCAAAACTCGTCCTCAATAAATAACCAGTAATCAAAAAACAAGCTTGACTTAACCAATGTAAAACTATACACAAGCACAGACTAAATGCGTAGCTGCACTCATAGACTTTTCATCAGTTTTTCTTCAAATCAATCTTTCAAATAAATGATAAAACTTGGAACAAGTATTGCTAAAACCGTTCCACTGAGGCATAATGAAAAAGTTGCAAAGAGTATCATTAAAGTTGCAAAGTTGCAAAGAGTATCATTCATCAGTGATATGGCTTCGCAGAGGTTGACAGACCATCCACTACAGTGGACCCAGAATTAGGTGTGTGACGGTCTAAACTATGCTTTATTAAAAGCCTCTAGTTTCTTATTGGTCACCAACTGCACTGAAAAGACCCGATAGGTCGAAACAGTGTCACTGTCTGCAGTTTGTTAAGTGCATCGCTAGCCTCTTACATTAGTATCATTAAACTTTAGATGAAAATCCAGCTTTTTAGTAACAAAAAAAAACAATCGCTATTGACCGAGTAGACAAAAATATCAACTCAAACTCAAACTCAATCAACTCAAACTCGATCAACTCAGAAATCAACTCAAATTTTCGAGGCAAATGCTTGTAAAAAGTAACCTAATTGGTCGCGAAAGCAACCATTCTGGCAATCTTGTTTATTGCCTTTGCAATTGGCCTCAACTTGGTTAAAAACCAAAATTTAATTTTGTTTTCAGTCGAGATGTTATTATTTAAGAGCTCATGCTTTTTTTGATATTAAATTTTCATTGCGCTTGATCGCGTGAGTAAAACTTTCCTAATTGCAGAAATTGCCCCAGACAGGTATACGACGTCACTATGCATTGCGACGAAAACAGAGTTTCAATAAAAGCATTCAAAAAAGAAGGGAAACAATGTTACTCAAAAAAATAATCACATGTACTGTGGCCAATATCGCTCAAATTGTTGTAGAATATTTTTCGTAAGCAAGTTTTTGCTTTTCGTGTTAAAACTTTAAACCGTGTTTCTTTTATAAATAGGCTGCTTTGTGAGAAAACCAAAAAGCGATTCTACAGGGTGTTCGTAAAGTCTGGACACATAGGGCAATTGGATATCTTAAAAGATTCAAAGTTATAATCACATTTTTTTGCATCCACAGATAAGTTATGGCTTTGTCAAAAGAAGAAAGGGTTGAACTGGGCCTTAGTCCACTTGATTTCTTTTTCGTGTGTAGGCTAAAGAAGAAGGTGTACTCAACAAAAATCACACATTCAATTCACTTGACTCAACAAATAGGGAGTCGAGCAAAATTGAAGGCAATGCAGATTTATTGAATCGAGTTCACGAAAATTTTGCGAAAGGCATTAACATTTGCATTGCAAAGGTGGGAATCATATTGAAGATGTTATTTGAATAAAAATATATGGTAAAAATAAAGCTTCATTTCAATCACATGGCAAATATTCAATTATCCTATGTGTCCAAACTTTACGGACACCCTGTACAAAACCCTTATCATGACGTCACCTTACCTGCTGAAGAAAGGTACAAATCATTGCATGTTAATACGTTGAGTGTTGAAAATTTCTTCCTTTGGTTGAAACATGCGAATTTTGATATATTTGATCTTTTGTTGTGACGTCATTATGACTAAGCCAAGACATGCACCTGCAAAACGAACACTGCTTTATATGAGTTGATTGGTTAATTATGTGATGCTACACACGATTTTTCATTACAGGAAAATTTGTGGATTTTAAAATTTGTTTTTTCATATTTAGAATAATGGATGGATATTGGAAAAAATGATTCACAATTACCATCACTGTCTAACAATTGACTGCTCTAATAACACTATTCTGCCAGAAGATAAACTGTTGAATCCTGGAACATATTTCCTTTGCAACAAAAATTCGTCTCAAATCGTAGAAGAAACGTTTTGTTCTGCCAATCAAGACCCAAAAAACTGGTTTAATGATTTAGGTTTGGAAACATTTTTGTACGACAGCTATAATGTCAGTGAAGAAAATGGCGAGTGTGTGGTGAATAATCATTGGCCAAGCGAGTCATGCTTGACTGATTCCAATTGCTGTTTTAGTAATCACACAGTTAGACTTTTGAAAGAAACAGCTTGCCGACAAAATTATAACTGCAGCACTCCAACTTATAACACACCTACTGAAGAAGAAGAAGAGCTTGGAAAGATAATCAGCAAATTCACGATACCATTTTTTCTCGTCATTGGATTAACTGCTATTTTTGGAAATCTCGCAGTGATAATACATAGTTACAAAGTTATTTTCAAAAAAGGTCTCACAGGCCGGCCTGTAACTGAGAGACAAATTTATCATGTTTTAATACTGAACTTGTCGTTTGCTGACCTTGCAATGGGGTTTTATGTTGTAGGGGTTGTTTTGGGGTCTATTATTTTTTTATTTCGCCATACTCATGGTGACGAAAAGGCCAAGATGGAAGGGACTACTTTGTGTTTAGTTTTGGGACTGATTAATTTTGCCGCCAGCCAGATTTCAGTAACTGCTATTGCTACCATAAGTGGATTACGACTGTACAGTGTTATCTTTCCATATAAAGCAGTTCGATTAAAAGTTATTCTTGGAATCGTGTTAATAACCTGGCTATTTTGGTTGACTGTCGCCAGTCTTCCAGCAACTGATGATGGTGTTCTTAATACTGTGTTCACTGACAAAATAAGAATGGACTTCGGAAACAAAAAGTTTGTTAAACTTCAATATTCACGTTTGTATTTCCTAGTTGAAAAGTTTCTTGAAAGTATCAATACCCGATGTGGCCTGCCTCCTACCGAACAGTACAAATTTACCTCACGTCCTACGTGGAAGCTTCTGCTCGATTTAACAAAAAAATTGAAATTAGCAGATGCAAATGTGGAACGACGAATTACATATTCAGGATATTATAATGGGCAGTTTTCGTGTACAATGAAGTTCTTTCTAAGTCACAAAAACCCGGCGAGTTATTTCACGTTACTAGTTATTTTATACAATATGATCAATTTTATCTTTATTTTATGCTCACAAATTGTTATCGTCTGGAAAACGTCCACTTGTAGTGATATTGGATCCCATTTGCTTTCCTGTTGCCGGTACTTTGGTCCCAAAAAAGAACAGAAAGTGCTTTCTCAGCAGCAAAAGCGAGAAGAGGAAAACAGAAAAATGCACAGAAGAATGTTTTTCATTGTTCTTACGGACTTTTGCTGTTGGATACCCGTTTGCGTTTTTTTTCTTGATTTTTACGTGCGTTTAATGTATGCACCACCATGCACATTCTTATCGTATACACGTTCGCTGGAATACTGGTTCCCTATTTTTCTTGTGTTGTTACTACCTATTAACAGCGCTATTAATCCTTTTCTTTACTCGTTTAGACTTTGGAAACCATTGCGCAAAGCTCTAGGCAGTAAATGCTGCAAGAAATCTGCAGATATCGATTTTCAACCAGCTTCTTCCTAAAATGCAGACAGCGTTGAAACGATTTCAAGTAGAATTACATCAAGCAGTAGGCCTACTGCTTTATAAATATGCATCAGAGCTCGGACAAAAAGAAACCAAAGCATCACTCTCATTCTTAAAAATCTGTTAACAGTTAAACCAGTAAAAGGTTCCATTTGAAACATTTTTATCAGCGGTTTTTAAAGCTATAAATATCTGGCTGTTTTAAATTTTGTTGTATTACACTCTCGTTTGGAATTGCAATTCAGGAAATTGGAATCACCGATAGTTCTATGTTTTAAATTAAAATATTGCTGCAGGGTTGCTGGGTTGCAGTGAAACTGCATTGCACGTAATCGAACATCAAAAATAAGCTTAAGGTAAAAATATGTCAAATTTGTATTCGACTTTTTTCTACGCAAAGGCATTTACTTGGCATAGTCGTAACCGGTCGCTGCAATGCGCTGCTTACACAATACAATAAAATAGAACTGCTGTTGCATGCCTTCGTGTTTTGCTTTTAGCATCCATGATGTTAGTTATTTATCTTTTTACACTATTTTTTAACATTAATTCAATGAATATCTGTTGTGTGTTGAGGTTTTTCAAATTTTTTTGATTTACGACATTCATTGACGGATCCAGGGAGGTGGGCGTGGATAGGGGACAGCTGCGTTCTTTGTCAGATATTTAGATAAAGCTTTCGAAAAGATAATCCCAATACTTTTAGAGGCAAACTGAAAATATTAGGTAAAGAATCACTTTTAGGTTGCGCTTAAGGCGCTCAATAGCTGCACATACTTGTAAGATTCCTGGATCTGCCAATGACAACGTTTTGAATACACTTTATACACTGTGGCAACATCTTACACCCTATTTACCAGATAAACGAAATAAGATCAAACTGAACCGTGTGAATCTTTGCTTTTTTGAAAACGTTGTTTTTTCGCAATTGAAGAAATGTTTTGAAGAACTTTTTTTGCCATTGGCTTACGTCCCCTACACCGCTAATTGCTAAATCGGGGAGGATTAAAGAAGGTAAAGCCACCCGTTTACCCATTATACTTAGCCGCACGAAACGCTGAAGACCTTTATCAAAAAACCAACAAATTTTCCACAAAACACCTCAAAAAGACCGTTGATTTGACGAGACACTGATATGGTTTTGGCTTCCTTTACCTCATTTACAAAAACCCCATTTTCGCGCTTGTATATACAGCTTTATATCTCAATGGCTTTATATGTCAATGGCAACATATTTTCGGAATGAGACAATGTTCTAATAAGTGTTTTATGGGGGACACTGAAGAGGCAAAACTTAAATAACTAACTTTTTCCAAGCTTTTGCTGAATATTGAGATGTTATTTAAGCCGATAAACCTCCATTTTGGCTGCAGCTCTGCTCTTTAGAGCGCAGCCACGTTTTTTCAAGAGGTAAGAGAACTAAACAAAATATAATAATTTATTTGATAGCGAAGCTGTTTCGTGTTCCTAACAAAATTCTTCCCCAGATTTTGAGACAAAAACTATGGCTGAATGGACATGTCTAAATTAGAATTTTACCTTCCTGGTCATTTCTTTGACCTTCTCAACCAAGCTTTTATCTGTTCTAATGATTCGGCCTTTTTCTGGTTTCAAAAACCTGTAAATGAACTGCTAATTACATAATGAAAAACTACTGATTTGCTGCATTTATCATTTTTACCTGTAACGTGATTCATAATTACAGTCATTTTGTAAGTGAAATATCAAAATGTCAGCTTGAACAGTCAAGGAAGCGTGCGCTGTTCACTTCAAACAAGAATTATTGTGCTCTTTTCATTTCTTTTGGCAATTTACGACAGATATAATATTAATGCGTAGCTTCAAGAATCAAAATTTTCATGTTTTGATGTAACCTATATTTCGTAAAGTTTTGTTGGAAGATATGCAGTGGTTCATGTTTCGTTTGACTTCAAAAACATGCTGTTGTCAAAAAGTTGCACGATTGTTGAGTAACTGCTTTATAGTTTTCTAACAGTGTTGTTGACACAATTGTATGCAATCAATGTTTCTGATGCTCTGCCAACAAGGAAGCAATGGATGCATGGTCTGATTAGCGTATTTAGAGAAACATTGCGCAATTCCTCCTGTTTTTGCTTTGAAAACAGAGCAAAATATTAGCTTCACTCGCCATTGTGAGTGATCTTCAAAAAATACTGATCTATAATCTCACACTTTAATTTTTCACCTAAATCTTGATTTTGTCAAAATTCTGAATGATTGCTGGAAAAGTTTTCACGTTAGTTGTGAGTTAATAATTCCTATTTCTGACAAAATTCTAAAAATAATAGTCCCTATTACGGTTGCCAGATTTGCTATTTTACGGCCAAAAACCAAGAGTTTGGCTTTTTTCAAAGCGTTTGGCTGCGAATTTTTGTTTGGCCTTTTAGCCTTTTTTGGCCATTTTTTTAATCTAACTTTAGTGCTGATGTAGAATTGATATTTTACCTAAGGTCTGGCTTGTAGCAACACCAGTTACAATCTTGATTAATGAACCGTGTTCACTCACCAATTTCGCAGTGTGTATTTGACTTGTTTCGTCATAAGAAAGACTATGTATTAACGATTTTCACAAACCATATCATTAGATCCGCACAAGTGTAGCCAGATTGGCTATTTTCCGCGAAAAATAGGCTAATTTTAAGAATACTTGGTGGATTGCAAGCTTGCTTTCGGCAGCTGGCAGATGTTGGAAATGAAAATTATTCATTTGTTGGAAATGCAAAAGGATATAGAGCTGTAAAAATCTTTGTCTTGTCTTATTTTTAGCAAGGATCATTTAGCAATTTGGTACCGTTACTACAATTGCCACCAGTATCCTGTTTTTGCCATAAAATTTCCTTAATTTGACCACTCAGGCGGTTTTTTATGTAACTTTTGATTATAAAATTTGAAAACCTGGAAAAATTAACCCGCCTGTGGCAGTAGAGCGAGTGGACCAGTGGGCTGTAATCTGTAACCAGTTAAATAAGTTGAATTGATTTCACACAAGAGCAGGGCAAGCATTCTCCACTGTCATAGTTTATTTAACAGACTGCATGATTTGCGAGGAAACAGAAAAATCTTGGCAAATATACATTTTGGAGTCAAGTTTATGGCAGGATGTGAAAAGTTTATTCAAGATCATGGCTTGAAAAGATCTCGTGATGTTATTGCAATACATACTACTTATGAGCAAATCATGCTGGTAGCTGTAGAACAAATAAAAAAGAGATTGCCCTCGACACAAAACATGATTGAAAATCTGACAACAATAAGTCCCAAGATTATTCTAAGCCAAATAAGCAGCTGTTCATTTATTGATTTATCATTTTTAAAGTTATTTGCTGACAAATTAACTCTGTTAGAAGATCAGCATCGAAAGTTCATTCTTGTCGATTGCAAAAATGAAAAAATTTCTATAGCAGAAGGAATTCCAGTCTAAGACCCTAAAAAATTTTGAGTATCGATTCTGCAGCATCCCTTTTCAAGGATTTAGCTCAAAATGCTCTAACTTGTCTTATTACTCCGGTCAGTAAAGCAGTGGTTGAAAGAATCTTTATTACTCTCAGCTGTAAAGACGAAACCAAGAAATAGAATGGAAACGGAGCTCCTAAAAGCTATTATCAGAATTAGAACAGACATGTTGCTGAAGGGAAACTGTTGCAAAGATTTGCTAGTATCGGAGAATAGGTTGTTCCGATTCATGGCTGATATTGTCTACCAGCAGCAGCATAGCGGATGCAATGCAACTTCTTAATCAAAACTTTGCTTTTTGGGTATAAACTTTGCAGCAATTTTTTGTATTGTGCTGCTAGCACAGTTTTTCAACTTTGGCCTTTTTTGCTCATGTCTGGCATGTTTTTTGGGCTAGTTTGGCCTTTTCAAACTTCAGACCTATTAAACCCTACAAGGTTTAATAGGTCCCTACAAGCCAGGTCCCTGCAAGGTTTTTCCTTTCTACCTTCAACGATATTGATTACGTTAGGTCTATTAGATCAAAAACGCATTTTTGAAATAATTTTGTCTTCTTGGTTGTTATTCTTGGTTATCACTAGTTGTGAGCCTAAAACGAAATTACAGTTTACGTGCAGCAGTTGGTGGAAGCAAAGTCTAGACTCTAGACTCTAGAGTTTAACCTTCCAGATTTAAAACACGCTCTGGACGAGTTTTTGGTGAATTAAGTTTCAGCCACAAAATAAACCATTAAAGCAGAAACTACCAACGTTGTTTTAATTTAGGATACATAACTATAGTTCACAGCCAGTTCATAGCTAGGATTTAAGAAGGATCATTGATTTTGTCAATTTTTTGCTGTTAAGATGTAGCACAATGCAGTGAGGTAAACAGATAAATTTGTGAAAGAAGGGGGACAAGGGTGTGGCCAGAAAAATGTTTAGGGAAGACTGTTTTCAGAAATTTTGTCAAAAGATAGTTTGACAAACTTACCCTATTTTCAAGTACGCCTTCATTTTTTAGTTATTCAGGTAAATTTATAATCCAGTTTTGCATAAAATGGTTTTGGCTGCAACTTATAATCGATTTTCATGTGCTACAGCAGGTTTGATCAACAAGTTGATTGCGTCTCATTTTGTGTTGACGTGACAAGCTTGCTTACAAGAATGCTTTTTCACTCGTTTTCCTGAAAGTGAGAAAAACATAGTCCATAAACTCGAATAAGTTCGATGAGACTTTAGTAGATGTCAAAACAGATTATCTGCCGTGCACGCCAAATGCGCATATTTTGACTTCACAAGTAAGAGCTCCTTTTGGCAGGAGAGTGCCAAAGTCGGGGCTCCAAATTTGGGATGAAAAATGGCTTCTTTGCCTCACTGGCCATGTCTATGTAGAAAATAGAGCACATAACGCGTAGTCAGAGACCCCAGAAAGTTTGAGGAGCAATCAAACAAAACAACGCCACTGTGTAAGATCGCATTGTTTACGGTGAAGGATTTTGATTTTATTTGAAAATAGCTTCATAGTCCTACAAGGGTCAGGTCGGAGCTAAATATTTATTGAGAGGTAGGCAGTGGCTTCTTTTGCCCCTTGGCTACTCTTATGCTGAAATAGGGCACATAAGGTGCGGTCAAGAATTTCAAAGATTTTGGGCGTATATCATAGGAACATAACAACTCTATATGAAATTGTATCCCATACACAGATATATTTTGCTAATGTAATTCAAAGTAGCTGAAAAAGACTTCCAGGATCAGGACTAAAAATTTAGGCTGGAGCATGGCCACCTTTCGCCCCCATGGCTACGTCTATGCAGGAAACAGAAAGCACAAAAGGTAACTAGGGACGTGAGGTTACAAATATAATTATTAGAACAAGTTTTTTCAATTAGGTCAATATTTTGGTAGTAAGCTTGAGCGTCGTGGTTTTTCGTAAGAGTTCTGGATATATTCAGTAAGTTTCATATTCTTAATTTGATAGGTAAACAAAAAGTAAATATTTTACCCATAAGTCAATTTTTCTGTTTTTTAGGGTAGTAAAGTCGATTTTTATAATTAGCACTCTTAGTCAAAATGTTTATTTCGATTTGGTGAGAAAAACTGATAATTGTGATGAGTATGATGAAACTTACTTAACTTTTTTATTTTAACTTGCAACGTTTGCCAATTGTTCGTACGGTAGCAAATATGGCTACTACGTGTCACAATTAAACAATTGCGGTGCAATAATCAAAGTCAGACGAAATGATATGCGATTGTGTTGCAATCAAATAGTTGCGACGATTAGGAGGAGCAACTTTGTGCATTTGTTAGGAAAACGATTGCAGTATAGCGAAAAGGCATCTACGATGCTAGTTTAGACTATCTTTTCATAATTTAAAGTGCAGTCATTTGCAAAAGTTTAAGACCAGTGATTCAGATTTGAGGCATTTGCAGATTTTGTTGTTGTGATTGTATAATGCAGTTATATATGATACAATATCCTACTGAAATTAAATCAACCAGCTGTCCATCATCAACATAAGGTTTGCTTTCATGAAGAACCTTGAAGTTCATTTCAATTGATTTTACAGCGTAATTAGTTGTGTGTAAGCTGCTGTTTCATATCTTGAAAATTGACAAAAATCCGTCACTTTTCGAGTCAAAAAAAGTCCAAATCGTGGTTTTAAGTGAGGAAGGCTACTCAGCACGAGAAATCAGTGCGAAGATTCGTTGCAGCAAGACTGTTATGCATACAGCATTTGCAAATTTCAATATTAATGGGAGTTACAAAGATTTCAATAGAAGTACGAGGCCAATGAAAATATTTTCCGAGTTGATCTAATAATGAAGCGAATTGCTGTATACTCCCCAACAAGTTTGCGAGCTGGTTTATTTGATTTAAGATCAAACTGAAATCTCAAACACCGAAAAACTATGGTAATGTGAACATCTTCCCCTTTACGAAGCAGCACAGCACAAATTTTCTCCTAAGAACTTGTGAAGAATGTCTTCCTTCGATCAACAAGCTGCATTACACCTTGGTAGACGATGTCATCCGTGTAGGCGGTAAGCTCAAAAAAGTCCCCGTTAGTTGAGACACAAAGCATCGTATTATTGTTCTAAGAAAGTCACTGCTTAGCAATCTACTAATATTTAAGTGACACGAAAGAGCTGGACATAGTGGTATGAGTCACATTTGGGCGTTGCTACGACAGCAATTTCAGGTCGTTAAGGACGGTGCTACGATGCGTCAAGTAATCGGTAAATGCTTATTCTATCGAAAGCGCAACGTCAAACCGGGAGAACAATTGATGGCGAATCTTCCTGAAAACAGATCAAAGGAAAACTTTTCGCCCTTTTCATGACCTAAGAAGGATTGACTACTTCGGTCCCTTCTTGATCAATCAGGGCAGAAGCGAGATAAATTGATACAGTTGTATTTTTACTAGCCTCACCATTAGAAAACCAACACACACTGAAGTTACAAAGGACCTTTCCACTGACGCCTTCATCAAAATTATAAGGAGGTTTATTGCACGCAAGAGTAATCTCATATGCATTTACAGCGATAACTGCACCAAATTTGTTGCTGCCGAAAGGATCTCAAAAAGATCTTTGGAAGCCTGGAATCAATACCAAATTTATGGCCAAATCCTTTGAAAAAGCATTGAGTGGTACTTCAACCCTCCGTCGACGAGCCACATGGGTGGGTCGTGGGAGAAATTAATTAGATCAATCCGTGGAATCTTATCGGCAATATTACAAACGCAACTTACCTCCGACGACGTTCTTACTACCGTGATGGCGGAAGCAGAGAGCATTCAAAATTCCAAACCATTGATTCCAATCACTCTTGACCCAAAGGATGGGCAGCTCCTAACTCTTTACCATTTGTTACTTCTACGTGAATCCATTAACTTGCCACCTGCTCTTTTCAAACAAAAGTAAAACTATGCCAGGCGACGCTTGGCTTAAACCAAGTACCGACGAATCAATTTTGGCGAAAGTTCGAATAAAATATATACCAACTCTTAATGAGCGCAACAAGTGGCAAAAAAGGAAACCAGACAATATGGTGCACCACATAGTTTTGGTCGTAAATGAAGCTGTACCACGTTCTCAGTGGTCCACAGCTCGTGTCCTTAAGTCTTATTCTGAAGCCAAAAGTGGTGTGCGCTCAGTCAAGGTAAACACGTCACATTCAGTTCTAAAACGACCAATTTCAAAACTTTTGTCTGATCGAGTCTGCACAGGCTGCTTGAATAGTTTCCTATCCAACTAAACGTAGTTGTTGAGTATTTGCTTAAGGCTTACTTGCTTAATATGCGTACGATTAGCATATTATAATGTAAATTACATCACGTGCACTTGTTTAGTAAATTTTTGTTAATCTCTCTATAAAGTAAATCGTTTGTTTTACGGAAATCTGACGCTACGACACAAGTGAAAAATGCCGAATTCCGGACAGCAATTTTGTGGGGGCGATGTTGCGTCTACCCCTGGAATCAAACCGGGAACCCGCATCTCAAAAATGGGAAACTTGAATCTTCTGTTTTATGTTCGCTTTTGAGGCATCTTGCTTGTAATTTGTTCATTTTGTGTGTGATTGAAGAGCAATTAGTATAATCGCCACCCGCGTTGGTTATGTCGATTAAAATATTTCAACTTTAGATTTCGACAAAAAACTTTCGTAGAAATTGTTTTCTGTTTGTTTGCCGTGCTTCTGCTATTCATTAATAAAGTGAAGTAATACGCGTTACTGCTGCTTCACCAGCTACGAGGTCACGATAAGCAAACGGAGAATGCGTTTTTTGCGTAAAGCGAGCTCACGCTCCTATGTAGCGAAGCTAATCAGAACAACATAATTCTGACGCTATAAAGCTACCATCGACGTCATGATAGGCTAATTTGCTTCATAATGAAACGAAGTCAAATGCTGTGATTTCGATGAGGCGACATGATGGCAGCGATAGCAGCACAGAAAAACTTGAAAATCATATTCTGTGTTTTCATGGCCAAAATGCATTTGAAATCATTTTTTTGCATAAGAAAATTTATTGGTTTATAAACTACAATGATAGTTGTTGGTACCGAAAATTGGTTGCGCTGCATCACATGCTAACGAGCCACCCTTGTTTATTAACAGCTAGTTGTGGGCAAACGTAATGCAGTCCGGCAAATTGTATCGTTGAAACATCAGATGTTAAATCGCAGTAAAATCGGTGTAACATGCGTTGAGCCTCGGCCTGATTTGCAGTTTGGAAATGTAAAGCATATAATTTCTTTGAAATATTGTTTCGTAAAAGTGACTTCACAATCTTATCGCGATCGCCTTGAGCAAAGATCAGCATGGTTATTATGTTTAATTGAGCAAAAAATGGCCGTAAAAATCTCAAAAGAAAGTGAAAGCTGTAACAAAGTTACGTAATTATCGCATAAACCGTAGTTCAGTGTTGGAAACTTGTGAAAATTAAGTGCTAGTCAAATTAAATCAAAATGAAAGCGACAGGGAGAGCGGAACGTATTTGTGAAGGCAGAACCCAGCGAGGGTATAAACCTACAAGAAACATTGCAGCAAGATTTATTCAAACGAAGCCAAAGCCGTAATTTGGTAAAAATAATTTGACGTGTAACCCCCAAAATATGCGCATCCTCATTTTAGAAATAGCATCTTTCTGTACCTTGAAAACTTTTTCGAAATATATTTTTCTCTCTACCAGATCACTATATCCTCTGCTCGTCAGATTTCCTCACATCAAAACTAATTGTAGCTCTAAATAATCCAAAGCTTAATACTTCAATCTTAATAGACGCGGCATTACCCCATCAAAAGTATCCTTGTATTTTTGAGTTTAGTTGTTTTTTAGCTGTTTCTACATCACAAGTCAATACAGTATAAATAAACAACTACTACACTGACAATGACACTACAAGAAAAAAGTAGCCTACACGGGGAAGAAAAGATAAAGCGTAAAAATGTTAGTGGGCTAGCATAAAAACATTGATAGGATTAGGCACAAACGCTTCACCAGCAGTTTTATTCGCCAATAAAACCATACAACGAAAGCTGGGCCTATTTTACGATTTTGTGCTTTCCCGTTTGTACTTATATTTGTGGCATCATGTCCCTGTCTACGGCTTTATATGCTCTGTTTCATGCATAGCATCAACCAGGTTTACGCATAGGCGACACTGCCCATACGCCTCCTCTCCAAGGGCCTACTACTAAAACTAGATGTGAGGGAACGCACAAATATTTAAATGATAGCAAAGTATGGGAGCTCACAAAACATAGCCATTTTTATCAATAGGGAAGATCCAGGTGATTTGAGCCAGTGTCCAAGTTGAGGTTTACAGCATATCTTGAACTACAGTGATGTCAAAAGCACAACGTTACGACCAACATGTTTTGCAATGAAAGTCTTTCCAATTGTTTTAGTTTGACAGAAATAAACACTTTGACATCATGCAAAATTGCAAAAATTAAGCTTTTCTTTTGTTTACGAAAAGTCAGAAGGCAGCACAACATAAGCTACAATGGTTTATTTAGTGGCTAGTAAATAGTGGCAAGATGGTAGTGAAGCGCATAAGCACTCAGCTAAACAAAAAAGGTCTAAAAACTAAAACAAATTGACCTAAAAATTCAAAAAAATTAACTTTATTGGCCTATCAAAATTTTGACTGAGTAAATTGATGTTTCTTAAGCTTTTTTATTAAAACCAACATTTATTTAATAAAAACACACAAACCCTCAACAAAACTTGCAATAGGCACGCCTTATAGCCTACACTAGCCGGCTTTGCCGGGGTCGCCCGGCAGGGGCCCTTCATCAGTAATGTCCGGGTTTCGTATTTCGGCTTAACCGGCTGCGCCGGCTCCACTCATCCTGCACTTGTGTGAGCAGTTGCGAAAAGTAAATGAATTTTGTGCCCTTTCACAATTCTTGTACACGAAACTGTGATCATCATATTCTCTTAACCCTTTAAAGGACCTAAGTTTTTTCAGGATAGAACTGCTTCAAAAAACATTTTAATTGTGTTATTAGGTTTCCAAAAAGACATTAACGCAACAAAATTCTAATTTGTTTGTTTGTTTTTTAAAATACAGCATGGGTCATATATGACCCAGCGTCCCTTATCGGTAAAAGTTGTCAGTCGCACTAAAATTTAGTTCTTACTTAGTATGACTTCTCTTCACCTGCAAATTGTTTTACAGTTGACCTAGAGTGATTTCTTAATCAAGAAATAAGTCAAAACTTATTCAAAATATTTAAAGGTTACAATGCATGAAAGTAGTTTGGCCTTTATTTATTAGCAATATCTATTGGCCATATCCATGGTATGCAGCAAAGCAATTTCTTCCGTTAACGTAGCAAAAGAAAATGTTGCATTCTACACAAATATTGTTTGTTTTAAAATCTTTTTTATTGCTGGTGCAGAAATTGCAACAATTTCTTTTCGATCTTTTCTGCATTGTGTGCTTGGAACCAGTAGGTGGTTACAAATACTTGGCTGCGTCGGGACTTTAGTGGACTGAACTTATTGGTACATTTCGTTTTTTGCCACTGAAACTCCCGATCAAGTAACTAGACAATACGACTTTATATTCAGCTTTTTCATCTCTGGTTAGTCTTCACACGACTTGTTGAAGGCAATTCTACCACTGTTGACTGCAACATCAATAAGATTAAATATTACTCTGAGGTAGTACTTGATCTTTGACCTGTTATCAAACTGATAATTCACTTTCCTTTGGTCCATTATATCGACCCCCCATATATTTGTTATACTTCTGAATGGCAATAGGACAAGAGATTGCTATCTTTTCACAGTAGCCTTGAAACCTTTGTTTTTCTTCATGTTTTGGGTCGACAGTCAAAAAACTTTCAAATCATGTGGACCGGCCGATTGTCTAACTACTTATTGTCAAAGCACTTTGTGAAAAAAACCTGATTGCTCTCCAAACATATTGCATCACGTCTTTCCATTTCTTTGTCTGCAGGAATTTGTTCTTGTTTGAAAATATTTTTTGATTGATGTGTACAGTTTCAGCACTAAAAATCTTTTTGAGATTAAGAGTGACCTGTAACAGAAGAGAATTAAACTAGCTTGACATTGACAAAGTACACTTGACATTGGAGGCCTTCTAATTTTTCTGTGTGTGATAGCAGCACTGCTTCTCCCAAGCCACACTTCACACCACCATGCTTCTTCCCGGTGTACAAATCGAATTCAAAAAGATATCTGCTCTTGGAATCGCTCCTGCACCACATCTTGAAGTAATGTATTCTGACTTATTCCTAAAAAGGTGAAAACAACTTAATATCAACAAATATGACAAGGCTTGAATACTGTTCGACGTATATTTCAATACAGTGATGGTGGGTTGAAGTATAACAATAGAATAGACCCAGCGTAATGGGAAGGAAAAAAAAGACGACAGAGTGAAAACCAAAAATAAACCACAAAGCACTAAATACTGAGAACTAAAATGCTTATTTAGCCGATGCTCATGTTATTCTGCATCGTGGGTTTTGTTTTATGTGGAGGGCTTAAATTTGTGGCTTTGATGGCCTCTTTGCTACATCCACTTGTCTATTTTATTGTGGATTTATGCAAGTAAAGCTTTTTTGCTGTCCTGGTGTTACTTATCCGCTATTTTTGAAATCAATCAACACGTTCACTACGGTTGCTAGTTTAGTGGTTTTTCCTGAGGGACGATTGCAATAATCTGCCACTGCATCGGTTTGGCGAGTGCCACAGTCACGATAGCAGGTGAGCAGCTCTGTGCACCTCTAAGCAACTTGATAAAATGTGTAGGACAAATGTGTACACCCCATCACTCACAAAACAACTCATTGTTGATACACGTATTGGGCCAAATCTGTACCAAACCCAATATGCAGTGGTACACATATGTACCACTTTGTCTATTAGTAATGCACCTCATGGTACATATATGTACCAATACATAGCGAATGTGTGTTATTGTACCAATTACATATTTTCCAGAGAGTCTACAGTACAAGTAGGCTGTCAGCTGTTTTTTCTACCAGGTTGCTAATACATTCCAGTTTGTAGTGATAGCCAACCTCACTGTTATCATTGTTTACCTTTGAGGGACACGGGGTCATATATGACCCATTGTAATTTTGACCTTTGTTCTGACAATAAGGTCAATAAAATAGCTTGGTAAAGATATAAAATGCATGTCAGACACGAAATCATATCAACTGAACTCAAAAAACTTTGAAAATCAATCATTTTATTTCACTAAAACAGCCCAACACCACACCATTCAGAGTCACGACAAATCACCAGTTCTTTCTCCCCAAAAATATGACCAAGAGCTTCGAAAGTGGCCAAAATTTTTTTTTATTTTAAAGAGAGAACCTTGTAGATTTCATCCAAAAAATAAACTGCTAAAAATTTTGCCTAGCTGGATTTCAATTGAAAAAAATATTTATGGGTCACATATGACCCAGTGTCCCTCAAAAGGTTAATCATGACCAGCAATGGTCATAAAGAATCTTGCTACAAATTATTGTTAATACTTGTGAGGGAGTAGGGCTTGTATACAAACTGATTGTAGCGGCAAAATGGTGGTTGCTTTCACGATTAACCCTCAGCAGGTACCATGAGATTTACTTCTTCATTTAGTACCATGGGGTCTATTGGACCCCGACGCTTAAAATTGTTCATAACTGTTTGAAATCGAGGGCGTTTACTTATAAAAACGAAGAAAATAAAATAATTCATCAGTATCCTTTTAATTTCTTTGAATAAAGCAACAGAAAAGTTAAAAAAATCCTTTTTATTCATAATTTATTTAATTTGCCCTGGGGTCTATTAGACCCCAAGGTACCTGCTGAGGGTTAAAGAAAAAACTATTTAATGGTAAGCCTATTTTTCCAATTGGCGCTGCCCCTTTCCTATTTATGTTTGTGGTATTAAGCTCCTAATTTGGCTGCACTATTTGTCTTGTTTCCGGCATAGCAACAAAAGCGGCTATTGTTCTTTCTATATTCAGTTTTACAAATTGTTATGGTTATGGTTTTATGCTGATCTTTTTTACACTTGGGATTTTATGACAATGCTGTAGAGCAGGGCTTCTTAAACTATTGGTCGCCACCCCAAATGGGGTCGCGAGATTTTAATAGCCTGCAGAACAGAGTTGCTGTCTTGCTGGACAGAGTAGTTGTGGTATGTCCAGCTTTATATCAAAAACTTTGGAATAAAAGGATATTTGGATTAGTTCTTGAGCAAAGTAAAAAACAAACATTCTAAGTTATATTATATTTGCTTTAAAAGTAATCATAAAACTGGAAACTGCTGTCATAGCCTAGAGTCTAGGCTAATTTGAAAATGAAAATAACCTAAGTTAATTACTAATCAACTGATTTAGCAAGAAACAAGAGTGATAAATTAAGTTTCAAAGGGATATTATGTGAGAAATGTTATCAAAATTATGAGCATGAACTTACTATTTGAAGTTGAGAACTATCAAGCTGAAACTTCTGCAAAAATTATCCTACATAGAAATGCAAAATAGATCAATACAACAATGCAAAAAAACTGGATCACTTCTTCAGCCATTTTTGTCTTTTTTGCATCATAATCAATTCGCTACTGATAAAAACTTAACCAACTGATAAAAATTTAAGCTTGATGAAATAAACCTGATTGATCGATTAATGTAAAATATTTAAATACACGAATTTATAAAATCTAGATGTGTATTTGCGCAAAATAACACTCAAACACACACTAACATGTGGTTGTGAATTTGATATTTGAGCCAGTAAAATCAGTTGTCTCTGTTCCATCGTAACGCGAGAGTGGACATTGCAAGAATAATATAGTTTTTATCTATTCGGTAATTGATTAATTATTGTATGCAATATGTTGTCATATACACTTATTGGTCTTTTTAAGATTAAAATCTTTTTTGGCAATGAATAAATGGCTGAACTTAAGTAAGAAAGGTCATGACGCAGATGACAATGCTACCAAGTTTCCTCAACCATGACTTAGCATTGACAAACAGGCATCTAATGCGCGAAAAAGAAAATATGATAAATCTTTTCTTCCATTTGATTTTATATTTAAAAATTTTAATGGTTTTGAAAAAAAGCTTTTGTTTGATTTGTAAAAATTATTAACTAAGGAGAGTATGAAACCATTAAAATTGAAAGAAATCTTGAACCAAAGCATACTTCGTGTGCCAATAAACCAAAAAAATGTTTTGAAAGAATGTTAGAATCTTTAAACAAGAAAAAATTCTTTGGAAAAATTTATGATCGTTAATGAAAAATATTTACTCGCATCTTATGAAGTTTCATACTTTGTTGTAAATATGGCTAGGATAACTCCAAGTAAATATGGCTAGGATATTTGAAAAATTCCATGTCAAACGACACTGCAACCAATAGAATCTCTAAAATTGACAAAGATCAAATAGTGCAACTAATTACAAGAATTAACACAAGGTCCACAACTTTCAATTCAGTTGGACGAAACAATGGATATTACTAAATTAGCTCAGTTGTTGGTATATGTCAGGTACGTTTATAAAGAAAACGTCGAGGAAGAATTGTTATTTGGTCGTCCTTTGAAAGACCATACTAGAGGGAAAGACATGTACTGCAACGTTGACGAACTTTTAAAAGCTGACGGTTTAGAATGAAAAATTGCTGTGGATTATGCGCAGGTGCTGGAAAAGCGATGGCAGGCAAAAATATTGGTTTTATATCATTTTTCAAGCTTCTAATTATGATCATATAACTTTCACTCACTCCCTTATTTATCGGGAGGCCCTCTCAGCAAAAAATTAACACCAAAATCGAACAATGTACATCAGGGTGCTGTTAAGATTATAAATTTTGTTAAGAGCCATGCTTTTAACAACCGCTTGTTTTCAAATCTCTGTAAGAATAAGGATTACCACTATACAAATTTTTTATTACCTGCAGAAGTAAGATGGATATCAAGAGAACAAAGTTAAGAAGATTACTGTTATTGAAGGATGAAATCAAAATATTTTTAACCGAACAAAAATGTGATGTTGCTGCTTTTCTTCAAAATGACCAATGGCTATCCAAGCTGTGCTATCTGTTAGATGTTTTTGAGAAACTAAAAAGTCTCAACTTGTCTCTTTAAGGAAGAAATTGCAATATATTTATTTTCAAATGATAAAATTGAAAGTTTTATTAAAAAATCATTTGGAGAATATGGTAGATTCGTACGAAATGTTTTCCAGTTTCGATAATTTTGTAATCGTGAAAAATCATTGTAAAACTTTTGTCGCAAAAATTATTATGCGTCACTTTAAAGCGCTAGAAACACAGTTTCACAAATTTTGTATATCAAATATTGATTTCTAAAAGTTATCTTGGATTCGAAAGCCATTTTTGATTGGCTTAAATGAGATTGATCACCTGCCATATAAAGCTCAAAAGAAATTTGCTGAGCTTTCTTGTGACTCAAACTTAAAATAGGATTTTTCAAAAAAATTTCTTGACTGAATTCTGGATCGGAACTAGAACTGAATTTCCTACAATCTCTGATATGGCATTACATGTTCTTCTGCCATTTAACACCATGTATTTATGTAGAATTATATTTTAAGCTTCAGCACATATTAAATTTCAATATTGTTCATCGCTAAAAAATGTTGAAGTGATTTTATGTCCAGCAGTGTAAAATACTGCATAAAAATTTATTTGTCATGCAGTAAAAAACAAGCACTTTCGTCTCATTAGCAAACGATTTGTAACTAGAACCAGTAAACAACTGCGCTTTTTGTAGCTATAATAAATACAATTTTAAAACTTTTTGTGCAATTTTTATTTTCCATTTTTGTATCTTTCTACACAAATTCTAAAACTATATTTTTTCATATGTATGTATCTTGTTATCTAATCCAATCCAAATCATTTCAAAATAGTTAGATATATTTAATATTTGTCTGGGGTCGCGAAAAAGCTCAAAATCATAAATGGGGTCGTGAATAAAAAAAGTTTAAGAAGCCCTGCTGTAGAGTATGGACATAAATACCATAACAGGCAGCGTATTAGCAAAAGAAAAACATTCTCGCTTCATAGTATATACAACGACCTCACCCGAAGACCTCCAGTCAGTAACGTCGGGATTGAGAGGGTGGGTTCAGCCGGCCAAGCCGGATTTACATATCAGGCTTTTGTATGAAGTGCTACCAAAAGTTTATGTGTTTTCCGAACATAAGATATTCACGACTTTTTGTGTTCCTATTTCTAATAGAATATCTCATTTCAAGATCCTGGCTACGTCTTAGGTCTATGTGCTCTATTGATTGCTGACACGAACCCAAGGGAGCCATGCGTTTCCCGTAGTTTGAAAGTAGGAAACACATTTTTGATATTAGGATATTCTAAAACAAAAAGGAAAAATGTCTTTCGTGTGGTGCGATTTCACAGTGACGCTGTTATCTTTTGGCTGCCCTTTACACTTTCTCAAGTCCTCGCAGACTACGCATTATGTAGCATGTTCTTTTCTCCTTGCTTGAGGTTCCCTTGGGAGTTTAAAGTGTCCTTGCTTTTCCTCAAATGTTTGGTCTAACCCCGTTAGCTCTATAAAGCTATTGTAAAGCAAAATACCAATAATATATTGTATGTGGTGCGATTTAACACAGTGACGTTGTTAATTTTGATTTTGCCTCAAACTTTCTCAAGTCCCTGCTGGCTACGCATTATGATTCATATTCGTTTTTCCTTGCTTAGATATGCTCATAGAAGTTAAATAAGTTCTTGCTTTTCCCAAATTTTCAGATTTGATCCCAGTAGCTCCATAAAGCTATTATGAAACAAAATAGAAAAAGCTGTTTCTCCTAAGTAAGGTGCGATTTAACCCCGGCAGGCCATACTATCATCCGTGCCTATTTACAACGTATCAATTAATACAGCTGCGCCAGCTTCACCGTACAAACATTTATACGAGCAACAACGAAATGTTTTACTAAATATGAGCCATAGTTCCTGTGCATGTAATGATGATCATGTTTGGTCTTTATTCAAGACTGGAAGTATTCAAAAACAAAGACCGATGACACAAACTACCATTCGCAATTTTTAAAAGTGTAAGGGGCGGAGTGAAACATAGTCAAAATTGATGGCGTCGCCCAAATCGTGGTCTTTTTAGTAATTAAAAAATAAGTTATTTTATAGTGGCCCGTTCAACGATTTGGTGGGTCCGCTTTCGTATTTATATTTGTGACATTAAGATCTTTGCCTGCACTGATTGCTTTAATTCGGCCGTAGCATGAAAAGGTGCCATGGCTTTCTTTTAAGTCATATTTGCAACAAGCGCCAATTAGGCTCTTTTTCAAACAAAAACATTCCCTCTTAATCCCGTGTTACAGATTGATACTATTATTGTTTAATTTTGATCTTTTCTTAAACTTGGTATTTTATTACATTTAACTTTGTCCTTAATCCAGACCTCCCTCCTTCTAAATGAAGATTAGTACGTGTTTTGTACCGATAGGCCGATCCTTGCAATTATAAATATGAAATGCAGGCACTAAAATTTTGTGTGTTTTTAACCGGTAAACTATATTTCATAAACATTTGGAGACTTCAGTTTTTTTTCAACCAGATCAATTCGTTCTTTCGACAATTTATTCTTCAAATTTGACGTTTCGCTCCCCTTAGTTACCCGGGAGCTTCCTCAGAAAACGGTAGATGTTAGTAGTGTAACATATAAACTGTACAACATAAAAATATAAAGACAACTTGTATTACTAAACACTAAAAATTATTTACCATATTTTTACCATATTTGTATTACCATTTACCCATTTAGTGTTTAGTAATACAAGTTGTCTTTATATTTTAATGTTGTACAGTTTATACGTTACACTACTAACATCTACCGTTTTCTGAAGAAGCTCCCCGGTGACTAAGGCGAGCGAAACGTCAATTTGAAGAATAAATTGTCGAAAGAACGAATTGATCTGGTTGAAATATCGTTACACTCGACATACGAGAAATGCCTGCTATATTTAGACTTCAGTTTTTGATGGATGGTTTTGAAAACGTCGACAGATAATGCAAAAGAACAACGCTGGTGATGAAAAGTAGTCACAATGTACCAAAGAACTAACTTTGTCTAGCAATTGCAAGTTTGTTAGGTCTAGTAGAATAATTGTTCAACTAAAAATGAAACAGCATGTATGGTAACCAACTTTTGATCACCTATTATAAACTAATCCTTAGCCTCAAGTAGTTGGAGTCAAATATTGCTGGAAAGCAAATTTCCTAAGCTTTCAAAGGACAATAATTAATAGTACTTTATTATGTTTTTGTATTAAAGTCACCTGTTGTCACTGATCTCACCACTTTTTGGGAAGGATAGAAAGTTGGAATCTTTTGTAGAAAGCCCCCGCCGCTAATGCAAAAATGTGAGATTTGAAAAAAACACTCACGCCACGTTTTAAGTACTACAAATTTTAGGGTTAGGACAAAATATTAGCTGACATCGCTGAATTCAGTGCTGAATTCCATCAATGAATAAAAATTCTAACTGGATAAGTGTGGTGGCGGGGGAGTTTTTTTGGCGGGGGCTTTCTACGAATGATCCAAAAGTTACACCACAGGTCTTAAAGCTCAGTTTTTTCAGTACAAAAACTAATATTATTTGTACATATTATACACTATCGGACTCGCATTGAAATAACTTTAATTTGTTGAAGAAAGTTTGAAAATCAGTTGAGAAATGAGATCACAAATCAGTTTTTGATAAACTGATTTTGCAACAAGGTTGCAATTTTTAAAAACATCTTGATAATATGATCTGCGGTGGCCAGTGTTGCCAGATTTTCTTCAAGTTTCCCGCGGAAATGATACCTAAAAAACTAGCCCTAAAGAGCCCAACGCTTGCTTGTTGAATATTTTGCCAAAAATTTGCAAAATTTGCAAAGTTAGTCCATACAGGGTCGTTGGGAGAACAGTCCAGGCCCGGCATCCGCATAGTATTTGGTCTCCCATCGATGGGCAAAGATAAGTCAGCACTGAGGAGCAATCTTTGGTGGTAATGTCGGTTGAGCCCGTTTTCAGGCTGTTTCGATTACAAAATATGCCAGCAACGCTATCAACCGCCATATAACACACCGTTGTCTGACACTTTTACACTTGCTGTCACTCCAAAAACTAGCCCAAAATAGCAAACGGGATGGCTAAAAATAGCCCCAACAACTGCAACCCGCGACCGCTAAATTTTTCCCGCAATGCCTAATCAAAGCTAGCCTAAATCCGCGATTTTGCCGCGGAACTGGCAACACTGGCGGTGGCGAACATTTGTGTTAATCATACGAGACACACTATGACATCATAGAGGCAGTTTAAGTTTGCGAGGGAAATAGAAAAGGAAAAATGCTTTGAGGGCTTAAAGTGCTTCAATAAAGAATATCTCGTCGCATAATCAAATAAGCTTTAATCGTTATTAAGTTCTTTTTTCGAAAGCACCTTACTAACATCTCCTAAAAAAAAGTTCAATCGCGTTTGTGCGATTAGTGCTTTTTGAGAAAGGACGAAAAACAGATTGTTCAATGAATCTTTGATTGTGACGTTATTTTAGACCCCAGAAAATGAAAGATTTTGAAATGTGGTAAGTCGGAAGCTAGTTTTGTTTGAGCAAAAAGGGGTTGTCCTCTGTTTAGTAATGCAAATTCTAAAAAATTATTTTTGATTATGACGTCATGATGACGTCACCAATACCCTTATGACACTCAGATGGAGGTGGTAATCAATCGTGGCAAGTTTGATGCTTGTACCTCAAGCAGTTTCAGAGGAGTTAAAACAGACACAAAGACAGCATTGGGCTTTATATATTAAGACTAGCCGGCTCTGCCTGCGTCGCCCGCAGGGCCCTCATGCAGTCCCGTAGCACTCCAACTTCGGCCCCCCCCCCCAAAGTAAGCGCAAGAGCCCCTGCGCACAGGTCATATCACTTTAGAGGTGTAAAATTGAAAAGCTGCATTAAGAAAATACACCACAATTTGTACATAAGTAAACAGGCTAATGTCAGAATAAAGCATGCCGATACCGAAGGTGTAAGTCATAAAAAATTCGGCACCGATGCCAGAGTTCAGTAGGACATTTATGCAGACACTGCGAAACGAAAGCAATGACACTGAAAAACATGAAAAACTTATAAAAACACAGTATCATTTAAATAGTCTGGAGCGAACCTTTTTGTTCGCAAATGCTGTTATGACATTGTCATAATCAAGAGATCGGGCGCAGTCATTTTCGATTGACAACATGGCTAATGAAGATAGTCTACTGTCTGTCATAGACGTTCTATTAAAAGTTTTGATCAGTTTCAATTTGCTGAAGCTTCTTTCAGCGCTGGCAACAGTCACGGGGCAAGTTAGTAAGATTCGAAGTGCGATGTACACATTCGGATACAATTCAAATAAATGAGTCTTTAGAAGATAGTTCAGAAAGTCTTGAGCCGTATTGAGATTGCGTTTTTTTTGTAAAATTAAAACAAACCGCTGTAGCTCAGCGCTCATTTCATCAGAATCAATGTCACCGAACTTTTTTTGGAACTCTTTACAGCAAGTAAGAAGAACATTTTCTTGTTGCACAAGCAAAAGTTTGTCTCGTGTGTACAAAAACGAAAAGGCGGAAGAAACCTTACGTAACAAATTAAAGCGCTCCTTTATTGACATAATAGCCTGGTCTACTAATGGATAGAAAAAGTTGCTTTTAAATTTCAGTTCAGGAGTAGCTCGTTGTTCCTCTTCACCTTGGTAATCAAACAATCTTCTTTTCTTTCCACTTCTTGACGGAGGAAAAGAAGGATCAATATCCAATTCCTGTGCTATTTCAACAGCAGATGTTGCGGCACTGTCATAACCCGTTGTGCGATAGTTTTGCAAAAACTTTTCAGTTGCCTGGATTTCCGTTTCCATTGTATGAAGGGAGACTCCATACGATTGAAGAATCTTGCTTGCTTTATTGACTTGGAATAGGATATCATACCAAATAAACACCGACAAAAGAAAACTCCATTTTGATAAATGAGCTATCAACGATTTTGTTTCTGAGACAGCTCTTCCATCTTTTCTTTCTATGGAAATGGCTTCCGAGTCTTTCAGTGCCAGCAACACCTCTTTTAAATTGTATCGAAGAGGTTTGATGCATTTAATTCTGCTTTCCCAACGAGTATCAGATTGTGACTTTATGGACAGCTCCACATGTTTCTTCAAAATTTCCCAACGCTGAGCAGAGGAAGAAAACAGCACATACAATCTTGTAAGTACTCCAAAAAATGTCAATGCTTCCGTCGATGAATTAGCACTGTCAACAACAACTAAGTTAAGGGTATGGTTTGCACAGGGCACGTAAACAGCTTTGGGATTGATGTCTAGCATTCTTGCTTGGGCCCCAGAATGTTTTCCTTTCATGTTAGCACCATTATCATATGACTGACCTCGACAATCAGACAATTCGAGTTGCAGTTCGGTCGCTTTTTCTAAGAAAGCGTCCAACAAGCCTTTCCCAGTACTGTCACTTATTCTCAAGTAGCCAAAAAATGTTTCTTTAACAACAGCAGCTTCTTCATTACATAGTACATAACGGAGAATGACAGACATTTGTTCATGATGTGGCATATCTGGAGTGCAGTCCAAAATTATAGAAAAATATTTTGCCAATTTCAATTGCTGTAAATTTTCTTTTTCAACTTCTGTCGCTAGCAATTCAATTAGTTCATTTTGTATGGTAGGACTCAAATAGTGATCTTTAGTGTTTTTATTCTTGATTCTGTCTTGAAGCTCTTTTAGGATCGGATCTCTTCTTGCCAAAAGCTCAAATATACCCAGAAAATTTCCATTGTGAGGAGATCCTAAGACTTCTTCAGATCCTCTAAAAGCAAGATTCCTTTCCGATAGAAACAAGGCAATGTCAATAAGTCTCTCTAAAACATTTCTCCAAAAACGTCTTTCATTGAAAAAAATATTCATCTCGCGTTTGTCGATAGTGGATGAATTTCTTATCCCTTCAGCTAGCAACATCCATTGACGGCAGCATTCTTGGTGGGAAATGCCGTTTTCATGGTCTTTCAGTTTTTTCGAAAAACCCTCCCATGTATTTATACCACTACAAAAGGGGCTTAGTGTTTTTCCAAATAGCTTACAACAAAAGCAAAAAACTTGATCTGATTCCCCAGAATAAACTAGCCACGACCGTGAAACACTTTCACCATTAGGTAACACACGTTTATAATGGTTGGAGGAAAAACGTCGCCTTGGAGTTGTGTTATTATATGGAAAATTCATTATTAGTTGATGTGGTCCACGCTTTACTATATCACATCGTTGAGCATCAGAAATACTTTCAGACCATTTACATGGGTCATCAGGGATAGGGGTAAATTGAGATTCAGTTATTTTTGATATTGAAGGTTGCGTATTGGCAGGTAAATCACAACTTACATTTTCTGGAAATTCACAATCACTTTGATGCTGATCGTCATAGTCTTCTTTTTCTTGTACACTATAGTTTTCTTCATCCCTCTCGATACTAGTGCCAGGTCTACTCTGCTCAGTAATCTTGAAAAAATCTGTCATCTTGGGCAATTTCGCTACAGCATCTCGAGCAGTGGCTGCTTTTTTTCTCTTTTGAGCACCACTTTTTGAACGTTTCATTCTATACAATGTCAATAAAATACTTTATCTGCACTCTGCAGTGTATATATATTGTCCCGGTATTTATAGCCAAACAGAATTCCAGACCATTCTATGATTGTTGCGTAACAACGGCATTGTTACGTCAATCGAATATTCAAGATTCTACCAGAAAATCAATCGAAATATTCTAGATTCTGCGAGATAAAATGACGTTGCATTAACTTATGATGTCACAAGCCAATTTCTTCCTACAGTTTAAATCGGTTGTAAACAAGTCTGCTGAACTGAAAATAGTCACGTAGCCAAAAAGCAATTTCAGACTAACTTGGGCCCCCAAAGTTGGCCTGGGCCCCCCCCAATTGGGGGGTTTGGGGGGCGGCTGCTACGTCTCTGCCCTCATGAGTTAAGTCTTAGGTATTTTGATTTAGCCAGTCAAGCCGTCTTCACCCATCGGGGTCTTGTGTGAAAAGAAACAAAAATTTTTGTTTTCTATGAATTTCCATAACACCTGTACACAAAATAGTCATTATCGTATTCTCTTCATTAAAATTGGTGATGCTCACAAAATAAGAATGTTGTCGCACACTATCTTTAATACTTTTAAAAAGTGTAACCGGGCTGATGGAAACATAGTCAAAAATGATGGTGGTTGTCTTCACAATTACAGAAATAACCTATTTAGTAGTAAGCCAATTTTTCGATTTGGTGTGGGCCATTTTGTATTTATATTTGTGGTATTAAGTTCTTTGACTGCACTATTCGCTTTGTTTCTGGCATAGCGACAAAATCGGCTATACCTTCGCTCAATGTCATTCACTACATTCAAGTAGGAGCCCATCAGGTCGAGTTGTTTTCAAACAAAATATTCTCTCTAAATCCTGTTTTATTTGTGGTATTAAGTTCTTTTGGCGGCACTGTTTGTCTTGTTTCCGGCATAGCGACAAAAGCGGTAATGGCTTCCCCAAAATTATTCTCCATATTTCAGTAGGAGCACATCAGGTTGAGTTATTTTCAAACAAATGTTCTCTCTAAGTTTAGTTTTACAAATTGTAATGGTTGTGGTTTTATAAAATACTTTAACATGCAGCGTATCAGCAAAAGAAAAACATTCTTGCTATATAGTATAGATACGACGGCGTTACCCGAAGACCACCAATCAGTAACGTCGGGATTGAGAGGGTGGGTTCAGCCGGCCAAGCCGGATTTACATATCAGGCTTTTGTATGAAGTGCTACCAAAAGTTTATGTGTTTTCCGAACATAGATATTCACGACTTTTTGTGTTCCTATTTCTAATAGAATATCTCATTTCAAGTTCTTGGCTATGCCTTAGGTCTATGTGCTCTATTGATTGCTGGCACGAACCCAAGGGAGCCATGCGTTTCCCGTAGTTTGAAAGTAGGAAACATATTTCTGACACTAAGCTATTTTAAAGCAAAATAGCAAACATGTCTTTCCCTTTATTGCGCTTTGAAAATATCAGTAAAGACCAGGGGAAGGCAAACTACGGCTCGCGGGCCGCATGCGACAAGCCAGAGCATTTTGCGACACTAAAAGAAAATTACCCAAAAATCTTGTTGATGGTACAGAATTTTAATATGGCTTTGAAAAAAGCTGTTTGAGCCATAAGCTTTTCGTGACGCTCTCATCAATGGTAAAATTGCGTCAAAAGGGAAGATCTAGATTGAGTAAGTGTGGTGCTACTATAGCGTGAGGTCTACCGCCATATGTTGCCTACCGAGGTGCATGGTGAGGTTCGGGTTACGGTTAGATTTAACTCTAACCCTAACCCAAACTCTAACCCTAACCCTAACCCTAGACCTCACACTATAGTGTGGACGAGAAGTAGACCTCACGTTATAGTATGGTAGACCTCCCGCTATAGTAGCACCGTAAGTGTTTTATGTGGTTAATTTACACGTTAGGCAATCAAGACGAGCCAATGATAGCGCTATTATATTAAAGCGCGCCAAAGAAAAATTTCGCAATAGCGAAAGTTAGAGAAAAAACAGCAGGAGGCCAAATGCCGCGATTATCAAGAGTTCGAGAGCGTAAACAACTCTTTCTGTTTGCATAAAACCGGGCGCCTGGTCTTGATATAAGAAGCCTCTAAAACATTAAGGTGAAAAGAGCTGCGCGCTGTGGTGAGGATTGAAAACTGCTTGTTATCATAGTTTAATTCACATTGATCATTTTCTAAAAAATGTTGACCAATGGCAGAGTCACAATCCGGTTTGGTGTCGTTGTTGATCTCAACCACACAGATCGTGCAAACGAAACGACACCAAACCGGATTGTGACTCTGCCATTGGTCAATTTGCCCTTTTAACGCGATACCCTTACTCATGAGAGCGTCACGATAAGGTAAGTTGAGCGCTATGTAGTGCTGTTTTTAACACGCTTTACTCGACTTATCTTATAAACATTTTGTTGTATTTGAAGTTTTGAGCTTAATAAGAAACGAATTTTCGAAACAGAAGTCAGAATGAATAAGTTGGACATCGGGCTTAGCATGAGCAAGCAGCACATTTTGCTTTCATGGGCTGGACATGTAAAAAATGGAATGAAAAATGTATTTGAATATAACAAAGACTGTAAAGTGACCTGCGAATTCGTAAACGCGAAAGATAGAATCAAAATTTTCAACTTTTTGTATGAAATTCGATTTGGTCCAGCCAATCTTGAAGGAAATGTATTAGGATCTGGTCAGTTGGTGGATTTTACAGTAAAAAAAGCTCTGCTTTAGTACTGGCAAAAAAATTAAAGCAAATGACAACGTACAAGAAGTTATTGCCTATGCAGAAAGCAATGTAGATATGAGAATTGCCCATATCCCTCCTCTATTTCCAAAGACCCCACTGGAAGATTACATTCAATTGAATCGTGGTCAAATTATCAAAACTTTCAGACAGAGAGATTGTTTTAATCTTGAAATTGGAGTGAGAATTTACAAACTTGAGCGAAAAGATCTAGATCAGCGTGGTCCAACTTAATTTTATCGCGAGCCAAAAAAAGCTCTTAATTTATTTCGCGGGCCAATTCCACCAGATCAACAAAACTATTAGTTATAACGAAAACTTAATTTTAACATTAAGTTGTTCTTTGGTTAAAAAGGATAATTTTATTGCAGAAAGTAAGCATGGAAGCACACAAAATAAATTTCAATGTTCATAGCTTATTGCCGATTAATGGGACGTTTGTGGTCGAGATGCATCTCTCACAATTGCGTTTGTATCCACCGAAATTTTAGTTGTGGCCATGCGAAGACAATCTTGTAAACCCAAAGTACTGTTCCTCAGTTGGTTTCGATTTTTCGTTTTGATATTGTTCATTGCTGAAAATGCACATTCGCAAATGTATGTGCTTCCAAACATAGAAAACAACTTTAAAGCAGCATTCTTTAAAATCGGAACCTTTCCTGTGAAACAAACTTCCAAAAGTTTTCTGGTTTTTCCCGACTTTTTGACAACAAAAACTAATCACTTTGAAGCTCACACAATTCGAGTTGAAATTCAAATGGCTTCATAGCAACACTCACTTGCATGGGGTTGTTGTATAGTGCAAGAGGACTTTTAAGTTTCTCGAAATCCTGAAATCGATTTTGAAATTCCTCGGACAATGAAGTAATATTACTTACAAACTGTGTGAAATCAGCATTGCAGTATTCTTCCTTGATCACTGAGCAGGACGGAAAATGAGCAAGATTGTTGTTTTGCAAGCAGTTTGTGAACAAAACCAACTTTGAGCGAAAACCCTCAACATGTCCCACTAAATGAGAAATGCTTTGTCCCTTTCCGTGCAAATTCAAATTTAACACGTTGAGATGATTTGTCATATCTGTTAAGAAAGCTAAGTCGCAAAGAAATTTAATGCTTCGCAACTGCGCTTGAAAAGTGTTTGTGCTCTCCATTAGTTCTTCTTCAAAAAATGAAAGAATTTCTTTGCGCAATCCAAAAAAGTGTGTCAATACCTTGCCTGCGCTCAGCCATCTAATACTCGTATATAGGGGCAGGTCACCAAATTCAGCATTCAGCTCATCCAAAAATGAAACAAACCTTCGGTGTCTTTGAGATTTATTTCCGCCTCTTATTAGATTGACCATCTTGACAACACTTTGCATTGCATTCATCATTTTCAGCACTTTTCCGCAAAGCGCTTCCTGGTGAATTACGCAATGCAAAGTAACGCAGTTAATTCCATTTTGTTTTAGCAATCCAACTAGACCAGTTTTGCTTTCCCTCATGGCCTTTGCGCCATCTGTAACTATGCAAGAACATTTTTTGAATCCTCCGAACTCGGAAACAGCAGTGTTTATCGCTTCATATTATATCAGAGCCTTTTGTTCCACCTTTTAATTGATGAAGTGTTAACGATTCTTCCTGCACTTCAAAACTTTCATCCACCAGTCGAGCAAATATCATCAGTTGACTAACATCAGTCACATCAACGCTCTCATCCAAAGCCACTGAGAAATAGGTACAATTTTTCATCGCAGATTTCAGTTTAGAAGTTACGTGTTGACTTAAATCCGCTACTCTTCCTGCCATTGTCTGATGGGATAAAGACACCGTTTCAAATTTTTCTGCTATTTTTTCTTCACCAAACGCCTCCGCCATTTTAATTGCACATGCTTTTACTAATTCACCCTCTCGAAATGGCTTCATTTTTTTGGCAAGAAGGAGTGCAACTTCATATGGTGCTGCTAAGCTAGTCTTTTGACAGCTTACAAAATTTAACATCCTACTGACTTGCTTCTCTTGTTTGTCTTTGAAACTCTGCAAAATATTCTTCCTTTCCTTTCCTTCATATTTTTCAAGGTTATGTTTGTCGAGAGTGTCATAATGTCGCTTTAGATTGTATTCCTTTGTAGCTGAAACTGTCTTTTGGCATTTTAAACACAGTGGTTTTCCACTGTTTTCAATAAATAGATAAGTTTCCTCCCACTTCTTAAAAAATGTCCTTTCTTCTGTTTTTCTTTTTTTGCAACTACTCATCTCTTAGTTTTATAAAGCCGCGTATTGATTAAAGTGGAATATTTAGTCTGAACTTCCAAAACTAGCCTCTTACTCCATTGCTCAATGGCTGCTAAACAAGCCCATAAAAATAGAAGTAAATAGCTGTTTGTTATACAATAAAAAGACCATTATACGATAATTTGTGTCATTGTTTTTCGATAATAGATATTATGAAAAAATAAGCAGCAGCTATTAAAATGAAAAACAATCCGCTGCTATTCGTTGTATAAATATAAAACATTACCACAGAAGTTATAAAATAGCTTTGAAGTTAAATTATTAAATGAAGCCTTAAAAATATCTTATAGATCTAAACGTTCTAATTGCAGTAACTGTTCCTGGCGCTTCGCGGACCAAAAAAATTACTTCGCGGGCCAAATTTGGCCCGCGGGCCTGGAGTTGGACCACGCTGATCTAGATAACAGCCCCATCCTTGAGTCATTTGTATTTTGGAAAGTACAAGCTTCCGGTTAGTTAAGAAGGACAAAAGCAAACTTGTGGTTTTTGTGTTGAAACGGGTCATAATGAAAAGGATTGCGAAAGAAAGCAATTTCTAGAATATGCTAAAAGTGTACAGAAGATTGAAAGCACATTAAGAACTACAACAGGGGTAATAAGATTCGAACCCAAAGCGAACGATACATCATATCAAAACGAACGAAACAAAAGAAGCTACAATACGATTGCGTCATCGTCTTGTGACCAGTTCGAAACAAACAACAAAGAACAATCGATCCAAAGGTCAGCAAGCAAGTCACAGTCACCTGAACGGCAACATGCAGTGCAAGACGAGCGGTTTGAAGCAGAACCAACAACATCTCAAGGTAAAGCTTGTTTTTCAAAGTCAAAAACGTCAATCTTGAGAGAAAAACAACGTATGATCATGACATCAGAATCTATTACTACAGCCCAACAACAACCATCAACTACAGTGACGAAGAGATCCAGCGACGTCAAGACACTAATCAAACAAATGAAAGATTTGAAAACGATGAAGAGATGACCATAGCACAAAAACGCGAATCAAATAAAAGACAGCGTCCAGACTCAAACTCTGACCGTATTTCCCCTTTTTACAAAACCCGCAATATAAAGAACCAGAACAACTCCATTCCGGAAAATAGTATTTTTACGACACCTGACTCTAGTAAAGAAACTTTTGAAATTGACCCATTTAATGAAACATATTTAAAATGTTGTCATAAATCTATTAAGCATTATATTGATAATACATTTATATGTAAATGCAACTTTCTTTATTATAAATATAAATGCGGTTGGAAATTCTATGAGACACATCTTTCTTTGTATCAATGTGATAATTGTGACACTGTAATAGCTGAATGTTCCTATTGTGAAACCCTTAATAAAAAAGGAGAAACAGAAAAATGTATAATCAAATGTAAAAAATGTCAAACTTCTTTTGATTCAACTACTCTGACGATTTAATTTGCTTGAGTGTACACACTGTAAATAGATTGGTTTCATTAGTTTTTAGGTTGTTCAAAGAATTAAGTTTTCAAGTAGACTTACTATGATGTTCGTGGTTTCCACGCAAACTTTCTGTTTTGTGTGATTGATATTTTGGCTTTCCTTATTGTTTGTTTTTTTCCTTTTCGATTAAACTAACAACAAAAAAAGATAGTCACAAAAAGCTTGTGGCTTAAACAGCTTTTTTCAAAGCTATATTAAAACGAAACTTCCATGTATTTAATTTAATATGACAGGGGTGGCCGCACTTTCCATACTAAAGAGCCAAAAACGATAGAAACCATCATTGAAAGAGCCGCACGCAATTCTAAATTTGAATAGAAGCATCTTCCGTGCCAGTAGAGGATGATGATCTTTTTTTTATTTTTGGACACCATTATTTTCAAAGCCCTGTAATACCACATTGCAAGAAGTTATTGCAAGATCTTAGGCTATTCCCAGCTCTTGCATTGTATACAGCTATTGCGAGATTTTGAACACTGGCCCTTGGCCAATTCTTGTATGGTCAATGCGGCCCTGCGGCTAAAAAGTTTGCCCATCTCTGGTCTAGACAACAACTAACATCGTAGCAGAGAGTCTGCTTCTGTGTGGCCGACAAGTCATTCCGCCAGCGCTGACGCTACTTTACAAATAAGCCTATTGGTTAATCTATAACCGACAACATTTATTTGATTAAATGTATGACATTTCTTTGTTTTTTCCCAAACCTCTTATTTCATTGTGATGGCTTGCACATTTGAATCGTCAATTTTTTGTTTAAGTATGGAACTCCTAAGTTGCAAACCACGACCTCAATCGTTGTGAAAAAGTTTCCTGTTTGATTTTGTTTTATTGATTCTATTTCAGACCTTGTAAACGCCGTTTATTTGCCCTGATATGGTTGAAGGTCTCGATAGTCGATTACCTGATAAGCAAAATTAATGTTCTTCTCTCAATCTCACACGAAAGAAGCTTTCAACTTTCCGCGTCACAGTCACACCTGCAAATTGCCAAGAAAGAAAAAGGTCAAAATGTGACCAAAATCCAAACTAGGGACAAACAGCTCTCAACAAAAGTTGATTTTTTGAATAAAGTTACGAAAGATGTAGGCTTTCGACTTACTTGATGACGACGCATCAGCGCGTTGCAAAGTTCCATTTGGGGACCTCTGGTATGGTCTGTAAGTAACAATGTTGGCATGCGTCCCGCTGAAAATACTTTTGGTTGCTGGGGCCGGCTTGCTGTTTACAGTTGCGCAGACATGTTTTATGCAAAGCGAGTTCAAACAAGGGTGTTTATATTTTGATTCCTCATCAAGCTCTTTCAAGTCCCTGGCTACGTCCTATGTGCCTTATTTATTGGGTAAACGTAACCAGCGAAGAAAAAAAACATGATTTCTTCCGACAAAGTTTTAGTCTCGACCTCAATGGGTACATTACGGTATAGTTAAGCAAAACACCAAAAACTGTTACTTATTTACGATGATATTTCATGCAATAATGTCGTTTTCATTGATTTTTCTTCAAACTTTGAATTTCATCAACTATTTATCTCTGTCCCCTTCTTTTTTGGTTGCTCTCTTTTTGAGGCTGCTACAACAGGTCATTGTTCTTCGTCTTTCTCAATCCATTAAGTACTTCTTCATCAATCCAACCGCTTTCATATTATCTTTCACCGCGTATATAAATCTTTTTTTTGGTCTTACCCTTTCCATTTATTTGGTAGATCCCCACATAATTGTTTTCCCAGTGTAGCTGTTTTCCCTTCTTGTAACGTGTCCGAACAGTCTCAATATCGTCTATCCGATCTTGTCTTTAATTCTGTCCACATGTGCTGTTCCTCATACACATTCATTCTCTTTAATTTATGCATTCTAGTAACTTCTATAATGAATCACAGCATCTTTAAATTCAGTCACTTTCAGCTCTACTTCCTGCTTTTTAATCAGTGGTACTGTAGCAACCTATGCAACTTCAACTACAAACCTCAAGTAAAAAGTCGCCAACAACACCTGCCTTTATATATGGATCGCTATCAACGTTCAGTAGCTATCATGATAGAAAAGACTAGTCGCCACATGGAGTGCACTCATTTTAACCCCGACTACAGTCAGATGCCTGCCGTTGCGCAGCAGTGGTGACCCCGCGAAGAAGCTACATCTCTTCCAATGTAGTTGGACGGCAGCGTTTTCGGTCAAGCATCACAAGCCATCGTCAAGTCGCCGAACCCTAACGTTGAGACCGCCTCCAATTAAAGCTTTGGCGGGAATCTCATTTACTTCGGCCGGCAAGCCTTAATCTTTTAACTTTGGCGGAAGGCATCTTTTTCATTAGCATTCCCAAAGAAAAGAGTGCATCTGTTGTAGTTTTTCTTGGCATAAGACCATATTGCCGCTCACAGATCTTCACTTTTGCTTTTAGTCTCCTTTCCATACCTTTTTTCCATATCTTCATCGAGCGGCTCATCAGCTTTATACCTTAGTAACCAATGCAATTTGGCACATCTTCCATATTTTTAAAAATTGGCATCAATATTCTCTTACTCCACTCTTCTGATATCTTTTTACGTGAGATCTATTTACCCTTCTGATAACATTTTAATAAACATCTTGGTTAATAGGTTTAGTCAAATACCCAAAACACTTCCACTCATTGACTAGCATATCATGAGGACCCACTACTTTTCAATTTTTGATCTTCTGTATCGTGGTACAGACTTCTTTGGTACTGATTCGTTTCACTTCCTAAAATACTTTCTCCACCTCAGCCAGTTTTCTCTTCCTTTCATTACACTGGGCAACAAAAAAATTTTTGTCATAATGCCTAAGATGTTTTAACTGTTTTTACCTAATTTGAGGGCGCTGATTCCAGAATTGCTGTCACTTTTTCTCTATGAAGTCTAGTTTTTCTACTATGGTATACCCTTCTCTGCAGGAAGCCGATAGCTACAATAAAGACAGGCAAATCGAAGAAACGATATTTTTTATGTAACTCTATGGCACATATTCATGAAATCACACCAAAATATTCACAATTAAAGCTTGAAGTTGTAAAAAATGCTAAGCCTAGACATCATCAGCCATAAATTGACGTTTTACTGATTTTCTAGAATGGGAGGCTTTGGCATCATCGCGCTTGATAGACAAACAGTAGTCTGCAAGCATGATGGCATCCCAAACACCTTGATAGCGAACTTCCATGTCGCTGATGTCTTGATAGAAGCGCTCCCTTTGATCGTCGCTCACATCACCTGGATTTTCTGGAAAACGGGCAAGATGGCTGTGCAAATAATGTCACCTGATGCTCATATTTGCACCCAGTTGACGGAGACTTGTGAGTAATGTTTCAACAAGCTTTGCAGTTGGGCGCCTTTGTTTTTCCCAAGAAGAATTTTACTACATTCATAAACGCCGTCCAGGCACTGAATTCTGCAGGATTCATAAATTTACAGAAATTTGCGTCATTCATTAACTTTCGAATCTGGGGTCCATCAAAAATTCCAGCTTTTAATTTCTCTATGGTTAGGCCTGGAAATTTCATGCAAATATATTTGAAACAGTCGCCATCTTTCTCAAGAGTCTTCACAAACTGTTTTATGATGTCAAGCTTTATGTGAAGAGAAGGAAACAAAATTTTGGAATGCTCCACCAAAGAAGGAGCCAGAACATTGAGAGAGCCAGGAATCAGCTCACTGCACACAGGCAAATTTTTTTTTATCCAATGCTCTGTTCTTTCCCTGCTGTCCCACAAATACAAGAAGCAAGGAAATTTTTTTGTAGCCACTTTGTAGCCCGAGGAAAAACCCAACTATTTTCAAATCGACACATATGATCCATTGGTGTTGTCTGCATGAAATTTTTTCCAGAACAAATTTGACTTTATCATATTTTTCTTTGAGGGTCGTTGAATGACCTAGAGCAACTGATCCATATAAGTTGTCATTGTGAAGAAGAACACATTTTAAACTTCTTTTGGAACTGTCTGCAAAAAGGCGCCAATCTTGAGAATCATACTGTTGGACACCAAGCTGCCGCAGCAGACCGGCAACGTCGTTGCAATATACGATGTCATTTTCCTGAGTGAAATATGGCAAAAAATCAATATGGCGTTTTCTATAGAAGGTTATGAGAGTTCCAGGCTGAAGTAAATTTTTTCTTTGAGTCTTGAAGCTAGAAGTTCAGAAGATTCTTTGGAAAGGTTGAGATCTATAGTTAGATCATTAAATTCTCCTTGAGAAAAAAGCTGCGGTAGTAAAGAAGGAGGAAAACCGACAGCTGAACAGTGTCTATACTACTGTCAGTGGACAAAATGTAGGCTTGCTCTTCTTCAGAACCAGTCAATTCCAATTCGGGTAAGCCTTCAAACACTAAAATAGGAATTTCATTGCAATGTGAAATTGGCCTAATTGCAGATTCCAGGTTTGGACAAACCAACGAATTCCTGTTCTTCGGGTTGATTCCCTTCGTGTTGACTGCACAGAAGTAGCAGTCATCGAAATGGTTTTTCGGTTCACGCCAGATCATTGGAATACCAAAGCGGAGTGACTTTCTATCCTTTTTTGTCCACTGTCGAAGATGCTCAACACATTGCTTGCATACAATATGGGGTGCCCATGCCTTATTTTGATTACCCAGCATTACTTTGAAGTAAGCAAGATAAGCACACTACACAAATTCACTGATCCCTTTCCTGTTAGATTGCAACGTATATTCCCCGCAAATATAGCAAAACAAATTTGGATTATTTAAACAACGTCGCCTAGGAGAGGATGCAGCCATGTTTAATTTTTGCTCCAAAAATCTGCAACCCAAGTAAAATAATGCAGCTTATTTATTTCCTGTCTGACTTATAAATGAATTCTTAACATTAAAAGAGCAAACCTTACTTTGAACCAGAAATCAACAAAAACATGCAACAATCGGTAGGCATATCTACTACTCAGTGTCCACTTCTTACCAACTACATACCTCCTTGTAGAGCAAATTTGACTTTTACTTTAAGGTTTGTGATGTCACAATCATTTAACATACATCACAACAACAATCTACACTTGTAATTATGACGCTATAATGTATATAGAAAGTATATCTATAATGTATATATAAAGTATATAGTGCTAATAATTTGACAAGGCTGTTACATATCTCAGTTTTACAACAAAATGCATTAAAAAAATCTTTTGGCAAAATCAAAATATGGTATAAATTATGACGTCATAAATAGAGCGCGTGATGGAATCACTAAAAAAATCACAAACTAAGTGTCAAATGACTTTAACGTATTTTATTGCCAAAAAAATTATCGTTATCCATTTATTGCTATTCACAATAATATTGTTAAGCTGTTTTGTTACTAATGACAAAATCAGTTTTCGGTATGACGTCACATTATGAGATGCATCTTGGCTTTCAAAAAAATTTCAGAAAAAAATTGTTGCTGTTATTAAATTACCTGCAACATACCCTTCACGAAAATATATAACATGTAGATACACAATTCATATAAATGAATAAATATGGCTTGGAACAAGAATATCGACAAATTTCGCAGGGTGGCTCCTGAATTATGAACAGCACTGTAGGTCTGCCGTTTTCATTTCTCTGATAATGCTAAGTCGTTTTTGCTAGCCTTTTCCGTGGAATACTTTCTTTTGCTGCCTCATTTCACCACCATGCTGTTTATTCTCTTTCCTATGTCATACTAAGCTTATTTCTGGTTGCATCTCTCACTACTGTTGCATCAAAATTCCAGGTTTCATTTCTTTCAACAACCTTTTTACTTAAGCTGAATGTGGTAGTTTTCTTCTTTTAATTGACACCATCTAATTTTAGGGAGATTCCCAATTGTCTCTCTTTTTTACTTTCAGCTTCAACTGACGAACTACATCCGATGGCGTTTCGTTGCACACTTTTCAACGACCATTTTTTATTCTTTGATCGCTTTAATGTGTTGTCTTTGTTTCCTTAATACAGGTTGTATTATTGTCAAAGAGCAATTTACCGGTTGCTTAAGAATTATGGTCAAAGCAATTTTGTAAATCTTTAACAATCATAAATTGGCCGTTTTATTGAGTTTCTACGCATCTTTGAATTCCAATGATTTCCACTAAAATTGGCTGGTCTTACCCATTCAATGGGCAGGTGCATCATAACTGGTTAAACCTTGATCAAATCGTGTTTCTTCCAGTGTTGGGTACTATTCACTAGAGTTCGAGTTACTAGTCGAGTAACGAGTCATTGCTATCGAGTCTTGAGTTCAGTCTTGTTGTTCAAACGTTTCGACTCGAGTCTTTCCAACACTTCACTGCCAGTGTTTAGTTTCCTGTGATTTTTTAATTATAGCAAGCTATTTTTTAACATTGTTTGGTAAATTAAGATGTTTGGCTCCTAAGCTAGGCTTGCTTAAGTTCTCATATCGAAAGTTCAAAGCTCGCTTTCAATGCTATACCGGTATTAGTAACAGTAAGTCTACTGCTTTGCTGGCTAAAAAGTCTAGCTTACGGTTTTGTAGTTTAAAAATGAATTCCAAATAAAATTAGGAAAGCACTTACGAGCCTTCATACACATCGTGCTAGATGCAAAATTTCAGACATCAAAAACCTTCCAGACCTGCACTACAAAACAATAAAAATCATTTGCAGGATTTTGACTCATTACCAGGTTTGTCGGCTTAGGCGTAGGCAGAAAAGGTCAGCCACATTTTTCCATGGACTCCTCAATTACAAAATGTGGACTGGACCCAATTTTTCACCGCTGAAAAATTTATGAATTTTAGTATCTGTTTTTTCATATTCAGAAAAATGGATGGATGTTAGAAAAAATGGTTCACAATTATCATCACTGTCTAACAATTGACTGCTCCAATGACACTATTTTACCGGAAGATAAACTGTTGAATCCTGGAACATATTTCCTTTGCAACAAAAATTCCTCTCAAATCGTAGAAGAAACGTTTTGTTCTGTTGATCAAGACCCAAAAAACTGGTTCAACGATTTAAAGTTGGAAACATTTTTGTACGACAGCTATAATGTCAGTGAAGAAAATGGCGAGTGTGTGGTGAATAATCATTGGCCAAGCGCTCCATGCTTGACTGATTCCAATTGCTGTTTTAGTAATCACACCAGTAGACTTTTGAAAGAAACAGCTTGCCGACAAAATTATAACTGCAGCACTTCAACTTACATCACGTTTACTGAAGAAGAAGAAGAGCTTGGAAAGATGACGGGCTTATTATTTATACCGTTTTTTCTCGCTATGGGACTAGCTGCTATTTTTGGAAATCTCGCAGTGATAATACGTAGTTTCAAGGTCATTTTTAAGCAAGGTCTCACAGGCCAACTAGTTACCGAGAAACAAATATATCATGTTTTAATACTGAACTTGTCGTTTGCTGACCTTGCAATGGGGTTTTATGTTGTGGGGAGTGTTTCTGGGTCTGTTATATATTTAGTTCGCCATACTTACGGTGATGAAACGACCAAGACAGAAGGGACTACTTTGTGTTTAGTTTTGGGACTGATTAATTTTGCCGCCAGTCAGATTTCAGTAACTGCTATTGCTACCATAAGTGGATTACGACTGCATAGTGTCATGTTTCCATATAAAGCAGTTCGATTAAAAGTTATTCTATGGATCGTACTATTAAACTGGCTATTTTGGTTGACTGCCGCCAGTCTTCCAGCAACGGATAATGATGCTCTTAATACTGTATTCAATCATGATATACGAATTGACTTCGGAAACAAAAAGTTTCTCAAACTTCAATATTCACGTTTGTATTTCCTAGTTGAAAGGTTTTTTGACAATATTAACACCCGATGTGGCCTGCCTCCTGCTAAACAATACGAATTTACCTCACGTCCTACGTGGAAATTCTTGTTCGATTTATCAAAAAACTTGAAATTAGTAGATAAAAATGTGGAACGACGAATTACATATTTAGGATATTATAACGGGCAGTTTTCGTGTACAATGAAGTTCTTTCTAAGTCACAAAAACCCGGCGAGTTATTTCACGTTACTAGTTATTTTATACAACATGATTGGTTTTATCTTCATTTTATCCTCACAAATAGTCATTACCTGGAAAACGTCCACTTGTTCTGCCATAGGATCCCATTTGCTTTCCTGTTGCCGGTGCTTTGGTCCCAAAAAAGAACAGAAAGTGCTTTCTCAGCAGCAAAAGCGAGAAGAGGAAAACAGAAAAATGCACAGAAGAATGTTTTTCATTGTTCTTACGGACTTTTGCTGTTGGATACCCGTTTGCGTTTTTTCTCTTGATTTTTACGTGCGGTCAATGTATGCACCACCATGCACTTTCTTATCGTATAAACGTTCGCTGGAATACTGGTTCCCTATTTTTCTTATGCTGTTACTACCTATTAACAGCGCTATTAATCCTTTTCTTTACTCGTTTAGACTTTGGAAACCATTGCGCAAAGCTCTTGGTTGTAAATGCTGTAAAACACCTCCAGATTTCGATTTTCAACCAGCTTCTTCCCAAACTGTAGACAGCATTGAAACGGTTTCAAGTAGAATTACAACAAGCAGTAGGTCTACTGCTTTATAAATATGCATCAGAGCTCGGGCAAAAAAGAAACCGAAGCATTACTTTTATTCTTAAAAATCTGTTAACAGTTAAACCAGTAAGAGGTTCCGTTTGAAACATTTTTAACAGCGGTTTTTAAAACTATAAATATTTGGCGTTTTTAATTTTGTTGTGTTACACTCTCGTTTGGAATTGCAATTCAGGAAATTGGAACCACCGAGAGTTCTATGTTTTAAATTAAAATATTGCTGCAGGCTTGCAGTGAAACTGCATTGCACGAGCAGTATCGGTAACTCCGAAGCGGGTCTGAGCGCATTGTTGTTCCCTGCATAACCAAAGGTTTTCCCGTAACCGGAGATCAAAAATAAGCTTAAGGCAAAAAAACGTCAAATTTGTATTCGACTACTTTTGTCTTCTACGCAAAGGCATTTGAGGCTTAGTCAAAATTGGTCGCTGCAATGCGCTGCTTACACAATAAAATAGAACTGCTGTTGCATGCCTTCGTGTTTTGCTTTTAGCATCCATGATGTTAGTTATTTATCTTTTTACAGTATTTTTAACATTAATTCAATGAATACCTGCTGTGTGTCGAGTTTTTTCAAATTTTTTTGATTTACGACATTCATTGACGGATCCAGGGAGGTGGGCGTGAATAAGGGGCAGCTGCGTTTGTAATTCGTAATTCCAATACTTTTAGAGGCAAACTGAAAATAACGGGAAAAGAATCACTTTTAGGTTGCGCTTAAGGCGCTTAATAGCTTCACATTACTTTAAGATTCCTGGATCTGCCAATGACAACGTTTTGAATACACTTTATACACGGTGGCAACAATATCTTACAGCCTATTTAGTAGATAAACGAAATGAGTTCAAACTGAGCCGTGTTAGTCTTTGCTTTTTTGCAATTGAAGAAATGTTTCGAAAACTTTTTTTGCCATTAGCTTACGTCCCCTACACCGCTAATTGCGAAATCGGGGAGGATTAAAGAAAGTAAAGCACCTGTTTGCCCATGATACTTTGCTGCACGAAACGCTGAAGACCTTTATCGAAAAACCAACAAATTTTCCACCAAACACCTCAAAAAGACCGTTGATTTGAAGAGACACTGATATGGTTTTGGCTTCCTTTACCTCATTTACAAAAACCCTGTTTTGCGCCTGTATACAGCTTCATATTCCAGATGTATCATTAGTAACGTAGTTTCGGGATGAGACAATGTTCTAATAAGTGTTTATGGGGGACACTGAAGAGGCAAAACTTAAATACCTAACTTTTTCAAACTATGGCTGAATTTTGAGATGTTATTTGAGCCGATGAACCTCCATTTTGGCTGCAGCTCTGCTCTTTAGCGAGCAGCCACGTTTTTTCATGAGGTAAGAGAACTAAACAAAATATAATGGTTTCTCTTTGATAGCGAAGCTGTTTGGTGTTCCTAACAAAGATCTTCCCCAGATTTTGAGACAAATACTATGGCTAAATGGGCATGTCTAAATTAGAATTTTACCTTTCTGATCATTTCTTTGATCTTCTTAACCAAGCTTTTACCTGTTCTGGTCATTCGGCCGTTTTCTGGTTTCAAAAACCTGTAAATGAACTGTTAATTACATAATGAAAAACTACTGATTTGCTGCATTTATCACATTTTACTTGTAACGTGATTCATAAGTCATTTCGTAAGTGAAATATGAAAATGCCAGCTTGAACAGTCAAGAAAGCGTGCGCTGTTCACTTTGAACAACAATTATTGCGCTTTTTCAATTCTTTTTGGCAATTTACGACAGATATAACATCAATGCGTACCTTCAAGAATCAAAATTTTCATGTTTTGATGTAACCTATATTTCGTAAAGTGTTGTTGGAAGATATGCAGTGTTTCATTTTTTGTTTGACTTCAAAAACATGCTGTTGTCAGAAAGTTGCACGATTGTTGAATAATTGGTTTATAGTCTTCAAATAGTGTCGACTCAATTGTAGGCAATCAATGTTTCTGATGCTCTGCCAACAATAAAGCAATGGATGCATGGTCTGATTAGCGTATTTAGAGAAACATTGCGCAATTCCTCCTGTTTTTGCTTTGAAAACAGAGCAAAATATTAGCTTCACTCGCCATTGTGAGTGATCTCCAAAAAGATATAGATCTATAAGCTCACACTTTAATTTTTCACCTAAATCTTGATTTTGTCAAAATTCTGAATGATTGCTGGAAAAGTTTTCACGTTAGTTGTGTGTCAATAATTCCTATTTTTGACAAAATTCTAAAAATAATAGTCCCTACAAGGTTTAATAGTCTTCACAACATGGTTTATGTCTTCTTCTTGCTCCCTATCAAAGATCAAAGATGATATGCCAGTGTTGATTATTATTAAACCTTTTTCCAATCTACCTTCAACGATATTGATTACGTTAGATCTATCAGATCGAAAAAGCATTTTTGAAATAATTTTGTCTTCTTGGTTGTTATTCTTGGTTATCACTAGTTGTGAGCTTATAATGAAGTTACAGTTTACGTGCAGCAGTTGGTTGAAGCCAAGTCTAGACTCTTAGAGTTTAATCTTCCAGATTTAAAACACGCTCTGGGCGTGTTTTTGGTGAATTAAGTTTCAGCTACAAAATAAACCATTGAAGCAGAAACTACCAACGTTGTTTTGATTTAGGCTACATAACTGTAGTTCATAGCCAGGTCATAGATAAAAATTTAGAAGGCTCATTGATTTTGTCAAGTTTTTGCTGTTGAGATGTAGCACAATGCAGTGAGATAAACAGATAAGTTTGTGAAGGAGAAGGGGGACCAGGGTGTGGCCAGAAAAATATTTAGGGGAAAATGTTTTTAGAAATTTTGTCAAAAGATAGTTTGACAAACTTATATTTTCAAGTAGGCCTACGCCTTTATTTTTTAGTCGTTCAAGTAAATTCATGATCCAGTGTTGCATAAAATGGTTTTGGCTGCAACTTATAATCGATTTTCATGTCCGATTGCATCTCATTTTGTGTTGACGTCAGTGACGGATAAAGCTTATTTTGGCCTGGGGCTCTATGATAGTCAGAGGCCTATTTTTCATTCTATTCGTTGTATTAAAAACTGACCACAATTGAAAGGAAAAGCAAATACATAAACAAAGTATCTACTTCGTGTGCACACATTCAAATGACACATTTTCTGGATTTAGACCAGTGGTTCCCAAACTTTTTCAAGTCACGACCCACTTTTCAAAACACAAATTTCGAGTCCTACATAATTCTACATGTATTTCCAAGTACTTGGAAAAAAGTACAATGAAAACAAAACATATAATAAAGATGCTAATTTTTATTTAAATTATTTGAGATAAAGCATGCATTAATCTAAATTTTTAATGACTTTCGCGACCCACTGAAATTGAATCCACGACCCACCAGTGGGTCGCGACCCATAGTTTGGGAAACGCTGATTTAGACAATGCAAAGCTCTTAATAATGTCATTGGTGTTTATTTTTTCCGAAAGTTCGTTTTCAATGCAGAGTAGAGCTAAGGAATTCAACCTTTTCTGGCCCATAGACAAACGCAGTTGATTCTTTACTCTTTTTAGAATTGAAAATGAGCACTCGCCCGAGCAATTAGAAATCATCAGACAAAGGTACAGCCTGAAGAAAACTGATACGTCAGGAAATGCATGCATGAATTCATTTTTATTTATAAAACTAAACATCTGAATTTCTTTGCATTCGCTGTTAAAATGGTGTTGTTTTATCAGTGTAAAGAAATGAATCATCTCCTCAGGCAATGACGCCTCCAGATCATATGAATAATATTAAAGTAACGTTTTCGCACTTGCTTCAGTTTTGCTGCTAGACATGGTGTTCAATCCCATCAGAAACGAAAATTTTTTTTGAAGACGGTCGTAAGCTTCTATTCGAGTTTTCATAGCCGAAAGAATTTGATCAATGATCGGCAAATAAGAGTCTACTTCGAATCTGCCCGATGGATCAAGTGATGTGTCTTAAGATTTACCTTCGCTATCCAACCTTACTTTTCTTCTTTTCTTTCTTGAAATTTCTTCAGTGTGATGATAACAGCCACTTAATACTTGACCTCTTCCTTCGAATTTTTGAAATTAAAGTCTTAGAGGTTGAATAAAGTTGTGTAGACCTTGAAACAAATTTGTTGCTCTATTTAAAGTCATTTTGCTGTCATGCAGAGCCTGACTGGTCTTGCAATCCTGCAGAGTCTTATGAAACCGTTCCATTAAGCACGACCATACCTTGAGTAAAATTCCAGTTTCAAGCTTTTCCATTGATGAACCAAACCCCTGCCTGTTAAGGATTCACCACTCGAAGGGGATAAATCTTCTATTATAGTTGTCACAGGCGGACGGCCAGGACCTTCCTCGCACTGTTCTCTATCCAACCACCAGTTTAAAATCAAACAGTAAAATCAATGGGTATATTGACAAAATAACAATAAAAAACTTCGAATAGGCCAGCGCGAGAAAATTGACTAGACTTCTATCCACAACGATTGAACCAGCAACATTCAAGAACCAAAAATAGAATTTGAAGTAACTTCTTTTTCTTTATATACATAATTAGTAAGAGCCTGAAGCCACGCGTTTTGTGTGCTTAGGTCCGAGTGTAGAAATAGATAATTGTAACAAAGTAAAGTGCGACAAAACAATACGTGCAATAAGACTCTTGTTCTCAGGGCTGCAGTTCGATTATCGGTGAGTTAAAAAATGGGCATTGGTGCGATAACATTGCGGCCCCTTTGAAACAAGAACACAGGCTGAAATTTCAAACAAAAACATAATACATATAGAGCACCAAGGCGCTACAATAATAAGATTAACTTAACATATTCAAAGAACAATGATGCAGTGGTCAGGTATACGAAGTTTTTTTGATGGTAGTCCACCATCATCATTAACATTCATATAGACGGTGCAATAAATAAAGGTAAAGGTGACTAAACGCGTATGCTAAAGGCCAAGTCCGAATTTTCTGATATAAAATTACAGATTTTGAAGCATAAAAATGTCAATAATGCTCGGGGAAATACGAATATAAAAACAAAAGATAAAATACAATAAAATATTATACGGGAGCAATTTTTGATATATCACGAAGGATGTATTCGATTTTATTTGTACCATCCCCGCAATCTTTCAACACAACAACAGTTGCTCTACGGACTAATAACTCTTTTCCGTTGCGCCACTGAGGGTGCACCCGGTGTACCCGGCCCAAACGATAAGCCCCGCGCCTTGAGATGTCCTCAGCATCTCCAACCAGGACCAATTGGCCAGTGCAGATATTATTCCGAGTTACCCTCCACTTGTTTCTCACTTGTAGAGTAGGGAGGTAACCTTGCATCCAACAGAGCCAAAATTTATGAGCCAAAGTTGTATTATAAAGAAAGTCACGACGCAAGTCCCCCCGATCATGAAATGCGCTTAGAGGTGTATTGGGGGCAAGACCTTGCCCCAGGAAAGACGAAGGAGTAATTACAGCCAAATCATTAGGTCTATCGCTAAGCGAAGTGAGCGGGCGATCGTTTACTATGCGCACCGCGTCTGAAGTGAAAGTCTGTATTTTAATAAGTGAAGGCTAACGTCGAGATTGATCTAAAACGCGATTAAAGGCGTCTTTAAATAACTTCACCATACTCTCCCAACTACCTCCTTGACTAGGAGAGTATGGAGGGATTTTAACCCAATTAATGTTACGCTTTCTAAGAGAATTACAGAATTCTGTCGAACCAAGCAACGAGGAAAGCCGATCAGCAGCGGCCCGAAACGTCGAGCCATTATCCGAATAAACTGTGTCAACTGCTCCCCGAAGATTTGTAAATCTAGCAAACGCAAGCAAAAATTCATTCAAGTCAAGACTAGTAACGATTTCCACGTGTATGCAACGAGTGCATAAACACGTGAACAGTAAACCCCAACATTTGCAATTACTACGATTTTGGCGATAAAAATACGGTCCAAGATAATCTACGCCGCAATACTTGAGGGGTTTATTTGCGGCAGTTACTCGGCAAGCCGGTAGATCGGCCATCAGCTGTCGAACAGGGGTTGCTTTTCGCATTGCACATTTTACACATTCCGTCAGGTAACGCTTAACGCTCGAAATTCCATACACAATCCAAAAACGCTGCCGCATACGCATTAGCGTATAGCGTGGACCTGCATGTCCAGCTTTAGCGTGTTCATCGAGAATGATCAACCTAGTAAGTGGGTGCCTGCTAGGGAGTATTAAAGGATGTTTAGTGTCTGTTGGGTGATCAGCATTTTCAAGGCGACCCTCAACACGCAACATCAAGTCATTATCCACACAGGGGCGCAGGTTTCGCAGAGTTTTTAATTCAGAGACACGACGGACGTGTTCTAAATCTGACAAGTTACTACCTAATTTTTTTTAAATCAAATCATAAGCATCTGATGGCTTCTCCTGGAGAAGCCTAATTGCGGTCCCAAAATGGGTTTTCTGAACAAATTTTACAACTTCCACGAAGGCGTTATCCAAGTAGTCTGCATCAAGTTTTGGTTTACAAAGGTTACGCTTTTGTGATTTGACGACAATATACTTTTTGAAAGCAATAAGATAAGCCACACGCTTTTTTAATGTGTATAGATCGGGAGCGCTTTCAATTATCCGATCCAGGCACGTATTGCTTTTAAGAGACAAAAGATCTAAATTAATGTTGGCACTACGAACAACCACGGCGGGGCTCACGGGCTTGGGTTCCAAAGATCCCTGTAAAAGAAATGGAGGTCCTCTAAGCCACAATGCAAAGGAATCAGAATTCCTCACGCTGCCTTCGCGTGTACCAACATCAGCGGGATTTAAAGATCCTTGCACATAATTCCAGTCACAAGCCGAAGTCATAAGGTGTATTTTATCTACTGTACACGGCGTTTTACAAATCGCGGAAGATGAAGATCCGGGTTTACAATCCATTTAAGTGCCACTTGTGAGTCTGTCCACAAGTGAAAGCTGCAAAACAAATGCTGCAACGATTTAGACACGGCGAACACCAGTTCAGAACAAAGCCTAGCCGCTTCCAATTCTTTTCGAGAGATTGTCCAATTCGTCTGAGACAACAAAACCAGTTTCGACTTGCCATGCACGAAGGCGACGTTCGATTGTCGCCCAATTAAGCGCCTCAGATAGACCACACAGGACAAGGCATCATTCGAAGCATCACTAAACCCATGAAGCTGATAGCTAACGCATTCATCATCGCCGGTCTCGGTTTCGGCGTCCCAAAAGCAATAGCGGGGGATCGAAACTTCTGAAATAGGCCGTACAAGACAAAGCCACGCACTCCAATCGATCATCATGTCTTTCGGAAGCTCGTCATCCCAGCCAATACCAGCACAGGTAGCTCGGTGAAGAATTAACTTGCCTCCCAAGAGATAAGGAGCGACAAAACCCAGTGGGTCAAAATGGCCAGCAAGAAAGCGCAGCATTTCGCGACGACTGAGTCTAGCTGGCATAGTCAAATTTTTATTACAATGAACCTTGAGACAGTCCTTTTCCACGTCCCATAATAGGCCCAATGCTTTAAAGTCAGGCATAGAGTTTGAACCAAGGTCAATTTCTCGGATATTAGAGCCGAGATCGCATTTGGGAATACTCAGCAAAACCGGCTTAGCCAGGTGATTTGCCGACCACTTACACAGTCTAAAGCCTCTGCTTTCGAACAGTGACTTTGACTCTCGAGAAATAACCTCAATATCAGCCAGGGATTCAGCAGTAATGAGCAAGTCATCCATATACCGATTGTTTTCGATAGCTTCCAAAGTCGGTCGACTTGCTTTGGTAGGATTTTCATCAATCAAACGTTGTATTGCATGAAGAGCAATGTAAGGACTGGAGTTTATCCCCCAGTCATGTCTACAAAACCGAAATATTTCGGTTTCACCAAGTTTTATGTCGTTATCCTTAAACCAGACCAAACGAAAGAGATCCCGCTGGTCTTCTGGAAAAGAAATTTGAAAGAAACATTTACTTAAGTCGGCCATACACGCAAATCTACCCAAACGAAAACGAGTCAAAACGTCAGTCAACTTATTCAAAAGATTAGCGCCGGGCAAAACAGCATGGTTAAGACACACTCCCTTAAATGTGGCTGCACCATCATATACAACACAAGATTTTTCTTGTTTCGTCACAAAGAAAGGCAAATACCAAGTAGGCCCATCAACTTTTATCTTCTGCACATGCGTCAACCAACTCTCAGCAAGCAACTCTTGAAATGTGTCTGTAAGGGTTCGGTTTAAAGTAGGATCGCCTAGAGCTTTCCGACGCAGAGACATAGTACGCTCTAAGGCATTTGAAAAGTTATTGGGAATCTTTTTAACAATATCCAATCGCAAAGGAACCGGAATCTCGTAACGACCATCTTTTACTTTGACGTTAGGTTCCACCAACGAACATGCAAGATCCTCACTCCTAGAGGGTTGAGTCTCCTCGTTCTCCAATTCAACTTGTCGCAAAGCCGCTTTTAGCTCAGTAATTTCTTGTCTAAGTTGTTCACATTCGTTTGTGTCACAATCAACGTTTACTCTTGCTTTCAAGACCTGGTGCGAATCCGATCTCACCCCAACGCGACCACCGCTGGCTATAGAACCCAGTCGAGTCAGAACGTAGTTAGGTTCACTCGCATGTACACACTCTCTTTCCTCCAAAACAGTGAGCAACTCTTTATTAGTTTGTTTTATCAAAATGTCAATCCTTTGCCGTTGAGGAATAGTGGGAATTTTAACCCCTTCGAAATGCCTAAGTTTTTGCGTATTTACGGCATGAGGCAAAACGTTCTCATCATCAATAAAGTCGGGGACAACCAAAGCATTTTTTATATCAAAAGTTTCTTTATTTGAAAGTGATTCAATTTCAAAGTTTGTAAGACCACCACTGCGCATAGTTTGTTCAGCTAAGGTGCGAATGGTTATTGCATGATCCGTTTTAGTAGCGAGCCCAAGCTAGTCCCTCAAGCTCTTTGAGATCAATGTAGCCTGAGAAGCAGTATCATGCTGTGCATAAGCCAAAGTAGACTTGCCCGTCACAGGGTTTATAACCCTTACGGCACTCGTACGAAGCATCACCAAATCGTTATTAAAGGTCAGTTTTCTCACAACTGTTTGTTCAGCGTCTGTCTGTTTTTTCCCAGCGTCGGCTATCACCGAAGTCTGGCAATGCCCAGCGCTGTTGGCCCCAAGGTTTACCGAGTCTGACCTAACATATAGGTCATGCAAGGCGGTAGAATGCTTAGGGCCAAAATGTGGCCCGCATAAGCGACATTTCGACGAAGAAGTACATTCTCTAGAGAAATGTCCAAAGAAAGACAATTAAAACATCTAGCAGCATCAATAACAATTTTACGCTTTTGCTCAGGAGTTTTGCTTTTAAATTGTTCACAATCAGTTAAAAAATGTTTTGAACGCGGGTCGTTGCATACAAAACACACCGGGGGAGGTTTTGGTAGAATGTTGAGTTTTACTACAGCTACGCGAGCTTTCGCCAACGGTCTCTGCTGAGCGAGCGCCAGGACGTTCTCCAATCACAGCAACTTGTCTGACGCGAAGAGCCGTATGTCCGTTGCTAGGCTCACTTGCTCTATCTTTATTGTCTGATTTGAAAAACGACTGCGCATAGTCCGAAGTCATCAAGTTTAGTTCATGCACTACAAATACGCGCAAAGACTCAAATCCCGGTTGATTTAAATTGATACTCTTTTTGTCAAGGTAGTAAAGGTATCTTCGTTTAAGTACGCCAGGTAACCGATTTGCGGTATCCAACATTAATTGCCCAGATAGCTTGTGCAGCTCGTCATGGGCATGTGCATACACTTCAAGGGTGTTTAGATCTTCATTGAACGCTTTCAATGAAGCGACGCTCATTGCCACCTTAGGCCCGGTACGGATTTTCGCAATTTTAGGTTCCGAAGTAAGCCCACCAGAAACGCCATATCTCTGACGCAAACGGTCCAAGGCTCTTTCAATGCGCCAAGAGGCACTCATATTTCTCATAGGCGCAAAAAACAAATTGACCATTTCCCGAGGCTGACCGATGCACGAAGCTCTCAAAACTTCGAGCCGACGTTCATCATAAGGACTCTCTTGCATAAGCCTCCGAATTTGGTTTTCATAAAATACGAAGTCTATGTTGCTACCGTCATAGCCTATCTGTAAGGCAAGATTTATATATTCATTTCTGTCTTGGCGTTCGATATAGGCGCGTAATGCCGGTTCACCATGAGCAACAGAAGGCCGCCTTAAGGACTCGCCATCTCCAACAGCAGGGTCCACAAGCGACTTCACTAGAGTTTGCGAATTGCTACCATTTATCGGAAAATCATTTCGATCAGTCACAACGCGATCTAATGCCGATTGAAATTTAGGAACAGCCGATTTATAAACAGTTTTCTCTCGTTTGGGAAATTCAGAATTTTCCCGTGAGAAGCCTGTATTATTTTTGACTCGAACTATATTTCTTTTTACCGATCCTTCTAACAAAGAAGAACTCGTTTCTCCAGCACAAATGGCTAATTGCGTTTTCTTTAAGAGTGGTTTTAGGTCTGCGCGAAACGCCTCACGAAAGTCTGAGCGCCCTACAAATAAGTTATTCAAGGAATTATTGGGGCCTGCTCTGCTTAAGACAGCCACTGATGAACCCCTTTCTGAAAGCGCAATCAATCTCTCTTCCGCGTCTAATTCAGCAGCAGCGATTTTAAGTTGCTCTTCTGCTTTTGCAATTTCGAGAGCATGTTGTTGTTTGGTTTTCGCCTCCGCTTTTGCGATTTCGAGAGCATGTTGTTGTTTGGCTTCTGCTTTTACAAAAACATGTCTAGCTTCAAGTTCAGCCCGTTTCTTATCTAATTTAACTTGCCGGGCTATAAAGGTGCTACTTGATCTCGCGCTGACACTTTCAGCAACCTGCGATACACTATCCTCAGGCTCGACATCAATGGTACCATTGTGCTCATGATGGACTGAAAATTTCCTGGGTGAGGTCAACATACCCCGTTTAGCATTTTCATAAAGATCAAAGCATTGGTTAAACAGATCAGCTACACTTTCTAGAAGCTCGTTTGAAACTTCAGGGTCTAAGACGTTGTTTAAAGCCGTTTTATATTTAACGTAGTCAATTTTAATTTCATCAAATTGTTCGAGGGCTTTGGCAAAATGTTCGTGCGATGAACATCTTGCAAGGGCATCACGCGATCGCTTTAAACGCATGGAAAGTTGTCGCTTTGTCGTTAAAAGTTTACGAGTATTTACCTCTGATATGATCAGGTAGGCTTGTGATGCAAGGTCGTTGCCTAGTTCCCCAACTGTAGCAGTTTGGTCACCCTCCACATGCCCTGCGGGAGGGGCTCCATTACATGTCGATTGAATTACGTTATTTTCGCAATTCTTAATGTTAGAAATGAAAGACATACTGTACTTTAGTATGTAGGTTAAATATAAAAAATTAATTAAATAAATAATGAAAACAAATTCCAACCGTTCGTTAGGAAAGGATGATCCAGGTCTTCGGTAAAGAACTGTCGCGCTGAAGATCCGATGTCGCTGATCTCATGCAATTGCACCAAAAATCTTCGAGAATTCTTCGCAAAAAAAAGTGGAATCGCACAGTGATTTCAACTTCCTGCAGAATCAGTTTTGCAGAAGAGCCAAGATAAGATGTCTGTCAGTCTCCCAAGTGAAAATAGCTGAGTCCTTGACGTCAGTTTCAAAATAAAAATGACTGACAGACGGTACCTTGCAACGCTCCAACTGAACTTGAAGTAAAGATGTTCCTTCAAATCGTGAATTTCCAACTGAAGATGTTGATAGGCCGAAGATTTCTCAAATCGTGCAAACTTTTCCACCAGTTTAAAGAATTCAACGTGAATCCTTAAAAGGGGATAACGAGCCTGAATCACCTTTCGGAAGATTTCTTAGTCTAGTCAATTTCTTTATGTTAAGGATTCACCACTCGAAGGGGATAAATCTTCTATTATAGTTGTCACAGGCGGACGGCCAGGACCTTCCTCGCACTGTTCTCTATCCAACCACCAGTTTAAAATCAAACAGTAAAATCAATGGGTATATTGACAAAATAACAATAAAAAACTTCGAATAGGCCAGCGCGAGAAAATTGACTAGACTTCTATCCACAACGATTGAACCAGCAACATTCAAGAACCAAAAATAGAATTTGAAGTAACTTCTTTTTCTTTATATACATAATTAGTAAGAGCCTGAAGCCACGCGTTTTGTGTGCTTAGGTCCGAGTGTAGAAATAGATAATTGTAACAAAGTAAAGTGCGACAAAACAATACGTGCAATAAGACTCTTGTTCTCAGGGCTGCAGTTCGATTATCGGTGAGTTAAAAAATGGGGATTGGTGCGATAACACTGGCTGTTTTTTTAGTTTGATATTTTTCATCATTGTCATCGCACATTGCCTTCAAGACTTGAAGAACCTCTTGATAACCTTTTCTTAGTGCATGTAGAGCATTATATCGCGCCTCCCAACGTCTATCAGGCAAAGGCTTAATTGTTGGACATTGAAGTGGTTTCAGTGCATCAGTAAGGAGATTCCACCTGTGTGTTGAAGCTGAAAAGAACACATAGAGTCCCTGAACAAACATCAAAAAACGGACCGCCGATCGGCAACACTCAGCAGCACATTTTCCCACAAGATTCAAGGAATGTGCCACACAAGGAATATATTCCGCAAGGTGGTTGTGTTTTTTTATTATAGCTTGCATACCTTTATATTTTCCGCTCATGTTAGAAGCGTTGTCATAAGATTGCCCTCTAAGATCTTTCAAACTGATTCCATTGTCTTCTATAAACTCGAAAAGTGAATCAGTCAATTGGTGACCGGTGGATCCACGGGTGGGTTTAAATTTGACAAATTGTTCCACGGGACCATCAGGTAAAACATACCGAAAATTTATTGTTAACTGGTCAACATTAGTAATGTCAGGTGTTGAGTCCACGGTCACTGAATAATACTTTGCTTGTTTTATTTCAGAAATAATAATATCTAACACTTTCGTTGCAATTACGTCAATGAATTTCTCGCACACAGTTGATGGGAAATACGAAACATGTCTTTAGTCTTTGTTCACTCTCTTTTGAATATGCTCAGCAAGAAAAGTATCGTATTCTGCCAACAATTCCAAAATTCAAAAAAAGTTACCGTTTTGTGGAGAACAAACCAACTCATTACTTCCGCGGAGCCAGCCCTTTCGATGATATCAATTTTATCACACTTAAAACTCGAGCCAATACTTTGCACCAATATTTTCTGTCAGATTCTTTTTGCTCTTTCAAATCTTTGCAAATGCTTACTTTTTTGCTCCTTGAGAGATATATGTTGAAAGATAACTTAAGTGTTTGTTAGAAGATTCGTGCCTGGCCAGGTCGCGTGGTGCATGCTTCCAGTCGCCATAGCCAACTGATGCCAGCATGATTTTTTCAGAATTAAACTTAAAAAGTTAGCAAACAAAGCAGTAAAGCTTTTTTGATGAAGGTGAATAGCACAACCATTCGCGTTTTACTTTTTCGCCGTTGAATTGTTCTCGCCAAAATAGCGATTTAGAACAATGTCGTTTCAATTTATTGCCAGTAGAAGATGTCTTTGAAGTAGAAAAATCTGAGTCAAGATGTTGAAACTCTAAACTTCCTACTTGGCAGCAGTAATCTTTCAGATGGTCAGAAATTACTCCCCAGCATCCAAGATCCATGTCGTGTTAAATAGTTTCTTTTACCCTATGCGCTTTATCTTCAACAACATTAGATGACTTGGTTTGTAAATTTGGTTCCGATGAAACAATTCTTATGATTGGCTCTGGCTCTGCAATACAGCCACTCGAAGATGAACATAAAGCAGTTGCATTACCAGACGTCGTTTCTACAATGTTGCTCTTTAGTTCGCTAAAATGAAAAAAATCAGTCACTTTTTTTGATTTTCCTACAACTTTTTCAGTTTATCTTCTGCTTCTCCTCTGGATTTCTCCTTTTGCCAACCGCTTTTATATTTCTTCAGTTTTATTTTTAAATTGGCTAAAGTTTTAAGATCAGAAACGTTTAGATTAGTTAATACTGGTAAAAGTGTAGTTGGCTACCCCCCTAGAGTGGCTATTCCCTATCGATTTCAAAGCAGCCATCTCAGACCTTTTTGATTTCAATATATGGGAATCCTCTAATAAATTTCTGTTGCAAAATTTAGACCTTCGTTTACTCAAGAATGGTCTGAATATATACACTTGATATTTAGTTTTGAGTGAAATTCCAATTCAAGGGAATTTGCTCCTTGAATATACTTTTCTAATATATTTTTTTCTTAAGCAGTAGTTTCCAAAAACTAATTGTTAAAGACGCCCTTGAAAAGTTATAAATACTTGCGGTGCACTATTTAAACAAAAAATACCATGAAAATGTACCTAATCCATTTTCATTATGTAAAAAGCAAAAATATTGAAAATATTTAAATAAAAAAAAGTTAAAGTTTGCGAACAATTATTTCTAAATATGCTTCCATTTTATATCAATATCGATATATTTCTCAACAACAAAAGAGAAAAAAATAAACGTTTTATTTTTTGTTGTTAATGTTGAAAGAAAATGTCTTGTGGAATCAATATAAATTTCATTTAGCTATTGTGAATTAATTCAGAAGTAATTTTTATTTAATACTAGCAGATTAACCCGTCGTTGATCGGGTAAAATGTAAAGACTGATCATACAGAAAGAAAATAAAACTGAACAATACAACCAGTGTCATAATTTCTTAGCAAATACAAATACATTAGCAAATACATAGACGATTCTGATCGAAATCAAAATACCGTACCCGTCGTTGATCGGGTAAAATGTAAAGACTGATTAAATTTTTACATTGAATAACTATATTTTAATATAGGTTGAATAAATATAGGCTCGTAGTCCCCCCATAGACGAATCTGAGCGAAATCAAAATACCGTACTTGGCCTCCCTGGAAAAAGTTATAGCAGATTTACGTGTCGTTGATCGGGTAAAATTCTTACATTGAATAACCATATTTTAACTCTTCGATCCCGCGTGGGTATAATTACCGGCAAGCGATCTTTACGCGTTCGCTCCCGCGACGGTATATATACCGGCAATAACAGAAATGGCGGACATGCGCGCAATTAATTGCGTACGTCTCGTTCAAGCAAAAACGTTTATATATAAACCTTTCTAACATTCTGTTTGTGGTTTGTAATTAAATTTTTTTGAATTTTGTTGTGTGAGTTAATATAGGTTGAATAAATACAGGCTTGTAGACCCCCATTTCCACCAGTCCTTGATAGGGTAAAATGTAAAGAGAAGGAAAATAAATATAGATTTACCCGTCGTTGATCGGGTAAAATGTAAAAAGAAGGAAAATAAATATAGGCTCGTAGCCCCCCATAGACGATTGTAATCGAAATCAAAATAACACAGATTTACCAGTGGTTGATCGGGTAAAATGTAAAGACTGATTAAATTTTTACATTGAATAACCATATATTTTAATGTGTTTTCATGATTTTTATTTCATCGTACAACAGCACAAATAGGCCTCTAGTAGAGCCCCATAGGCTCGTATCCCCCCATAGACGATTCTGATCGAAATCAAGATACCGTACTTCGCTTCCCTGGAGAAAGTTATATTTACCCGATCAACAACGGGTAAAGAAGTGACCCTAAAAGTACAGTCTTGCACATAACCATCAAATTTGGATTTATATTTGCCACAAATTTATTTCTGTTTGTGGTACCTAACAAAAACTTTAGACAACTCTATATTTTATAGGCTCGTAGCCCCCCATAGACGATTCTGATCGATATCAAAATACCATTTTGACTTCTTTGTGGTCACTCCATAAAACGTGTAATTGTATCAAAAATAAAACTTATGTTTCAGCCCGGGCTCGAACCGTGGACCTCTCGCGTGTGAGGCAAGCGTGATAACCACTACACTACTGAAACCCAATAACAATCGAAACAAAATTTACAAATATAAAATAAGTTATTTTGTGGCAACTGTTTGTAGTGCATTGGCAACAGTTGAATGAATATAGGCTCGTAGCCCCCCAAAGACGATTCTGATCGACAGTCCCGTAGCACTCCAACTTCGGGCCCCCCCCCCAAAGTAAGTGCAAGAGCCCCTGCGCACAGGTCATATCACTTTAGAGGTGTAAAATTGAAAAACTGCATTAAGAAAATACACCACAATTTGTACATAAGTAAACAGGCTAATGTCAGAATAAAGCATGCCGATACCGAAGGTGCAAGTCATAAAAAATTCGGCATCGATGCCAGAGTTCAGTAGGACATTTATGCAGACACTGCGAAACGAAAGCAATGACACTGAAAAACATGAAAAACTTATAAAAACACAGTATCATTTAAATAGTCTGGAGCGAACCTTTTTGTTCGCAAATGCTGTTATGACATTGTCATAATCAAGAGATCGGGCGCAGTCATTTTCGATTGACAACATGGCTAATGAAGATAGTCTACTGTCTGTCATAGACGTTCTATTAAAAGTTTTGATCAGTTTCAATTTGCTGAAGCTTCTTTCAGCGCTGGCAACAGTCACGGGGCAAGTTAGTAAGATTCGAAGTGCGATGTACACATTCGGATACAATTCAAATAAATGAGTCTTTAGAAGATAGTTCAGAAAGTCTTGAGCCGTATTGAGATTGCGTTTTTTTTGTAAAATTAAAACAAACCGCTGTAGCTCAGCGCTCATTTCATCAGAATCAATGTCACCGAACTTTTTTTGGAACTCTTTACAGCAAGTAAGAAAAGCATTTTCTTGTTGCACAAGCAAAAGTTTGTCTCGTGTGTACAAAAACGAAAAGGCGGAAGAAACCTCAAGTAACAAATTAAAGAGCTCCTTTATTGACATAATAGCCTGGTCGACTAATGGATAGAAAAAGTTGCTTTTAAATTTCAGTTCAGGAGTAGCTCGTTGTTCCTCTTCACCTTGGTAATCAAACAATCTTCTTTTCTTTCCACTTCTTGACGGAGGAAAAGAAGGATCAATATCCAATTCCTGTGCTATTTCAACAGCAGATGTTGCGGCACTGTCATAACCCGTTGTGCGATAGTTTTGCAAAAACTTTTCAGTTGCCTGGATTTCCGTTTCCATTGTATGAAGGGAGACTCCATACGATTGAAGAATCTTGCTTGCTTTATTGACTTGGAATAGGATATCATACCAAATAAACACCGACAAAAGAAAACTCCATTTTGATAAATGAGCTATCAACGATTTTGTTTCTGAGGCAGCTCTTCCATCTTTTCTTTCTATGGAAATGGCTTCCAAGTCTTTCAGTGCCAGCAACACCTCTTTTAAATTGTATCGAAGAGGTTTGATGCATTTAATTCTGCTTTCCCAACGAGTATCAGATTGTGACTTTATGGACAGCTCCACATGTTTCTTCAAAATTTCCCAACGCTGAGCAGAGGAAGAAAACAGCACATACAACCTTGTAAGTACTCCAAAAAATGTCAATGCTTCCGTCGATCAATTAGCACTGTCAACAACAACTAAGTTAAGGGTATGGTTTGCACAGGGCACGTAAACAGCTTTGGGATTGATGTCTAGCATTCTTGCTTGGACCCCAGAATGTTTTCCTTTCATGTTAGCACCATTATCATATGACTGACCTCGACAATCAGACAATTCGAGTTGCAGTTCGGTCGCTTTTTCTAAGAAAGCGTCCAACAATCCTTTCCCAGTACTGTCTCTTATTCTCAAGTAGCCAAAAAATGTTTCTTTAACAACAGCAGCTTCTTCATTACATAGTACATAACGGAGAATGACAGACATTTGTTCATGATGTGACATATCTGGAGTGCAGTCCAAAATTATAGAAAAATATTTTGCCAATTTCAATTGCTGTAAATTTTCTTTTTCAACTTCTGTCGCTAGCAATTCAATTAGTTCATTTTGTATGGTAGGACTCAAATAGTGATCTTTAGTGTTTATATTCTTGATTCTGTCTTGAAGCTCTTTTAGGATCGGATCTCTTCTTGCCAAAAGCTCAAATATATCCAGAAAATTTCCATTGTGAGGAGATCCTAAGACTTCTTCAGATCCTCTAAAAGCAAGATTCCTTTCCGATAGAAACAAGGCAATGTCGATAAGTCTCTCTAAAACATTTCTCCAAAAACGTCTTTCATTGAAAAAAATATTCATCTCGCGTTTGTCGATAGTGGATGAATTTCTTATCCCTTCAGCTAGCAACATCCATTGACTGCAGCATTCTTGGTGGGAAATGCCGTTTTCATGGTCTTTCAGTTTTTTCGAAAAACCCTCCCATGTATTTATACCACTACAAAAGGGGCTTAGTGTTTTTCCAAATAGCTTACAACAAAAGCAAAAAACTTGATCTGATTCCCCAGAATAAACTAGCCACGACCGTGAAACACTTTCACCATTAGGTAACACACGTTTATAATGGTTGGAGGAAAGGAGTTGTGTTATTATATGGAAAATTCATTATTAGTTGATGTGGTCCACGCTTTACTATATCACATCGTTGAGCATCAGAAATACTTTCAGGCCATTTACATGGGTCATCAGGGATAGGGGTAAATTGAGATTCAGTTATTTTTGATATTGAAGGTTGCGTATTGGCAGGTAAATCACAACTTACATTTTCTGGAAATTCACAATCACTTTGATGCTGATCGTCATAGTCTTCTTTTTCTTGTACACTATAGTTTTCTTCATCCCTCTCGGTACTAGTGCCAGGTTACTCTGCTCAGTAATCTTGAAAAAATCTGTCATCTTGGGCAATTTCGCTACAGCATCTCGAGCAGTGGCTGCTTCTTTTCTCTTTTGAGCACCACTTTTTGAAGTTTCATTCTATACAATGTCAATAAAATACTTTATCTGCACTCTGCAGTGTATATATATTGTCCCAGTATTTATAGCCAAACAGAATTCCAGATCATTCTATGATTGTTGCATAACAACGGCATTGTTACGTCAATCGAATATTCAAGATTCTACCAGAAAATCAATCGAAATATTCTAGATTCTGTGAGATAAAATGACGCAGCATTCACTTATGATGTCACAAGCCAATTTCTTCCTACAGTTTAAATCGGTTGCAAACAAGTCTGCTGAACTGAAAATAGTCACGTAGCCAAATAGCAATTTCAGACTAACTTGGGCCCCCAAAGTTGGCCTGGGCCCCCCCCAATTGGGGGGTTTGGGGGGCGGCTGCTACGTCTCTGCTGATCGAAATCAAAATACCGTACTTGGCTTCCCTGGAAAAAGTTATATAAGATTCATATGTTTGTTTGTATCTAAATGTCTCCAGTTTTCTTTCTATTGCGGACAGACAGACAGACAGACAAACTTTGAGTTTTATATATATAGATTTTAAGCAACAAATTGCCTTAAATTGGGATTTTTCTCAACTATTCTATTTGCTTTCTTCTGGTCCAAACTATTTCGTAAAATATCATCTGCTTTCTTCTTCAATTAATTATCGGACTATAAAAAATATACTTGCCTTTTTTTAAACTTTTTCTAGCCTCACTTTTCTTACTCAGCATAAACCTGTCTGCATTATTTTTCAAAACTTCGAAATTACTGGCAACAGTTAAACATGTCAGAGTCTTAGAAAAAGCCATTGTTACGTAATAATTTTGTATTTTGTATTATGACGTCAAAATGTGTTTACATTTTGGTTAAAATGTTTTATCCAACGAAAGCACAGTTAAATTAGTATTTCCTACCATAACACAGTATCGCTTGTGCTTTGCACGATGACAAGGCCTCTAATGGAGAACGCCTTGCCCATGAAACTTATAAATTCCACCTTCACTATTTTTTGAAAGTGATCGTACCAGTAACTTTTATGACCTTATTGACTTGATACAAAGGTGGGCCTGGGGCTGCAGCCCCATCAGCCCCCGCCTTCATTCGGCCGTGGTTTACGTGACAAGCTTGCTTACAAGAAGTTCCTTTTAACTTGTTTTCTTGAAAGCAAGAAAAACATTGTCCATCATCTCGAATAAGTTCAAATGAGACTTTAGTAGATGTTAAAACAAATTATCCGCCGTGCACGCCAAATGCGCATATTATGACGTTCAAGTAAGAGCTTTCATTGCCAGGAGGATGCCAAACCCGGGGCTCCAAATTTGGGATGAAACATAACTTCTTTGCCTCACTGACCCTGCCTGCGTGGAAAATAGATCTCCTAATGCGTAGCCAGAGACCCCAAAAAGTTTGAGGAGCAATCAAACAAAACAACGCCACTGTGTAAGATCGCATTGTTTACGGTGAAGCATTTTTATTTTATATAAAAATAGCTTGATAGTCCTACAAGAGTCAGGTCAGGGCTAAATATTTATTAGGAGGTAGGCAGTGGCCTCTTTTGCCCCTTGGCTACTCTTATGCCGAAATAGGGCACATAAGGTGCGGTCAAGAACCTGAAAGAGTTTGGGAGCAAATCATAGGAACATAACAACTCTGTATGAAATTGTACTCGATACACAGACATGTTTTGCTAATGTACTTCAAAGTAGCTGAAAAAGACTTCCGGGATCAGAACTAAAAATTTAGGCTTGAGCATGGCCACCTTTTTCCCCTTGGCTATGTCTATGCAGGAAACAGAAACCACAAAGGGACTAACTAAGGACGTGACGTCACAAATGTAATTATTAGAACAAGTTTTTTCAATTAGGTCAATATTTTGGTAGCAAGCGTGAGCGCCGTGGTTTTTCGTAAGAGATCTGGATATATACACTAGGTTTCATGTTCTTAATTTGATGGGTAAACAAAAGGCAAAGTTTTTACCCTTAAGTCAATTTTTCTGTTTTTTAGGGTAGTAAAGTCAATTTTTATAATTAGCACTCTTAGTCAAAATGTTTATTTCGAATTGGTGAAAACAGCTGATAATTGTGATGAGTATGATGAAACTTAGTGAATTTTTTTATTTTAACTTGCAACGTTTGGCCATTGTTTGTACGGTAGCAAATATGGCTACTACGTGTCACAATTAAACAATTGCGGTGCAATAATCAAAGTCAGACGAAATTTTGTGCCACTGTGTTGCAGTCGAATAGTTGCGACAATTAGGAGGAGCAACATTGTGTACAGTAGATTCCGCTTAATCGGGCCACATTGGGATAAGCATCATTTGGCCCGATTAAGCGGCTGACCCGATTATCCGAAGTCTTGCAGTATCTGTGCAAGGGTTGTCCTTGGTACACCAGTTATCTCAGCTAGCTGGCGATGACTAATGTTTGGAGGTTGCTCTCTAATTTTTCTTAGAACAACAACCTCTTCAGCAATTGTTAATTCTTTTTGTGGCATCTCTGCTTGGGACTTCACAAAATTTGCAACAAAACACAACAATTACCATGTTCGAGGGCATGAAATGACAAAATAATTTGCGCCTGTATTTTTCAATTGTTACATAATATAGTTGGCTTTGTGATATTGGGTTCTATTACATTACAAAGGCGGTTTTGCAATTAAACCAGTGTATGTCTGACTACAGTTGTGCCGCGATTAAGCGGAATAGTGGCCCGATTATGCGGATTTAACGTAGTGCATTATCTTTGATTGGATTTTGTTCTTAACAATTTGGCCCAATTAAACGGCTGACTCGATTAACCGGCGGCCCAATTAAGCGGAATCTACTGTATTCATTGGGAAAACGATTGCAGTATAGCGAAAAGACATCTACGATGCTAGTTTAGACATTTTTTTCATCATTTAAAATGCAGTCATTTGCAAAAGTTTAAGACCAGTCATTTAGATTTAAGACATTTGTAAATTTTGTCATTGTGATTGTATAATGCAGTTTTATGCAGTCCTGAAATTGCATCAACCAGCTGTCCATCATCAACATAAGGTTTGGTTTCATTAAAAACCTTGAAATTCATTTCAATTGATTTTACAGCGTAATTAGTTCTGTATAAGCTGCTGTTTCAGATCTTGAAAGTTGACAAAAATTGGTCACTTTTCTAATCAAAAAAATCCCAAATCGTGGTTTTAGTGAGGAAAGCTACTCAGAACGGGAAAACAGTGCGAGGATTCGTTGCAGCAAGACGTCTATACATACAGCATTTGCAAATTTCAATGTTTATGGGAGTTACAAAGATTTGAATAGAAGTGGGAGGCCAATGAAAACATTCTCCGAGTTGATGTAATGATGAAGCGAATCGCTGTATGCTCCCCAACAAGTTTGCGAGCTGGTTCATTTGATCTAAGATTAAACTGAAATCTCAAACGCCGAAAACTGTGGTAATGTGAACATCTTCCCCCTTTTGAAGCAGCACAGCACAAATTTTGTCCAAAGAACTTTCCGGGAATGTCTTCCTTCAATTAAAAAGCTGCATCTCATCTTGGTTGACGATGTCATCCGTGTAGGTGGTAGGCTCGAAAAAGTCCCCGTTAGTTGAGACACAAAGCATCGTATTATTCTTCCGAGAAAGTCACTGCTTAGCAAGCTATTAATATTTAGGTGCCACGAAAGAGCTGGACATAGTGGTATGAGGCACATATGGGCGTTGCCACGACAGCAATTTCAGGTCGTTAAGAACGCTGCTACGGTGCGTCAAGTAAAAGGTAAATGCTTATTCTATCGAAAGCGCAACGTCAAACCGGGAGAAGAGTTGATGGCGAATCTTTCTGAAAACGGATTAAAGGAAAATTTTTCCCCTTTTCCTGACCTGAGGATTGGCTACTTTGGTCCCTTGTTGGTCAATCAGTGCAGAAGCGAGATAAATTAATGCAGTTGTATTTTTTTAGCCTCACCATCAGAGCAAAACACACTGAAGTTACAAAGGACCTTTCCACTGACGCCTTCATTAAAATTATAAGGAGGTTTATTGCATGCAAGTGTAATCCCATGTGCATTTACAGCGATAACGGCACCAAATTTGTTGCTGCCGAAAGGATCTCAAAAAGATCTTTGGAAGCCTGGAATCAATACCAAATTTATGGCCAAATCCTTTGAAAAAGCATTGAGTGGTACTTCAACTCTCCATCGACGAGCCACATGGGTGGGTCGTGGGAGAAATTAATTAGATCAATCCGTGGAATCTAATCGGCAATATTTCAAACGCAACTCACCTCCGACGACGTTCTTACTACCGTGATGGCGGAAGCAAAGAGCATTCAAAACTCCAGACCATTGATTTCAATCACTCTTAATTTGATTCCAATCAAGTTAATTTTCAAAAAACGGTTTAATTTTTAGCTGATTATTTTCAACTAAAAAGCTGGCAATTGAGTAGGGTGTTCACAGAATTAGATGAAGCCTTCATAAGGGCACATAGTATTAAAGTTTTGAAAGTGCTTAAGTCTTTTATATTTGCCAAAAAAAAGTATAAATCACTTTTAAAGACACCCAGCAACATTTCCACAAAAGATACCTCATAGTTCTAATTTCCTGTCCTCCTTTACAAAAACCTTGATTGTACTGTGGATCGTAACAGCTCTAGGAGCTATAACAAATAAAATGGTAATTATACTTATGTACAACATGACAACTCTTTTTCATCGTGTGCAAAGCAGCAATTTTTATGAAAAACTTATACGGTTTTGGTGGACTCTATATGGCTGAACGTAATTATCATTTAAATCTTGGAGAAACTTTCTCACAGCTCACAATTGAAATACCACTGGCAAGAAAGAGTTACAAACAAATATGGAGTCGAATCAAATAGATGACATTTGTTAGCCATTGCAAAACATCAATTGCAGTGGCAGTGCGTTCAAAATTGGTGCCACTACTTCGCACCTGTAGCTTAAATCTGTCCATTTTTGCAATCTATGCCAAAATAAGTTGATCTCATCTTCGTACAAGTTTTAAAAATATTAAAAAAGTTTTGGCTCTTGCTATGCAGCATCCAGCGTGATTTCAAAAATCCAAACATTATTTAACTGAATAATTTCTTTGAATCTGTTTTTTCGCTTCAGGCTTATATCTGTCCAAAGCTTCAAACATGGATTGTTTACTTCTTCCCCAACGCTGGGGACTGCGTCTTCTACGCGCTAACTAGCAGTTTTTTTCACAATCCCTCCGTTTTACAATTGCAATCTCTTACTATGTAAACAATTCGATCGCGGTATCAAAGGACTCTTTGATCAGGTCATCTCGTTTTTTTCTCACGAAATCAACAAACCCTTCCATTTTGTTAGAACATGGCGCTAACGACAATTACTTTTTGCTGCAAGTATTTTTGGGTGTCATAAGATTTTTTAAGGATTACTTTTCAGAATTATAGAAAGAAAAAGCATGAATGGAATTCAAGTCACTTCGCGTATTAAGTATTTTGTCTGGATCTCGGAACATTTATTACCCACTAGCCGGCTCTGCCGGTGTCGCCCACAGGGCCCTCATGTGTTCCGTAGCGTTTAAGTATTTCGGTTTAGCCAATCAAGTCGTCTTCACCCATTGGGGTCTTGTGTGAATAGAAACAAAAATTTTTGTTTTTTATTTATTTCCATAACACCTGTACACAAAATAGTCATTATCGTATTCTCTTCATTAAAATTGATGATGCTCACAAAATAAGAATGTTGTCACAGACTATCTTTACTACTTTTAAAAAGTGTAATCGGCGGGGGAAAGAAACATAGTTAAAATTGATGGTGGCAGCGAAATGGTGGTTGTCTTCACGATTACAGAAATAACCTATTTAGTAGTAAGCCAATTTTTCGATTTGGCGCGGGCCATTTTGTATTTATATTTGTCGTATTAAGTTCTTTGACTGCGCTATTCGCTTTGTTTCTGGCATAGCGACAAAATCGGCTATGCCTTCGCTCAATGTCATTCTAGAAGGAGCCCATCAGGCCGAGTTGTTTTCAAACTAAATATTCTCTCTAAATTCAGTTTTACAAATTGTTTTGTGTATGGTTTTATTTTGATTTTTTTCTTAAACTTGGGACTTTATTACAATTCTTTGTAATCTAGATATACATAATTTGACAGGTAGCACATCAGCAAAAAAATATCTTTGCTTTATACTTTACTAACCGGATTTGCCGGCGTTTCCCGGCAGGGGCCCTTTAACAATAAAGTCCGGGTTTCGTATTTCAGTTTAACCGGCTGCGCCGGCTTCATCCATCGCACTCTTGTGTGATAGTAGCGAAATGTTAATGAGTTTTATGCCCTTTCACAATTCTTCTACACGAAACTGTGGCCAACACATCCTCTTAATCATGACTGGCAATGCTCACAAAGAATCTTGCCGCAAATTATCGTTAATACTGATACTTATAAGATAGAAGAACTGAAACACAATCAAAACTTATTGTAGCGGCGAAATAGTGGTTGCTTTTACAATTACAAAAATAAACTATTTAATGGTAAGCCTATTTTGCGTTGTGGTGCTGCCCCTTTCCTGTTTATATTTGTGGTATTAAGTTCTTTCGGCGGCGCTATTTGCCTTGTTTCCGGCATAGCGACAAAAGTGGCAATGGCTTCCCCAAAATTATTCTCCATATTTCAGTAGGGGCTCATCAGGTGGAGTTATTTTCAAACAAATGTTCTCTCTAAGTTTAGTTTTACAAATTGTTATGGTTATGGTTTTATAAAATACTTTAACATGCAGCGTATCAGAAAAAGAAAAACATTCTTGCTTTATACAGGGTGATCAAAAAGTCCCTGTACACCTAAATTGTGAAAATAATAAATGATTCATGAAGTTATAAGTAGTCATAAATAGACATGAATGAAGTCCTATGTCGCTGTTTTTATTATTTTGCTCTTTGATCATGAATAAAATCGTTATAAATGCTTTCAGAAAGATGGGGCTACTGCCCACACATCAAATGCTTTTCTGACATTTTTACCAACAATTTTTGGTAGCTGCATTATCTCCAAAAATCTCTGGCCACCAAGATCTCTTGATCTTACGCCTCCAGACTTTTACTTATGGGGCGCTATGAAAAACAAAATTTATTGCAGCAATCCCCGCACAATAAATGAATTGAAAGAAACCATCACCGATTATATCCAAAAAGTTGTCTTGAAAGATGTCTTCAGGAACATGATGACACGCGCCACAAGATGTACTGAGGCGGGTGGTGGTCATTTCAAGCATCTACTGTAAAATTCACCAAGTAACACGTATATCTGTTACAATATGCTGTTTTTGATTGATATTGAATGAAATAAAAGTAATTGAATAAAGGTTTTGATTAATATGGAATAAATTTTAATATTAATTTTTTACAACCTACATTTATTAAAAATCAGGTGCACAGGAATTTTTTGATCACCCTGTAGTATACTGTAGATACGACGGCGTTACCCACAGAGTCCCCGTCAGTAACGTCGGGATTGAGAGTGTGGGTTCAGCCGGCCAAACCGGATTCACCTGTCAGGCTCTTGTGTGACCAGCTACCAAAAGTTTATGTGTTTTCTGCACATAAGATGTTCACGACCTTGTGTGTTCCTTTCCCTAATAGAATATCTCACTTCAAGATCCTGGCTATGCCTTAGATCTATGAGCTCTGTCCATTGCTGACACGAACCCAAGGGAGCCATGCGTTTCCCGTAGTTTGGAAGTAGGGAACACATTTTTGATACTAAGCTATTTTAAAGCAAAATAGCAAAAATGTCCTTCGTGCGGTGCGATTTCACACAGTGGCGCTGTTTTTTTAATTTCTCCTTAAACTTTCTCAAGTCCTCACTGGCTACGCATTATGTAGCATGTTCTTTTCTACCTGCTTGAAGTGCCCAGGAAAGTGAAAAAAAGTCCTTGGTTTCCCATAAATGTTTGGTTTGAACCCAGTATCTCTATAAAGCTATTATAAAGCAAAATACCAATCATGTCTTCTATGTGGTGCGATTTGACGCAGTGACGTTGTTAATTTTGATTTCGCCTCACACTTTCTCAAGTCCCTGCTGGCTAAGCATTATGATTCATATTCGTTTTTCCTCGCTTAGGTATGTTCATAGAAGCTAAATGACTGCTTGTTTTTCCCAAATTTTCAGGTTTGATCTCGGTGGGTCTATACAACTATTACCAAGCAAAATAGAAAAATGTTTTTCCTAAGTTTGGTGCGATTTAACCCCGGCCGGCTGTACTATCACCCGCGCCGATTTACAACGTATCAATTAATGCAGCTGCGCCAGCTTCACCGTACAAACATTTGTGAGAGCAACAACGAAATGTTTTAGTAAATTTGAGCCATAGTTCCTGTACACGTAATGATGATTTTGTTGTTATATTAATCAAGACTGGAAGTATTCAAAACGAAAAAAAGATCTCATAAACTAACATTTGTAATATTTAAATGTGTAAGAAGGGGGTGAAACATCGTCAAAATTGTTGGTGTTTTCCAAATAATGGTCGTTTTGACAACCAAATAAATGAACTGTTTAGTGGTAGGCCTATTTGACAATTTGGTGGGCCCGCTTGCGTATTAATATTTGTGACATTAAGATCTTTGCCTGCGCTGTTTGCTTTAATTCGGCCATAGCATGAAAAGGTGCCATGCCTTTACCCTAAGTCATATAACCTATTGCAATAGACGCCTATAAATCTCTTTTCAATCAAAAGCATTCCCTCTTAGTTCAATGTCACAAATGGATGGTTATTATTGTTTAATTTTGATCTTCTCTTAAACTTGGTATTTTATTACATTTAACTTTTTCCCTAATCCAGACCTCCTTACTGTTAAATAAAGATTAGTGTTTCGCAGCGATATCCTTGCAATTACAAATATCAGCAATGGGCTTTACCATTTATGCTTGCTATCAAAATGATAGTGGATAATTTTGCTGCCTGCTACTGTTCTCACTGTATAGTGGCAAGCTTTGCGATATGATGTCATTTAACAATATGATCTCACATTGCATTTTAAGCAATTAAATATTAGGATCGATACGTACCACTTTTTTGTTATGAAGGCGAATTAATATTAACTCATGTCTATGAACTAACGACCATGTTGCTTGGCTCTGGCATAAACGCCGCCGCACAAATAGCCTACTAACCCGAAATGAAGCACTCACAGTTAAGTTATAGCTAGAGCCATTTTTTTACCTAAAAAAAAATACTTTTGACTTTATTTTAGCAAAATTTTGACTTGATTTTGACGTAACCGTTTTCGCCTATTATTTATGTCTTCTTGCACTTTTTTGATTAAAATTGTTTTATAATACGCAATTTACATAAGTTTTTAAAGAAGAAGGTAGCCTACTTTAAACATTTTCTCAATCACTCAGTCTTGAACCTAATGCAACAAAGCGACGCATGACGTCAAAACCTACGATAACGAGCCATTGTGTGTACCGGTATCAATTAGTGTGTAATACAAAAAATGCGTTGTTATCGCAACTGTACTGTACATTAACAGTCTGTCTATGATGTTTTTAACGAAAGCCACACAGTATAATTGCCAGGACATTTTATTGTAATACAGCATCATATATTTTTTTACGTTCTTAACATCAAAATTTCTGTCTTTTCTCAGTAATTTACTGAGCATAGAAAACGACCTCTCAACAGCAGCAGAGGTTGGCTGGGCTTTTTGCAATAGTGTGTAGCTTGTTGGATCAATTGTCAAGTTGGTACAGTTTATTATTGTTTCTAAATCAGAGTTGGATAGTCGTTTTTTAATGTAATTTTTAATTGCACACGGATCATCATCGAATTGCATATTCTTTAGCAGTTCGTATGCTTCGGTTATCGTGCAGGCACTTCCTTCTAAGAACTCTAAGTTTGCTGCTTGATTCCGGTATTGATTTATTTTAACCAAGTCCGGCACCAAATCTTCCACATTGATAGCGTCTTTTGCTCTGCTGGCTAAGAGGCCTGCACTTGTCCAATTGTTGGCAATGGTACGAACAGCTGGAAGGTTGTCACTGTAATATAAGGCAGCTCTATGCCAAGTTGCCCATCTTGTAATTACAGGGTCAGAAGGAGATGGCAGACCAGCATCATGAAAATCTTTCTTGTGATTGTTGCTGCCTTGATCGTTGCTATTATTTCATCAATATTTTTAAAATGAGCACGCACACGCATAGCGCAGTTATGTAGTAAGTGCGCAACGCAGGTGACATGCATCAAAGAAGGGTATAATTTCTTTGATGTCTTTCCAGCCAAAGACATGTACCGAGCAGCATCAGTCAAGAACAATGAAAAATTCTCGCGTTTTATTTCAAGTTGTCGCAATATGTCATCCACAGTGTGCAGAATAATACTGCTATTAACATTGCTATCGCTGTCAAGTGGATGGCAATCAACGAGGAATGTCTGATTTGGGGCATCTAAGCTGCCCACAAACACACTAATATACTTTTGTTTAGCAATCTCTGCTTCATCCACAATTAAAAAAATTGTTTGTCACGAAGTAATTCTTGAATTTGTTCTTCTTTTTTGGATGCTAATTTAGCAACACATGCCCGGGCTGCAGTCTCCGAAGGCAATACTTTTCCCATTGTAGCAAACAGAGACTTTATAGAAGGATGGTTCAGTTTATAAAGTGGGATATCTGCAGCTAAAAATGAAGAGACAACCTGTTCCTTGAAGTTTACTTGATCGAGTTGTAAAAAGATTTGCTTACTTTGGGATTTGCTCTTTGTCTCCAATTTTTTTTGGTTTTGTTTACTTCTTTGGTGGCTTTCCACAAAAAACTTTTTGTCGCATTTGACTAACACGTCGCAAAGGTTGCATCGCAAGTCGCGAGCAGGAGTTGCCGAAAACTCATCCGGATATTCGTGGCAAATTTGCCTAACTTTCGCTGTAGAAGATTTGGCTTGTCTAGGCATTCTTTGCTTTGCAAGCTACGACTTAAAAAGACCACGTGTAAACAGCGCAAAGGTTTTATAGGAATAGATTAATTGTCTTGCAATTATGTGTTTATGCATCAACAATGACGATTTGATGCATAATAAGTGCTATTTCCTTCTCAATTACCGCACACATTTTTACCATTGCAACTATTTGAAAAGTTTAAAATCAAATAAAACTGCGCATAAAATTTTAATAGCAGCTCAAAAATTGAAAAAAATATAAAAAAAATCTAAATTTGTTCGTTTGTGTAAGGAAATATTTGATGAAGACAATTTTGACAAGTTTTGACTGTATGCAAAATTTTGACTTTATTTTGACTTATAGAATATACCAAAACAGACTCCTGAACACCTGAAACGAATGCTAGTACACGTTTGATCATGTAACAAGGTCCTGAAAAAATTTTGACTTTATTGACTTTAGCGGGCCCTAGCTATAGCAAGAGCCGGGCCCCCAATAAAAATGTCGAGGCTAAGAATATCAAATCAGCTGGCTGCTGCGGCAGCATCGCCCAATTGTAAAGGAAATTGCTTTAACGTTTAGATCATATGCAGCTCGACACTTGTATTTTGTTGCACAAGATAAAAAAGGATCATTTATACCTTCTTGTTCTTTCGTTGGGTGATCACCAAGTGCTTTACTTTACAAATCAAATTTGTAGACTTCTTTTTTCGATGAATCTTTTTGAATGTTTTGATGGATCATGCCAAAGACCCATGCTACCAAGAAAGATGAGCCAAAATGTACTAAAAAACTTAGTTTTTTTAGGAATTGGAATTTTGTGAAATGTTGAAAACAAAATTTTGCGTTTTTTTCAACCGATAGACTACATTTCATAAACATTTGGAGACTTCAGTTTTTGATGAATATTTTTGAAAACGTCGACAGATAATGCAATAGAACCATGCTTGTGAGGAAAAGTAGTCAAAATGTACCAAAGAACTAACTTTGGTCTAATAATTGCAAGTTTGTTATCTCTAGTAGAATAATTGTTCAACTAAAAATGAAACACGGTGTATGGCAACCAATTTTTGATTACACATTATAAACTAATCCTTAACTCTAAGTAATTAGAGTTATATATATTGCTGGAAAGCAAATTTCCTAAGCTTTCAAAGGACAATAACTGTTAGTATTTTGCTATAGCGTTGTTGTATTCAAGTTACCTATTTTTACTGAGCTTATCACTTTTTGGGAGGGGTAAAAAGTTACACCACATGTCTTAACCCCTATCAGGACGCTAATAATCGCATACGTAGAAGGACGATAGACTACATTTTGTAGTCATGGCCTAACATGTGGCTTTAAGATGTAAATTTATTTTCGCGATGATAGTTTATGCTTCATTGCTGATTGGTACTTAATTCCTCAATAGAAATGAATGAAAAACGGCATTTAGTTCAAGAAATATGTGGTTACTAACAATGTCTCTAAAAGATAAACTTATTTTGCAGATACAGCTAAAAAGTGAAAATGCAGGCTTGCTGCCTGCGTCTAGCTGGTGCAGCCCTATAATAGAGGATGGGTAACTTGTTCTTTGTACTCATTCACTAAAAATAATAATCAGAAGCCACAAACGAATGTAGGCTAAAGAATACAACTTGATCATTTTTAACGTCAATTTAGCAGCAAAAAGAAATTAACGAAGCACAACGTTGCATCTGCATGATAAAACGCATTGTTGAATATTGAAACATACAAAACTATACAGTCTTGCGCATAACTCATCAGAAAACACAAAACAAAGTACAGTAATTTTAATACACAGGCCACAAAAGTTCCTTTCGTTTAGAAGAAGAAAGATGTCTTTCTTCAATCATCTGCACAATGATGACATTTACAAATTTTCAAAACTACGGAATGTTGTGGGCAAACCGACTTTTTGCACAAACTGCATTGCCTTCTAGAGTTCCTTTTGCACACTGTACATTTCTTTGGCAGATTCGGTGCTGTAAAAACTTGCGAGTTGTTTCCTCTTGCAGCTGGTGACAAAATTCCCATTGCAGCTGCTGCCTCGTGAACTGATCGTCGTGTTCTCGTCTTGGTAAGCCTCGCTTGTATGGCAGGTGTAGCTAGTTGCAATGTTAGGTTGGTAAGAAATTCTTTCCGATCGCTTTGGTACCCACATTTTTTCAGGATAACGTAGGCATTGAGTGCAGCTGCATCCAACATGTCGTAAAAAAACAAAAGGGGCCAGCGCACAGTTTTTCGTCGACAAGAGAATGCTTCTATGCTTTGGTCAAACCTATCCACACCACCTTTTCTTTCATTATAATCCAAGATCAAGTGGGGTTTTTTACTTTCATCACTGGCCACTGATGGTTCGGTGTGGGTGGAGCTAAGTAGCATTACTGGTTGTTTGTTTCGCTTGGCTTGGTAAGCAACCAAGCATATTCCATCAGAGTGATTGAACACAAATTGGCTGCTATATAATTCGGTCTTTTGTCTCAATGTTAGTGGAATTTCCCGACGATGTCTCCGTACGGTACCCAAAATCGTTAAATTTTCTTGAAGCAATTGTTGTGTAAGACTGTAACTCGTGAAATAGTTGTCAGTGCAAACATCCCTTCCAGTCCCGTACCAAGGTTCCAAAAGTTTCATCACAACATCTTGAGCCAAATTATGATGAACGCGATTACCCTCCTTACCACCGTATGCAATTGCATTCAATCCATAGCCAGTGTTAGATTCACAAGCCCAAAAAATCTTTATACCATACTTCCGTGGCTTAGAAGGCATGTATGTGCGTCCAGGAATTTTTCCTCGATAGCCAACCAGCTGTTCATCGACAGTAATACATTCTCCTGGAATATAAACACGCCTTGCATTTCCAAGAAAAATATTCCATATTTCGGATACAGCTGCAAACTTATCTATCCGCTTTCGTTCATCACGTGTGTGCCAGTTATCAAAACGAAGACACCGCAATAAAAGCTTAAAACGATTCAAGGACATCACAGTACGATAAAAGGGTCTGCTATCACTTGGTTGCCATAAACCTTGCAGATCTGAAAAATTGTCTCTGTCACGTCCAGCTCTCAAAATCAGAGCCAGTCCTGCTTTTAACTCCTCCATCAAAAAATTTATTGTTGGATAACGTACGTGAAGGCTCCTTCGTATTTCTCGCAGTTTCCTGTTCGTATGCATGAGAATTGTACGCAATATTTCTTCACTGATCAAAGCTTCAAAACTTTCCACCTCACTCCGAGGGTTAAGAATTGCTCTTGGAGTCTCCGTTAGCACATTTCTTCGTCGTCTTCTTGATGGAATCGGACGAGATGTGTACGAAATACCACTTGGACTTAGAAATTGATTATTATCATCTTGATCGTTTTCTTCTTCACTGTTTACTGATTCTTCATCATCATCTGAACTATCACTTCCTCTTTCAACGAACACTTCAACATCACCTTCATCATCAGCAATTACACCAACTTCTTCCTCGTTATCTGACGGATCCCGTAGACTGTCGGCAGTTTCGATCAAATCGTCTTCATCCTCATCACCATCATTATATAAATCATCTTCTGTGATGCCCAAATTAGCACAAAGTTCACTAAACATTACTGGTTTATCCATACTGTACCATACAGCGTTCACAGCCTATTACTAAGAACAATTACACTGTAAAAATAATAATGATGCACTAATTTAGATTCTCAGACGATCACTAATAAAAGAAATATCGTGGGTAAGGCACCAAAACTGGCGAGGTTTAATCTACAGTATGTGTTTGAGTAAGGAAATAACAATTGTTCGAGTAAAAAAGTTAATAACCATCGACCCACCTCAGTCACAGGGACAAAAACTGATGGAGCCTAGACTATTCTAAATTAGACCCCAAATTTGTGTGCAGCCCCTTTCACACCGAAGCTACCTGTACTTGCATATCGAATACATAACTTTATGTAACTATACGCCAACAGTACTTTGCGGCTTCAGTGAGAACGGGGCTGAAGAACTTTTCCTTCCACTTTGTGACGTCACTATCGCTGCTAGGAGAAGGTTTCATTACTTAGCCTCATAGCACTCATAGTGTACGTTCCTGCTATTCTACAAGGTATGATTTTGACCTTCCTTTTTATAGAATTGTTTAGAGATGAATTCACTGACCTTCAGTTAAAAAAACACGTCACATATACTGCTAAAATGCTGCAAGACGCAAATTGATTATAGCAATATTTGCTGCTAAAATTCTGAGAAACACAATTTAATTATAGTTGTTTTCGTAAAACAACCATGGTCTTAGCTTTTAGCCAAAATAAACACACCGATGTTGACAACTAAGCTTACTAACTCAACTGCATGAACAGCAACTGAATAAACAGTGTCTAGTTTTACCTAAGTATGTTTGGAGAGTGAAATTACACTTCTAAAATAGCGTTATGCATTGATTGTAATGGTAAATATGAATGACTACATTTTGTAGTCTATCGTCCTTCAACGTAACTTTTCTTGATTACTTCAAAATCAATGAAGCGTGAACAAAAATTTTTGCACACAGCAAACATCTCATAAAACCTTTCATCATAGTTGGAGAATGCCTGGATATCTAGAGAAGTATGGGTGTGGCGGGGTTTTAAATACCCCATGACTACAAAATGTAGTCAATCGTCCCTTTAAGGGTTAAAGTTCAGTTTTTTCAGTATAACAACAAATGTTAATTGTCCATATTATACACTATCGGACTCGCATTGAAATATCCGTTAATTTGTTAAAAAAAAGTTTGATAATCAGTTGAGAAATGAGGTCACAAATCAGTTTTTTAGTAAACTGATTTTGCAGAAAGGTTGCAATTTTTAAAAATATCTTGATATTATGATCTGCGGTAGCCAAAAATTTGTGTTAATTGTAGGGGACATATTATGAGATCATAAAGTCGGTTTTAAGCGCGCAAGCGAAATAGAAAAGAAAAATGCTTAGATGGCTTAGAGTGCTTAAATAAAGAAGTGCCCGTAGCGTTGTCAAATAAGCAATAATTGTTGTAAAATTGTTTTTGTTCAAAGAACCTTATCAATATCTCCTGAAAAAACGATTAATCGCGTTTCTGCGATCAGTACTTTTTGAGAGAGAACAAAAAACAGATTGTTCAATGAATCATTGATTGTGACGTCATTTTAGACCCCAGACAAATAAAAGTTTTTGCAATGTGATAAGTCGAAAGTTGGTTTTCGTTTGAGCAAAAAGCGGTTGTCCTCTGTCAAGTAATGCAATTTTTAAAAAATTAATTTTGATTATGACGTCACCAATACCCTTATGACACTCAAGTACGGGTGGTGATCAATCGTGGCAAGTTTGATGCTTGTGCCTCAAGCAGCTTCAGAGGAGTTAAAATAGACACACAGACAGACAGAATTGCGCTTTATATATTAGATTAATGCCTGCGTGAAGCACCTTCACAGCAGCGCAATGTGCGATCCATCGCCAGTCAATCACTCCTTACAACGAGATTGGTACGTGCTTCACAAAAACGTCGAGTGAGGCAGCAGAGAAAGAATACGAGTATTTATAACCGCAAATACAGGATGTTCCAAAAGTCTTGGGCACATTTCAAGTTTTCATGTCTGTTGATCTATAAGTGGTAGTTGAATGAAACTGGTGTCATTTTAATGCTAAATTCATTGAGTTTTTTGTCATGCTGATGGTTTTTTCACATCTTTTCATGTAGCTTGAATAACTAAGATAACTTAGATACACCAATGTTTTCACTTAATCAGAAAAAGTGTTTTGTGCTCTTGAATTTTCAAAAACTGATTTATGGACACTTGATGATCGCGTTTTCTTGCCCTGATATCTTAGGTCTCCAGATGTCACACCCTGCGATTTCTTTTTGCGGTGGTTTTTGAAAGCACTGGTTTATGTGCCTCCCCTTCCAAAAGACGTAGCTGAACTGAAGGCCCGATTAACGGAAGTTGTTGCAACTTGCAACCATCGACTACACAATGCTGGAACGTGTTTGGCAAAAATTTGACAATTGGCTTGATGTGCGCCGTGTGACTAACGGTGTTCACATTGAACATCTTTGAACATTCTATGAAAAACTTGAGACTACAAGCTTTCAGAACATATCAAATGCATTGTTATACTCTTAATAGTTTTTGAGATATTCAATGTCAAAATGTGCCCAAGACTTTTGGAACACCCTGTATACTGCCACTTACTTTGAAGATCTGACTTCCGTGAAGTCTTGCAAGATTCAGTGACTAATTTCCGAAAGGAATAAATAATGCTTTTGGTTTTGTGTCTTCAATTTTTTGCTAAACATCAACATTAATTCCTGATATTGCAAATGCATTGACCAATCTTTGGCCCCGACACATCATCGTATCCATGTTATCAGGCTAAGCTTAAGTTCATCGACAGTTAATTAAATAATGTCTACCCCCATTTTTCCGTTCAATGAAAAGATATTCAAAAATAATTCTTTTATTAGCGCAGTACGATTTTCAGTAAGCTTATCACTTTACCACTAGTTTTATTGAAGCAACAGTTGCCAAAAAATTTTCCTTAAACAGCAAATCATAAAATCTATTTAACACTTTTAAATCAATTGCTTTTGGTTAATCCATAACACTACGCTGACTAGATAAAAACAAATAAATTGTTTTTTTTTTATTCAAAAGTGCTGAAAAAGAAATGCATTAAATCTCATTTCAACAAACAAGTGGTGGAAAAAATCATAAATTTAGCACAGGTATAGACCGATTTCTTGACATTGAAATCATGGAACAAGAAGATAAGCGCCGGCCTTATGCTAGTTTGAGAGCTTGCTTTTCCGATTCACTCCAATCTACCACCAAAAACAAAATCTACTATAAGCTTCAATAGTGCGTAAACGTCAACCTACCTTGTCACTATGTTTATCAACAACAAAAAAATTGCTCATTCAACGACTACAATTTCTGGTGGCGCAAGCAATTCTCAACGTAGTAAAAAATGAGTCGTTTACGACTATTTCAACAAATGTAAATCTGTGTTACATATGTTGGTCAACTATAAACAAATTTTCAAAACGCTGAGGCAACCTCAGTTTGGAATCAATTTAAATACGGCAAAAGTAATGACAAAATTATGTCATTACACCTCTACCTTAACTCAAGCAGAACTACATTAGAAGTGAAGTCAGGCATTGCAGATTCTTTCTTGTGGCTTTTGTAAAACAACCATCCAAACATCTTCTATCAATATCAGAAAACATGTGGCCAGGCAGATTAAATGCTTCAAACAAGGTAAATCAAAATGCCATTGTCCGATGTTAAGTAATTCTATAACTACTTGTATTGCTATAATTTTCGTTTTTTTACAATTTTGGTTTTCATCACTTTTGGTTTTTAAAGGCTACTAATTGGCTCAGCCGTCGACGCCCGCAGGGCTTCCATTGGTAATGACAACAATAGAAATATCGATTTAGACGGGTGCGCCAGCTTTACCAAATGAGTGGTTGCAAGAACAGTGATGAAAAGTTCATGTTAATGACATAGCCAATTCTCGTTTCAAAATTAAAAGTATCGTTTTTCTAATTGGAATTGAGGAGGAAAACACTAAATTAAGCTTGCGCTTAAACGCTATATTTTTGCTAAAGTTCTTGAAGTTTGCAGCAACGTTTTGTTGGCTCGGTTTCCAGAATAGGCGTAATTAACTAACTAAAGAAATAGGAAATCGCAGATGAACCACTACTCACGCAACAAAAAATTATCAACCACAACCAGATTTTAAAGTGACTGCTGGAGCAACAATCGTATTGCCATTTTACCAAGTGCGTTGAGAAACTAATCCCAGGCTGGTACCACAGTTTTTAAAGGTGGAAACCAGTAATGTGAAGAAACAAATTTGCTGGGGAGATTTGTAACGCTCATTTTCAATTTAAATATTTTTTTGATAATTGACTTTTTAAAAGCAAATTTTATGCTTTTTTGCGACGAGAGACACACAGTATTTTTTTATTCCAACGCGGCATTTAAGGAAAATTGGGCTACCTTTAAGTGATCTGGGAACGCCTACACAATCCTAAACTCGGTTTCGTGGGCGTACCTGACATCTTTTTGTATTTTTCGGTTTTAAACAAACTCACTGCTCCATTATCCGTTAACTATGCTACCTACGTTCTTACCTTACTTGTTGCGATACAAATTTCTTGAAATTGCTTTTAGGATGTAGGATTACTTTTAAAATATCGTAAGTTTGGTAGCAAACTACCCGCGTTTACTGAATACTTTGTGCGTGTTTGTAACGGTACTTGTTACTCATAACTAGTAATTATTCCGATTACCATTTATTTTTACACTAAAAAAATTCTCTATTAAACTAATAACCCTATATTGTACCACCTTAGGTGACCACCAGCAAACCAGTACTAGGCCTACATAGATTTATTGCAACTCAGTGAATACAAAACAAGTTTACATTGGCTATAGCTTACTTTGAAACGTCAGACCTCATTTTTCACATCTAAATTATGCAAAAACGTTTTCTGCATCCCAAGAGTTTAACCAGACATTAGTGCTTTAAAATGGGTTTTCTCCTTGCATTTGAGTCAAACTTTGCATAAAATGTCGGTCAGATCTTGTAACCACTTCTTTTTAACATCTTTTATAGTTGGAAAGGCCTGCAAAGAGTTGGGAAGGCGAAGGATGTTACATTGTTACAGTCATATAAAACATGACTTGCGTTTCGGGGTATTGCTCCGCATATAAACAATGGTGATGATTTCGTTCTTTATTGATTTATGTGAGCCAAGATAATCCACTCCGGCAGTGGTATATTAGGATAAGGAAAGTGAGAGTAGCCTCCGGTCATCCCTTTTTATGGTTCCTTTTTTGGAAAATGAGGGCTCCTACTTTCCAGATATGCACAGAATATCGGTATCAAAATCTTTGGTCTTTAAAAAAGAGGTATACCTTCTAATTTGGAGTAAAGATAATGTAACGGGTTCGTGGAACAGAGACCCTTGTGGTAGTTTCCGAACTCGAGACAGATTGTTGTGAAGCTGTTTAACAAAATAGATGAAACGCGCCCCTTGCACTTCCTTTCTTCTGTCGCCTGAACTTTCGTGTACTAATCCTTTGATAAACGCATATTGATCGTAAAGAACTGAAACTTGAAATTAGGATATTACAATTGATAGAAAAACAAGATTGAATGGGGGTGGCGTTATTGGCGACGTTGGCGTTGTTGCCGGTGTAGCAATGCAGCGGTGTAGTGGTTTCAAGCTAGTTGAACCCCAAGTACCTTCTTTACTACAGCTCCACAAAGACGATCAACAAAAGAACAACTTATCCAATTTATCTACTTGGTTTCTTACAAGCTACTTTTGACAGTTTCGTCTTTTGCTCAAACGTGCAGGTTTACAAAACAACGCATTCCTTCCTGCTCCGTGTCTATTTGAGAATGATGCAAGATGTGATAAGAAGGCAGTTTTCGCAGCGTCGCTTTAGGGTCAACTTTGCCAAATTTAACTTCTAATCAATAAAAACGATATCTCAAGTGAAACACACATAACAGCGACACAAAGCGGGTTCAAATCATACATTGGCTACGCGAAACTATGGATTTAAAGCATTAGATGTTGTAACAATATTTACAGATAAGTTAGTTTAGCCCTTCGAAATAGCAATAGTCTTCAAACAAAAAAAAGAGGTCATTACGCCAATGTGGAATAAAGACAGGCCATTTCAACTTTTCAAATCGTCCGTGGTGATCTCCAAATTAAAAAAAAGATGATCATCTAGAGCTTGGGCATTATGTGCAGCCACTTATGAATTCTTGCCTCAAACCCCAACATTGCTTTGTCCACCACTGCACTCCTGTTGTGAGATGATTAAATGTTACCCACAGCTTTTGAGGAAGATCAACGCCTAGTGGTGCAGTGGTGTTAGGGTCTATGTTTTGCTGGGTAGAACAGTGGCCTTACGCCCATTCTTCCTTTCTTGTCTCAGTGGCATTGTAAACAGGATTATTAATTATAATAATTTCGACTGTTGAGAGCCAAGGTTCTACTGATGTAGAACACTTTGTGCAGTGTGCATAAGGTTGTGCAGTGGCTGTTCGAAGCTTGTCCGCGCCTGGTACGATATTTTGCTTGTTACAAATTTCCTTTTCATCTTGGCTGGTGCGACTGCCGCTAACATCGGCAAAAGATGTGTAGGAGTGAGCTTTAAGCAACCAGCCATTATTCGACATAACGTCTGAATTACTGGTATGGATACATCGGCCTTATATTAGATAGCAAACCCTACAGCACTAATAACAATTGAAAGAACAGGAGGTTTAGCAAAGGGTGGTAGGGTTTGCATCTCAACTAAAGTTTGCCAGGCGTTAGATGAGGTTGTTTACAGTAAATGCTTTCTCATATAGGTCTTTTATGTGCTGCTTCTGTGTCAGTAGCCGATCTAGTTTTACTTCATGATATTTTTGATGAGGGTTGTGTGGGAGGGTGTTTTCCTTAGACTTTGATGTTTAATTGGCGTCACGCGTCCCAATTATTCAGGCGAAAGGGAGTCGAGGTCGTCTTTGCTACACTCAGTATGAGTGTCCAGGTTTGTAGAAAATTTGCTAGGTTTTTCTGTACCTAAATAACGTTACTTTTACTTTTCTCCAGCTCTTGTCCGAGTACAGTAATGCTAGGTTGTCTACATAGCAATAGCAGTACTTCTTAATACAGTGATAGGAGGGTCGCTGGTGTAGGCGTAAAAACAGTGGAGATAGCGCCAAACCTTATGGTTCACCATTCTTAATTTGGCAGAACTGGCTTGTTCATCCAGCGCTGGTCTTAAGTTTGAAGCTGGACAAGATATCATCGATAAAGCGCTCACATAAGACGGTCTGGAATAGCGTACAGGAGATTTAGCATCAAACCTTGATATCAAACGGTATCGAAGGCTGCTGTCAGATCCACCAGAGTAACCCCGGCTGTGTGTCCTTGTTCAAAACTCTTCACAATATTGCAGAGAGTTTGAGTATGGCTCTCCCGTTTTTTGAATGAATGAAGTGAATAGCTCTCCCGTTTTTTGTAAAACTTGACTAATGTAAAACCTCTGAAATCAGATCATCTGATCTACTGAAAAGTTACCAGCCCACTAGCTCGAAAAAACTTGGCAACTTCTATAGAGATAGACGTTTGCGTTAGTTAACCTCGTACAGGGCTACACAATTAATATTAACTGAGGTCCAGCCGACAAATTTAGTATTTGCAGAGATTCGAAAAAACATTTATCCTCCAATTATAAAGATAAAACCATCAATATAAGTACCGGAAAATACCCAGATGTTTTTCTGAGCCTAAGCAAACCAATAAATGAAAAATGAGCTAAATTGATTGTTCGTTGTTTTGCTAGTTTAGTGGAAGAAATTCCATTTTGTAATTTTTTCGATTTCTGAAATCTTGGTTCTAAGTAAGTAGCAGCGATTCAAAGACGATGGTGGGGTGTATACATCATATGCGTAAAACAAAGAGGGCCTTGGATTGTATCTCTACAGACTGCTGTCCGCATCCCCAGAATATTAACAGCATCCCATAAATTTCAAAAGTTTTATCTTCACAACAAAAGGTATCGAAGTACTTACTACTAGGTGTAGTAGACTTCGATATCCTTTGATTTTCATGACAAGTTTGGTAACCAAACTTAAAAAAAGCTTGGTTGAAAAACAGCAAAAATCACAATCACTTACTTTTTTTCCAAGATCTCCTTTACTAGAATCTTTCAAAAGACAGATGGGATGGCATGGTATGATTAAATCAGAGTTTCCAAAACAGGGATGCTCGCACCCCTTGGGGGTGCTAGGCAGCATCTTAGGGGGTGCGATATGGCCTTTCAGTTTTTTGTGTTGTATTACTTTACTGTCATTCTCAGTTCATCCTGTGCTAATTGTTCTGCACATTCTGTTTATTCGCAGCATGCCTAATACATGGCCTTCGATTTAGCCCGAGATGATGCTGATGTCCAAACAAAACAGATCAACACCTGCAATTCTAGCCGCGACTTCAATTTATCACAAACCAAGTTCGAGCAGTGGCATATAATTCTTACAGAGCCCTCAGAAAATTATGTTACGGGTCACATTTTGGCCCGTGGGTGCATGAATTCGCCTCGGGGACAGCAAGCTTGACACCCCTGCTGTAAGGGGTGCGAGAACATTTTTTTTAAAGATACTTTAGGGGTTTGGAGCATTGCAAAAGTTGAGAATCACTGGATTAAAGGCTATTACATTAGAATCTTTAGACATAATCTGTGTTTTTCTATCACATCAAGGTTTTGATGTGATTTGTAATTTTATTACTTCAAATTACATTATTGAGTTTACGCTACGAACACATTTGATAATACACAATACCGTGATTACTTTCGTATCAAGTAAATTACTTCGACGTCATAAAGATGATTATCAGCTTACAATAGCAGTAAGTTACAAACGTTTTAGTGTAAATTACAGGAATAAGATCGGAACGTCTCATCTTTTGCCTCACGCACAATATTTTTAGTTGCAGCATGAAATATCATGGGCATTTTTTCATTTTCGGTAGGAATAATTGGGGTCACGTCACTGATGCTGTCACGGAGCAGTACAAAAAGCTAAAAAGAATTCCCGTGGGATGCGAACCAACAACCTAAGTAAACTGTTTCGCTTCTGTATTTACACCTAATAAAGCACAAAACCAACGCAGTGAAGAATATCTTGATCGGATTTTCCAATTATTCAAGCGTAGACGCAAAGAGCGTCGCAACACTAAAACAGTTAATGTTTACTTTACACGAGGTTTGATGCTTATTGCAACATATTTCATATTACGGAGCAATAGGGTACTTTTCCAAGTGATCAAACTTGTTTCAAAGCAGAATATAAATCATAATGATTTTAGGAAAATCTCCACACAAGTGAAATTAATAAATGACGATTCCATTAAGAATATCAATAGACTGAAACTTTATAGAGTAAAGTTGTGACTGGAATCAGTCAATATTAGAACTCACACTTTATTTAACAAATCGATTTCACTAAATTAGCATCATCAGTGTTCTTATTCAAATAGAATCTATTTGAATAAGAACACTGATGATGCTAATTTAGTGAAATCGATTTGTTAAATAAAGTGTGAGTTCTAATATTGACTGATTCCAGTCACAACTTTACTCTATAAAGTTTCAGTCTTTGTTTCAAAGCATTGGTATATTTTACTGCAATTGTAAGCTAATAATAAACCTAATGACGTCACATAAATTTGATCTACCAAAAAAAATATTGTATTGAGCGTTTACAAACGCATCTATAATCTAATGATGATTCTATCACTTATACCAAAAACGCAAATACTGTACTGCAACAAAAAAAAATTGATGTGATAAAGGAAAATAGCGTTGAGATTTCAACTCGTCGCGTCTGATTTTGCTGGAAACAGGCATATATATTTGTTTAATATAAAAATGTCATTTCGTTGGTCAGTGAAATTATTCCTAACAACTGACTTTACGTAAATAATGTTTAGCAGTCTACAGTATAACCATTTACCTCAATTGTGGCAATAAAATTACTCTTCAGACTGATCTGAAATCACAAAAACACTACTATTTATTTGCTTTTGCTTGATATCATTGAAATCTCTCTCTCAGCTTAAAATCACTTTACAGTTGACAACTATCGGTATTGTAAATTAGTTGAACAAGGCAATCTCAACATTTCTGACTTACTCTGCATTGCAACTTGTTTTGACTCTATACTTCTTCATAGCCTACTTAACAAGAATTCGTAATAACTGACATTTATATCAGTCTGCAAATGACTGTTATTGCGACCATTATTGCATACGGAGTCCAAAATATGCGACAATAAACCACGTGTATGTGATCTACTAGACAGACGCGGTCACTGATCTGACTGGCGACTAACATCTTTACAGAAAACAGTGCAACATTGCTCAGCAAACATTGTTTGCTGAAAAATCCTTGAGAATGCATTTTTTCACGGACTAGAATAAAAGAACATAATCAGCGGCCCGCTGACATAGTTGCAGAAACCTGCGTAAGCTGCATTTATATTTTGGGTAGCAGGAAATGGCAGAGTGCTGATTTCGGACTTGATCAATTTTATGGGCTGTTCACAATTGGCTTTGTGGAAGTTTCAGATCTTAAGAGCTTTTGTTGGTACCGGTTCATTCGGATTAGTTGGGATGGTCAATGAGGGTCAATGTTGAGACCTAAGAAAGAAAACCAGGACTTTGCATCGGAGCAAGGGGCCTACCAAGCTGTTAACAGCCTGATTGGGGTGAGTTTTTACCTGCCAGATAAAAAGCTGTCTAGTTCCTTGGAATCACAGAAAAGCAAGGCATTTGCGGAAGAAGTCCAATCTCCCAACACAAAGCCATGAATGTTGGTGCTTGATATCTCCACGTAGTACTAGGACAGTAAAAATCTGCATACATCCACAGAGGAAAAATCTGGGAATAGAATTTTTGTTATGCTTTTTGGCAATGGTTTAAATATGTCCATGATCGACCTCAACAGCAATTCACTTCACAATTAAATATGCAAAGCAAAAAGCAACTAGGCTTTATTTAACACCCTTGCTCACAAAAGTAGCTATCCCTCGAACATTATTTCCAGTGTGTTCTGCTAGTTGGTATCCAAAAATTTTAAAGCAATAGCTAACACGTGAGTGAATTCTTTGAAGTAACATGGCTGTTGATTTATGCTTTCGCGTTGGTTGTTCGATAACATTGGTCTTCGTCTTCGTGAGCCCTTCTTCATTCAGCTTCAATTAGGAGATATCATCCTGTGCTACAGAAATATTTGTCTGTCATAATAAGGGACTGATTTTGAGGTCATTTTCGGACTGTGGAAACTGCCTATTTAATTGAACTTTAATAGGAGATGATAAATGATTATTTCACTAGGATTGCCAATATTCGCCCGAAGAATAACTCTTCGGTTACCACGGTATACCACTTGGAAATTATTGACACGTGCCCCGTAAGATGAATGTACGAGTATACGTTTTTGTACACAGTATAAGTTTTTGCTTAGTTTTGTCCGGTTTATCTTTTTTGCATTTTAGTGCAAGAAATTTCATCGGCTTAGCTGTTCATACGGTGCTTTACAGTATACGTTTTGATGCGAACATCCGGTTTTGTTCGCAAACTATGCACCAAAAAAGCGAATGCATTTTTGCGGTTACAAACGTACAAAATACTCTTGGTACATAGTATAAGGAAAAGCTGGATGTTCGGATAAAAACGTATTAGTCATATCGCGTAACACCATAAATACCAAAGCGGATGGAAATTTCTATACAAAAATATATAAGAGAAATAAGTGCTCAAAAACTGGACAAGACCGTCCGAAACCTAGGCCTATACTGTGTACATCCACCTGTCATGCTAAGCATTAAAAAAGCAGAAACTCCAGGCAAATTAGCCCACTTAAAACTGGCATCGACGTCATAATGGACTAATTTACGCATAATGGAACGAAGTCAAATGCTGCGATTGTGATATGGTAGCTTGGTGACAGCGGTAGCAGTACAAAAAAACTTAAAAATCGTATTTTACGTTATCTTTATCGCAATATGTTATAATGGTGTTTTCATGCTCAAGAAGTATTTCAAATTCTTTTTTAACATAAGAATATTTAGAGATTTTTTATATACAATAATATCTATCAGTACCAAAAATTGGGCGCGCTGCACCACATGCTAACGAGCCACCCTTGTTTATCAACAGTCAGTTATATGATATACATACAGCAGTAATGCAGTGCGACAATAAGTGTCATTAAAACAGCAGACGCTAATCGCAGTAAAACCGGTGTAACATGCCTTGAACTTCGTCCTAATTTGCAGTTTGAAAATGTAAAACATATAACTTTTTTAAAATATGGTTTCGAAAAAGTAACTTCACGATCTTATCGTGATTGCCTTGAGCAAAGATCAACATGGTTATTACATTTAATTAAGCAAAAAAATGGCCGTAAAAACTTCAAAAGAAAGAGAAAGCCGTGACAAAGTTACGTAATTGTTACATACACCCTAGTTCGGTGTTGGAAACTTTTGAAAATTATGTGTTAGTCAAACAGAATGAAAATGAAAGCGACAGGGAGAGCGGATTGTATTTGGAAAGACAAAACTCAGCGGGGGTAAAAATTTACAACTAGGAGCGATTTAGAGTACATTGAAACAAGATTTATTCAGACGAAGCCAAAATCGTAATGAGGTAGAAACAATTTGACGTGTAACCCCCAAAAAATGCGCATTCTCATTTTAAAAAGAGCACCTTTTTGTAACCTGTAACTCTGAACACTTTTTTCGAAATATATTTCTCTCTTTACCAGATTACTATTTCTTCTCCTCGCCCGATTTCCTCATATTAAAACTAATTGTTGGTCTAAGTAATCTGAAGCTTGCTACTTCAATTTTATAAAAGAGTTGTTGCATTACCCTACCAAAAATTTTTCGTATTTTTCAGTTTAATTAATATTTTGGTGTTTCCGTACCACAAGTCAATACAGTATACATAAACAACTCCTACGCTAGCAATCACAGTACAAGAAAAAATTCACCTGGAAAAAAAGATAAAACGTACCATAAGTTAGTAGGCTGGCATAAAAGCGTGGATAGGATTAGGCACAATCACATCACTAGCAGTTTTAGGACCAGTTCTATCCGTCAAGAATACCGTAAAACAAAAGCTAGGCCTATGCTACGACTTGTTGCTCTCCTTTTTGTAATTACTTTGCCAAAACCTGCGCCATTCTTCAAGCTCTTTAGTAGTTTGTGCAGCACCGATAAATCTGTCACCTCCCTTTAGTTCTTAACAGAGTCTCGCTTTTTCCTTGCTGCGTGTTCATTTCTTCCACTTTTTCTTCCTGCCACATGCAATAACTACTTATCACTTTTTTTCTTCCTCTATTCTCAATCTTCAATGTGACTTTGGTCAATCAATTCTTTCATGTAACAGCCAGGGAGGTGGTTGAACTGATTTAGCCTATTACAGTTCTTTGCAGCATTTACCTTAACAACCTCAATCTTAATATTCTCTCATATTGTATTTTGGACTAGACTGCATCACCTTGTGAATAGTTTTTGTGCTTGCAAGTTCCCCTTTGTCGCCACTGAGAAACTTGCACTTCATGGTTAAGCTGACACAGCCGACCTAGCCGATACAGCGAGCCGGCTTTAGTCTTTTCTGCTACAAAGGACTCAAATTCCATCGACTGCTTATCTACCTAGACTTGAGAATCTTTGTGCAGGGCCTGGGTTCACACCACCATGGACAATAATATAAAATATTGATAGTGATACTGTTCAAATCATACAACATCAAGTAGTTCAAATCATCGAACACATGAAGAACAGAGAATTTTGGGAGCAGCAAAGTAACCTCACAATCTTAGAGTTAACAGTGCAACAACACATGCTTTATTGCGGTCCGTGCAACCATAGTATGAACCATAAACAAGAAATTCAATGCAGATGTCAATTCCGCTGGGCCATATTGACTTTCAACGCCATACTCACTTTGACTACTTGTTCCCTTTATTCGACTTTGTTTCAGGCCATGCGGAGTTGCACTGCTCCTGTGGTTTCATGATCTTCCATTATGCCCCAATTCTGAGGAAATAGCAGTGCTGGGCACGAGTCGCTTGAGTTCGAGTCTCGAGTCGAGTAACAAGTCATTTATGTCGAGTCTCTAGTTGAGTCGAGTCATTTTGTCCAAACGTTTCGAGTCGAGTCTTTCCAACACTTCATTGTTAGTGTTTAGTTTCCCGTGATCTTTTTTAATAATTGCAAGCTATTTTTTAACATTGTTTGGTAAATTAAAATGTTTAGCTTCTAAGCTAGGCTTACTTAAGCTCTGGTCTCGATAGTTCAAAGCTCACTTTTAATACTATACCGGTGTCAGTAAAACTAAGTCTACTGCTTGCTAGCTGCAGCTGGTTAAGAAGTTGAGCTTACGGCTTTGTAGTTTAAAAATGAATTCCAAAAAAGTTGCAGCAAAAGCCATACAGGCTTGCAGTGAAAAATAATATACATGTTTTGCAAAATTTTTACGCAATACCAAAGTTTCCATCAAGGGCTTATGCAGAATTTTTTTAGGGAGGCGCCAAGATGTCCTTTCGGCACATTTTCGCTGTGTGAGTGCCGAATGTACATTTGTCCTGGGGGAGTCCAGGGGCATGCCTCTGAAAAATTTGCAATATTTCACTTTTATTTCAATAGATTACTCGAGTCTCGAGTAGAGTCACAAGTGTCCCCGAGTCGAGTCGACTCATTTTCTGCATATGACTCGAGTTAAGCAGAGTCTTTTTTACACCGACTCGAGTCGACTCGAACTTATCAAAGTTCCAGAGTTGGTAAAGTTTCCGAATATTAATAGTTTGAAAATACAACGTCACGTAGGTATAGGTTGCACTGCTAACTTTCTGCATGATGTGGGTGAGATTGATTTTGAAAGCAAAGCGGTAGAACGAGAATTTGCAGAAATACACAGCATATTCGGTTACTAAGAAAGAGACGAGTGCTTTTTTGCGAAAACTGAAGTAATACTTCCGTTGTATTGTCTGCCACCACTTGGAGGGACAGCCCGAAGAACCTAACAATATTATTTCAACTTGGTTTTCAATAAATTCAACATAGGATGACTGGTGAGAAGGGCACTTGACTCTTAGAAAACTAAATAGTTTGTTGGCATTTAGTTGATAGGAAAAAGTTTTTACTTACTGTAAATTACTGATGGTGGCTGAACTTAACTTCATCTCAAAAACTTTGGCTCATTTTACTCAGCCTTATGAATTGTCTCATTCCAAGTGATGGGCAAATTGTGCCATTTGTATTTTTTACCAAAACATCTCCACCTTTTTCGTCCATCGTATGCAAGCAAATTTGCACAGGCAGAATAAAAAGGAAGCTTACGACTACATTTCACGTAATATGGAGAAGACAACGTCTTTATGTCAGAAAATATGGTTATTTATGTCTTACTAAGTTCAACTCGCTTGACTCTCCTTTACGAGTCAAACAGAATTAAAATGAAAGCGACAGGGAGAGCGGATCGTATTTGGAAAGACAAAACTCAGCGGGGGTAAAAATTTACAACATAAAGCGATTCAGAGTACACCAAAGCAAGTACTCGTACTCGTACTTCAGAATATGACGTCACATCAACAATTACACAATCTTGTTGTTAGGTCGTTACGCAAGAGATTATTTGCAACTTAATCATTCATGCCGGGTCAGGAAATCCACATAGGAATTCAGAGTAGATAAATTTAAGTTTTAGTCAAGTTAGTAAAAAACAGGTAGGAAAGCCGTTTCCATACCAAAAAAGTGTGGGAACGCTGTTCCCACACCACTACACCCCTGCTCTTTTCACATTTTTTGCTATCACCCCATTAGACCTATTTAGCAATTTCCAAGCAACTTAGCAAAAATATGCATTAGCATTTAATGCGATTTCACTCAGGAGCATTGCTTGCATTTGGCTTTTTTCTCCAACTTTCCCAAGTCCCTACCTACGTATTATAGGCCCTGTGTTCCTGCATAAGCACAACCAGAGTTGTAAAAAGGACCATTTCTAAAAATTTGGGAAAGCATGGTCTCTTTCGTTCCAGTGACCACGCTTGGACAGGATACAAAATACATTAGACGTATCCAAAAATTGGGATAAGGGAGGAAGGACGATGGATAAAATAAGATTTGTCTTTACACAAATTTTTAGCCTCAACCCGAGTAAGCTTTTTCAGCACAATGGCAAAAATGTGTCCCCGTATACTCCTGTTTCAAGATTGTAACGGTGTTTCCGTCTAAAAGTTTTGATGATTTGGCCATGGTTTAATCGGATGTAATAGGTCAGTGGTGTTTCTAGAAACCGAGGGGGGATGTGGGCGATTCTCACATCAACATTGCTTTCTGCATAAGCGGTTACCTTTTGAACTTTGTCATTTACTTTGAACAGTTTTGTCAGTTTCAGAGCGTAGTTTTTATTTTTCAATGTGAAATCTACTAAGTGACCTGATCTTAGTACAATTCCTTCAAAATGTGTTGCTCCAAATAGAATTTCTGGTAACAAGTTAAAGATATCACTTCTATCTTTTAAATTTGCAAGTTTACAAGTCACCTCGCAGTTTTTGTTACATTCAAATGGGTTTCTTATTCTATTTCTCACTCGTCCGGCCCATGAAAGCTGGGCATGCTGCTCGTTCATGTTCTCAGTGCTAAAAAAATATTCTGAAGTACCGTGAACTGTCTTCGTTTCTTTAGTAAGTTCTTCCTTCTGATCTCTGTAATGCAATTGTAGAAACCTCTTCTCAATAAATAATTTCTCTTACGCAAGTTAATATTTCACGAAAATACCTCAATTACGGCAACAAAGCGTTTACCAGATCAGTCAAGCACTAAATAGCTCTCAACTTACCTTATTCAAATAAACCATAAGAAAAAGATTAACATATAAACATAACCATAACAATTTGTAAAACTGAATATAGAGAGAACAATAGCCGCTTTTATTGCTATGCCGGAAATAAGACCAATAGCGCAGCCAAATTAGGAACTTAATACCACAAAGACAATAAAATCTTGTTAGTGGTAGAGAATTTTAATATAGCTTTGAAAAAAGTTGTCTGAGCCATAAGCTTTTTGTGACGCTCTTATCAGTGGCGGTATTGCGTCAAAAGGGAAGATCTAGAATGAGTAAGTGTTTTATGTGGTTGATTTGGACGATAGGCAATCAAGACGAGCCAATGATAGCGCTATTATTGTAAAGCGCGCCAAAGCAAAGTTTCACAATAACGAAAGTTGGAGAGAGCGCAGTAGTAGGCAAGAGGCATGCTTTCTTCAACTTTCGCTATTGCAAAATCTCTCTTTGGCGCGCTTTACAATAATAGCGCTATCATTGGCTCGTCTTGATTGCCTATCGTCCAAATCAACCACATAAAACACTTACTCATTCTAGATCTTCCCTTTTGACGCAATACCGCCACTGATAAGAGCGTCACAAAAAGCTTATGGCTCAGACAACTTTTTTCAAAGCTATATTAAAATTCTCTACCACTAACAAGATTTTATTGTCTTTGTGGTATTAAGTTCCTAATTTGGCTGCGCCATTGGTCTTATTTCCGGCATAGCAATAAAAGCGGCTATTGTTCTCTCTATATTCAGTTTTACAAATTGTTATGGTTATGTTTATATGTTAATCTTTTTCTTAAACTTGGAATGTAATTGCAATGCTGTAGAGTATAGACATAAATACCATAACAGGAAGCATATCAGCATAAGAAAAGTATCCTTGCTTCGTAGTATATGCAATGGTGTCACCAGAAGAGCCCCAGTCGGTAACGTCGGGATTGAGAGTGTGGGTTCAGCCGGCCAAGCCGGCTTTACATATCAGGCTCTTGTATGAAGAGCTACCAAAAGTTTATGTGTTTTCTGCACATAAGATATTCACAACTTTTTGTGTTCTTTTCCTCATAGAATATCTCATTTCAAGATCCTGGCTCTGCCTTAGGTCTATGTGCTCTATTGATTGCTGACACGAACCCATGGGAGCCACGCGTTGAAAGTAGGAAACACAAATCTGATATTGAGATATTCTAAAACAAAAAGGAAAAAATGTCTTTCGTGTGGTGCAATTTCACACAATGACGCTGTTCCTTTACATTTTTTCAAGTCCTCGCTGGCTATGCATTATGTAGCATGTTTTTTCCCTGCTTGAGGTTCCCTGGGGAGTTTAAAGTGTCCTTGCTTTTTCCCCCAAATGTTTGGTTTGACCCCGTTAACTCAATAAAGCTATTATATAGCAAAACGCCAATAATATATTGCATGTGGCGCGATTAAACACAGTGACGTTGTTAATTTTGATTTCGTTTCAAGCTTTCTCAAGTCCCTGCTAGATACGCATTATGATTCATATTTGTTTTTCCTTGCTTAAGTATGCTCATAAAAGTTAAATAAGTTCTTGTTTTCCTTAATTTTCAGATTTGATCCCGGTAGCTCTATAAAGCTATAATCAAGCAAAATAGAAAAAATGTTTTTCCTGAATTTGGTGCGATTTACTCCGGCAGGCCATACTATCATCCGTGCCTATTTACAACGTATCAATTAATACAGCTGCGCCAGCTTCACAGTACAAACATTTATAAGAGCAACAACGAAATGTTTTACTAAATATAAGCCATAGTTCCTGTACATGTAATGATGATCATGTTGTTCAATTAATCAAGACTGGAAGTATTCAAAAACAAAGACCGATGACATAAACTACCATTTGTAATTTTTAAAAGTGTAACGGGGAAAAGAGCTGAAACATAGTCAAAATTGATGGTGTCGCCCAAATTGTGGACGTTTTGACAATTAAAGAAATAAACTATTTAGTGATAGGCCTATTTGACGATTTGGTGGGCCCGCTTTCGTATTTATATTTTGACATCAACATCTTTGCCTGCGCTGTTTGCTTTAATTCGGCCATAGCATGAAAAGGTGTCATGACTTTCCTTTAAATCATATTTGCAACAAGCGCCAATTAGGTTCTTTTAAAACAAAAGCATTCCCTCTTAATCCCGTGTTACAAATTGATACTATTATTGTTTAATTTTGATCTTTCCTTAAACTTGGGATTTTATTACATTTAGCTTTGCCCCTAATCCAGACCTCCCTACTGTTAAATGAACATTAGTTTTTGTATCGATAGGCCGATCCTTGCAATTACAAATATCAATAATGGGCTTTACCATTTATGCTCGCTATCAAAATGATAGTGGATAATTTTTCTGCCTGCTGCTGTTTTTACTAAATAGTGGCAAGCTTTGAGATGTCATTTATCATTAAGATCTCACAGTGCGTTTTAAGCCATTAAATATTAAAGGCGCTACTTACTACTTTTTCGTTACTGTAGGCGAATTAATATGAACTAACGTCTCTGACTGCGTGCATGTTGCTTGGTCCTGGCATAAACGCCGCCATGCACATAGCAAACTAACCCGAAATGAAGCACTCACAGTTCAGTTATAGCAATGCGGGCGCCTTCATTAATAATGTTGAGGTAAAGAACATGAAATCAGCTGGCTGCTGCGGCAGCCTCGCCCAATTGAAAAGGAAATTGCTCAACATTTAGATCATAAGTAGCTCGACTCTTACATTTTGTTGCAAACGATAAGAAAGGATGATCTTTATCCCGTCGTCGTATTCTTGGGAGATCACCAAATGTTTTGCTTGGAGTAGGCTATACATTAAAATTTGTAGACTTCATTTTTCGTTAAATCTTTTCGAATATTGTGATGGATAATGCCAAAGACCCATGCTATCAAGAAAGAATAAACAAAATATACCAAAGGACTTAGTTTTTCTAGAAACTGCAATTTTGTAACATACAGGCACTAAAATTTTATGAGTTTCTAACTGATAGATTATATTTCATAAACATTCATAGACTTCAGTTTTTGATGGATCTCTATGAAAACGTCGACAAATAATGCAAAAGAACCACGCTGGTGATGAAAAGTAGTCAAAATGTACCAAAGAACTAACTTTATCTAACAATAGCAAGTTTGTTAGGTCAAGTTGAATAATTGTACAACTAAAAATGAAACATCACGTATGGCAACCAACTTTTGATCAGCAGTTATAAACTAATCCTTAGCCTCCAGTAGTTTGGGTCACATATTGCTGGAAAGCAAATTTCCTAAGCTTTCAAAAGACAGTAAGTAATAGTACTTTATTATAACGTTTTTGTATTAAAGTCACCTGTTGTCACTGATCTCACCAATTTTTGGGAGAAATAGAAAATTACACCACATGTCTCAAAGTTAAGATTTGTAGTATAAAAACTAATATTAATTGTACATACATATTGTACCATATTGTACTATCGGACTCGCTTTGAAATACATGTAATTAATTTGTTGAAGAAAGTTTGAAAATCAGTTGAGAAATGAGATCACAAATCAGTTTTTTAGTAAACTGATTTTGCAAAATAGTTGTAATTTTTGAAAACATCTTGCTATTATGATCTGCGGTAGCGAATATTTGTGTTAATCATACGAGACATATTATGACATCATAGAGCCAGTTTCATGCGTGCAAGCAAAAAATAGAAGGAAAAATGCTTAGATGGCTTAAAGTGCTTAAATAAAGAATTTCTCGTAGCATTGTCAAATAAGCTTTAATTGTGGTAAAATTGTTTTTATGGAAAGCACCTTATTAATGTCTCCAAAAAGAACGTTTAATTGCGTTTGTGCGATGAGCACTTTTTGAAAAAGAACAAAAAGCAGATTGTTCAATGAATCATTGATTGTGACGTCATCTTAGACCTCAAACAAATTAAAGATTTTGATATGTGGTAAGTTGGAAGCTAGTTTTCGTTTGAGCTAAAAGCGGTTGTCCTCTGTTAAGTAATGCAAATTCTTAAAAAAATCATTTTTGATTATGAAGTCATGATGACGTCACGAACTCCCTTATGATGCACATGTGGGGGTGGTGATAAATCGTGGCAAGTTTGATGCTTGTACTTCAAGCAGTTTCAGAGGAGTTAAAACAGACACACAGACAGAATTGCGCTGTATACTGTAGTATAGTTTAAAGGTGCCACGTTTAACCCTTTGAGGGATAATGTAACACATATGCTATATGATTGTTAATTGTGATATCATTATGACGTAATAAGCATTTTTCTGAAATTCATTGTAATTTTGTTGTTGCCAAACAATTAAGGAATTGTCTTAAATTTTATGAATTGGAATCTTATGATCCTTAAAGGGTTAAAGTTTGTATTTTGGGCAGTTTTGGAAGAGTTAAGCTTAAATAGATAGAAAAAATCAAAATCCCTTGTTGCATCGCCAATAATTATGAAATTGAAAAAAACAATCTAATTTTTGAAATGAACTTACCGGTATTGATATCCTACGAATGAGTCATGAACCGCGTTTCTACGATCAGCATCTTTAGAGATATTCTCAAAAACCATTTCCATAATTATTTGTTGATCATGACATTATAATAGGCAGCAAAAACGCGAAAGATCTTTTAAGTTGGCGAGTCGAATGCTTGCTTTCATTTGAGCCCAAAATTGCATTCATCCAACAAAAAATGTAATTTTCGAAAAAATTATCTTCCATGATGACGCCATCATAACGTCGCCAAACTCCTTATGACACTCACCTCGAAGTGGTGATTTATCGTACCAGGTTTGATATTAGTACTTTCAGTAGTTTTGGAGGAGTTAAAGCGCACGTACATTTACATCTTTGCTACTCACGTGGGATGTGATGACGTGATGACGTCACCGACCCATCATGACAACCACCTAGGTGTGGTGATTAATCGTGCCAAGTTTGGTGTGAATGGGCCCAGCAGTTTAACAAAAACAAACCAAAAAATGAAAAAATTCTTGCTTTATAGTATTAGATAAAAACATTGACTATCATAAATACCCATAACATGATTTTGGCTACATGTCCTATTTAGAGTAAGCAACAAAAATTTTCAATAATTACCCCGTCTAATTATTTTTCTACTCTCAAGATTTTGCTTGCAATACCAGTGGCTGAAGACAATGCATTCAAAGAATTTATGGTTTGGAAAATTATTAAAATTTTTTTTATCGAACATTTTTAAAAAGCTTTCTCGGACATATGCTAGGCTATTTTTCAGTACTTTACGCACTCACTCGAAAATAAAGCGAAAAAGAAGAAGCACTCACTCAAAAATCAGATCAAAAAGTAAGCATCTTGTATCGAGTTGTAGACAGGCTCAAAACTATTTTTTTGGTATGCTAATTTTTTAAGGGATCATCTCGAGATGACATCTTAATAGTTTTTCTGTGCTTCCTGGCCTTCGCCTATGTCGAAGTTTAAATTATTTTTTTGTCTATCGTATCGTTATATGTATGTGTTAAAAAACTCGCGAAACTACATGAATTCCTCTCTCGTTTAAAAGACAACTTTTCCCTAAAAACTGCATATCATTATCAAATACCGACCCCTTGATGCTACTCTGGTACTAATAAAACTAATGTCACCTCAGAAAAAAATCATTATAGCACAAATAGATTGATCTAAAAAAATTTTGCTTGTCAAAACTCGTCTTCTATATATAACCAGTTATCAAAGAAAAAGCTTGACTTCACCAATGCAAAACTATACACTAGCACAGACTACATGCGTAGCTGCACTTATAGACTTTTCATCAATTTTTCTTCAAATCAATCTTTCAAATAAATGATAGAACTTGGAACAAGTATTGCTAAAACCATTCCACTAAGGCATAATGAAAAAGTTGCAAAGAGTATCATTAAACTTTAGATGAAAATTTAGTTTTTTAGTAAAAAAAACCTAATCGCTATTGACCGAGTTGACAAAAAATATCAAGTCAAACTCAATCAACTCAAAAATCAACTCAAATTTTCGAGGCGAATGCTTGTAAAAAGTAACCTAATTGAGCGTGAAAGCAATCGTTCTGGCAATCTTGTTTATTGCCTCTGCAGTTGGCCTCAACTTGGTTAAAAACCATTATTTAATTTTGTTTTCAGTCGAGATGTTATTATTTAAGAGCTCATGCTTTTTTTGATATTAAATTTTCATTGCGCTTGATCGCTTGAGTAAAACTTTCCTGTTTGCAAAAATTGCACCAGACAGCAATATGACGTCACTATGCATTGCAACGAAACAGAGTTTCAATAAAAGCATTCAAATAAAAGGGGAAACAATGTTGCTCAAAAAAATAATCACATGTTGTGTCACCAATAAAGCTCAAATGGTTGTAGAATATTTTTCGAAAGCAAGTTTTTGCTTTTCGTGTTAAAACTTTGAACTATGTTTTTACAATAAATACTGTATGCTGCTTTGTAAGAAAACCAAAAACGATTCTACAAAAACCCTTACCATGACGTCACCTTACCTGCTAAAGAAGGGTACAAATCATTGCATGTTAATAAGTTGAGTTTTGAAAATTTCTTTCTTCGGTTGAAACGTGCGAATTTTGAGATATTTGTTTTTTGTTGTGACGTCATTATGACCAAGCTAAGACATGCAAGACGAAATGAACACTACTTTATATGAGTTGATTGGTTAATTATGTGATGCTACACACAATTTTTCACCGCAGAAAAATTTGTGAATTTAAAAATTTGTCTTTTCATATTCAGAAAAATGGATGGATATTAGAAAAAATGATTCATAATTACCATCACTGTCTAAAAATTGACTGCTTTAATAACACTCTTCTGCCAGAAGATAAACTGTTGAATCCTGGAACATATTTCGTTTGCAACAAAAATTCGTCTCAAATCGTAGAAGAAACGTTTTGTTCTGTTGATCAAGACCCAAAAAACTGGTTCAACAATTTAAATTTGGAAACATTTTTGTACGACAGCTATAATATCAGTGAAGAAAATGGCGAGTGTGTGGTGAATAATCATTGGCCAAGCGCTACATGCTTGACTGACTCCAATTGCTGTTTTAGTAATCACACCAGTAGACTCTTGAAAGAAACAGCTTGCCGACAAAATTATAACTGCAGCACTTCAACTTACATCACATTTACTGAAGAAGAAGAAGAGCTTGGAAAGATGACTGGCATTTTATTTATACCGCTTTTTTTCGCTATGGGATTAGGTGCTATTTTTGGAAATCTCGCAGTGATAATACATGCTTTCAAGGTCATTTTTAAGCAAGGTCTCGCAGGACAGCCGGTTACCGAGAAACAAATATATCATGTTTTGATACTGAACTTGTCGTTTGCTGACCTTGCAATGGGGTTTTATGTTGTGGGGAGCGTTTCTGGGTCCATTATGTATTTACTTCGACATACTCATGGTGACGAAACGACCAAGACAGAAGGGACTACTTTGTGTTTAGTTTTGGGACTGATTAATTTTGCTGCCAGCCAGATTTCAGTAACTGCTATTGCTACTATCAGTGGATTACGACTGCACAGTGTTATCTTTCCATATAAAGCAGTTCGATTAAAAGTTATTCTAAGAATCGTGTTAATAACCTGGCTATTTTGGTTGACTGTCGCCAGTCTTCCAGCAACTGATAATGATGTTCTTAATACTGTGTTCACTGATAGTATAAGAATTGACTTCGGAAAAAAAAAGTTTATTAAACTTCCCTATTCACGTTTGTATTTCCTAGTTGAAAGGTTTCTTGACAATATTAACACTCGATGTGGCCTGCCTCCTGCTAAACAGTACAAATTTACCTCACGTCCTACGTGGAAGCTCCTGTTCGATTTAACAAAAAACTTGAAATTAGCGGATTCAGATGTGGAACAAAGAATTACATATTTTGGATATTATAACGGGCAGTTTTCGTGTACAATGAAGTTTTTTCTGAGTCACAAAAACCCGGCGAGTTATTTCACGTTACCAGTTATTTTATACAATATGATTAGTTTTATCTTTATTTTATCCTCACAAATAGTTATTACCTGGAAAACGTCCACTTGTCGTGATATTGGATCCCATTTGCTTTCCTGTTGCCGGTGCTTTGGTCCTAAAAAAGAACAGAAAGTGCTTTCTCAGCAGCAAAAGCGAGAAGCAGAAAATCGAAAAATGCACAGAAGAATGTTTTTTATTGTTCTTACGGATTTTTGCTGTTGGATTCCCGTTTGCGTATTTTCTCTTGATTTTTACGTGCGTTCAATGTATGCACCACCATGCACATTCTTATCGTATACACGTTCCCTGGAATACTGGTTCCCTGCTTTTCTTACGTTGTTACTACCTATTAATAGCGCTATTAATCCTTTTCTTTACTCGTTTAGACTTTGGAAACCATTGCGCAAAGCTCTAGGCAGTAAATGCTGCAAAAAACCTCCAGATATTGATTTTCAACCACCTTCTTCTCAAAATGCAGACAGCGTTGAAACCATTTCAAGTAGAATTACAACAAGCAGTAGGCCTACTGCTTTATAAATATGTATCAGGGGTCGGGCAAAAAGAAAGCAAAGTATCACTTTCTTCTTAAAAATCTGTTAACAGTTAAACCAGTAAGAGGTTTCGTTTGAAACACTTTTATTAGCGGTTTTTAAAGCTATGAACATCTGGCTGTTTTAAATTTTGTTGTGTTACACTCTCGTTAGGAATAGCAATTCAGGTAATTGGAATCACCGATAGTTCTATGTTTTAAATTAAAATATTGCTGCAGGGTTGCAGGTTTGCAGTGAAACTGCATTGCACGTAATCAAACATCAAAAATGAGCTTAAGGTAAAAAATGTCAAACTTATATTCGACTATTTCTTCTTCTACGCAAAGGCATTTGCTTGGCATAGTCGAATTGGTCGCTGCTATGCGCTGCTTGAACAATAAAATAGAACTGCTTTTGCATGCTTTCGTGTTTTGCTTTTTACATCCATGATGTTAGTTATTTATCGTTTTACAGTATTTTTTAACATTTATTCAATGAATACCTGCTGTGTGTTGCGTTTTTACAAATTTTTTTGATTCACGACATTCATTGACGCATCCAGGGAGGTGGGCGTTGGTAGGGGACAGCTGCGTTCTTTGTCAGATATTTAGATAAAGCTTTCGAAAAGATAATTCCAATACTTTTAGAGGCAAATCAAAAATAACAGGCAAAGAATCACTTTTAGGTTGCGCTTAAGGCGCTCAATAGCTGCACATACTTGTAAGATTCCTGGATCTGCCAATGACAACGTTTTGAATACACTTTATACACTGTGGCAATATCTTACACCCTATTTAGTAGATAAACGAAATAAGTTCAAACTGAACCGTGTGAATCTTTGCTTTTTGAAAAAAACGTTGCTTTTTTGCAATCGAAGAAATGTTTGGAAGAACTTTTTTTGCCAAAGGCTTACTTTCCCTACACCGCTAATTTCAAAATCGGGGAGGATTAAAGAAAGTAAAATCACCCGTTTACCCATGATACTTCGCCGCACGAAACGCTGAAGACCTTTATCGAAAAACCAACAAATTTTCCACAAAGCACCTCAAAAAGACCGTTGATTTGACGAGACACTGATATGATTTTGGCTTCCTTAACCTCATTTACAAAAAATATGTCAATCGCAACATTGTTTCGGGATGAGACAATGTTCTAATAAGTGTTTATGGGGTAACTGAAGAGGCAAAACTTAAATAACTAACTGTTTTCAAACTGTTGCTGAATTTTGAGATGTTATTTGAGCCGATAAACCTTCATTTTGGCTGCACCTCTGCTCTTTAGAGCGCAGCCACGTTTTTTGAAAAGAGGACTAACAAACCATAATGGTGTCTCTTTGATAGCGAAGTTGTGTGGTGTTCCGAACAAAGATCTTTCCCGGATTTTGAGTCAAAAACTATGGCTAAATGAGTATGTCTAAATCAGAATTTTACATTTCTGGTCATTTCTTTGATCTTCTTAACTAAGCTTTTATCTGTTCTGGTGATTCGGCCATTTTCTGTTTTCAAAAAGCTGTAAATGAACTGCTGATTACATAATGAAAACTACTGATTTGCTGCATTTATCACATTTTACTTGTAACGTGATTCATAAGTCATTTCGTAAGTGAAATATGAAAATGCCAGCTTGAGCAGTTAAGAAAGCGTGCGCTGTTCACTTCAAGGAAGAATTATTGCGCTTTTTCAATTCTTTTTGGCAATTTAAGGCAGATATAGCATTAATGCGTAGCTTCAAGAATTAAAGTTTCATGTTTTGGTGTAGCCTATATTTCGTAAAGTTTTGTTGGAAGATATGCAATGTTTCATGTTTCGTTTGACTTCAAAAACATGCTGTTGTCAGAAAGTTGCACAATTGTTGAATACATGCTTTATAGTTTTCAAACAGTGTTATTGACTCAACTGTTCACAACCAATGTGTCTGATGCTCTGCCAACAATGAACCAATAGATGCATGGTCTGATCAGCGTATTTAGAGAAACATTGAGCCATTGCCCCTGTTTTTGATTTGAAAACAGAGCAAAATATTAGCTTCACTCGCCATTGTGAGTGATCTCCAAAAAAATATAGATCTATAAGCTCACACTTTAATTTTTCACCCAAATCTTGATTTTGTCAAAATTCTGAATGATTGCTGGAAACGTTTTCACGTTAGTTGTGTGTCAATAATTCCTATTTTTGACAAAATTCTAAAAATAATAGTCCCTGCAAGGTTTAATAGTCTTCACAAGATGGTTTATGCCTCGTTCTTTCTCCTATCAAAGATCAAAGGTGATATGCCAGCGGTGATTTAAATTTTTTTTTCCATTCTACCTTCAACGATATTGATTACGTCAGGTCTATTAGATCGAAAAAGCATTTTTGAAATAATTTTGTCTTCTTGGTTGTTATTCTTGGTTATCACTAGTTGTGAGCCTATTCTGAAGTTACAGTTTACGTGCAGCAGTTGGTGGAAGCAAAGTCTAGACTCTAGAGTTTAACCTTCCAGATTTAAAACACGATATGGACATTTTTGGTGAATTAACTTCAGCCACAAAATAAACCATTAAAGCAGAAACTACCAACGTTGTTTCAATTTAAGCTACATCACTATAGTTCATAGCCAGGTCATAGCAAAGATTTCATAAGGCTCATTGATTTTGTCAAATTTTTGCTGTTAAAATGTAGCACATTGCAGTGAGATAAACAGATAAATTTGTGAAGAAGAAGCGGGGACAAGGGTGTGGCCGGAAAAATATTTAGGGAAGAATGTTTTTAGAAATTTTGTCAAAACATAGTTTGACAAACTTGTCATATTTTCAAGTACGCCCGCATTTTTTAGTTATTCAGGTAAATTTATGATCTAGTGTTGCATAAAATGGTATTGGCTGCAACTTATAATCGATAATACAATTTCGGTAGAGAGGTGACTTTTAGTATCTAAGTTGCTATTATTGCTACTAGCAATACACCGTTGAACAAAATAATACAATATACTGGGTGGGCCAAAAGTAGGTATACAGTTATTAAAGTATTATCTAGTGAAGGTGTTATAGGACCTGTTTTTTTTGATGGAAGTGTGAATGGAGAGAACTATTTGGAAATGCTTCGCGAAGTGGTAGTGCCACAACTCCAAATGAAACCTAACTTCGATGAACTCTTCTTTCAGCAAGACGGAGCACCTCCACATTATGCGTTAAGTGTAAGAGATTACCTTAACGAAGTCTTTCCACAGCGTTGGTTCGAAAGAAGAGGTAGCATTGAATGGCCACCACGCTCACCTGACCTGACACCAATGGATTTCTTTTTTTGGGGTGTTGTAAAGAATAAGGTGTATGAGAAGAATCCCAAAACAATAAATGAATTAAAAGAATACATTCATGACGCATTCAGAGAAATTAATGAAAATCTGAATTTGTGCCACACTGTGTGTCAGAGTGTTTTGGACAGGTGTGAAGAATGTTGCAATGTTGGCGGAGGACATTTAGAGCACTTAAGAGATTAAATAGTTTTGTCTAAGGTATAACTAGCATTCTTGAAGTTTAAAAGTGCCTAAATGAGAACTACAAACTTACTTTTTAAACCTAAACCCTACTTTCAAAAACTATGTACCTACTTTTGGCCCACCCTGTATTTAGAAAATTCAAACGTTTTCGGCGCTACATACCGCCCTCATCAGGATCTATGCACAAATATTTACAGCATTAAAACTTTCGTTGAACGAAAACACAAAAAACATAAAATAACTTGAAAATAGTTCTGATAAAAAACAGTAAAGCTTCATTCTACGGTCTTCGTAATTGTCTGGTCACTGCTAACAAAGAATCTGATAATAGAAACAATTGCCTGCTAGGAGTTGATCGGATTTAAGGTTTTGTAAATAATTGTTTCAAATGAATTAAGATTACAGTAGAGTTCGGTGCAAAATTGTTTGGTTAAATAATTAAATAAACATCTTTGATTAAAACACGTTTAGTAAGAATGACGCTCCGTTTGCATACAGTTGTTTGTTTAGCACAGGGTTACTTCTTCTGATCACCAAGGCTTCATGGATTTTGGCTTGGTAGGATGTTTGGCATTTTCTAATTATTTCAAATTGCTCCATGTTATTCGGCTGAGTTTTGCACGAACTGCATTTTTTTATATGTTCTTTGATGGCACTTTTACTTAAACTTGAAACATTTAAGTGCTCTCCTGCTCTTATACTCAAATGTCTTGCGGACGTACCGATGTACGTCACGTTCACATCACGTGACGAACAGGTAAACTTATAAACGACGTTTGAGTTCAAGATCAGAGGAGTTTTGCTTTTCAAAGAGAAATATTCCTGCACTTTTGTTGTTTTGTAGACGATTGTGATTAGAGCGTCAAACCTAAAATCACAATTGTCTACAAAACAACAAAAGTGCAGGAATATTTCTCTTTGAAAAGCAAAACTCCTCTGATCTTGAACTCAAACGTCGTTTATAAGTTTACCTGTTCGTCACGTGATGTGAACGTGACGTACATCGGTACGTCCGCAAGACATTTGAGTATAAGAGCAGGAGAGCACTTAAATGTTTCAAGTTTAAGTAAAAGTGCCATCAAAGAACATATAAAAAAATGCAGTTCGTGCAAAACTCAGCCGAATAACATGGAGCAATTTGAAATAATTAGAAAATGCCAAACATCCTACCAAGCCAAAATCCATGAAGCTTTGGTGATCAGAAGAAGTAACCCTGTGCTAAACAAACAACTGTATGCAAACGGAGCGTCATTCTTACTAAACGTGTTTTAATCAAAGATGTTTATTTAATTATTTAACCAAACAATTTTGCACCGAACTCTACTGTAATCTTAATTCATTTGAAACAATTATTTACAAAACCTTAAATCCGATCAACTCCTAGCAGGCAATTGTTTCTATTATCAGATTCTTTGTTAGCAGTGACCAGACAATTACGAAGACCGTAGAATGAAGCTTTACTGTTTTTTATCAGAACTATTTTCAAGTTATTTTATGTTTTTTGTGTTTTCGTTCAACGAAAGTTTTAATGCTGTAAATATTTGTGCATAGATCCTGATGAGGGCGGTATGTAGCGCCGAAAACGTTTGAATTTTCTAAATATATTGTATTATTATGTTCAACGGTGTATTGCTATTTGCAATAATAGCAACTTATAATCAAGTTTCATGTCCTACAGCAGGTTTGATCAACAAGTCGATTGCGACTCATTTTGTGTTGACGTGACAAGCTTGCTTACAAGAAATGCCTTTTTACTTGTTTTCCTGAAAGTGAGAAAAACATAGTCCATCATCTCGAATAAGTTCGAATAAGACTTTAGTAGATGTTAAAACAGATTATCTGCCGTGCACGGTAAATGCGCATGTTATGACGTTCAAGTAGGAGCTTCCATTGCCAGAAGGATGCCAAAGTCGGGGCTCCAAATTTAGGAGAAAACATAACTTCTTTGCCTCACTGGCCATGCCTATGTGGAAAGTAGATCACATAACGCGTAGCCAGAGACCCCAAAAAGTTTGAGGAGCAATCAAACAAAACAATGCCACTGTAAAATCCCATTGTTTACGGTGAAGCATTTTTATTATATTTGAAAATAGCTTGATGGTCCTACAAGAGTCAGGTCAGGGCTAAATATTTATTGAGAGGTAGGCAGTGGCCTCTTTTGCCCCTCGGATACTCTTATGCCGAAATAGGGCACATAAGGTGCGGTCAAGAACTTGAAAAAGTTTGGGAGCAAATCATAGGAACATAACAACTCTGTATGAAATTGTACCCCATACACAGACATGTTTTGCTAATGTGCTTCAAAGTAGCTGAAAAAGACTTCCGGGATCAGGACTAAAAATTTAGGCTGAAGCATGGCCACCTTTTGCCCCCTTGGCTATGTCTATGCAGGAAACAGAAACCACAAAGGGACATAACTAAGGACGTAAGGTCACAAATTTACTTATTGGAACAAGTTTTTTCGATTAGGTCAGTGGTTCTCAAACTGTGCGTCGCGACGTCCTGGTGCGTCGTTTGAAATTTCGTAGGGCGTCACACAGCCATTCTGTTCAAAACTACACTCAAGTAAGCAAAGAACGAAAAATTCTAATGCAAAAACTACAGCTTTATAACTTAAGTAAACATGCCGTTTTTGATATCGAGAGCAGAAGTGGATACCCGAATGCAGGTAATGAACTATTTCTGCCGGCTCACGCTTCACGCATTCGAATTGTTTTCTATTATTACGTAATAGCCATTACTTCAGCTTAGAACTTTTTTTATTGCTCAAAACGTATTGCGCAACTCATTTAGTAAAAAGTCAGTTATAAAATGGATGAAAACAGCAAGTTAATTTTGCAGGCTAAGCATAAATCTTCGATTAAAGGTGATAAGCCTAAAAAGAAGTCTCGCAAGTACAGCGAGACTTATTTGGATTTCGGTTTCAAGTTTATCTTTCAAAATGGTGAGGAAAAATCTCAGTGCGTTATTTGCAACAAAATATTGGTCAGTGAGAGCATATTGCCGAACAAACTTAAACGACATTTGGCATCACAACATCAACAATTTGCAAGTAAACCCAGAAGTTTTTTTGCTCGAAAATTAAATGCTATGAAGAGCCAAGTATCTACCATTTCGAAATTTATGCAATTTCCATCAAAGACTTTATTAGCATCCCATCAAGTACGACAAAGAATTGCTAAGTGTAAAAAACCCCACAGCATTGCTGAGGAAATAATACTGTCTGCTGCAATCGATCTTGCAAGTACGATGATAGGAGAAGGTGCTGCCGAAAAAATAAGTAAATACCGTTATCCAATGATACCGTGTGTCGTCGGATTGTGATATGGCGTTGGACATTCACAATCAACTGAATGATTGAATGAAACAGCGAGAATTCAGCCAGCAATTAGACGAAGCGGCTGAAGGCAGTCGAGATGCCCACCAAATTTGCTACGTGTGTTTTGTTGACTTCTCTGACCACAACTTGGTAGAAGAGCTACTATTTTGCAAGCCTTTTGAACTTGGTTGCCGAGGGATTTATCTTTTCAATATAATAGACGATTTTTTTTCCACAAATAACTTAAATTGGCGAAACGGCATTAGCATATGACAGATGGTGCCAAAGCTGTGACTGGCAGTCGCTCTGGACTGCGAAGTCCAATTTAAGAACGTGCCCCAGTGGCCATGTGGATGCATTGCATGATTCACCTAGAGGCATTGGTGGCTCGTGAACTGAGCCCGGAACTTGGTGCTACAGTTGAAATCTCACCCAAGTCATTAACTTCATCAAAACACGGCTATTAAAATCAAAAGTGTTTGTAAAACTTTGTGCGAAGATGAATGCAGAGCATCGAAGTTTGCTGTTTTATTGTTCGTCCAGGTGACTCTCGCTTGGAAAATCATTTGAACAAGTCTACGAGCTGGTGGAAGAACTTCATAAAGTTTTGCAAAAAGAAAACAATCAAGTTGCTGATTGCCCAAACGAGACCGAATTTTAATAAAATTTGCTTATTTGTGCGATATCTTTGCTAAATTGAATAAACTGAACCTGTCTATGCAATGGGCAGATAAAAATATGCTCGGCATTTCGGATAAAATTGCAGCGTTCACAAAAAAGCTGTCTCTGTCAAAGGAAGATATTGCAAATGTGACCGGAAGTTCTCAGTACTTCTCTTTTTTGTCCAATCTGCTTGAAAAGAAAAATATGACGCTGCCTTCTGATTTACGAAGCGTATTCGTGCAACATCTATCCAAGCTTGCGTTGAAGTTTGCACAGTACTTTCCAGAAGATTTATCAAGCTATAAATGGATTCGCGACCCTTACGTCCAACCTATCCCATCTTCCTTCACTGAAGAAGAAAAAGAAGATAACATTGATCTTACTTGTGACAGTTCCCTACAAAGGAAGTTTAATTCAGTCAATCCGACAAATTTTTGGATTTCATTGAATGACAAATACCCAGCTTTGAGAAAAAAAGCATTTTGAATACTTGTCCCTTTCGCTATGTCGTATTTATGAGAAGATGGATTTTCTGCCATGGCCGTCATTAAAACTAAATATCAATCACGAATAGACGTAGAAAGAGAAAGGAAGGTGGCGGTTTCAAAGATTCTTCCATGGTTCACGATCTTGGTAAAAATAAACAAGACCACACGTCACATTAGATTTATACCAAATTACTAATTGATAGGCCATTTGTTCTTTTTGATATTTCGTTTCTTCATTGATTTTTCTTTTCTTCATTACGTTCAGCGATACTACTAAATAGAACTTTAATAACATTGTTTTTATGACTGGGGCGTCGCAAGCTCAGCATACTTTTGCAAAGGCGTCGTAACGAAAAAAGTTTGAGAATCACTGGATTAGGTCAATATTTTGGTAGCAAGCATGAGCGCCGTGGTTTTTCGTAAGAGTTCTGCATACATACAGCAAGTTTTGTATTCTTAATTTGATAGGTATACAAAAAGTAAGTCAATTTTTCTGTTTTTAGGGTAGTAAAGTCAATTTTTATAATTAGTCAAAGTGTTTATTTCGAATTGGTCAGAAAAACTGATAACTAGGGCCCGCTAAAGTCAATAAAGTCAAAATTTTTTCACGACCTTGTTACATGATCAAACGTCTACTAACGTTCGTTTCAGGTGTTCAGGAGTCTGTTTTGGTAGATTTTATAAGTCAAAATTTTGCATACAGTCAAAACTTGTCAAAATTGTCTTCAAAAAACAAACGAATTTATATTTTTTTGAACTTTTGAGCTGCTATTAAAATTTTATGTGCAGTTTTATTTGATTTTAAACTTTTCAAATAGTTGCAATGGTAAAAATGCGTGCGGTAATTTAAAAGGAAATAACACTTATTATGCATGAAATCGTCATTGTTGATGCATAAACACACAACTGTTAGACAATTAATCTATTCTTATAAAACCTTTGCGCTCTTTAGACGTGGTCTTTTTAAGTCCTAGCTTGCAAAGCAAAGAATGCCTAAACAAGACAAATCTTCTACAGTGAAAGTTGGGCAAATTTGCCACGAATATCCGGATGAGTTTTCGGCAACTCCTGCCCGCGACTTGCGATGCAACCTTTGCGACGTGTTAGTGAAATGCGACAAAAAGTTTTTTGTGGAAAGCCACCAAAGAAGTAAACAAAACCAAAAAAAATTGGAGACAAAGAGCAAATCCCAAAGTAAGCAAATCTTTTTACAACTCGATCAAGTAAACTTCAAGGAACAGGTTGTCTCTTCATTTTTAGCTGCAGATATCCCACTTTATAAACTGAACCATCCTTCTATAAAGTCTCTGTTTGCTACAATGGGAAAAGTATTGCCTTCGGAGACTGCAGCCCGGGCATGTGTTGCTAAATTAGCATCCCAAAAAGAAGAACAAATTCAAGAATTACTTCGTGACAAAAACATTTTTTTAATTGTGGATGAAGCAGAGATTGCTAAACAAAAGTATATTAGTGTGCTTGTGGGCAGCTTAGATGCTCTAAATCAGACATTCCTCGTTGATTGCCATCCACTTGACAGCGGTAGCAATGTTAATAGCAGTATTATTCTGCACACTGTGGATGACATATTGCGACAACTTGAAATAAAACGCGAGAATTTTTCATTGTTCTTGACTGATGCTGCTCGGTAGATGTCTTTGGCTGGAAAGACATCAAAGAAATTATACCCTTCTTTGATGCATGTCACCTGCGTTGCGCACTTACTACATAACTGCGCTATGCGTGTGCGTGCTCATTTTAAAAATATTGATGAAATAATAGCAACGATCAAGGGATCAACAATCACAAAAAAGATTTTCATGATGCTGGTCTGCCATCTCCTTCTGACCCTGTAATTACAAGATGGGCAACTTGGCTTAGAGCTGCCTTATGTTACAATGAGAACCTTCTAGCTGTTCGTACCATTGTCAACAATTGGACAAGTGCAGGCCTCTTAGTCAGCAGAGCAAAAGACGCTATCAATGTGGAAGATTTGGTGCCGGACTTGGTTGAAATAAATCAATACCGGAATCAAGCAGCCAACGTAGAGTTCTTAGAAGGAAGTGCCTGCACGATAACTGAAGCATACGAACTGCTGAAGAATATGCAATTCGATGATGATCCGTGCGCAATTAAAAATTACATCAAAAAACGACTATCCAACTCTGATTTAGAAACAATAATAAACTGTACCAACTTGACAATTGACCCAACAAGCTACACACTATTGCAAAAAGCCCAGCCAACCTCTGCTGCTGTTGAGAGGTCGTTTTCTATGCTCAGTAAATTACTGAGAAAAAACAGAAATTTTGATGTTAAGAACGTAAAAAAATGTATGATGCTGTATTACAATAAAATGTCCTGGTAATTATACTGTGTGGCTTTCGTTAAAAACATCATAGACAGACTGTTAATGTACAGTACAGTTGCGATAACAACGCATTTTTTGTATTACACACTAATTGATAGCAGTAAACACAATGGCTCGTTATCGTAGGTTTTGACGTCATGCGTCGCTTTGTTGCATTAGCTTCAAGACTGAGTGATTAAGAAAATGTTTAAAGTAGGCTACCTTCTTCTTTAAAAACTTATGTAAATTGCGTATTATAAGACTTTTATAATCAAAAAAGTGCAAGAAGACATAAATAGTAGGCGAAAGCGGTTAGGTCAAAATAAAGTCAAAATTTTGCTAAAATAAAATCAAAAATATATTTTTTTAGGTCAAAAAAAATGACTGATAACTGTGATGGGTATGATAAAAGGTACTTAACTCTTTTCTTTTAACTTGCAACGTTTGCCAATTGTTTGTACGGTAGCAAATATGGCTACTACGTGTCACAATTAAATAATTGCGATGCAACAATCAAAGTCAGACGAAATTATGTCTGACTGTGTTGCAATCGAATAGTTGCGACAATTAGGAGGAGCAACATTGTGCATTTGTTTGGAGAAACGATTGCAGTATAGCGAAAAGGCATCTACGATGCTAGTTTAGACCCTCTTTTCATCATTTAAAGTGCAGTCATTTGCAAAGGTTTAAGACCAGTCATTCAGATTTAAGACATTTGTAGATTTTGTCATTGTGATTGTATAATGCAGTTTTATATGATACAATATCCTACTGAAATTGCATCTGCCAGCTGTCCATCACCAACATAAGGTTTGGTTTCATGAAAAATCTTTAAGTTCATTTCAATTGATTTTACAGCGTAATTAGTTGCGTATAAGCTGCTGTTTCAGATCTTGAAAATTGGCAAAAATTCGTCCCTTTTCGAGTCAAAAATGTTCCAAATCGTGGTTTTAAATGAGGAAGGCTACTCAGAACAAGAAATTAGTGCGAAGATTTGTTGCAGCAAGACTTCTATGCATACAGCATTTGCAAATTTCAATATTTATGGGAGTTACAAAGATTGGAATAGAAGTACGAGGCCAATGAAAACATTCTCCGAGTTGATGTGATGATGAAGCGAATTGCTGTATGCTCCCCAACAAGTTTGCGAGCTGGTTCATTTGATTTAAGATCAAACGCCGAGAAACTGTGGTAATGTGAACATCTTCCCCCTTTCGAAGCAGCGCAGCCCAAATTTTCTCCAAAGAACTTGTCGGGAATGTCTTCCTTGGATCAAAAAGCTGCATCTCATCTTGGTTGACGATGTCATCCGTGTAGGCGGTAGGCTGGAAAAAGTCCCCGTTAGTTGAGACACAAGCACTCAATTATTCTTCCGAGAAAGCCACTGCTGAGCAAGCTACTAATATTTAGATGCCACGAAAGAGCTGGACATAGTGGTATGAGCCACATATTTGGGCGTTGCTACGACAGCAGGTTCAGGTCGTTAAGAACGCTGCTACGGTGCGTCAAGTAATCGGTAAATGCTTATTCTATCGAAAGCGCAACGTCAAACCGCGAGAACAGTTGATGGCGAATTTTCCTGAAAACGGATTAAAGGAAAACTTTCCCTATTTCCTGACCTAAGGATTGACTACTCGGTCCCAATTTGGTCAATCAAGGCAAAGCGAGATAAATCGATACAGTTGTATTTTTACTTGCCTCACCATTAGAAAAGCAACACACATTGAAGTTACAAAGGACCTTTCCACTGACGCCTTCATTAAAATTACAAGGAGGTTTATTGCATGCAAGTGTAATCCCATGTGCATTTACAGCGATAACGGCACCAAATTTGTTGCTGCTGAAAGGATCTCAAAAAAATCTTTGGAAGCCTGGAATCAACACCAAATTTATGACCAAATCCTTTGAAAAAGCATTGAGTGGTACTTCAACTCTCCATCGACGAGCCACATGGGTGAGTCGTGGGAGAAATTAATTAGATCAATCTGTGGAATCTAATCGGCAATATTTCAAACGCAACTCACCTCCGACGACGTTCTTACTACCGTGATGGCGGAAGCAGAGAGCATTCAAAATTTCAGACCATTGAATCCAATCACTCTTGACCCAAAGGATGGGCAGCCCTTAACGCTTAACCATTTGTTACTTCTACGTGAATCCATTAACTTGCCGCCTGGTCTTTTCAAGCAAAAAAAACTATGCCAGGCAACGCTTGGCTCAAACCAAGTGCTGACGAACATTGGCGTCCATCCGGTGGGGGCAGGGGGGCGGCGCCCCCTCGGGTCTAACACCGAAGGGGGCGACATATGTTTGGCCCCCGCGGTGTTTTGATAACTATATTAAAAGCTAAATGCATGCACAGTAGCTAAAACAGTTCCGAAATATAACAGCGCAAAATCGTAGTATTGTTTTGTCGCAATTTTACGCTCACGCTATATAGAGCGAAAAGAAAACTCCATCAGCGTGTGGTCAGCGTCGGCGGCGTGATTTTACGATCAAAGCAATCGAGTTAACTATTACCGCACATTATCAAAGCATTTGTGATGTGTAACAAAAGGCAAACTTGAATTGTAATTTTCACATGTTTTGCGCTATCATCAAAGCAACTAAAAGAAAAAAGACACACATTTCAAATCAACAACTTTTTTTTGTCAAACGGCTTCAAAAGATCAAATACCTTAAATCAAATTAAAAACTTTTTCGAAAACTTGAAAGCAACAATATAAAAAAAGTTGTGGTGTTTTATTTTTATATTGCTAATCTGATAATAACAGAATGAAGCGTCAATCGGCTATCAGCGCATTTTTTCACCGGCTTCAAAGAGAGTTTTGGAAGCAAATGTTCCAGGAGAGTCGAGTGAGGATAGCATTGATATGCAGCAAGTTGCAATCTCTAGCAATATAGAAAACGAAAGTTCTGTGCCTTCTACCGATGTAACCGATCCTGCTCTAGAAAACATAAATGATAAAGATCGTAATCGATCTACAGCTCTTCCTGCGTCATTCGACAGTAGTACCTTGCCAAAAGTAATGCCGTCGCATGAAGGCCGTACTTTGCAACGAGAGTGGTTTACCGAGTTTGCATGGCTTCGCTGCAACCAGGATGGAACCTGCCATTGTTCATGCTGCTTGTGGGCCTCCAAAAACAATCGGCTGTCAGCGAAAAATACTGAAGGAATACATAAAAGCAGATGGGCAAAGGAGACTAATGGTAGACAAGATTATCGTAAAGGAAAAAGTGCATTACATTCTCATAATCGTTCTCCATGGCACCAAGCAGCGACCGATGCATTACAAGTATGTATGTAGGACGAATGTTAGAACATTAATTGCAACTTTGAAATATCATAGATGTTATAGGCTTTTTGCAATGCAACTAAAAGTACATTAACCATCTTTTCATTGAAAAAATTTGCAGTTCATTTTAAACGACTTTTTAAATATGTTTTAAAATTTTGGTCAGAGCACATGCAGATACAAAAGTGAGCGATATAAAGTAATTTGATTTTTTGTTTGCTTGCAAATATATTTAGTGTCTTAATTAGTTTAAATTTTTGTTATCACATTTCGTTTTAGTTGCCGCTAGAAAATAATAAAGCGTAATTTGCATTAAAAATGTCAAGCTGCAATAATTATTTTGCAGTTTTAGGTTGCTCTTAATGATTCTGAAATTCAGGTTTGCCTTGGAAACCAGACTAGAGAAGAACAACGGAAAAATCGTCTAACATTAACTGCCATTTTTGATTGTGTTCGCCACTGTGGAAAGCAGGGGATAGCCTTGAGAGGCCATGGAAACGAGAAAAAATCAGGAAACACTTGGAATTTATTATGGTTGTTGGGACGTTACAACGCTGACATAAACACGTGTTTTAATTCTGAATCAAGCACAAAATATTTGTCTCCCGACGTTCAAAACGAAATGTTAAAAATATTATCTCAGATGATATTACGGAAACTAAGTGCTGCCATCAAACAGAGTCCAGAATTTTACCAGATTTATAAGCAGTGTCGGCAAATAACGTCATTAGCAGTTACGTCTTCTCTCTAATTGCTGATGAAACTTCGGATATTTGTAATCAAGAACAAGTGAGCATTTGTATGCGATATTGTACAAATACACTGCAAAGCGACGGAATTTTTCTTGGTTTCTATGAAACTTGCAAAACTGCTGCAACAACTTTACGGGATTATCCATCCAATTCAGGTAAAATGTCAGTCACGCCAAGCTACCACAGAAGATTTAAATGATTGGATTCCAGAACTTGCCAGCGCTCTAACAACTGATCAAGACACGTTTGGAAAAGAGCTTTTTGCGGAATGCAAAGAACAAACGCTGCACATGAAAATAAACTTGCCTGTTATTCCTCGAGTGTGTCGTGCTTTCTCTGACGAAAAAGTGAAAGAATACTACGTCGATTTATTCAGGCACGTTTTTGAAAAAGCTGCAAGTTTTTGAAAAAACGCTATCAATCACAGCCACTAGAAACAGCAAACTTTCTACGTTGTCTTTTGGAAGATGAATGTATGCCAAGTCACAGCATAAAAACAGTGAGCGAGTTCTATGAAGATTGGAGTCACCCTGATATTGCGAGAGAACGTCAGCTGTTGTTTGCACGACTGAGAAGGCAAAACCGTTCAATTTCAGTTGCAGAAATCAGCAAAGAATTGAGCCAAAATTCTGCTCTAATTGACATGGCGCCTAACTTTGTTTCTGCATTAAAAACATATATTGTTCTTGCTAGCTCTGCTTGTGAAGCAGAGCGGTCGTTTTCTACACTTCGCAGGCTGTAAACGTACCTGCGATCTAAGCAAACCCAGCAACGTTTGAATAATTTGGCCATTTTAAACACACACCACGAGCACGCTGAAGCCCTTGATCTTGCCGAAGCAGTAAATGAATTTGTTTCACGATCTCAAACCCGTCGAAACAAATTTGGATTACGTTCGTAATCGAGCATTTTAAGTTATGATTGAATTATGAGTAATTTTTATTGCAGTAAACGTAAACTATCATTTGTGCATTTTGTTTTTCTGTATATCACAATCACATTCTGCGTCTTTACTCTTTATGCGTCCATATCGTTTGTTTATTTCATTAAGATAATGTTATTTTTAATATCGAATTCTTGTCATAATCGTAAAAATAACAATCATTTAAGCATGAAGCATTTTTGTCGTGTTTGAAAGCAGTGAAAAATAGAAAACAAAGTTTACATAAAAATTCTCGCCCCCCTGTTATTTGCCTCTTTCAAGAAAAAATCGACGCCTATGCTGACGAATCAATTTTGGCGAAAGTTCGTAGAAAATATATGCCAACTCTTAATGAGCGCAACAAGTGGCAAAAAAAGGAAACCATACATTGTGGTGTACGACATAGTTTTAGTCGTAAATGAAGCTGTACCACGTTTTCAGTGGTCCACAGCTCGTGTCCTTGAGTCTTATTCTGAAACCAAAGGTGGTGTGCGATCAGTCAAGGTAAAAATGCCGTATTCAATTCCAAAAAGGCCAATTTCAAAACTTTGTCTGATCGAGTCTACACAGGCTGCTTGAACAGTTTCCTATCCAACTAAACGTAGTTGAGTTATTGCTTAAGGCTTACTTGCTTATTATGCGTACGATTAGCATATTATAATGTAAATTACATCACGTGCATTTGTTTAGTAAATTTTTGTTAATCTCTCTACAAAGTAAACCGTTTGTTTTACGGAAATTCGAGGCTACGACACAAGTGAAAAATGCCGAATTCCGGACAGCAATTTTGTGGGGGGGCGATGTTGCGTCTACCCCTGGAATCAAACCGGAAACCCGCGTCTCAAGAATGGAAAACTTGAACCTTCTGTTTTATGTTCGCTTTTGAGGCAGCTTGCTTGTAATTTGTTCATTTTTTGTGTGACTAAGAGCAATTGATATAATTGCTATCGGCGTTGGGCACTTTGAAATTGAGTCTGAGAAGAAAGCGCAGCCACAAAAACTGCTACTGTATTTACTGGAACATTCATATCAATTAAAATATTTCAACTTCAGATTTCGGCAAAAAACTTCTTTAGAAATTGATTTCTGTTTGCTGGTCGTGCTTGTGCTTGCGCTATTCATTAATAAAGTGAAGTAACACGCAGAACTGCTGCTTCAGCAGCTACGAGGTGACGATAAGTAAAGGGAGAACGCGTTTCTTGCGCAAAGCGAGCTCACGTTCCTATGTAGTGAAGCTAATCAGAGCAACATAATTCTGACGCTATAAAGTTGACATCGACGTCATGATAGGCTAATTCGCTTCATAATGAAACGAAGTCAAATGCTGTGATTTCGATGAGGCGACATGATGGCAGCGATAGCAGCACAGAAAAACTTGAAAATCATATTGTGTACCATGGTCAAAAAGCATTTAAAATCATTTTTTGCATAAGAATATTTATTGATTTGTAAACTACAATGATAGTTGTCAGTACCGAAAATTGGTTGCGCTGCACCACATGATAACGAGCCGCCCTTGTTTATTAACAGCTAGTTATGGGCGAACGTAATGCCATCCGACAAATTGTATCATTAAAACATCAGACGCTAATCGCAGTAAAATCGACGTAACATGCGTTGAGCCTCGTCCTGATTTGCAGTTTGGAAATGTAAAACATATAATTTCTTTAAAATATTGTTTCGTAAAAGTGACTTCACAATCTTATCGCGATCGCCTTGAGCAAAGATCAGCATGGTTATTATATTTAATTGAGCAAAAAATAGCCGTAAAAATCTCAAAAGAAAGTGAAAGCTGTAACAAAGTTACGTAATTATCGCATACACCGTAGTTCGGTGTTGGAACCTTGTGAAAATTAAGTGCTAGTCAAATTAAATCAAAAGAAAAACGACAGGGAGAGCGGAACGTATTTGGAAACAAAAAACCCAGCGGGGGGTATAAACCTACTAGCTGGAGCAACTTTAGAGAGCATTGCAGCAGTATTCATTCATAGCCAAAACCGTGATTTGGCAGAAAGAACTTGACCTGCAACCACCCATGAATGCGCATCCTTATTTTAAAAATAGGTCCTTTCTGTACCTTGAAAACTTTTTTCGAAATATATTTTTCTTTCTACCGGATCACTATCTCCTCTCCTCTCCTCACCCGATTCCTCATATCAAAACTAATTATAGGTCTAAATAATCCAAAGCTTAATACTTCAATCTTAATAGACGCGGCATTACCCCATCAAAACTATCCTAGTATTTTTGAGTTTAGTTGTTTTTTAGCTGTTTCTACATCACAAGTCAATACAGTATAAAAAACAAGTACTACGCTAACATTGACAGTATGAGAAAAAAGTAGCCTACACGGGGAAGGAAAGATAAAACGTGCCAAAGTTAGTAGGCTAGTACAAAAACGTTGATAGGATTAGGCACAATCGCATCACTAGCTGGAGCAGTTTCATCCGCCAAGAATACCGTAAAACGAAAGCTTGGCTTTTTTTACGACTTAATGCTTTCCCGTTTGTGTTTATATTTGTGACATCACGACCCTGCCTACGGCTTTATATGCTCTGTTTCACGCATAGCATCAACCAGGTTCACGCATAGGCGTCAGTAGCCATACACCTCCTCTCCAGGGATGCACTATTAAAACTAGATGTGATGGAACGCACAAATATTTAAATGATAGCCAAGTATGGGAACTTCCCAAAACATAGCCATTTTCATCAGTAAGGAAGATCTACATGATTTGAGCCAGTGTCCAAGTTGAGGTTTACAGCATATCTTGAGCTACAGTGATGTCAAAAGCACGACGTTACGACCGACATGTTTTGCAATGAAAGTCTTTCCAATTGTTCTAGTTTGACAGAAATAAACACTTTGACATCATGCAAAATTGCAAAAATTAAGCTTTTCATTTGTTTACGAAAAGTGAGAAGGTAGTACAACGTAAGCTATGGTAGTTTATTTCAGGGGTCGGCAACCTACGGCCCGGGGGCCGGATCCGGCCCGCAGCCCTTTTATAAATTTTAGTAATGATACGGCCCGCCTAGTGGTAGTGCATTTCATTCTGTTAATGTGCCCTTCTTGCAATTATCTTGCACTGTAAACTTATGAGAAACTATCATAACAGAAATCGCTGGCGTAAAGCTTTGATTCACTATAAATCTTTTCCAACCGTATTAGGTTGTGCAAACGTGATAATGGTGAATGCAAGTAACTCTGTTTACCTTCCGAAGCTTTTTTAGGCCAAAATCGCATTCAACAACTTTCTTGTGTACTAGTACTTGAGTCTTAACATCTTAGTTTACAAGCTTAAGTAAACTAAGCGTCTTTTATTCAATGACGTACTGTCTGGTAACTGATAACTGACAGCAATATGTGTTACATTTGCGTTCAACCTTTCTTTCAAATTTGATGGTATATTTCTTTTCTAGTAGTACTGTATAGCTGCGCCCAAGGAGAGAATTGAGTGGAAGTCATAGGAAGGGTTGCATAAAGGTGCTTGGCCGTTTCAGCTTTGTGATTGAAATGTACGATTTACCCTAATTTCTAATTGTAACTTTATTTAATATTTACCGCAATTACAGAAGTTTAGCTAATAATAGTCATTAAGCATATATATATCAATTTTTAGCAATATGGCAATGCTGACAAAACGTAGAAAAGTTGATGCTGGGTGTCGAGCTTTTAATAAAGAATGAGAGAACAAATACTTTTTAAAGCAAACTGCTCAAGGCGCATCGCTTGCCTTTTGTATTACTTTCAATACTTTTTTATTAACAATTTTGGTAAACCCACGTGTTTGATTTACAACGTATCTGTTTCTATAAACAAGGAATTTAGCATAAAGCGCCTTTATGATACAAAACATACTAATTTTTCCAAGTTTACGGGTCAAGCCAAAAAAACAAACTTAATCAACTTAGAACCACCTTAAAACAGCAGATTTCTGTATTTCAAATGCAAACCATTCAATTGGAAAATATTACTCTTGCTAGCAACAAGGTAGCACAATTAATAGCGAAAGACAAGAGACCGTTTACTGATGGTGACTTTGTTCAAAAATGTATGATGGCTGTTGTTGAAGCCGTATGTTCGGAAAAAAAAAACTGTTTTCTGATGTCAGTTTTTCAGCAAGAACCATAACCCGACGAATAAGAGAGATTTTTGACAACGTAAAATATAACCAGAAAGATTGTTTTGAAGATCTACAGTTCTTCTCAATAGCGATAGATAAGAGCACAGATACGGCTCAGCTGGCAGTATTTGTGAGTGGAGGAGACGGAGATTTTCATGTTGTTGAGAATTTTGTTCAACTGCTTCTTATGATGGGTACTAATACAGGAGCCAATATTCTAAAGGCATTACTTCAATGCCTTGAAGCCATGAATTTGAATCTCTCAAAATTGGTTTCAACAACGACTGATAGAGCCCCATCAATCGTTAGAAAAATATAGGTATCGTGTTTTTGCTTCAAAATCACGTGGAAGACCAAAGAATAAATAACGTTATAAAGTTGCAGTGTCTCATTCATCTGGAAGCATTGTGCGCAAAGGTATCCACCTTAAAGAGTGTCATAGACATAGTGGTAAAGACTGTGAACTTTATTTTGTTCCGAGGGTTGAAACATCGTCAATTTCGCCAACTACTTTTACAAAGAGAGATTTGTATCAAGATTTGCTTTATTTCTGCGGTATACGTTGGCTTAGTCGAGGTGAAATGCTACGAGGAGTGCACACATTGAGAGAAAAAATAGCAAACTTCTTTGAAAAAAAACATAAATGCTACTGAATTTCGCAATCAAGAATGGGTTTCTAATTTGGCATTTTTGGTCAATTTAACATCACATTTGGACTACCTGAATTTGCAGCTTCAGGGAAAGCTTCAATTGATACATGAGATGTGGAGTTATGTACGTGCATTCGAAACAAAACTACGACTTTGGAAAATTCAGTTGGGAAATGCAAATTATGCTCACTTTGCTACACTGCAAGAGAACAAACCTATGAGCACTACTTTATTTGTATCCATGATACGACATTTAAGAACTGAATTTTCATCTCGCTTTAGTGACATTTGTTCTGGCGAAAATGATATCAGATTGCTTAGTACTCGATTTGATATACAGGTCAACGCTGTAACAGAAAAATATCAAATGAAGCTAATTGAGCTGCAGTGTAGCAACGAGATAAAATCTAAGTTTCAGTGTGAGCATGTATCATTGTTTGACTTTTATAAAAAATATCTTGAATCCAAACTTTATCCCAACTTAGTTAAACATGACCAAAAGATGGCATCCATCTTTGGCAGCACTTATGCGTGTAAACAATTTTTTTAGTCAATGAAACTAACCAAGACCAAGTTGAGAGCACAACTTACTGATAAACATTTGCAGGATGTTATGTTTCTTTCCTCATCAACTTATCACCTGAACTTCAAAAACTTTCAAATAAAACACAACATGAAATATCACAGTAACGTTTTCCTGCCGGTATCAATAAATGTATGTTGTATTTTATGCTGCCGTTGTGAACTGTTAAAATCAGCAGTTATTCTGATTAAAATTTCATGAGTTCGCAAGTTTTAACAACAATGCTGTTAATAGTAAATTTATACGGCCCGCTGAGACCTTGCAGATTTTAGTTTTGGCCCGCAGCTAGTGAAAGGTTGCCGACCCCTGGTTTATTTAGTGGTTAGTAAATAGTGGCAAGATAGTGGTGGAGAGCGTAAGCACACAGCTAAACAAAAAAGGTCTAAAAACTAAACCCAATTGACCTAAAAATTCAAAAAGATTAACTTTATTGGCCTACCAAAATTTTGACTGAGTAAATTAATGTTTCTTGAGCTTTTTTTATTAAAACGGACACACAAATCCTCAACAAAACTTGCAGTACGCACGCTCTCCATACAAGCAACCAGTTCTGCAATCACCAGTTGCAGGAATTGAAATGTAAAACCAAATGTTGTTTTACATTTTCGACCCTAAAGTTTCTCTCCTTGGCTGACAGTTTTCACAGCATGAAAAAACTTCTTTCTACAGAAGCAGTTGTGGGCTGAGAATGTTGAAGTAAAATGTAAACAGCTGGAAAAATGTCTGGTCTTTCCAAGTTTTTTGCTCTGGAAATATCATTGTTTTGCTCATTCTTTTTTCAGTGTACCGGCGAATGCTTGCAAGTCAAGTTCTTGAATTGCTTGCACCGCTTCTTCAATGATGTACTTGACACTTTCCATCGTTTCTATAAGCTTAACTAAACATTCATATTGGTATTGAATTTTGAGAAGTTGAGTAGATAAACCAGTTGTTTGCAAGCTAACTTTTGCTTGAGTCACTAAAATACCAGACCATTCAAACCTTTCCACATTCGCTTTAATTTTAGATAAATTCTTTGCATAATATAAAGCAGCATTTAACCCGCTTCCCCATCTTGTAGCCATTGGCCGAGGCCAGTAACCAATAATAGCGAATTTGGCTTGTTTTGCTTTTAACTGCTGCTGACTTGATTTTCATAAAACAATTGAGCATTAAATGTGCTACACATGCCACATGAAACGGCTCAGGATACAGAGATTTTAGTATTGCACCTGCAGCCACCATATACGGGAAAGGATCTGAAATAGGATCTGAAAAAACCTAGATCCGCTCATCGCTGCTGTGTGGCCGACAAGTCACTCCGCCAGCGCTGACGGTACTTTACAAATAGGCCTATTAGCTAATTTTTAACCGACAACATTTATTTGATTGAATCTATGACATTTCTTTGTTATTCCCGAATCCCCTTTTTTTGTTGTGATGGCTTGCACATTTAAATTGTCGTTTTTTGCTGGAGTATGGAGCTCCTAAGTTACAAACCACGACCTCAATCGTTGTGAAAAAAGTTTCCTCTTTAATTTTGTTTTCTTAATTCTATTTCAGACCTTGTAAATGCCGTTTGTTTGTTTGATATGGTCCAAAGTCTCGATAGTCGATAACCTGATAAGCAAAAATCAATGTTCTTCTCTCTATCTCACGCAAAAGAAGCTTTCAACTTCCCGCGTCACAGTCACACCTGCAAATTGCCAAATAGATTCTATCTTTTTTTGCCTATTGCCTCACAATGTCTATCGGAAGGGCTTTTCATCTACTTCTGTATTTCGCAAACGCATCGTCACACCTGTGAAAAGTTCTCCTTTTATAATGCAAACAAAACTCGGATTTGCTGCTAATTAACATCACGCTTCTATTTTGTTTATCATAAATACATTGGCTCCCCAACTTACGAACATCCAAGATGTAAACATTCGGAAATACAAACGCGAGTTGGCTAGGGTATATTTATTTTATATAGGTATTTATTGGATACTTTACAGAGACTTTTTATGCGTCATCACGGCTGGTAATTCGAGTGCTAGTGTTAGTAGTAATAACAAAAAGCGTAAGGCAAGTTATCATAGTGCTAGTGACAGGAAACGTCAAGCAATTTCAATGGAAACGAAAGTGGCATCACAAAAAAAATTGGGCAGGGGCGAGAAAATGCCTAATGCAATATTATTATTATTACTATTCTTACTAGTATTTGTATTTTTTTCAATATTTATCCTCATTTAATATTACATCTCCTATATCTTATCTTTCTTTCTTTGCCACATACGTATATATAAGGGGTATTAAATACCCTCAATTGCTAATTATAGGCCGGAAATTAACCATTTAACGGACTTACAACCAATTCAGCTTACGAAAGGCCGTTCGGAACCAATTGTGTTCGTCAGTTGGGGAGCCAGTGTACTGTATTTTGAAAACTTTTTAGTCTGGAATAATTTAACACAATCACCATACAAATAAACACGGCCTTAAGAGATTTCGAAGTGTAGCAGTGGTCTTTAAGACATGTTGGTCTTAAGACCAAAGTATTTTCAAGACCATAAGGCTTTTGAGGGTCAAAACCCAGACCAAGACCAAGACCATGTAACCCAAGACAAAGATCTTGAAAAAACGATCTTAAGACCTACAGTACATCACTGCATTAAAGTGACCTCAGGATCTTAGAGTTAGCAACGCAGTAATCCATCCTTGTTGCCGTCCGTGCAACCATAGTTTAAACCATAAACATGAGCTTCCATGCAAATGTCAAGTTCGCTCGGCCATGTGAACTCTTAACGCTGTAATCACTTTGGCTACTCTTTCTCATCATTCAAATTTGTTCCAGGCCATGCGAAGTTGCAATAATCCTGTGGTTTCATGATCTTTCATTATGCCCCAATTTTGTGTAAATAGTGAGATCATAAAAACATTATGACAGAGACAGGCTTAGTCTTGGGAAGTAAATGACTTGGCGTTGGTACAATTACAGAGTACTAATAGTTCGAAAATACAACAGTACATAGGAGCAAGTGATGATGGGGATGAAGTTGATTTTGACGACACGTTTATGAAAACAAAGCGGTGGAACGAGGATTTCTAGAATAACAATTGCTTACTAAGAAAGAGACGAGTGCTTTCTTTTCGAAAACTGAACTAATACCTCCATTGCCCTGTCTGCCAGCACTTGGAGGGACACCCCGAAGAAACAAACGATATTATTTCAACTTAGCCTTCAAAAACTTCAAGGTATGATGATTAGTGAGAAGGGCACTTGACTTTTAGAAAGCTAAATACTTTCTTTTTGTGGCCTTCAATCGTTTGTTTAGGCTAAATTGACGAGAAAAAGCTTTTACTTAATTTACTGATGGTGGCTCAACTTAACTTCACGCCAAAAATTTTGGCTCATATTACCAACCCCTATGGATTGTCTCAATCCATGTGGTAGGCAAGTTGTGCCATTTTTATTTTTTAAATATAATGCCGCGGAACTTTTTCAAACATCGTATGCAACCAAATTTACACAATTAGAATAAAAACAAGCTCATGGCTTCATGTTATGTAATTTTGGTAACTACAAGATCTTTATGTCATAAAATATGATCCTTTATGTGTTGCTAAGCTCAACTCGCATGAGTCTTCCGTACTTTAGATTATGATCTAGAACAATAATGACACCATCATGTTGTCAGACTGCTACGCAAGATATAACTTGAAACTTATTCATTAATGCTACGTCAAGAACTGCACATAGGAATTCAGAGTAAAAACATTCATCGACTACACTCCTGCTTCTTTTCAACTTTTATCGCTGACCCCTGTAGGCCTATTTAGCAATTTCCAAGCACCTTAGTAAAACTATGCATCGGTATTTGGTACGTTTCCACTCAGGAGCATTGTTGGCATTTGATTTTTTTATTCAACTTTCTCAAGTTTCTAGCAACATTTTATAAGCCCTGCTTCCTGTATGAGCATAATCATAGTTGTGGAAGCATCCATTCCTAACAATTTAGAAAGGCATGGTTTCTTTCATGTTGGTGGTTGCGCTCAAGCAGGAAGGAGAACACATTAAAAGTAGCCACAAATGGTGATAGGGGAGGAAAGAAAATGGGTAAACTACGATTGGCCTTTTCACAAATTTTTAGCCCCAATCCGGATAAGCTTTTTAAGCTCAATGGCAAAAATGTATCCCGTATACGAGGCGATTTTGCTGGGGGTGCTGTTTTCTTTTCATTTTTTCTTCTCAAATTTTCCAAGTCCTTGGCTGCATTTTACGTACTCTACTCCAGCATTGGCCTAGCCAAAGAGGTGAGATGGGCCATGCATAGATATTTAGCAGGAAGCATAATTTGTTTTATATCTTTGATCACACCTATGCGGAGAAAAACATACATAAGGGGTAGCCAGAAAGATAAAAGGAGCCATGCTTCACTACCAATTTATTGTTTTAACCCCGATACGCCTAAAGGGTTTTTGAATCTAATTTCTAGCGAAATAGCAAAAAGTATTTACCTCTGCAGCACGCTTGCACACCATATGCCCGCAACTACCTTAAGTGCGACCCACCAGGCGCTAGATAGCCTAAAAATTGTTGCTGTTCATACAAAACTATGTTAAGATTTTTCGTTGACATTAATAGTAGGCAAATAATATTTGTATTTGCTCATATAATTGAAACTAATAGCAAAAAAATAATTTGTACTTTTCCAAGCTATTCGTGTGCATTCTATAAGTTTTTTGTAATCCAGTGGTTCCCAACTTGTATGTATACCAACTTTCCAATTTCATGTACCGTATAAAATCAAACGACGCATTGTAACTGTATATGTCCAAAACAAGGCTTTCAACACAAGTTGACCTCAAAAAGAAAAAGGTCAAAATGTGACAAAAATCCAAACTAGGGACAAACAGCTCTCAACAAAGTTGATTTCTTGAAAAAAGTCATGAAGGACGTAGGCTTTCGACCCACTTGAAGTCTAAAAATGACGACACAGCAGCGCGTTGTAAAGTTTCATTTGGGAATCTCTGGTATGGTCTGTAAGTAACAATGTTGGCATGCTGCCTGTCAAAAACACTTTTGGTTGCTGTGGCCCGGTTGCTGTTTTGAGTTGTGCAGACATCTTTCGTTCGAGGCGAGTTTAAACAAAGGTGGTGTTTTATATATTTTGATTCCCTATCAAACTCTTTCAAGTCCCTGCCTAAAGCTATTTCTTGCGTAAACGTAACCATCGAAGGAAAAAGGACCATGATTTCTTCCGGCAAAGTATTAGTCCCGATCCCAATGAGTACATTGCGGTATTTTTTAGCAAAACACTAAAAAATGTTACTTTGCTTAAGATGTGATTTCATACAGAAGTGTTGTTTTCTTTGATTTTTCTTCAAACTTTGAATTTTATTAACTTTTTATCTCTATTCTCTTTTTTTTGGTTGCTCACTTTCAGAGACTGTCACAGCAGGTCATTGTTCTCCGTCTTTCTCGTAAATCCATTGCACACTTCTCCATCAATTCATATTATCTTTCACCGCATGTGTAAATCTTCTTTTTGGTCTTACCCTTTCCATTTATTTGGTAGATCCCCACATCATTGTTCTCCCGGCGGAGCTGTTTTCTCTTCTTGTAGCGTGTCCGAACCGTGTCAATATCGACTATGTCTTTAATTCTGTTCACACGTGCTGCTCCTCATACACATTCATTCTCTTTATTTTATGTATTCTAGTAACTCCTATAATTAACTGCAGCATCTTTAAATTTCGTCACTTCCAGTTCTGCTTCCCGCTTTTTAATCAGTGATACTGTTTGCAACCTGTACAGCATTGTTAGTCTGACTAGAGTCTTATCCAGCTATATTTTTTCTTAGGCAGTTATCTTTCTGTCACGTACTACATTAACTCTTTTTTATTTATTCCACCCAGGTAAGACTCTTTTCTTTGTTATGCTCTTCATTGCCTTGCACAGTTGATCCCAAATACTTAAACTCTGTTACTGCGGTCAGTTTCACACCTTGCAATCCTGCTTTACTGCCATCTTCATTTTGATTTTCTCACAAATGTGTCGTTTTGCTCGGGCGATTTTCGTAGCTTTTCTTTCTAATGCATCTCTACAGAATTCAAGTTTTGTCTTCATCTCTTCATTGCTCTGCATAAAACAATATCATCTGCAAACATCAACATTTATGGAGACTTCTCTCCGATTCCATTTGTCGATCTACGAGGTATTTATCACTACTGCAAAGAGAAATGGGCTCAATGCTGATACTTAACGTAGTCCAATCTTCATGTTAAACCATGTAGTTAATCGGGCAGAATCCATGTTGTTCGGCTACCTTCAATACATGTCTTGTATCAAACTTACATAATTCTCTTTCACTTCAGCTTTCCTCATACACAAAACTTGTCTTTGCACGGCGTCGTACGCATTTTTTAAGTCCACGAAGACGCAATGCAGGACTTATTGTCCTTCTCTTTATTTTTCATTAGCATTCCTAAAGCAAATAGTGCATCTGTTGTAGTTTTTCTTGGCATAAAACCAAATTGTTGCTCACAGATCTTCACTTTCCCTTTCATTCTTTTTCCATATCTTCATCAAGTGGCTCATAAGCTTTATCACTTAGTAACCATTGCAATTTGGCACATTATCCATATCTATTAAAATTGACATCAATGTGCTCTTACTCCACTCTTGTCATATCTCTTTTACCGTCTAACGCTACTGATTTGTTTCACTTCTTGGATACTTTCTCTACCTCAGCCGCTTTTCTGTTTCTTTCATTATCTATGCGTATGAGCTTATTATAATATTCGTTTCATAGTGTCAGGATGTTAATTTTTACTTTGTTAGGACATCATTGTTGGCATTGCTCATTGCTTGAATTTGTTGCTCATGTTTTCCAGCTTGTTACTTTGTCTTGCTGATTGATATGAGATCTTTTCTCCTTCTTCGTCGTTTCACTTTGAGTTCAAATCTTGATATGCTTTTCCTATAGCAGTTGCTATCACTTTTTTTGCTTTTTACTTTGACTGCTTGCTATCAGTTCTATCGTTTTCATTCTCCAGGCTATCCTAAGTCATTTTTGCAAGATTTTTCAGTTGAATACTTGTTGTTTTTCCTTATTTGACCACCATATTTTCTTATTTCTATGTCCAGATATCATACCAAGCTCTTTTCTGGCTGCATCTTGTATCACTGTTGCAGCAAAATTCTAGTCTTACTTACTTCTTAAAGTCTTTTTACTTCTTTTTCAAATTGAAAGTACTCGTTTTCCTCTTTCAATTTTGACCATGTGATTTTAGGGTGACTCTCAAAACTCTTTTCTTTTTTACTTTCTATTTCAACTGACAGATTACAGGCAGTGGTGCTTGGCTACGCACTTTTCAACAACCACTTTAGATCCTTTGACCTTTTAGATTTTTATTTTTTTCCTTCCCTTAATGCAGGTGGTATGTAATCATCAAAAAACAATTTATTGCTATAAAATCCAATTGAAATTGCAATCAAAGTCGTCTCATGGATCTTCTCAAACGATAAGTTGACCTTTTACAACATCCCTACGCATCTTTAATTCTAGTGATTTCTATTGAAATTAGCTAGTTTAACCTATTTTATAAGTAGGTGCACGACAACCGGTTAATAACTCTTACAATACAAGCTCAATCAAATCGTGTTTCTGCTCCCTTTCCCAATTGCATTTTATGCCACACCAATTCAGCATTATTTTTTCGTTGTTCGTTTTTTACAAAGATTACCGAATGATTCGGCTTTCTTCTTAGTTGCAGTTGTAGTCTACATTAATTTCTGCTTTCAACAAAACGTCAATTTCTTCTCTTCGTCATATTTGTGAAAGTGCGCTAGACAGCATTATGATCTCACTATGCATTATGACGAAACACAATTTCACCGAAAGTGCTCACGAACAAGAGGAAACATGCATACTTAAATAAACAATCGCTTTTTTCGTCGCCAAAAACGCTCAAAATGTACAATATGTTTTTGAAATCACCATTTCAATATTTGTCATAAAAATAAAATCGACAAAAAAGTTTATGCTGATGTTACCTTACCTCCTGCTAATAAGTTGAGTGCAAAAAATCGCTCTACTTTGTTGAAAAACCTTTTTCGAAAAATTTGTCCTTTATTACGATGTCATCATGACTTCATTAAGCCTCGTACGATATCCCTGAGGTAGTGATGAATGATGCCCAGTTCTATATTTTTCGCCAATCAGTTTTGGAAGAGGCAAAGCAAAGGCACACACATACAGAAACAACACTGCTTTACAGCGTAGAGTAGAATAATTCCAGTTGAAACGTTAATTATGTGATGTTACATGCAATTTTTCACCACAAAAAAACTTAAGAATTTTAAAATTTGTCTTTTCATATTCAGAAAAATGGATGGATGCTAGAAAAAATGGTTCACAATTACCATCACTGTCTAACAATTGACTGCTCTAATAACACTATTTTGCCAGAAGATAAACTGTTGAATCCTGGAACGTATTTCGTTTGCAACAAAAATTCGTCTCAAATCGTAGAAGAAACGTTTTGTTCTGCCAATCAAGACCCAAAAAACTGGTTTAATGATTTAGGTTTGGAAACATTTTTGTACGACAGCTATAATGTCAGTGAAGAAAATGGCGAGTGTGTGGTGAATAATCATTGGCCAAGCGAATCATGCTTGACTGATTCCAATTGCTGTTTTAGTAATCACACAATTAGACTTTTGAAAGAAACAGCTTGCCGACAAAATTATAACTGCAGCACTCCAACTTATAACACACCTACTGAAGAAGAAGAAGAGTTTGGAAAGATAATCAGCAAATTCACGATACCATTTTTTCTCGTCATGGGATTAACTGCTATTTTTGGAAATCTCGCCGTGATAATACATAGTTACAAAGTTATTTTTAAAAAAGGTCTCACAGGTCGGCCTGTAACTGAGAGACAAATTTATCATGTTTTAATACTGAACTTGTCGTTTGCTGACCTTGCAATGGGGTTTTATGTTGTAGGGGTTGTTTTGGGGTCTATTATTTTTTTATTTCGCCATACTCATGGTGACGAAAAGGCCAAGATGGAAGGGACTACTTTGTGTTTAGTTTTGGGATTGATTAATTTTGCCGCCAGCCAGATTTCAGTAACTGCTATTGCTACCATAAGTGGATTACGACTGTTTAGTGTTATCTTTCCATATAAAGCAGTTCGATTAAAAGTTATTGTTGGCATCGTGTTAATAACCTGGCTATTTTGGTTGACAGTAGCCAGCCTTCCAGCAACTGATAATGATGTTCTTAATACTGTGTTCACTGATGATATAAGAATCGAATTCGGAAACAAAAAGTTTATTAAACTTCCCTATTCACGTTTGTATTTCCTAGTTGAAAGGTTTCTTGACAATATTAATACTCGATGTGGCCGGCCTCCTACCGAACAGTACAAATTTACCTCACGTCCTACCTGGAAGCTCCTGTTCGATTTAACAAAAAACTTGAAATTAGTAGATCCAAATGTAGAACAAAGAATTACATATTTAGGATATTACAACTGGCAATGGGTGTGTACAATGAAAGTTTTTCTGAGTTACAAAAACCCGGCGAGTTTTTTCACGCTGCATGTTATTTTGTACAATATGATTGGTTTTATTTTTATTTTATTCGCACAAATTGTCATCGCCTCGAAAACGTCCACGTGTCATGATATTGGATCCCATTTGCTTTCCTGTTGCCGGTGCTTTGGTCCTAAAAAAGAACAGAAAGTGCTTTCTCAGCAGCAAAAGCGAGAAGAGGAAAACAGGAAAATGCACAGAAGAATGTTTTTTATTATTCTTACGGATTTTTGCTGTTGGATTCCCGTTTGCGTTTTTTCTCTTAATTTTTACGTGCGTTCAAAATACCTATCAACGTGTACTTTCTTGTCATATAAACGTTCGATGGAATTTTGGTTTCCAGGTTTTGTTATGTTATTGTTGCCTATTAACAGCTCTATTAATCCTTTTCTTTACTCGTTTAGACTTTGGAAACCATTGCGCAAAGCTCTAGTAAGTAAATGCTGTAAGAAACCTGTAGTTATTAATTCCCACCCAGCTTCTTCTCAAGCTGCAGATAGCGTTGAAACAGTTTCAAGTAAAATTACAACAAGTAGTAGCCCTACTGCTTTATAAATATATACCGTAGCTTGGTTAAAGAAATTCAAAGCATCGCTTTTATTTTCAAAAATCTGTTGACAGTTGAACCAGTGAATAAGATTTGATTTAATGCTTTTTTTCTGGGTCTTCAAAATCATGAAATTCGGTGGGTCAAATCAAGGATGCCAAGATTTAGGAACTCTGGCATTGATTACTATTTCGTTTAGCCAACTACATCATATCACTTTTGAATTATAAAATAGCAACACAGTGTTTGTTATGACAGATTGGGTAGCATTACAAGAGTTTGTGCGCCAGATCAAAGCGAAAAAACCTCTGTTTAAAATTTTGTTACGTTTACACAATCGTTTATTAAAAACAATTCCGCAAAGTAGAAACAGTGATAGTTTTATGCGTTAAAAAATAACGCTGCTTGGTTGCAGGCTTGCCGTGAAATCGCATTGCGCCTGCAGAATCGGTAACTCCAAAGCGGGTTTGGATCCAACGATGTTCTATGCATAACTATCAAAGTATTCCATGAACGGAAATTATAAATACGCATAAGATAAAAAAATGTGAAATTCATTTTGGACAATTTTTTTGCTTCATGTTAGTAAACGCATCGCATGCTTGGCATAGAAAAAACCTGTTGCTCTTATGCATTGCTTAAACAATAAAATAGAATTACCGTAGCATGCTTTCGTGTTTTGTTTCCGGCAGCGGTAATGTTAGTTACTTATCATTTTTCCTATTTCTTAGCATTAATTCCATGAGCACCTGTTGTGTATTGAGAACTTTCAAGCTCTTCTCAAATTTTCTTAAATTTACCGTCTTCATTGACAGCTCCAGGAGTTGGGCTGGGGAGGATGGAGAGCAGCCGTGTTCTTTGTCAGATATTTAGATAAAAGCTTCCAAAAGATAATCCCAATATTTTTAGAAGGACACTGAAAATGGAAGTGAAGAATCGTTTATGTGTCGCGCTTAACATGCTCAATAGCTGCACACCTGTTTAAGATTCCTGGATCTGCCAATGGCAACATTTTGAATACACTTTATACACTGTGACAATGTTGAATAGGCTATTAAGTAGATAATCGCAATGCGTTCAAACTAAACCGTATAAAAAATTGCTTTTTAAAAGATGTTTTTCGCAATAAAAGAAAAGCTTTGAGAACTTTTCCTTTCATTGGTTTTCGTCATCAACACCGCTAAGTGCGCAATCAAGGACCGTTAAAGATGGTAGAGCCACTCTTTTACCCATGAGATTTGCCTAACAAAACGCTGAAAACCTATATCGGAACACCAACAAATTTCCACAAAACACCTCAAAAAGACCGTAGTTTTTAAAGAGACATAATTATAGTTTTGGCAACCTCCTTCCCTGCACAAAATCTTAGTTTTGTGCTAATATGCAGCTTTATATGTCAATGGCGAAACACAGTTTGGGGGTGGGACGATGCTTTCAAATCTTCTTTTGGGGGAAGATGTAGAGAAAAAACTTAAAACAATGTTCTTCAAAGTTTACGCTGCAATTTTGAATTTTTAGCGTAAGAAATCACCATTATTGCTCCACCTCTGCAATTTTGCGAGCAGCCAGATCTTTTAAAGGGACAGGGAATAATTAAAACTATACTTAATGGTCTCTTTGTTGACAAAGATTTTTGGTGTACCTGATAATAGCCTTTACCGTTTTTTTTTGCCAAAAGGTATGTGAAAACGAGAATTGTAGCTTCTTGGCCGTGGCTTTGTCCCTTTTAATTTGGCCTTTGCCTATTCTGGTAATTTTTTCAAGAACTGTTTGTAAAAAGCTGTAAATAAACTGCTGATTACACAACGGAAAATTATGAATATGTAGTATTAATGTTTTTTTACTGCTGAGTGATGTACAATCACAATCATCTTGTAAGTTAATATTAAGTGTGTTACCTTGAGCAGTCAAGGAAGGGTGTGTCATTGTAACTTCAAACGCAATGTTAAGATTTTTCGATCGTTTTAGGGGATAAAAGACAGCTATAATTTTAATACGTAGCTTAAGCACTATAATTTCTTTGTTTTGATATAGCCTATATTTCAGGTAAAAATTTGTTGGAAAATATGCGTCGTTTCATTTTTCATGGGACTTCATAAATATACTTTTACCAGAAGGTTGCACAATTGCGGATTGAATGTTTCATTGGTTTCAAACAATGTCGTTGACTCAATTGCAGCCAAACAATGTTACTGACGCTCTGCCAAACTTACAGCGATGGATCCATGATCTGGCAATCTCAAGATTTCGTGTACATCAGCAGCGTATACAGGGGAGCATTATACCACACCCCTTGTCTTTACTTTGAAACCAAAGCAAAAAACCAGCTTGACTTGACTTTGTGAAAAAATATCAGCCCACTTTTTAATTTTTAAACTAAATCTTCTTGATTTCAAAAAATTCTGAATGATTTGAGGAAAAGTTTTCCACCATTTATTGTTTCAAAAATTCTCTTTTCTAAAAAAATTGAAAAACAAAAAGGCTAAAAAATTCTTGAAAAGCATTCAAAAGCAGTCTTTAACAGTTTATGTCTCCCTCTTCCTCCTATCAAAGATCGGTGGTGGTAAGCCAGTATTGGTATCAAACCTTTTAGCATCCCACTCGAGCGTATATAGGTTGCGTAAGGTGTGTAACACTAAAAAAGTATTTTTCATATAATTTTGTCTTCTTGCTTGTAATCCTTGGTCATCAACAGTAGTGAGCCTAAACTAAATTTACATCTTATGCGTAGCCGTGATTCAAGAAAAGGATAAAGTTTAAACTTCCAGATTTGAAACATGCACTCGATTTTTCGGTGAATCAAGTTTCAGTGACCAAATAAAACCATTAAAGCAGAAACTATCAACCTTGTTTTGACTTCGACTACATACCTGTAGCTTACACCTCGTTCATAATCTTGATTTTGAAAATTATAGGCAAAGATGAAAGTTGTAAACCTTGCACCTAATTGGTAAAGCAGCGTACGAGCCAAAGGGGCATTAACAATTTATTAAAGTGAATATGCAAGGAAACAATAATGAGTATACCACCCAATCAATTTAGATGAGACCATCCCTGGACGCGCTTTGTCCTTTTGGACTCATCAGCAGGGCCCGTCCCATCACAAGCAAAAGTAACCCACTCATTAACGTTATCCTTTAAAACGAGTAATGCACACGCAGAAGCACTAAGACTTCAACCGATGACGTATTGCGTTGCTTAATAGGGCGGGTTGACAAATTGGTTGGTTATGGCTGCCTATCCACTGGAAGATCAGTTTACACACTGATCTGAAAAAGTAGATTAAACGCTGCATATATAGCCTAGCGCATTGTCTTTTCAATGCCATCACGCTCGCGAGTGCGTTGACAATTCACAAGGTGGGAGCCGGGCGACCTTTGATAGACGTGTCGAGCAAATCCATGCTAACGAATTTTCACTCTGTCTCACTTCGCAGTAAACCGGGCCTCCTACAGTGAAACGGGCAAATCCATGTCAACTCTTTTCAAGTAGGGAAACTTGAAAGTTTTTTAAAACTTAGAACTTAGAAGTTTCTAAGGAAACTTAGTTACCACGAAAAGCGAAACATTCAGGCAGCTTTTGCAGAAAACGGACAATGAGAAAGTAAAGCTGATTTTATGCCACAAAATAGTTTAGAAATGGCAGTAGAAATAAAATTTGCTTAAAATTGTGCTATTTATTAATCAGTTATTGTGCACAGTGGTCTATCCATGGGACGGATGTACCCCCTCCCACCTATCTTAACCCATTTGAGCTGGAATTAATTTCCAATAGAAATCTTTTTTATAACTTTGATATTATTTACTTGTTTTTATAATCACAGAAAAATATTTAAAAAAAGATCAAAAATTATTATTTTTCTTCTTGTCTTTTTAAAAGGGCAATGGGCTGGTAGTACCTTTCAATTGCACATTTTGCTTGTCACGCTCCATTGTTGTTTTTGGTCAAAGAACATGTTAGAAAATCTATATTACGTAGAACGAAGCAATCATAAAATACTTTTGTACCATATGAACAAGAATATGCAACACGTTAGTCAATCTTCACATGATACATGTTGACACGGATTGCTTATGAACGAATGTCTGCCAAAACACTATAGGCTACAAAGCACTTTTTATGTGCTGCTTTATTTTCTTCATTAGCTCTAAAGAAACTTCGCTTGTCCACAGCTATTGAGATTTTTTAAATGTTTGTGCAGATTTTTTAAGAAACACACTAAACGTTAAATGAAATGTTAACTTTTACAGCTGATGCTGATTTGCCTTGAGCAACTCAGCCCTAATAAACGGATATTTCAAATAAAGTGTCATCTTTTTTGAAAAGATGCAAAGCAGTGGAGAAGTAGCCGACTTGGTAGGCTACTTTTGACTCACACGCTTCAATTTCTTGTTGCATGAAGCACAGCGAACCTGCTTCTCAGAAGAAACGTTTAAGCGATCCTGGAGGTCGAATCAAACTTCCGGAAACACTTTAATAATGCAGTCATCCATCTACTAGACCTACCCCAAGATATTTTTTCTACTGAAAATAATGAGCAAATTGCAACAATTGAGTTCAAATTTCATACTCAAAGGGCGATTTATAGTAGACGTACTGACATTTGTACCAAGGAGCAAAACATATTGAATATTATCTTGGAACACGTAGGAAAGTGCATTACCATCCTCCTCATCCTGTGACGATCTCTTGGTTTGGTGACTTTGGGTCTACCATTTCTGTTAAAGTTTAGAAAACTTTCAAATTTTTTGAATTTGACAATTGCCGTCTCGCTAAACTTCAGCATTTTAGATATGTTCCTTTTGAGCACCCCTTTTCATGTAATGTAACAACTTTTGACCTTACAACAGCTAACCGACCCCTCTTTTTGCCCATTTTTCAGCAGAAATACTCCACAAGATCTATTTTTTCAAATATTCTGCTGAAAAAATGGGCAAATAGATCTTGTTTAAAAAAAGCAGCAGCTTATTATCAAGGATTATAATCGCAACGTCTATTATATACAGTAACAGCGTAGAGAAGACACAAAAGGCATAGCAATATTGAATGATGACAATTTTTCTAACTTACTGTAAAAGATAAAATTTTTGTGGCGGGTGGTCTTAAAATTTTAAGTGCGATTGTACATATTGCGTTTATAACTCAACATAGTTTGACTCTAAGTATTGCACAAGTTGATCACTTTACTTATTGATATAGAAAGCGATACACAAGATTAGCAATTAGCCATATGTAAAAAGCTTCATTGCAATACTTAGGTCTTTTTACAATATTGGATTGTTAGGCTTTAGCCTGTAAAGTGCACAGTTCACATAACAAAAGTGTAGCCAAGTACAAAATACATCAGTTTTTTATTACAAGTAACGGCCACAAGACCACAGTTGGCAGTCGATTCAAGAATAACCACATTTTTATGTTTGAATTCGTGGGAAAATAAATAGATGGGTTACTTTTAAACTCAGCTTTTCAAAATTAAAAACACTTGAAAGCAAAGCGCAATTAGGCGAAAGTGGTTTATTTTTTTCGTAGTGAGCGTCGCAATAAAGCGCAAAAGTAAATTATCAATAGTAAACGTCTTGGTGCGCAACGCATCTTTCCGAAAAGAACAGAACAAAAACGTAGAACAAAGTCCGAAGTTGCGAAAGTTACACAACTTGCGCTTTGTCCTCATACTTGCAGACGGCCTATCTCTCGCTTTGATGCTACGTCTCTACCTGGCTTGAACAGGCTACTGCACATTCACTCGTCCTTTTTTACAGTGCCGGCAAAAAAAGTCGTAACATTTGTTTGGCAAAAAGAATTCATAAAAAAAGCACGTGTATGTAACTTACTGTTTGGGCCAAAAGTGTTGCATCACAATAACGCTTATATCTATATCATAAGCTACTATCTGGACATTCTTCACCGCATAGCAATTGTTCTGCAGGCTTCGTGTAGTTTTTTACAGCTTGGTGAGCAGTAGATCGGTTAAATCGGACAATGTTTTATTTTCTTGAAATTTCGAGGTCTTGCAAAATTTATTTCAGACACTAAAATGGGTCGAAAGAAGATACAAATGGCAGAAAAATCTCTTGCCTTGACATTGATTCAAAAGGGAGATTCTGTGATTGCTGTAGCCAGAAATGTTGGGGTTTTAGGAGAGGCAATTTATCAATTAAAATGGTCGGCTGCGTTATTACCATGATCATACCGAAGAGGAAGTCGGGCTCTGGCGCACCTAAGAAGACCTCGCCAAGAACGGATAAACTTTTGAAGCGTAAAGTAACATCATATCCGTCTATAACTACAGTTGAATTAAAAACCAAGCACCATGAGCTTCTTGGGATTGTCTCAACCAGGACAGTTCGTCATCGACTCCAGAAGAATCTTGGCCCGCCATGTCGCCGTGCAGCCAAGAAGCTCATGCTCACTGCAGCAATGAAGAAGAGGCTCAACTTTGGCAGGGAATGTTGACATTGGACAGTTGAAGAAGGTAAAAAGTAATGTTTAGTGATAAGAGCACTTTTTCACTGCTAAGGAGAATCCAAAGATGGTGCGTCGTCCGAATAGTTTATCATGGTATGACCCAAAATTTACGGTAAAAACCATGATAACACCCTGGCAGTGTAATGATGTGGGAGCTTTCAGTGGAAATCTGTGCCGGGCTGGTTCGTACTTCCTTCCTAAAGATGTAATAATGAAAGAAAGTATTTATATCAACATTTTAAAAGAGCATCTTTTCACATTCTGGAGAATTCATCAGTGTGATCCTTTCATGCATGATGGTGCCCCAGCTCTCAAGTAGAAGATCATGACAAAATTTTTTAACTGCCATAACATCCATGTTTTGGAGTGCCAGGTAATTCACTAGGCCTAAATCCAATTAAAAATGCCAGGAATTTCTTAAAAAACAAGATTCAAGAGATGCGACTAAGCAGCATCATTGAATTGCTACAGGAGCTGAAAAACTCTGGGTAACACTGGGCTCCACCTACTTTGCCTTCCTAGCTGATTCCAAGCCCAAAAGGTTTCAAATGGTTATCAAACTTACGGACGAGATGACAAAATACTGATTGACATTATGTTTTATCTGCAATAAAGACGTAAATTCTTAAAATCTTTTCGTTTAATTTCTTTGCGCAAATATTTAGTCAATGTAAAGATTTTTTGCCGGCACTGTATTTTCTCAGTTCAGTTTAAGATTAATTCAATAGTTTTTCACTTCTTTGCATCAAGATAAAATATAAAGAAGGATGAAGGGTAAGATAATGAGACTTGGCCAAAAAGGCTAAAGCGTCTTGACATGAAATTTATGGTAAAAATAAAAGTTTATTGTCCTGTGGTACAAAACAACATCATCTTCTTCATGATAGTGGTAAAAGAAAACAAAAACAGTTAAAAGCAAAAACACAAAAGCCAAATCAAAATCAGAATTCAAAAGATCTGACCAACAACTTGTTGTCAATCAGTTTTCAAAATGTGTGCTGCTCAGAGCAAAAGCATGTTATTTTAGCTAAAAGAGGCTGACAGGTGCTACACTTTGCCTAAGGGTGTCCTAGAGGGAGTTGTGACGGGATATTCTCATACATCATTGGTTGTCTGAAGTAAGCTCATAACGGTCTTAAATTTTCTGATCGTGCTTAGGAGCCAGTTTATCATAATTGACTTTGTAACTGTCATTAATGATTTTCAAGTAGTTATGGTGTTCAGGGAGAACATTACTTGTGTGGCTTAGAAGCAGGTAAATAATAATCAAATAGGCCTTATTTAAATTACTGGTAATCAAAGTGCGATATTTTTGATAACCTGGAGTAGGGTAGGGTTACTATATCTGATGAGGAAAATTCCGAACGTACTTTTTGGTGATGTTCACTCTATTATGTATTGGCAGTTGGTACCTTTACATTTGATTATGAACATATGTTTTGGTCTTGATTGTCAATATATGGAAATGTTCTCCAAAAAAAAGATCATCACTTGTTTTGCTTCTGCCAATTAATTTACTCGCAATATGTTTGACAGAATCCAAGTGGCCCCTTTAGACAGCCACAAACGAGCTTGTTATGGTGACTAAAACAAAAATTCCTGACATTTAAGCATTCTTTCCTGACGAAACGCTAAAATTGCAAACATGTCAGGAAAAATCTTGACGTATGGCAACCCTAGAGTAGGGCCTAGACTAGGCTATGTTTCACAATGTGGGGATCGAATCGTCGATTGCACGAGAGGTCACCAAAATTGTGGGAATCGAATTTCTGTATTGTTGTAGAGTTCCCACAGCACGTCTAACTCCAAAAAACGAATATATTTCAAATCACAAACACAACGCTGGAAGCACGAATCTTGATTTAAATTGAAGCCAGTCAAATCGAATGAATCGAAACAATAATGCCTCTTTTTATAAGCATATTTACTTGGTCACTCGCCGCACGTCAGACGGAACCACGCCTGGCCATATGGCTTAGTCACCCATTATTGTTACATCATCATATGTAGCTATGTATATTCTTTTATCGCCAGTTTTTAGGCCAACGAATGATTTACACTAACGATATACAGTACAATAACGAGCGCACGAACAGAAGGAGAATTTTTATGAATCACCCACATGATTTCAGCAAGACATCAATGATCCAGAGTTTGTATCTCGCAAGGTAGCCATAATAAGACGTTTCAAATTTTGCGGGAAAAAAGTGGCTGACCAAAAGCTGTAATTTATGTTGGAAGAATATAGTGTAGCCATCAGCTTTTGGGGCTATTTTGGTAACTAATGTGAAATTGATTATAACATTGGAGTGAATTATGCTAGTTTGTTACTGGAAAACAAATAAATTTAATCAAAAGTGATTTGTTTGTAATAGAGCCTTTTAATCGGCGAACCCAAATTTAGTACAGTGTGCCAATTTGCCAAAAAAATTGGCCTTAAGAAGAAGTATTCTCTACATATCGTTATTTTCTTATTTCAAAAATAACTTCGTACCATGCAGATATCCGTTGGTACATTAGAAAAATCAACCATCATGTAATCCTCACTACCGGTACTGCAAGTTTTTTAATTGTCTCTTAATTGGTACAGCAGTCAAGGCAATAGCTCTCAAACAATTGTTTAAAAAATTGTCAAGGTCATAAAATTTTATCTGATACAGTGATGTTGCTGACATAAAACCATTTTGGACAAATAAATTCAAAGGAATAATCGATCTTACCCATCGATGTCTAATTCAACATATAGCAAACGGTACAAACGGCCCTGTCATCTAAGCTGCAATATGATTTGGGTTTATTCTTTGTCAATATGCTTTTGCAATTTCATGTGCTGTTTAAGTTACACATTACAATTACCTTAAACTCAACATTCTCTAATATGCTAATTATTTGAATATGCTCCCATACTAAAAGCTGGCTACAAATAAGCCCACTTGTTAATCTCATAAAACTAGGATAAGTACTACCAATAACAAGTCAATTCTAACACTTTCTACTTCAATTTTATTTCAGATTCATTCCATACGAAAAAAATCTTCCAAGAGGAAGGTTTCACGCACGTGACCAAACGTCATCAAAATGCGCTTTCGAAAAAAGTGGCTGACCACTTTCAGTGTTTTTACATTAAATTGAAAGGAAGTGATACGCTTTTTTGCAAATCAAATGGATAAACTAGACAGTTGTTAAATGGACGTTCGATAAGTAATTTTGCTGATGTTATGAAATGAATCTGAAGACAAAGTAAGATAAGAGGTGCTAAGGTTTGCTTGTTTTTGCTACTAGTTAGGATAATTTATGAGCTAAACGTGCAGGCTTATGTGTAGCCAGCTTCTGTTAGAGTTTCATATTCGATTAATCAGCATATTTGGGAATGCTGAGTTTAAGTTAATTGTAATATGCAACTTATACAGTATATTTAGTTGCATAAGCGTACTGAAAAGTTGTAAACCTAAATTATAGTGTACCGGTAGCTTAAATAACAAAACAGACTTCTGTATCATTTGTCATATGTTGGATTAGATATTGATAGATAAAATCAGTAATTTATTAAAATTTTTGGTCAATAATGCTTGCAGACCAGTTTTATTGATCTATCAGATGTAATTTTGTGACCTTAAATATTCTTTAAAAATTTTTTTGGGATATTGCCTAGGCTGCTGAACCAAGGGTAATTAAAAAACTTACGGTACCGGTACCGGCAGTAATAATCTGATAATGGTTGTTTTTGCAAATGTACCTACAAGTATATAATTGGCATGAAGTTATTTTTAACTGAGGAGCGAATGGTATTTAGATGACACTTTTCTTAGAGCCGATTTTTTGGCCAATGGGCACACAATAGGCCCACTAAGCTTAGACTAGCCAACTGAAAAGCCTAATCTTAACCAAATCGCTTTTGATTGAATTCATTTGTCTCTTAGTAGCAAAATAGCAAAAATTCCTTCAAATTTTTAATTAATTTCTCATTAGTTTTCAAAATAACTCCAAAAGCTGGTGTCATAGTCCTAGATGTATTACTTAAAACTACAACCGGTGGCAGGGTTTATGTGCCTTGAGACGTAAAGGAGCTGTCTCTTAGCTGTCGTTGCTCCCAGGTCACCCTTGGACAAGGGGTAGCACCTGATAGCCTCCCCTGTTAGGGTTACAACTTGACAGTTTTTATTTTTATTGTATCTAGCGACACTTTGTACCTACTGTATATGCTTTTCTTCGTATGTGTTTTCTATTTATCTGGTATCTTACAGGTGCGATGGCCATGCCATTATCTTCACATTTAATCTAAATTCTTTTCATGTGCATGTAATAACGTATATCGTTTTGCCATCGTCTCCTTTTTTTTGTCCACTGCTGTCAAATTTACTTCTATGTATGCTGATTTGGGCAAAAATAAAATATAATTCATTGATTGATTGATTTGCCCAACACTTTTCAAGCACAAATTACAGCTTTTGATTAGCCACTTTTATGGCGCGAAATGTGTGACGTCATATGCGACCTTGCTGTTGTCACTTTAGTTGCCGAGAGAGCGAAGTTATTAAAAACCAAAGATTATTTGAACCACAATTATTGAAAGCAGAATTTTTTGGCCCAATGTTTACTTCAGCTTTATGCCAAGAAATTAATTTTTACTCCAACTTCCACCAAAATTTTACTCCGTAAAAATACGGTTACGTTTGCCGATTGCTGCTGAAAGATTCCTAACCTTTAGGCAAAAACGGAAAGCTGAAAAGTGTGTAGGCAAGCATTTGTTCTGGTTTAAACATTTTATAGTTATTCCTATTTGGTTGATAAAGGAACCTGAGGAATTTGCTGTGCATAATGTGAATCATGTTAGGTTTAAACCAGTGATTCTCAACCGCAAGTCCACGGACCGGCAGTGGTTCGCATTATGGTTTTCTGGTCCTCAAAACAGTCTAGTTTTGTTTGCGGACTATGCTTTTGCTGACCAACTGATTTTATAGTTTGTTGAAGTGTGACTTATGTCAAAATATAATTTTAATTCTGTGAAATTTGCATATCTCAACTGTTTATACTGTAAAGTCAATAGATAGTGTATATTAACCTTCAGGCAGTTACATGCTTCTGGTGACTGAACGTTTTTTGTGCTGTTGTGATTGTGTCGTTACATTTTGGAGGTAGCAATGAGGGAGTGTTATAAGTAATACCAGTACAAAATCATTCTAACCAGTTCAGATTACTCCTGAGTAAACGTCTATAGAAAGCGCTATTTAGTTTTGAGATGCTGCAGTGATAGGCATGTGTTCTGAGCAAATACATGTGGCCATTTAAAGGAGCTTGATTTATCTCTGCGGAGATTAGGCAAAAATATGATTGTGCTGAGAAACAAGACAGACATGATAAAAAAATGCTGGTAGGCTACCAAACTTATTTGGGAGATCCTTTTGTAAAAGTAAGATAGAAAAATATTTCCAACTTTACACGACTACTTGGCAAGTGCTGATGTTCAAGCTAAAAGGTTATTGAGCATTTTCAGCCAACATTTTATTTTCTAGATCATGAACATCCTTGAGATGAAAACTTTGAATCAACACTTTTTTCATTGAAAATGTCTACACGTCTGACCTTAATTTCCTTAAAAAAAGAAAGATTGAATTATGTTGTTATTACACTGTGCAGTCCAGATATGAAAAAGAAACAATAAATTTCAATTCCAAATGTTTTTCTCAAACAAATATCTGTCTCTCAGTCACAAAGCAATCAAATTGTTTGTGGTATTTTTAACCAGTTAGGCAACTTATGCAAGAACACTTCTTCAATATTTTTCTGCACTAGCTTTATTTAAAGCCAAATACAAAAATCAACTGGACATTGACCGAATTTTGACACTAAGTTTGATTTCAGTTCAGTTATGTAAAAGTTGCATTCTAGCAATACAACAGCAGCAAAGCTCCCATTAACTTTCATAAATGACTTTTTATTCTGTATGTGCATTGTTTGGCCTTTTCTACTTAGTAATGTCAAGTATATTTTTGGAAGTGGCTATTTTGCCCTCAATGGTATTTTACCCTTGGAGGCTATTTTGCCATCACTGTTAATATGTATTTAAATTACTGCATTTGCTAAAATTCTGGCAGCAATGTTGTGGTGTAGGGGATAGTGCAGCTGCCTTCAAATGCGATGGTTATGGGTGAATCTTCATTGGCAGGGTACTTAGACAAAGGCAGTATACACTAGAGGGTGGAGTGTGGTATATGAAGGTACAGGAAGGTGTGCAGTGTGGGGTAGTGTACACTAGGGTTACTGTTTTTTTAATTTGTCATAGAAATTAACCAATCAGAAATGACCAAAAGTCACATGTTTAATACATCATTAAAATCGACTAATCACAAATGTTTGATGGCAAAATTGCTTTCAAGGAAAAAAAAATGTCATTAATGACAAAATGCCACAGCCTATATTTTTGTTTGTAATATCAAGTAAGTTATTCATATCAAATTAATGCATTTTGTTCCATCCATTCATTGTGATTTTATGTTACCAATCTCTGAATCTGCACATTCTTTTGTGATGTGTACCAGTCCACAGGTATAAAATGGTTGAGAACCACTGGTTTTAACCAAAGCTGTAGAGTGTAAACCTGTTTTGAGTTTATTACAGCCAAAATTGCTTGTTTGCCAAGTGGGACAACAATGCTAAAAGTGCAGTGTTTTTGGTAAACAAAATGTGCTCACTACACTATTATTTTTTTTGAGTTTTAAAATTGTTTGCAACTTGCTGTAGTAGGTTGTAACCCACCAACTTGCAGACAATGATCCTGCATTTAAACCTCACAATTTGAAGTTGCCCAGTGATATGTTGTTATGGACTTTGAAAAGGTGCTTTATGCAAAATTTTTATTCTCTGTTCACAAAAAAGCTTTTTTGTGAACATGAAATAATTTTAACTGGTACAGTAGTCTCTGCATGTTAAGCTCACAGTTAGTAAGCCTAAAATCGTTCAGTCCAAAGCTGCTACATTTATTCCTGTAATAAAAAACCTGTTTTATAAATCAAAAACCTTGCTTTATATGCCCAATTTGCAAACACATAAATGCACTTGAAATTGGTTTTAAAAAGTGTCACAGTTTATACTTCTATGTCTTGCTTTTTGGCGGTTGTCACTTTGGTACACTGCTGACCTCATTCTTAATTCAACTGCTTCATCACATATTGTTTTTTTGTGCTGTAATCGATCAGTAGGGTTGGTAATGTTTGTGCCATAGAGAGAAGTTGGTGTTGCGTATAGGTAAGTAACCCATTAGGGTTAGGGTCAGGATTACAGTTACCTATTTGCAAGATTACTTATATCTGTTTATATCTGTATGACTTACCTATATGCAAGATATATAACATAACAATACAATGATGGACTAGCTACATTCAACATAACGTTACAATGAAGGACTTCCCCATGTGCAAGTTAACCTTATCACTTACCTATTTGCTACATTACTCATACTTATAAACTATGTTTTATCTGTATGCAACAAACATTACCAATGTCTCTCTAATCGATTGACAAGATGACTAGTGCTCTGTAGATTTTACTGTATTTTGAAAAGTTAATAGATTTAGCAACTGCAAATTTTGTCCCCAGTTGATAACCCCACCTGCTTAATAAATCCAAAATCATTCAGTGCTAAGGTGGGCTTAATATGCAGGGCCTACTGTATGACAAAGAAATTAGATAGTCATACACTAGCTTATTTCAATATCAGTGGGTAGTGTAGCTGCTATGGTGTAGTGGTATTGTTGCAGGCTTTGGAACAAAAGGTCTGGAGTTCAAAACTCTTTAAAAACACCTTTGGTATTCGTCAGGAAGGGCATCTGGAATTTGAATTGCTACATTGCTCCAGCAATAAGTCCGGTTCAAAAGTGAGGGTGTAGTGGTAGACATACACTGAATCAGCATGTCTGAGCCTGCAAAATGCAGAAAAAATGATGTAAAATCAACTTTTAACCCTCAGCTGTTACCCTCCTTAGTCTCTATAATTATCACTAGCTACAGCTTGATAAATCTAACTTACAATTTAATCTGCTTTTCACTCTCCACTTTTAAGGCTGACATCAACAGATCAAATTCTAAAAGCACATTTTGTATGTTTTTGCATTGCACTAATTAGAACTATACTAATGAAAATTAAGCTATCTATTTATATACAGACATAACCTTAGGATATGTCATCTTTAAAAAATTTGACTGACGCAGAATTGCGAAGCCAGTTAAGAAATTATGGAGAAGTTCCTGGACCAATCACTGCAACTACAAGAGCAATATATATTAAAAAGTTAACCAAGTTAAAAGATGCTGAGGTATAACGTAACCATAAGCTTCCAACTTTAAAAAAGTTTAGGTTATCTTGTAATGAACCATTTTATAGCTCTATCGGTGACTCGTGACTTAGACCATGAGATGAATTTGCAATATTGCATACTTTTTTTCATATGTTTAATGTGTCCAATAAGTTCTCAACATTTCATTCCTCCACTTCTAAAGCAAAAACTATTGGGTGTGGTGAGATATGAAAATCACTGTATCAAAAGAATGGATGATTGGTTCTACTTCTAGATCTTGCAACTCCCAACAGTTTCAAAATTTTGCTAAAAGTGGGATTTAAATCCTCAACTAAACTTACAAGTCAAACAGTTTGGATTTCAGATACCATACAGAGCAATCTACAGAGTTTGTATGGTGCTACAGATCAAGTTAGACCTGATATATACCACTTTGTAATGAAGAATACCCTTAAAATCAAATTGCATTTTTCTTACTCACTCTACAGATATATTGGCTTGTTTGTATTGATTGTAGATATTGAAAATTGACTTTGCATCCTTAAGACTTTTTGTGACATGCTTTTTTAGTTAAATTTAGTATGATTTTTCCGCTATTTCAAAAAATGCTACCAGTGTGTGTGAGATAGAATGTGTAACTTAATTAAGAGCATATTAAATGCACAAATATTTAATCAATTTTTAAAAATCAATAATCTATTTGTTTCAATTTAACTTGTACCAATGAAAGAATTTTCCTTTTTTGTGATTTAAAATCTATTTGATATTGTTTTCTATTACAAGATAACTCAAAAAACAACGTATGAATTCATACAATTACTTTTACAGAATGTCTCAGATAAGCAGCAGAAGAAATCTTTGTCAACTTCAAGTTACAAAAGACATTCAACCACTCGTGGAAAATCATCCCAGCTTAAAAACTTTAGTTCTGATGAAAGTGACGCGGAAGGTTTGCTTATAGAGTCTTAATTACTTTGTTTGAGACTTAAGGCTGGTTTCCATTAGGCATATACTGCAGGTGTAGTGTGAAACATTTTTTGTTTCTCTATTTTTATGCACAGAGCAAGCACAGTCCGTGCATACAACTCAATAGAGAAACAAAGAATTTTTTGTGCCATGCCTGCAATCTACACCTAATGCAAACCAGCCTTAAGTGTTTACCAGTATGCTCATACAACAGCTGGCTGCAGTGTTACATATGTTAGTGGAGGTGGGAGACAATTAATTATAAATACAACTCAACTTGATATTTATTAGTCAAACTAATTGTGATACTTCTGCGGTCCGGTAAGGTTTACCAGATGAAATTTGAGTTTTGTCAATAGAATTAGATCGATGTGAAGTGAAAGCAGAGCTGCAAACTGGATCGATTTTTTTAGAGTTTTAGGGTTAGCTCAATGATTTTTTTAATTCAAATTTATTGGTTTCTAACTTTCAAGTTTAAATTTTGGTTTAGCCAAATTACGAGGTGTTTTTGAGTACGAGGTTGCAGCCCTATGTGGAAGTAACTGAGTTGCAGAATCAAATGGAAGGCAACACCAGATCACAGAAATGCAGATTCATGGAATTACAAAAGAAATCAAATAACTAACCTTTAGATCAACCTATCTGTTAGTATCGAGATACATGGTTTAAATCATTGCATTTGCCTAGTTCTATCTAATTGGGTGGTTATATTTTTGGTACCTTGATTAACTTTTGTTAATTTTTGTATTTTTGTAATTTTTCTGCTTCTTTGCGTGGCTGGTGGTATTCTGGTATTCAGTTAATTCATATGTTAGCATGAATTTCTCTTTTTTCGTGATTTATTTTATTCCATTTTTCAGTATAAATTGTTACATTTTTGTAAATCTGGATTTCTCTATTTTAGTGTTGCCTCCAGGGATGTGGAAGCGGTTATTTTTCAAACACTTCCGCTTCCACCAACAAAAAACAAAAAAACGACCGTTGACAATTTTTTTTAACTTTTGTGGGTCTGTAGCCTGCCTTCTACACTTTATCATTTTGAGAAGACAAAAACCTTCATTTATTGCTATTACTTTACCTACTTCGCTTGAGCTTATTATTTCAAACTACTCTGTGTTTGTTTTTCTTAGATATCAGAACTCGTGTTGAATGTAGAACAGTGCTTTTCAATCTTTTTGTCATCACGGAGCCCCTAATGTACTTTCGCGTTTGTCACGGAACTCCCACTAACCAAAATTTAGAAATCACGAATTGCTTGCAAGAAAATAAAATATTTCGTTACTACAATTCAAAAAATAATTAAACACTTCAACAAATAGACAGTTATTACAAGTTCGTTCACTACTTACAACTACTTTTACAACAGTTAACCTAATGCTTCTCAGATCTAAATTGTATGACCACATATCACAGCTCTCGACAATAACCTGTCGTCACAAGAAAAAATTACACCATATAGCGTTGATTTTCCCTCTCTATTCTCAACTAACTATGACTTTGAGTTAACTTTAACTCTAATCATCATTACCTTCTGTCCGTCCTCAAAACACGTATTGATTCCGATCTTTTTGGATAGTGAAGTGCGAAATTTCTGTCGTATACGAGTATATAGTATGTACATGTAAAGCGAGCAAAATTGAACTGCACCAATCAACAGCCGCCTCAACGTGGTGGTGCGGTCCCCAACCCGTTTGGGTTGGGTCAAAATGGCTGTTGGTCTTCCCGAGGGTTCCAGTTACCCCGGGCACTCCCCTCACACAAACCATTTTTTTGCCATGCAGCGCCCTGAACGACCGCAGAAGGGTAGCACGCAGCCTCTTTAAAATTGGCCTGTCTTCTCCTGCCTTTCCCTTGAATGTTTTCTCATTCTTCTCCTTCTCCTGATGAGTGGCAACGTTCATCCAAACCCTTGTCCTGTCTTTCCCTGTTTAGTGTTCGCTGGAAATGTGACCTGGCGGGTTAGGTCAGTGCAATGCTGCACATGCTCTAATTAAGTTCATTTGAAGTGCTCACTACTCTCCTTCTCTAGATTCAGAACTCTTGGCAGCTCTCATTTCTATAGCTGCCTTCCCTGCTTTTTTGGGGGATTCTACACCTACCAGCACTGTGACTTCCTCGTCGGACTCCTCCAGCTGGTATACCTTCACTGCTCAATCTGGACCCCATCTGCTAATGCAGCACTCGCACCCCACCCTCACTTTCAAACTTCTTAACCTTTTTCCGCCCACTTTGTATCTTCTCCCTCTACACCCTCACCACCGCCTCATGCTCCTGGCTGTTTCTCTTTACCTCCTGCTTCCTCTTCCCCTTCCTAACTCTCTTAGGGTTCTTCAATGGAATGCTGAGGGTCTACGAGCCAGGAGCACTAAACTAATACACTTTATTTTGTCTCATCCCGTTGACCTTATTTATATCCAGGAATCTAACCTTAATTTATCTTCCTCTTATCGGATCCCTGGATTCTCTGCTCTGCGATCCCATGGCACCCACTCCCGATCTGGTATTTTTTCTACTGATGTCGCAGACACTAGCGGCGGCGTCATCATTTTCGTCAAGCAGGGCTTATTCTTCTCTGAGCTTTCTACCTCCTCTCTTTCTTCGCTTGGCCCCTACTCTGATTATGTAGAGGTCAACATCTCTCTAAACGGCTCCTCCTCGCTCTCATTTCTTAATGTTTATGCTCCCCCCATTCGTTCTTCTACGAAGGATAGCAGAACCAATTTTTTTCTCTCCATTCTTCCCTCCTATGTGGAAGCGGAAGCGGTGGATTTTTCGCGCTTCTGCTTCCACAGAAAAAGTACTGCTTCCGCTTCCACATCCCTGGTTGCCTCCTAAATGGCTTTTATTGTACTTCGTAGACTTTTTATGAAAATTGTTACAAGCTTTTGTGCAAGTGCATTCAAATCATTGTTAATAGCTGATGGTGATCTAGTGCTTTTACTGTTCTAAAAACGGTATTAAAGATAAATATGAGTATAAGTGTTGCTTTGTGGAAATTTGTTGCTCTTATTGTTTCAACTTGTTCTTCAGATAAGAAACAAAGCCGAAAACCTCGTTCTTCTGCTTCTTTACACAAGAACTTCAAAAGAACAACTCCTACTGATGTAGAGCGTCATCACTTGAAAACTACTGCTAATCAAAGCCCTCATACTACGAGATCTACCGTAAAAATTACAAACGGCTACTCTGATGATTCAAATTGTGAAGATGAATCAAAAGGTAGTTGGGTGCAAACTACCAGTGCTTACACCAACACGTCTCCAGGTTTATTCAGTTCACCTTTGCCAAGCTCAACAACTGTTAATCGCCGCCGTTCATTACGAAGTGCCCAAGTCGCTGATAAAGAAAATACAAGTGGTTCGCTCTACAATTCCCATGATCAAGAACATTTAGACAGTCTGAATACAAAAAAAGGTAACAGCTCATTGCCATACCAAACTTTTGAAAACGATCTTAAAAATGGTGGCGATGTATACCGCAGGCAAGCTTTGAGTCGAGCAACCTTACAGAAAAACTTAAATCACGATGAAAAATCAGAAGAGATCAACAAACAGAAAGATGCTTCAATGCCTAGCAAAACTTTATTTTCTAAATTGCTGAGGCGCTTTACAGCAAAAGAGGGTGATTCAAAACCAGATGAAAGCAGCTTTCCACAGTCTCATAACCCATCTCGACGGTCCTGGCTTTTGCATTGTTCCATTTTAATTCCACTCGTTACCATCGGGTTCTTTATTATTCTTGGACTAGTGTATGTCACAATGCGAACTGATGACTCTGCAAAATTTTTAGAAGGATCATTGGCAGTAAGTAAAAGCACGTTGTTCTAGATTATCTACCGGTAATGCTAATTTGGTACAGTTTGACCCTCACTAATCCGGCAATCAGTTATCCGGCACTAATTTGTCCTAGAAAACAGTACTTGTACTCTATGCTGTAATTTCAAATTTTTCGGTTACCGTGCCAGCTTGGGTCAGTGACCGCTACTTTATTGATGGCGTTGTTTTCTGCATCAACGAGCTGGCAAGCTTTTCCTACACTGTACCTTATTTTTAACCTTTATTTTTGTATAAAGGTCATTTTTTCAGCTGTGGCTCCAGTGAATTACAAAAATACTTCTCGTGGTGTAAAGTGCAAACATTGTATATTTGACCTGTATTTCATTAACATTTCACTTCTCTTTTCTTTATTAACCAACTTGTACTGATTTAGAGGATATTTTAATTTCAAGATGAGGTGGTTAGCAACTGGGTTTGTATATTCTAAGATAATAAATGGCTAATTCGGCACTCCCAAGGTCCCTATTATTCCGGATTAGTGATGGTCAACCTGTATAAGTCTATTATCTGTCATTAACTTGTAGTCAACTGCTGGTTTTCTTTTGGTTGGTATGCTAATTTTCAAATTGTCAATGTCTTTCTGATAACTACCGCTCGTACGTAAAAATGTCAATGAATTTTTGTATTTTAATATACATACCATAATTTGCTCTATTTTCCACACATTCAAACTAGAGCATCAAGTATTTGATGTTATAGGAGTTTTTTTAATATGTTGGAGTTCATTATTTGTGAAGCGTATTGTTGTCTAAAATTTAAATGCTAGATATGACGTATGCAATGCTTGATGATAGTGCTTCTTCAGTTTTGTCAAGATTTTCAGCTTTTGAATGATCAAACGGTTACCAGCAATATTACTTTGTTACTGATAGTAAGCATAAAAATGTAAAATAAAACACTGAAGCTTTGGTCCCCTTGCAGTATAAATTTTTTAGAAATAGCATATATTTATTTTTCAGATGTTAGTTTTTGTTAATAGAAAAAAAATTGGGAAAGCTTATATGTTTTATTTTGCATTGTTTTATTATTATCTAATACATAAAGTAGAGTTCTGTCCTTACGTGCGTACTTACGTACGTGCGCTTTAACTCCGCTGAAGGCGCTTTCACTTGGCGTATAAGTGTGAAATTTTGCATGATTAATCACTGTCCCGAGGTGTGTGTCATAAGGGAATTCGTGATGACGTCATAACCTGGAAAACGATTTTTTGTGCAAACAAAAGCCAGTCTCCAAGTTACCAGCCTACACAAATTTTATTCATTTGGGGTGTAGTATGACGCTATAATTTATGTTTGATTGCAGATTTGGTTTTCTTTATTTTATCAAAAAGTACAGGCTGTAAAAAGGCCATAAAAAGCTTTTTCTGGAGTTACTGACTTGGTGCTTTCAAAGAAAAAACGAGACAAAAATTTTAGCTGAATTGATGATGCAATAACAGATTCATTTTTTAAGCTATCTGAACATGCTTTTTTTTTGATCGCTTCAAAAACTTTTTGTTTCGTCATGGTACTGTCTGGTACCATTGTAGTGAAAACAGCAGCAGGCAGCAGTTGTGCATAAAGTTTTTATCGAAAGTCATTTTGAAAGCATACAACTAATATGCTGCCTGTTAAATTACAATGATGCATTATAGCAGTGGTTCTCAAACGTTTGGTGTTGTGGAGCCCATGAAGAGGTTGACCATTATTTACGGAGCCCCACAATAAATTTCTAAAAATAAAAACAAAAGTAAACAAATAGCTCGCGGAGCTCATAGGGTTCTCTCGCGGAGCCCTGGGGCTCCGTACGGAGCACTTTGAGAACCAATGCATTATAGTATTAACATACCAGTAGCCCAAAAAACATGTTTTTTTGATTATGCAAGGGCAAGTTAGAATGCCTTTGTACTGTCGCATGGCAAGACTGACTAATCTTTACCTTTAAAGTCTAGCAAAGTCAAACAAATTGGAATTTTTTTTGTGAAGCATTGCACGTATTCAAAAAAATCCGCCTCTTCAGCACTAAAACCTGGTCAATGGATTATACTCTTATACCATACTTCAATTTGTTGCATTAACTTAATTGTAAGCGCTTTACTTTGGGTTAGTTTGCACTTTCCCTAGCTGCGCATGTGCCACGACCAAGCAGCATACATGCAGCCAAAGTTTTTCGGTCATACAAATAGGCCTACAATTGCCAAAAAGGCGTAATTAGTGGGCCTTAAATATAGTGGCTTATTCCTGTAAATACATGCAATTCACTTTGGTGCCTTTCCACAACTTTGAATTTATGTTTCAAGCACTTGTAAAATGCACAGATAAAAGTTAATGAAATTATTGGGTGCTTCAATTGTGAGCCTGTACAGTTCTTAAGTACGGCCTATACTAGCAACAAGGCAAAGAAGGTGTTGCCAGGGATTCCAGAAACTCTGAAAAATATGGTGGCTGTGTGCAATCCCCCATTATGTTTTTTTTACTCAACTCCCATTCAAAAAGCCGTACTTTAATTTTGGAGCGAGAACTGGCTGGGTCAAAAAAATCTTAACTTTTTATTACTGTTCTCACAGCTACCCTTTGGGTGAAGCCAGCACAGCCTGCTGAACCGATGTTTTCAACCTCAACATTACTGGTAGGGGCCCTGTCGGCCACGCCAGCAGAGACGATTAGTGTTTAATAAAGCAGCGTTACTGATAACTATGCACCTTACTCAAAGGTTTAGAAAATCCTCTCTCCCCACTTTTCTTATTGTAAAAATTTCGTTGAGGTGAGACTCTAAAAGTCTCACAAAAATAATGCTATGTTGTAGACAAAAATATTTTAATGAGAGTAATCCTATTTAAAAAATATTTCTAAACGTTCAAAATGAATTGTACAGTTTACTATAGTGAAAAACTTCTGTTGAGTTAATGGTTTACTCGGTTTAAACACTAATTTTGTATGCTTTTGAGTATTTCCTTGTACATTTATTTCATAAAAAATTGTTGCCTTCATCGTACTTATGTTTAATTGTTCACGAGATTGAGTGAGAGATTCACTATTTTACATCCGTTTTTGTCTTCGTTTACAGAGGTGGGCGTATTCACCTCACATTTCGAGAAAGTTCATAAACACCATTACGCCACTACGTTCTGTCAATGGCATTATTTTTTTTCGGTCCAATCTGATCAATATCTATTTCCATTTGCCTTTTTCATGTTATATGCGGTCGCCCACGCTCTTTTTTTCCCACCACTTCAAAATCCAACGCTTTTCTCAACCCTTCATTATTGTTCTTTTTTAAAATTTGTCAATACTATCTCACTCCACTAGCCCTGACCACTCTATCTAAAAGTATCTTTCATACTCAGCAAACTCACAACTTCTTGGCTCCTTCTTTTCTCGATCAACCCCTTAACTCCACACATTGCTCTTATCATTGCTTTTCCAGTTCTTCTCAAAATTGCCGATCTTACACAACTCTGATATATCCTTTCTTTCATCTTTAACGAAAACTTTCTTTCATAAAGCAACTCCCACATTCTCTAAATTTCATCCATCCACTTCTCGTTCTTGCTGTCACCGCTGCTTACTTTCACCAATTGCATTCAACTTGTTCATCAAGTAACAAAAACTCTTCACAAACTCGGTCTGGTCAAAAAATGATATTTCCTTTTCTGGTTCTTTTATTTTCTCAACACATTGCTCACAAACAAAACCTTTTGCTGGGGTTGTACTCACTCTTCATTTTCGCGCATCTAGCATGCACCCATTTACAACATTTTGTGCACAATTTTCCTTTACCTTCTTACCGCACTTGGCGCATGGATCAACTTTACACTGGAGTACTTCACCTTTCGAATCACTCGCCATCACTTTGGTCTTCTTGAGAATCCCTTGCTTTCAAACGCCTCTTTCCATTTCAAAAACTTCTGTTTCAAATTCTCTATAATTTTACTCATTAAAACCAAGTCATCTGCATACAAAATTTCATTCATCGATTCTTCTCTTGCATTCTCCGTGGTTACCTTCGCTGTAATTGCAAAAAGCAGCGACCACAACACAGATCCTTGATGTACACCAACTTGTACCAAAAGTTCTTTGGATAACTCAGGCCCGACTAGCTTTTGTCTTTGCTCCGTTATTGAGACTCATCACCGCTCTTACAATTAATTCGAGAAGTTTTCGATTCTTTCTCGTTCAAATTTTTTATGTTTTTAAAAGATTTTGCAAATAGAGAGGCGCTAGTACAAAACGATATTATTTATACCCTCGTGAAAAATGAAAAAAATTTGACATACGTTTTTACAGACTGATAAGGACATATTGAGCGTTGTCAATGCTATATACGATTTTCTCGGTAAAACCGCAGGTACGTTTCACATTTTCTTTTCGATTTGATACACTCTTTTTGCCATATTCGCAAGTTGTGTATGATATAATTTGCATCTTGTAACCTATGGATCTCTTGGGCATTGAATGACGAGAAGAGAAAGAATGAAGAGCACTCATTCTATTCAATTTATTTATACAGGGTGTCCCAAAAGAAGCTGACAGATTTTAAATTTGAATAACTTCCTCAATATTTAAGTTATGTTTACCAAATTTCATATGTAGGTAGATGAGCCTCTCCGTGATTTTTTGAGATATAGTAAGATATCATAGTCCACTTATTCTAATTTTATTTACACAACTTAATCTAGGATATGTTTTCACAAGGTCTAATTTTAGTTATGAAAAATGATGTTACTTAAATGTCCACCATTTTCATTTTCAGACTCTTGTGCTCTCTGCAGAGCATTGTCCAGCACATCACTCAATGTTTCAGGGCTTATGGCCCTAATTTCCTCCTCTATATTGTTTTTAAGGGCATTTATTGTGGCTGGTTTGTTTGCGTATACCCGCTCTTTGAGGTAACCCCGAAGGAAGAAATCTGCACATGTGAGATCGGTACCGCCAGATGCTTGAAGATTTTATTTGACCTTGGGTACAAAACAAACCACCAATGTGGTTCCAGCAGGACGGTGCAACGGCGCATACGGCACGAGAAACATTAAATCTGCTCCAGGACATATTCGGCAACTAAATAATTTCTCATGGCTGTGAGATAAATTGGCCACCCCGCTCGCCAGATCTCACATGTGCAGATTTCTTCCTTCGGGGTTACCTCAAAGAGCGGGTATACGCAAACAAACCAGCCACAATAAATGCCCTTAAAAACAATATAGAGGAGGAAATTAGGGCCATAAGCCCTGAAACATTGAGTGATGTGCTGGACAATGCTCTGCAGAGAGCACAAGAGTCTGAAAATGAAAATGGTGGACATTTAAGTAACATCATTTTTCATAACTAAAATTAGACCTTGTGAAAACATATCCTAGATTAAGTTGTGTAAATAAAATTAGAATAAGTGGACTATGATATCTTACTATATCTCAAAAAATCACGGAGAGGCTCATCTACCTACATATGAAATTTGGTAAACATAACTTAAATATTGAGGAAGTTATTCAAATTTAAAATCTGTCAGCTTCTTTTGAGACACCCTGTACATGTGGACTCATGCTTTCTTTGAAAGTCTTTAGTCAGATTGGATCTCCGCGAGGGTAGAGTAAAGTGGCCACTGCTCAGCTCTACCACCTTTCAGCCCCATAAAGGTGGAGAAATTGTGTTGAAGTGCCTTTTTAAGGTAGCGATTTGCATCTTCCAGCTTTTTTTTCTTTGCTGTTTGTTTCGTTCTGAACACCGAGCAGAGAGGCTATTTATTTGATTGTAGTGATCCGATTTCTACGTTAACAAATGGGAATTTAGGTCGATGATATAGATCAGCGGTTCTCAAACTGTGCGTCGCGACGCCCCGGTGTGTCGTTTCAATTTTCCAAAGGCTTCGCGGGATAATTTGGTTTTGTGTCATTAAGTCTAGGTTGCGTCAAAAGAACTCTGATCGTAGATTCCTTTCTTACTTTCTTTTGACATTTTCACAATAGTGTTTTTAATACACAGTTGTAACGGTTGACTTGTTATTCAAGAATCAAATTGCAGAAGTTTAACTTAATTGGCGAAAAATATATAAAGAATAAAGCATTCAGTTGTATGTTGGACGAAAACAGGAAAGATGAGTTACAAACTTAGAAGAGCGTAATTTTACGATTGAAGATGACAGACCAATCCAAAATCTCGGGAACGTAGGAGCAGTTATTTATGTAGATTATGGGTCACATTTATCTCGCAGTACGGCAAACTACACTGTAGGATGCTGTCTGGTGCGTCGCAAAGTCTCGCAAGCTTTTTTAAATGCGTCGCATCGCAAAAAGTTTGAGAACCACTGATATAGATGCTCTGATAAAACCCGATTGGTTGAAACTCTGCTGCCAGTGTCTGACATATTAAAAACTTATTTCAGGACAAAATCTATGCGAAGGAAAGGAACAAAGGAAAGTGGTGTCGATTACAGATATTAGTTATGAGCTAAAGGTTTGTGTTTGATTTTTTTTTTACCAATGAACAATTGTTGTTACGTATTGCTGAATGCTTGCCAGTTGCAAGCAAAAATGATATCTCGTATCTTGTTTGTACTCAAGTGGTTGTACCTATTTGTAAATACTGTTTGACGTAGGTGGTAACCACTACTTAAAGCTGAGCTGATAGGAAGGTTTCTGCAATATTTCAGTAATTGCTTTCAACTGACTTAGCAATCATACGAGTGGGATCGTATACCCAATTTTTACCATAAAAGTTATTACACTGCTAAACATTAAGCGTTTTGCTAATCACCGCAACATCTCCAACATAGTTGTGTCGCTATGCCGTAAAGTATCTAAAGTTGAAGTGCATTTTTGTGAGTTTTGAAAAGCAAGCATTGTGTAGTTGTGTCTTTAAGTTACATCTAGTCTGGTAGAGAGTAAGATTTCAAACTGTGTAACAACGTTCTGATTGGAATTCATAACGTACTTCATGTGCAGGGCCATGCCAAAGATCTGTTGCACATAGAGCAGCTGCTTTGTTTCATTAATTACGGCAGTGGGACCAAAATGCAGCAAGTAGTCTTGGTTTAAATGTTATGCTGGTTTGTGATGTTAGTTGATAGTTTATTGGATGAACAGAACTTTAATGTAGGTTTGAAAAAGTTGCACGACCAAGACCTTATTCGTCTTAGCTCTTTCCTGTTTAAGCGAAGTAGCCGCTACACTACGATTAGCTTTTGGCCGTATTACTTTTATCGAAGATATATTGTAAAGTTAATGCTAATAATTACATGCAGATCAGTAGTCGCAATCTAGATGACGCGCTTTCAATGATACGAGACCACCCCGAATGGAACATTTACCTTTACGACAAGGAGCTAAAGTTGTTGCAAGATCAAGACAGGTACCTGAGCCGTACGGCGATCCAAATGGCTACTAAGTTATGCTACTCAAATATTCTGCAATGCAGTGTTGTGCCTAACGAGTTATTGTTAATACGTAGCAAATACATATACAATCCGCCGTTTCTAGGCGACTATATAAGAGAGAAACATCCTTGAGTGTGCTCGTAGTTAGCTAGATATTTTGTAAGCAAAAGCTTGTGAAACTGGCTGTCTGCCTTGGCCGGGAAAAAACTTGATTTCAAAAATTAGATCTCTTTCTCTCTCTGTATTTGTTGACATAAAAAACGATAAATTTTATGATAAAAAGGTAAAGCAACTCATTACTATTTCTGTAGTCCAATAAAGTTTATATTTTCAATATTTTGTGTGTCCATTGTCTGGTGGATGGTCTCCTACTTAAGCAATTGACTGCACATAAAAAGTATTCATTTACTAACTATAGTCTTTTTTGCAGGAATTCTAAAGTACATTATTTAGAGACTACAGCTGTAATTCTTCCCATACTTTGTCGATTAACTCGAGCTTTGTGGAAGGTTCTTTTCAGAGTAGCTATGCTTGGTGGAGGTCAGTACTTCGGTATACTTCGCTTTTTCAAACTTTAACACAACACTTCTTTACAGTGGTCTTATTCTTCTGGTTGATAGTCAAATTGCGTCAGTACAGAACTCGAAAAAGCGAAGAACAAAGCAAAGCGATGTTTGCAATGGTTGATAAAGTCCTAGGTGAGATATTACTAACAGTAAAACTGCAGTTGACCTCCTCTTTGATTGTGGCCGCATTGTTATTATCCCGGTTATTGCTTTTCGTACCGAAATGCGTTTTAATAACACGATCACCGACTTGCCTGCGGTAGTGGTCGCCCTATCGGAATTTTACTGCTGTTGCCTAGTCATCGTGAAATAACTTGCTGTGATACTGCATGAAACCACTTGTGTTTAGACCAGCTTCAGAGTTGCCTTTGCTACCCACGCACTGTATTTCAGTTGTAAGCATAGTCGCTGCAACCAAGCTGAGAAAAATGTCGTTACATACTTTTACCGAAATTAGATTAAATCCATGTCAGCGTCCATCAGACTAACTGAAACCACCACTTGGTCGAGCCAGTTGGGGTGTCGTTGATGGCGGTGGTGACCGAGCGGTTGAATCTTGTAATGGCTTTATTGTTGGTTCCTTGGAAAAGACTTTCTGGACATTTCCCGCGCTTGGTTGCCCTGCTTGCGGTCGGGATGCGCTGTGCCTGCGATGTCTGAAGCGGACTGCGCACGAGCGACGAAAGGTTTTCCACTGGCCGGAGTCGTGTGGCTCGTAACTCAGCACGTGCCGGTCATTCATTGCCAAGTTGTGTCAAACGTATGATTGACACATGCCAGCAGGCCTGTTTCGGTCTATAAGATCTCTTCATGGCACCTCCATCAACGAGAATCGAGATCAGCAACCTTGGCTTCTGTCAATCCTACGTTTTACTTAGTAGAGTCTTTAACAGCCTGTTGTCTTTCAAGACACGGCTTTTGGCAGCTTTGTCGATAGCCGTTCTGACTATCTATGAGTTCGGAAAGACGTTCTATTCCCTACCACTAGTCGGCCGGGTAGGATAAGTTATATTGACCAAGTTGTGTGAAGTTACAGCCGCTATGGTCAGCAGAGCATGTTGATTGTACGAATCTGTTATTTATTGTCTAATCTTCGACATCCGCTCTATGTTTAAAGCTGCCGACACCAGCATTTACCTATAAACCGATTGCGTTGTTCCCCTCAATACATCAGATTTATTTTGGTTATGGTAGATGTCCATCGTTACTGAAAGCTTGTGTTAAAAATTGCGTAATGACTTCATTTGTTTACTCATTTACGCCAACTGTAGCTGAAGCCATTGAAATAAGTTTGCTTTATAGTTGCTTCCGGCGTGTTTCATGCTTTTAATATTGTTTAACCGGGAATATAATCTATCTATTTTTGAGTAGATTTGTTGAAAAAGAACCACGAATCGAGTCTTGATAATGATGAGATTGAGCCTTATATTCCTATCATTCATGTACGAGATATGATTATTCCCCCACAAGACAGGTGAGTGAGCAATACCTTAGTTAGATCCAATTCAGACTTAATGGTACAACAGCCAACTAACTTTGCAGACATTAATGTCACCTAAATTTAGCTTTCAAGTTTATTGCTGTCTGGTCTGAAACTAAGTCGAGTGACCGTATAGAAAACATATTTAGAGATCAACTGCTGACATTGCGCACTTTCGACCTATCAGGTCTCATGCAGTGCAGTTGGTGACTGATAGCCACATAGGTTTTAAAATAAAGCGTAGCCTAGAACTTAATTTTGAAGACTCTGGTCAAGTATCGTTTTCGGTCACTAGTTGCAGTGATGAGGTCTGATTGGTCGAAGCACAATGTACTCTGTGCAGCTTCTGTCTGATATATTTAGAGATAATCCAATTTAAGTCATTGTTTTACATACCACTAGCACAGGGGTTCTTGAACTTTTTGAGACGTATTCCCCTAGGTAGTGCCAATAAACACCCGTGCTCCCTCTTTAACGCATGATAACCTTTTTTGAGGAGATCGATTTTTTTAAATGGCCATTTTGCCGCATTTGCTTTCCAAAACCACATGAAGACTTTTTTTTGAAGATTTACTTTAGAGCACTAATTTTGACAAATGTTTGTGCAACTGGACCAAAGGGGCCATTGCACCGTGGCCCCAAGCTTTCCTTACAAACCGTTTTTGCCCCCCGCCCTTACCTCCAGTCAAAACTTTTGCACTATTGGTTTGGCATCCATTTTATTTGATGGTAAAATATATTCGCTTTTTTCAATCGCTGATTAGCCGTAGACCGGTGTTGCAAAAGTTGTGAGTTAAGTTCCCACCAATTCGCTCCTGTTCATCAGTTGATGTAGTTTTTATTTTGACACCACCATCAAGAGCTGCTTAGTATTTGCTTTTTTCAGACGCAAAATGTCAATCTTGTGGGAGAAAGCGGCACGCTTTATATCAGCCAGTGAATCGCGAGTTCGCGTTGAAACTCAGCGAGTGGCGGGGGAAGACTACCGCGTGTGGCGCTGGATACAGGTAAGCAGATGATTAAGCTAACAAAAGCTTTTAGGTGTAAGACAATGGGAAATAAATACTCCTTTTCTCTCCAAATATAAATTTGCAATGTTCCTACCATAGTCTCTTTTATTCGACCGAATAGCTCTAGAACATTTTTTCTTGGTGTGATTTTCTTTCCGACACCAACCCCTAAATACAGTTTTAAACTGCTCTATTCTTTTGCCGCAAGTCGCAGTTTGTGTGCGGCTATAGAGCGATTGAGATTTGAAATCAGTTTACAGTTGTAGCATCAAGAGCCACGCATTTAAGCATCAAAAAGAGGTAGAAACATAAACTGTATGATAACTGTTTCCTGGGCATTGAGAAGCCGGTGGTAATCATTTATATCTGTTAAGCTAGCTTTTTAATTTTTTGAAAGGAATAGTTTTAGTTGGTTGAAAGCTTTTAACTTCGCAGTGGCACCTTTTCTAGATTTGATGCATTCGCATAACTTGCATGCGAATTGTTGATTTTAAATCGCTGATTGCGTCTTGGTTTCATCGGAGCGGTTGATGACCGACAAGTGGCTAGAACCTTTACATAAAGGCTAGCCTAGAGCGTGTCTCGTAATGCTTAGCACTGTTTATGTTGCTTCTTAATACCATGCGGTCGGTTAAGATCACGTTTTGGAAGGGGCTTTTCCCTACCTGTCTGTGACGTCACCATCGACTGGCGGTGTTGATGACGTAACTAATAAAGAGGTATGCGTTGGAGACGTTTCGAGCTTTTGCTCGCATAAAAGCTGGCTGGTCTGCTCAGAACAGCCGTGAAGTTTAAACGGTTATTGTGAATGTTTTGTCTGTTTTTGCGTAATTGCTCTTAAGCTCGCTGCAGACACGGATTTCCGGTAGTACTTAATGCCATTAGCTTATTAATTTTGCACCATTGCGTTGTCATTTTTATGTCACGCGTCTAACCGCTACTACTATTCCGTCATAGTTAAAGTAGGCTGCCAATGTTTGGACAGTTTTTGTCCAGTAAGACAATATTCGACCTCAATGTCACATACTGTTACTGCTAATGGCTCACTGTAATAATGAAAATGGGATGATGCAAGCGAATTTGAGGTTGGGGCGAGGTTTTGTAGTAATGATCTAGCACTGCGTGGTCGAACTGTTGGCCGTAAATAGAATTCAAGTTAACGAATTTCAAGAGAACTTTTGGAAATTAGTTTGCAAAGATGGATTTTCCCAACTGAAGGAGTTTGCATTAAAAATTACACTCAACCATGTTTGAAAGCAGATACAGTACGTATGTGAGCGTACATTTTGCCGTTATGACACAAGTTAAGTCTAAATATAGAAATCGGATGGCGGACGAAACATTGAACAGTTGTCTACAGCTTGCTAACACTAACATTGGTAGTGATATACAGGGTGATCCATAATGATGGGACACATTTTAAATGCTTTTTTCTACAAATATGAAAACGACATAGATAAGTGAATTTATTTGTTACATAACTGATACTCAGGAGTTTAACATAATTCACACATAACTAACTCATTGCAAAACTGACACACTGATATCTAAGATCTGAATATTAAATCTTTTAGATGCTCACCATCACGACTAAAACATTCAAGAGATCGATTTCTCATATCATGTAAAGTGCGGTTTAACACATCAACCGGAATACCTGTAACCTCTCTATGGATGCTTTTTTTAAGTTCTTCTGTTGTGTGGGACCTGCCTGCGTATACTCGATTTTTTAGGTAACCCCACAGAAAAAAGTCCACTGGGATTAAATCAGGTGACGTGGATGGCCAATGGATATCACCAAATCTCGAAATGTAGGGGTTACTAAATCAATACCTGAAAATAATTAAACTTGATGTAATATTCAAATCTTACACAATACGTAAAACTCCTGAGTATCAGTTATGTAATAAATAAATTCACTTATCTGTGTCGTTTTCATATTTGTAGAAAAAAGCATTTAAAATGTGTCCCATCATTATGAATCACCTTGTACAAGCAATATTATTTTATAAGCCCTGACAACTGGAATCCTCGAGAACCATCGTTTTAAATGCAATTAAAATTGTGCAATTACTTTGCTGTTTTTTCAATTTCAAATATTTGCATCAATTATTTTTTTCCTCATTTTGAGCAAATTGGTGTAAGTTGATATGTTGTGTAAAGCAGTCCGCAAACGAAAAATGGTTGAATCACCCTGATCTGACAGAAGTGGATGCCATTTTTGCCTTCTGCTTGATATTATTTCCATTCGATAGTAAAGCAAGCAAACACTTCACGGGTTTTTCACAAGCAAGCGGTATGATTAGCCCTTAGCTCTGGCCAGAAGCAGTTTCAAAAAGTTATTTTTAAGTAGAGACCGATTTTTCAAAAAAAATTGTGTCAGCTTTGTGAAGATTAAGTTTGTATTGTACTTTTTACAAGGCCTAGATAAAACCATTGGTAAGTTACTAGCCCCTTTAGACTTTTAATGGTGCTGCTTCAGGTGGCAAGTCCTGTCAGCCGGTTCCAGGCCCCACGAAGACATTGGGGCGGGGAGGCCTTCGACCCGAATCATTCGGTCAACATTCCCAAGATCAGTCCAACTCCGTGCTTGAAAATAAGGAACATGTTTGATCCGGACGTGTGAGTTTCCTTGTTGCTTTTTTTTTTATCTCTGTTGCTTGGGTTGGAGACACAGCATGAAACGATTACCTCTGGTCCACATTTCAAATTCATTTAAGAACAGATGAGGCAAAAGCGACAGTCCATTTCGAACCAATCATAAATACCAAATCCAAACCGGTACCCCCACCACGAGGCTAATTACTGTTGGCAGGTACCCAAAACTCACTTCTTACATTCTGGCTAGGCGATTTCACTATTCTAATTTATTGAAGCATGGGTTGTGAGTTTGTTTGTAGTAACTCTGCCCTGAAATGCGTGTTACAAAACGAATCCAGTTTGTTATCAACTTCTCATAGCAGCGCGAAATCGAATTATGTTTCCCGTATTTGCAAGCTACACGTTGCTGCTGCGCTGTATGTCTACCACTTATCCCTTCTGTATTAGACTTCGATTAGCAAGTTAGTCGTAAAGCTCAGGACTTTTCCAGGTTAACATCGGTGACACTTAATGGGAATTTTGAACCTTAAATCTTGTTCTACGATATAAAGAACGACTCGCTTCGACGACGCCTTTTTGATCAGCAGCTATTATTGCACAGTCAATGAAAGTACACATCATTAAGTCAATACATTATTAGCTCTGTACATATTGCATTGCTAGCTGCTGGAAATGCGAGGTGTTGATATATCTTTGTTTTTTGGAAATAATCTTCGCGATTGATATGCCTTGTTTTCTGTTTAAGTCATTTTAATTGCGTATTTTAGCCAATGCCACTCTACTACTTTTGTATTACCCGCAAAGCGATATCTAGGTTTGGTTGAAAAGAAAGCCGGTCAAATTATATTTTTTTTGTCTTTCGGTCTCCGAGATATTTTTACTTTTATAAATAGAAACAACTTGTGTTCAGTCGAAGTGGAGATTGAATTACGTAAACTAAAATCATCGTGTCTGCTTGCAGTGAAGAAGGTGATGACTGGGAAATACAAGTCCAAGATTCGATATTGGAAAAGTGTGCCGACAACAACGAAATACTATCGATATCAGTGGAAAAGAATTCAAAAGAGGTGACTTTTTTGGGTTACATTGCAACATTTATCATCATTTTTATAGTTTATCTCACTGTACCTTCTCTTTTTTGAATGGTGGCATTGTGTGAAATGGTGCCATTGATGCTAAACATATTAAGCAAGGAGGTATAATGGTCAAGTTAGGGGTTATAAATACAAACTGGCAGCTTTACCGCCAGCAAGGTTGGGTACCATAAACGGAAGCCCACTGATCGCCTTGCTGGTGAACTGGTATAAGTGCTGAAAAACGGCTATTATCTCAACAAACAGCGATGCAGTTTGTTGATTTGGAGGTTCTATTTTACTTATTTTTAGATTTGTTTCGATTTTTTAGGGGCTTGTCTACATGAAATGCGCCTCTTGTGCTGGGGCTGGTCATGCGTTCCGGGCTCTGCATGGGGCCTGGTTTGACGGAAAGCTGGTCACAGTCAAGTTCATCAAGCTACAGCGCTATCACTCACGGTTTCCGTCCTCTGTCAACCTCACCACTCCGTTAAAACCATCTTCCTCAACCCCGGTTTCCACCTTCTCAACGGAGGAACCCGATCCGACGAGCGAGATCTTAACCTCGACTCCGTTGAAGGCGATTTAGGAGCGAAAGCCGACCCTGCCAAAGATAGCACGCAGCATCCGACAGCATATTGTAACTTCTGAGAGACCCTCTTGCCACTCACGCCCACCTCTCCTCGCGAGAACATACTCGTGCATCACCCAGCATACGTATTAAGCCTTAAAACAATCGCTCGGCAAAGATGAGTTGCTGCTTGCCCCAAACTGCCAAAGATGTCATCATTGATGATGTTTCACTCGAGCCTGTGACGTTGCAATGCATCAAATCGTCTTCGTGGCGAAAATAACGTCACTTCTCTTTAGTATTCGGTTTTCGGGTGACGTCATCGACACTGACGTCACTGTCAGCTTGGTGACGTCGCCTTTCAGCACATATTTATTGATCACAGGCCTTTTGTGATGTTTGTGTATTACATCGTTTATTGTACAAAAACGTCAACCATTACCGAGCATGCCACGCGCCACCGCTTGGATATCGCCGCGTATTGAAGCTCTTCATGTTTTTTGTGCTGGAAAATAAAATTGATTCTGGCCGTATTTTGGGGAGGGTTGGAGATGTGTTCGACCTCCAAAATATATATAACCATTGCACTTTCTAGCATGTAGTGATTTTATGTTTGAGGGGAAAGCATTCTTTTTCATCGGGCTCTTACGACCTTGAATTATGTTATTCCTGCTCTAACTTGCTCTACACTAACTGGCACTCTTTCCTCACTAACACTTTCTTTCTACTTTACACTGCTTTTGAGATGCACGAAGCTTTCATGCAATCAATAACTTATTTCAGGCACTGATGTGTATTGTGCCACGTGCTTTTTTTCACGGTTGACTTCACATGCACTTGGTCAAATGTTCCATAACGATTAATTTTCCTTAAGCTTTCAAGTTGGGGCTTGCAATGCGAGATTTATTGGTAACTGCCCACTACTTGTAGCGCATTGAGTCTTTTCCAGGCTTGGAAAATCACCCGGGTCCTCACCAAAATTACAAATGGTTCTATGTGTTTGCTGCTATTGTCGTTGACTATGCTTTGTACGTTAAATTTTGTTGATGAGGTACTACTGCAGTGTAGTAGATCTTTGCGCGCAACCAATGTTGCTGTTGGATTGGTTTGCGCTCGCATTTGTCATGGCAGCTTGCGCTTTGTAGGTAATTAAAGACAAAATGCTTCAGTCAGTGCACACTTGCTGGAGGTGCGAGGTAAAACTTTACTTTTTGCTTGCCTAGTGAAGGTACTCTCCAATAACTGGCGCATTGTTGATAGGAGTATTGCTAACAAATGAGACCAGTTACAACATTGCAACGTGTGTTTTTAATTGTCAATCAGATTGCTTTCGTCAATCCTGTGAGCACGTTAGGGGTGTTCAGCAATTTTTACGGCAGGGAGCGAATGTTATCAAATTGGTTTGGTAAATTTTTCTAAATGTACCAAAGTTTTTTCTGCTTACCGATCTATACCAAACTTTGAGGCCAGATTTTATTGTTTTTTTGGGGAGGGAGTTGCCTCCTTCTCCCTCACATATTTGTTGCTGAGGCAAATGTATCTTGTGATTGTGTAGAGTTGAGACTAAATTGCTTTTGTGATTTTCGTTTGTATTGTGTACGTTCGCATGTAAAAGCAGTTTTTTTGCTTGTGGTTAAACACTTAACAACGTTTGTGCCTATTTTTATCTGCCTTGGATATTGAAATCGTCTGGATAGGAGAGTCTAGACTTGCGTTTCTCCACAAGTGTGTCATGAAAGGTCTACTTTCAAACTGCAACATTTGAAATATTCGGAAAAGTTAGGGCGTCGTATCGGTATGTCATTTGATGGTAATTTTTGCAAATGTAAAATTAAAGATTTTAGAAACCAATTTCTTGTTCGTATAAAGTACGCGCTTCGAAGCATTGACTTTCCAAGCCCCATAGCACAGTCATTTGTCTCAAAATAAACCTTAGCCCTTCCTTACAAAAAATCGTGGTTTGTGCACCTGTTTGCGTGTATGAGACAGGTCCTACAGCACGGGTTAAATTAATATTTACTTTATAACAACTGATCAAAAAGCCTGTGAGTGATGAGATGTTAAAATGCTGCTGTTCTTTTGTTGGTAAATGTAAAAAAACAATTCGATTTTATCGTTGTTTTAGACTTCTTTACTTTTGGGTAACACACAGTTACGGTTCAAAAGAAATAAAAGGGCTTGTATGATTCGTTTGTTCTGTTCCATGTGTATAACACTTTTTTCATGTTTTTTGGGCCGATTTTAACGCATCATATGCTTTCTAACATGCATAGAGCGTTTGGAAGAGTCTGCTTGCGTTGTCAATGACGTGTGCGACTTGTGTTGAAACAACTTGTGTTCACACTGCCGAAGCAGCACATTTGAGCGATGGAGGTTTTTTGAGATAAAAAGTTCTGGTGGTAACTTATGCGGTTGTAGATCAAAATATAAAAAGTACAATTTTGTTTGAAGTGTGTTGCTTCAAGGTGCTCTGTTATAGCGCCCGTTTGCGGAAAGAATCTTGTAATGTTATGCTCGTATCCTGCTGTGAAGGAGAGTTTTATCAGCTTACTTCCTAGTATTTGCAATAGCCATCATGCAGTGGTTGGTTTGGCTCCCTTGCACAGGATCCATCTTTTCCAGCTGTTAATGAGAGACGTAGTTTCAGCTGATTGGAAAAGCAGCGTTGCTCACTCAGCATGAAGTAAGAGACAACTTGTGTGCACCCACCAAGCGCAGTCTACTTAGTGGTGGTTACTGACCCACCGAATTTTAAAAGGTAGTAGGTCCTAAAAAGAATTTAAATATTATTTTGTAATGACGATGATAACCTTTTCTATGAGATTGTCTCAATGTGGGTTCTTTTGACCGTTCTTCCATAAATTAATAACCTTGTTGGTGGTGGACCCTCCTTAGTCCAATTATGCGCTTAGGCCATGGCACGTTCTTCCAAATTCGCTACCAATAGTGATGTGGTGTTGCTACCTGCCAACAGTGGGTACGTGCTTCGACCATTGCACACTTTAATCACGAGTGAGTAAACTCACTTTCATATTACACTTTTCACCTTACTCCTTGTGCTAAGGGACCTGTAAATACCAACTACAAAATTTTTAATATGGCTCAATAAGGTTAGTAAACTTGATCCTAGCGAGTACGCACTGCATAACGGATAATTTAAACTACGACACTATCGCGTCGGTTAGCTACATGCAATTTTGCAGTTAATGTACAGGGTGGGCCAAAAGTAAATATACAGTTATGAAAGTATTTTTTATATGCTTTGAAGTTACATGCAGTGTACTTTATGTTACTTGTTAAGTAGCACAAACATTGTTTATTTTTTAGATAATAATTCTAACTTGAATTTACATTAGTTTTCTAGCTGGTTGGAAGGTAGTACAGTTTTGTAAATCTTGATTATTTTAGGTTTAATGGCAAATAATTTAAATGAAGAGCAAAGAAAATGGTGTCAAGAGTGTTTTGGACAGGTGTGAAGAATGTTGCAATGTTGGCGGAGGAGATTTTGAGCGCTTAAGAGATTAAATAGTTTTGTCTAAGGTATAACTAGCATTCTTGAAGTTTAAAAGTGCCTAAATGAGAACTACAAACTTACTTTTTAAACCTAAACCCTACTTTTAATAACTGTATACCTACTTTTGGCCCACCCTGTATATAAACCTAACTGGTGTGAAATAAATTGCCTTGTTTCCTCGCCTGGTCCTAGTTCAGCTTGTGCTGTGGACCTAGATACTTTGTTTCGCGTTATGCCAAAGAAGTTGATGGGTATATCATCCCCCCCATGCCGAGGAAAAGGAGAGGAGAACACCAAGAAAGTTAGTCCGGTAAAAATACATGAAAAATCGTTTATGTCAACAAATATTGAAGCAGTGCGAAGATGAAGAGCTCAATGAAACTACAAATCAATCAGCAGACGAGATATTCCAATCTAAGCGCAGGGATGCCATAATATCCAACTACTTGAAAGCGAAAGTAACGAGCTGTGATTGGCTGAGGAAATCTATTCAGCTTGTAGCCGTTCCTGTCAGTATTACCATCGAATATCTAAAGACAAAAAGACTGTAGAATTTCGGAAGAGCAATGGGCTGGATGTCAATACCAAAATGCATGCTCTTGTATATTTTACTTGGCCGCCATTAATTCATTAAGGATAAGAGTTTAACTCATTTCGGAAAGACATATATACATTGTCTTTTCCGACATATAAAAAACTATTTTGGGAGAAATTTTTCTTTAGATACCAAATGTTTTCTGCTCTTCCTTCGAGCTAAGAGTTAATTACGGTGACCTTCAATGTCATGATTAAGAAAGGAGGGCGGTTTGCTTCCGATAAAAATTTCTTAGGCCGCCCCGTTCAAGTGATGTCAATGTCTTGATAATAAAGCAACTTTTCAAACTTACAATGTCGTTTTGTGTTCTCGAGTGTTGGATAGAATGAAGAGAAGTGGTGGAATTGCCATACATTATCTTGTAACGTGTCGTGTACCGGTCGTAGGTATCAATTTCTGGAGGTCTTCCTTGTGTAACAACGCCTACAATTCGAGTTGGTTTGCTCATATTTACTTGCAACCATTCATCATCATACGCTGAAGAAGGGTCTGTAACGAAATCAGCCGATTACAAATATTTACTTTTTAAGTCTTTAAATGGATGCGCGTAACGATTCCAATCTTAAGTCTTTTTTTTTCTAGAATGTCGTTTTTGCATACTGCTTCTCACTTAAAAATTATGGAAACTGTAACCATCAAATAACTAGTGGGTTTACTATTACATAACACCTCATTGGTTTTGAAAAATTGAATTGATAATTGACAAACAATAAACTGTATAAAATGGCAAAGGGCCAAAAAGTAGCCACTTTTTGAATTTGACATTGCTATTTACAAGCGTAGCCAAAAAATATTAATTGGGCCCATATGGGGTGATAAGTTTTACAGAAATTTGTAATATTTCTAAAAAGAAAATTTGACCAAAATCATAACATTTTAATCTGTGTTTTGACGCACACATAGGACTCCAGTAAGTGTCGCTTCCAAGCCTAGCCTTGGAAGCACTGAGTTCTTCGCTAACAGACGACGAAGCTGTCATTGCTGAATCAGGTATCCGGCCATCGCTAACTCCAGCAGCACAGAAATCATCTGAAAACATTTCGGAGCTAGTTTAAATTAAGCTTTGCTATTGATTATTAGCATTTTGTCTTGGTGCATTGTGCCTACTAAGAATTTTTTTGTAAGGTGATCTGAAATTTTAAATGCGCCACTGAAGTTTTGAGTTTTGGGATATTTTTTGCAAAAAGTGCCATTTTGGGGATTTTTGAAACTTTTTTGTGATTTTTGCTCAATCCAAGCTGGCGACCACGGTCTGAACACACTGACTTGGGTTTTTTCCAAAGTTAGTCAAAAATGTTTTACCTTTGAATGCAAATGTTATAGTATTACAATGATCTTTTTCTTGCCGGCAAGTCGACAAGCTTGCTTGTTGTGTTTGGGCAAGACGCGTAACGAAATGCCTCCATCTTTGTATGGTAGACAGGTGGCGGGGCCAAGCAGTCTACCCGTCGTAGTGGCCCAGTCTAACTGAAGACTAACAAAAAGGGCTAATGAGGAGCTCATAATCTGAGTTGCTTTTACAAAAAATGAAAGATATTGTTCATACGAAGAAAAAGAATTAAAAATTCATTTCGATCAAACAGAAATCAAGAATATAACCAGGGTTACTTACAATAATTTGATTCCTTTGCTACTCGTTCCAAATTATTCAAAATTTCTGTAAAAATTTCAATTATTTGGTTTATGCAGCAAATGAAAAATGCCAATTCTTAATTACAACGTAATTTTATAAAATTATTTACCCTATTTGATTTAGAGAAAAGAGAAGAAGCAAATTTACCCTGTTTCACGGTTTTTGTAATACAGTACCGGTATTTAATAAACAATTACAGTTTTTTTTTCGACTTCTCTGATCTATCAGGTTGGAACAAAAGTTATTTCCCCTTTTAAATTTAATATTTTCACGAACGATTATTCCTTGTGGGTATATTATACCATGAACGATTATAGCTTGTGGGGAGATGGGAAGAGGTCATTGATAAGAATGGTGATTATGCTGATGATTAAATAAAGTTGTATTTTGCTTAATCGTTATTTTGATTTAAAAACAACAAAAGGGACAGAACTTTTGTTCCAATTTGATACTTTGAACAACTCAATTCTGTTTGTCTTTTTGTATTTCTGTCTGTCTGTCTGTCTTTGTTAACTCCTCCAAAACTACTTGGCGTACAAACATAAAATTTCGGCACGATTTATCATTGTCATGGGTGAGTGTCATAAACGTGTTTGTGATGGGTGATGACGTTACAACAAAACATTTTTTTGTAATTTGCCTTTTTTGGCGGAAAAAAATTTTTTTTTTTGCTTAAACAAAAGCCTGCACCCGACTTACAAAAATTTCATCTTCTAGGACTTAACATGGAGTCATATGAACGAATGACTGTAAAATTTGTTTTCTTTAGTAACGCAAGAAGCTAGCGATGCACTTGTCAAAACTGCAGACAGTGACACTGTTTCGACCTATCAGGTCTCTTCAGTGCAGTTGGTGACCGACAAGAAGCTAGAGGCTCTTAATAAAGCATAGCTTACACCGCCACATTTGCGGGATATCAACAAGACGCTTCCGAGAAAAAAATCTATCGACAATACAAGCTTCATTGACAATGCAGAAAGTGATAACTTTTTGAGCCTTTTAAATAAACATCATTCTTCCTTTTTTTGAGCGCTTGAAATGGTGCCTTGTTTTGTGATAATTATGTCTAATAATACTTTAGCAAAATTATGGAGCACTATACGTAATTATGACACACTGTTACTAATAGGGACAACATTTTGTTTTGTATGGAGAAATGGGGGCTGGATGCATTTTTGTCTCCAAAGACCTTTTTTTGGACATTAAGTTTTTCTGAATGGCATTTTCGTAAAACTTTTGCCTTCTTTTCAAATTTTTTGGGCTGGCATTATTCTTGAAGAACCAAAAAAAGTCTTGAGAAAGCTTCAATCTCGCTACTTTTACTCATACGATGTTATTAGAAAACGCATATACGATAGTATGTTACCAATACATGAGCGCCACAAGTTAAAACAGAATGACATATTACTAACACATAAATCTGGTTTTTAAATAATGCAATGGTATGTATGAAGCATTTATCAAATAACCACAGGCCAAGAACAACACACAAAAATAGGCCTGCAAGGAAGAGGCAATGCCACTATACATCAACAATATCAAATTTTAGATTTGTAGCATTAAGATACTGGTAATTGATGAAGTCATGGTGATACCCAAAAAATAAAATTTTTCAGGCTTTACGTTTTGTACTGCTGGTAAATATTGCTTTTTTAGTTTGAAACCAAAGCGCTCCGTACAGGCAATAAACCAAACACAGTTTAATTGCGAAAGCACCTTCGCGCAGAGAAATTGTTGGTAGCTATGCTTATTGATATTCAAGAGCATATTCAGGTGGTTTCAATCGCTTGCAGGATGCCTAGACTACTGAGACTGTAGAAACAGTTCATTATCACCCGCATCAAATCCCCAGAAAAATTGAAAACTAATTATTTTGCAATTCGATTCGGCGGGCTGTAGCGGCTTCACCCGAACAAGATTTTTGAAAGCAGTAACGAAAAATTGGTATAAATGGGGTTTTGTCTGTGTGCACTCAATCCTCATCGTCATACTTTGATAAAAAATATAAGCTTAAAATTAATAGCTTCACTTAATAGGACCGTTGGCGGACTGGCATAGACCGCACGAGGCAATACCTCAATTCTTCTGACAAGTTCCAACATGATCATGAAGATGGTAATTTAATCAACTGATTGCAGTTAGCCTTTAATAAGTCTTACTTTTAATAAATCAAATTACTCGTTTTAGATCTGCATTGCGCCTGAAGATTGTACTGCGAAAGCGAAATCAATCAGATTCCTCCTTCCTACCCCGTCTCAACTACTGATAACTCTTTCAAAAACTATCCCCCCAGCTTATTGAACCTTTGTGCTATGTCAATATCATACGCTTAATTCCATCCTTTCAATTTGGATCAAATTGGGAAAAGTTTTCATACTTTCCATTTTCATAAGTTCTTCGTTCAGTAGTTCATCTTCACTGGCATCACACATGCATTCACCGTCTGGTCCACGATCCCCTTTCTCGCCCTGAAGTCCCACTGAGCCAGGTTGGCCAGGGGGACCCTGGATGATCGGAAGATTAGGTTGGCTATCCTCATTTGGTGTCATAGGTTGAATAGGAACGCAAAAATGCTGAATCTCCTGATTTTGGGCCAAGTTTCCATTGATTAAAAGAGTCGCAAAAACATATATAACTGTAACGTTTCTCATGTTTTAAAACCATTGACTATATAGCCTGAAACAGTGTTTCTAAAGAAGTAGGAGTTTTGCAAAAGTTTAAACTTGTTATTACCAATAACATTACAACGCATTTTTGATTCTTCATGAAAAAATTTTGTGTCATGAGCCTTGAAGCAGAGTTTACAGACCAGAAACAGGCTTGAAAGGGGAAGGTAGATTTTTGCAGACTGCAGTAGTTTGGAAAGGAAGTCTTCATAACTTTGTAAATTGCACTTGCATGACTTGTAAGACCATACTTTGCATAACAAACGTGTTTTGAGCGAGCCTACATGCATCGAGAATGGAAGCGATCAAATGAGCTGAAGCGCGACCATGATCGCAGGTTCAAATCTTTCCATGACTGTGCGGTTGCATTATTAGAAAAGTGCTTTATGGCAACATTTCAGCTTACCCCGTGCTTCACCGGGTTAGAATAGTGAAGCTGCTGACCCAGCATGTCGTATGAGGCGACTTTTGGGTACCCACCAATGGCAGTCCGCCTTGTTGGTGGTGGGGCTACCAGTCGACAATTTGCATCCATGACTGGTTCGAAATGGGCTGCCACTTTTCCCCTGGCCTAATTCAATTAGGTTGATGGCGTGAACCTGGAGTGCTGTTCGCACCATACCTCAATCCCAAGGAAGAGGAGGGGTAAACCAACAACAACGTTTCAGCTTTGTTGCAGTGCTAAAGATGGAAATACTCTGTGCCGGCGGTGGTACGAACTCCGATGCCGGACAAAACACAACGTTGCATTAAGTTTTGTCCTGGCCAGATAATGAAAACACGTAGGCCTTCATCACAACTCGATGAAGCTTTTCTCTAAAAGTGCATCACCAAAAAAATGGTTGAAGAGCGCAGTGGTATTTTTTTAGGAAAGGAGTCAATTTCTTTAAGAAAATATCTAACAATTTGACAAAAAATACCATTCTGATGACGCTTGCGACAATTTTTGTGTAGAATATTACCTCACTGACATTAATAGAGTACGCGGCACCCGGGCCACTTTAAAAAGCTTCACCCAAAACAAAATTCAACAGTTTTCTCCAAAAAATCTTTGTCATAAACTTTTGCCAATATTTTTAAAAATGTAAAAGTAGATTTCATCAAAAATAGTGTTGGATCCCTTCCTAAAAGTAACCCGGGGGATCGCACACCCTTCCCAACAACACCACTGCTTCCGGTATCCCAGGAGCCAATTGCGAAATGTGGCCTTTGTTGATGGTAGAGCTATATGTCAATGGCAAAAGGCTTGCAGAAATTTTGAGACATGGATTTCACCGTGGCTGAGAGCAGTTGTGTTTAGGCTAAAAGTTGTTAGTAAACTCCAATTTGAAAATTTATTGAAATTTAATTTCCAGTGCAGAGGGCCCAAATGCTTTAGAGAAGCAACTACAATATTAATGGCTAGTTACTTAACGTTAGCATAATGGGCTGCTAAATTAACAGTAGCACACCGGCAAATATTTTTCGAGTTTCGTTAATAATAATCTTTTAAAACTAATTTTAAGCATTGAAACAAGCTAGCTGCCTTATTCACCCAACCTTCCACCACAAAACAGTCTATACATGCGCGTTAGTGCAAGCAACCAGAAAAACTTTGGTTAAAAAAATGCATGACATTAAAAAAAATTCACTAATATTTCTATTTTTTCATCTTCATTTATGTTCATACTGCAACATAAAAATATATTTACAAAAAAAGCAAAAATGATTATAAATTTTTTTTCCATTTTCTCCCAAGTTTTTCATGTAACAGGTACAAGCGCGACGAGAAGCCTAACTTTGGTGTGGTGCTATGCTGCCTTCCTTTGTCTACTTAAGCTGCGCTAGTCGACCTGGAAACAAGGCCAATTTAAATTAGGTACAAATGCTAAAAGCTACTCCGTAAACAAAAAGTATCTTAAAACTGCAATTGACCAAAAGTGAAATGAAAAACACCTTGCTCTAATCGTTCACAACTTCTTCCGGGTTTGCATTCCATGTTGGTTAAGTTGTTTGTAATAAAAGCTGTCAAGCAATATTTGCTGAATCTGCTGAAAAGTTTCGGACCATCTTTATCGCTTTAACTACAATAAGTAAACCTTTAACACATGACAGTACAAGGCTGTATGTAACTCAAGTTTTTAGTACGACAGTAGAGCTTGTTGCTAGAAGAGTAATGAAATTTTTCTTTGACCTTAAGGCACAGAATCTTTTTACTAACATTGTCCAATGTGAAAATATAGATCCTGAATTTTCTAAGCCAGCTATCCTCAAACTAAGAAAAATTCCCAAATACTTTATGTTGGAACATATTTGCTCTCAAAACAACCAATAAATAGCTGAATCTAATTCAAAAAAGATCCGATGCGATAGAAACAAAGTGATAACGACTAAAACAACTTGGCTTCACAATTTTCTCGGCCATTTTAAAATAAGTCTCTTAGTATAAACAGCCATCATCAAGTGATTATTTTACAACAAAACCAACTGTGCAAATAACTGTGTTTCGTAACCGGCACGAAAAGTTGCATTTGAACTAGTAACATTGGAAATTTAACGCAATATCTTGTTTTTTTTCTAACTATGATCGAGGAAACTAACAAATATTCGGAGGTATTCTAACACAAAGTTTTTACAAACATTTTAACAACTCAAATCTAAAGCTGTTGAAAATTCATAAAAAAAGAAAAAATTCGGGTAATGTAAAACGTTCAATATATGCACATCACAAACAACACAAGCCACAATTGCTTGGTAGCGCCACTGCACTATAAGTCTTGTGTCAGTCGCCCCATCGGGTAAGCTTCACTCGAATTCTACTCAGCATCAGCCCTATGGATTCAAACACTGGATCGAGAAAGGTTTTGATGACGACAGAATAGAACTTGCTGGCGTAATTGAGCTGTACAAAAAGAAGTTAGAAAACGCACAGTCCCACCTGCAGATAGTGAGGTTACGAGTTCAATGCTCGCCTGCTTTCTGCGTTGTTGTGCCCTTGAAAACACATTTTGAGGCAGTTAGCCCTACATGAAAGCAATTTTGTAGGAGAAACGCTTTTTTCTCTACGGGAAGTGTCGGTTGCTTTAAATCGAACGTCAACCTAAGTCGTTCTTTATTCTTATCACAAATATTTTCCTCAGTTGTAGGCTTACAGAAATAAGCGGCAAACGCCTCGAACTTTGTTGTATTAGTAGCTACAACATTCATTTTTGGTCAGTAGCTTGTTTGTCTTTTTCGGTTTCAAAAGCAATCTCTATAACATGCTTTCCTAAGAACACATCAACCGATCATCAGCAGGGTGGAAGGCACCACCATTCGACTATGGTCGCCATGAAAGCTGCACAACAGTCTACTGGGCTAGGTTTCCTATAATAAAACTAAACATATTCTATTCGGAGTGGAGGTGTAATGATTGAAGCTTCCGCTTCGCAGTCAGTTCACCTATGTTTAATTCCCTTGTCGAGTCATACCTAAAAGTTTAAACATGGTATTCGCGCATTTCTTGTTCGACTCTCGCAACAGCAGTAACGAGGAGGATGAATTATAAAACCTAATTTACTCAATCATGATTAAAATACGTCCTGGATATGAATAACATTGCAATAAAAAAGCGGCAAAAAAACTGCGTTTAAAACTTACTTTTATTGAAAATGCTTTGATACAAGGCGTAATCCACCAGACCCCAATGAAAGCCAGGCAAGCGAAGTAGATTCCCCAGAAAAGGGAACAAGGAATTCCAAAAAGCAAAGTTAAAATGCGATACAGCCAAAACTTGGTCACCGAATACACTTTGTAACTCGTGCCCCATATTGTGTTGAAACTGTGGGAGCCTTCAGGCTCGGCGATGATGTCAAAAAAATTGATCTGCAAAGAAAATTTATTAAAATGGCCAGTTAGTGCGCATACAACTAGTGCAAGGGTGTAGTAGTTTAAACGCCCGCTTTGCAACCAGTAGACTCGTGGTTCAATTTCAAGTCGATTCAGTTCAAAAACTAAACCCAGCGGTTTCCAAAGTGAGTGAAGCGTAATTTTATCCGGGGCACCGCGTGAACTAAACCGAACAAAACTCATTTAGTTAATTATCAAAAAAAAGGTTTTCAATTTTAAAATAAGCAAATTCAGCATCAAGAAACGGCTTGAGCCTCAAGTTTGAGCAGCACAAACGGTTTCAAATAGTAGATTTCCAAATAAAGGTCTGTCATGCATTAAGGATGGCGAACCACTGACTCGCAGGTCACAAAGTGACCCATCACTAATCTTTCAGTGACCCACTTGTAGTTTCAAAAGTTCTAAGAAAATGTGAACAAATACTTCAGCCACGAATACGGTACTCAATATTTGCAACGAGATGCAGCGCTATTTTTAATCCATCAGTAACTGCACAAGTATCATGTCCGTCATTACGCGTTATCGCGAGAAATAACAAGGCCTTTGCGACTGTTTGGCTCATTGATATTGACAAATCATAAAATCTATGACCCAGTTTCGCTTTTTTCCAGGATATGGTCTCATGTGTGACCCATTCAACTGAAAATATTAGCCATTCCTCGCATATATACATATTTTTATATTTTATATACTGTATGTACATATTTTTGTGCTATGGCCCCTGGAAAATTTGCGGTTATACAGAGGATGACCCGAGCCCAAAATCATGTTGTAGAAAGGAGCTCTCATTGTTTTTGTGACATTTATACTAGGAGAATTGGGAAAACATTTAGGGATGCACATTGTTCGCAGTGAAGACGATGTTTTTGGTGGAACACCCCGAAAACTTAGTATAATCATCAGCATAGCCGTTGAGAAGACCTTGCTTGGTGGAGCCTCTTTTCAAACCACAGTACGGGATTTTTAAATATCCTTGTCCACCAAAACAAACCCTAAGATACAAAGACCTTGGACCTCTCCATGCTAATAATTGAACAGTTGTATTTAGATTTACGTCGGAGTTACCAGCACTGCTGACAGAGTATGCTTCCACCAATAGCATTGCAAACAAGCAGAAATCGAAATCCAAAAACGTAAAAGATGTTTAAAAATTTTCTGCTTTGGTCTACATTCGCACAATAAATACTCAAACGCGCTCATAAAATATGTGAGCAAAACCGGATTTATAAACAGCATTTTCAAATAGAGATGTAGCCTGAAAGTAGTTTATGCTTTCAGGTCGATATCATAAAATGTTATCTTAAATTCACAATTGCTCCGGCTTGAGCAAACAGCGGGCAATGTAATGCAAGTATGTTGGGATAAATACGTGACTATTTTGATAACGGCCAAGCAAAATTTACCGTCCCTTTACTCTATAAGGCGTATAGCTGTAAAAAGATTGTGAAGGAGGCTAGATTTAATCTTTCTATGTCATAAAAGCGCTATCCGAATCAAGAACTAGTAAAAGTCATTAATTTTGAAGACCTGACGATAAATCTATTCGCCGCTATTCGTTTTGAAGAACAGAATCAAGCATTGCTTTTGGGAAAGCTATTACCATAAAAGTTTCCTCACTCTTCCAGCCCATCACCCTGTAGGATTGGGCTATTTAGCTACCACCTGTAGATAACGTTTGTCACCATTACAGTTTCCAGGGTCACATCAGCTCAACTGCTCAAATGATTTAAGTTTACCTACAAGAAACTAACACTTACTTTGACTTCCTCCTGTTTCTTTTCAGGGTCTCGGTTTGCATAATCGATAGAGGCATTACTTTTTCCATTTTTAAACTTGGGTGATTCCGGTTGATATGTTCTTATGACCTCATTGTGACCCGCAAAAGATCCGGAAGGATTTGCTGGCCGCTCATCAGCGTTGGATCTTGTTTCCTCAAGAGAAACGTCCCCCAAGTGAACGTTGTAGTTGGAATACTGATTCCCAGCTTCTCCTGAAGATCTACTTCGTGTAATTGGAGTTCTGTCCACAGGAACCTCAGAATAAATAGGATTAACTTCCTCTGATTTTTCTTTTATGGATCCACTGTCGTCTATTACCTCCATTTCAATCTCGCGCAAACTCCAGGCTGCAACTGCTTAAAAGTTTTTAAAACCAGTTTTTCACCTACTTTACATAACATAAAACATGATCAATATCTAATTAAGGTTTGATCGACACAAGCACTACAAGCAGACTGGTCAAATGGAGAGATAATAACGACAGATGCTAGCGCGGAAAGCTAATCTGCAGAAGCCATTCAGTCAGCTGTCAGGCTGTCTGTCAACGCCAATAATAAGATAGGTGAGTACGGTGAAAAACGATCTGGCAAGCTACGGCACAATGCTTGCGTGCAATAAAATTAGCCACATGCCGACACCATAATTGCCTGCAGACCAGAGGTGTCAAACTCATTCAGTGCTGCGGGCAGCATTTACATGCCTGGATTTTATACGGGCCAGAGTCAGTTGGAAAACAACTTAAGCAGGCAAGACTGTGAAATGGTATTCACAGCTTCCCTGCTTGGCGCTCAGCACATAAGGGATAGTGTGGAGAATAAGCCGGCAAGCTTGCTTGTTGTGTCCTTGGGCAAGGCACTTAACGGGATGCCTCCGTCTTTATGTGGCAGACAGATGGTGGGGCCAAGCAGTCTACCCGTCGTGGTGGCCCAGTCTGACGAAAGACATGCAAACCGAGCATGAGCTCATACGCTTGAATGAATGAAGTGGTCCCCAAACTTTGATCAAACGATCTCTGAAAGGTATTGGATGTAGCCTGAAATGGTGCTGATCTCAAAAGAGAAGTCATCACCTCTCTCACCGCAACCAATCGTGCCAGCCGCGACTTCTAAAAGTTCTCGGCCATAACTTCACGGCCATTTTCACGTAACTTTCTCAGACCAACTTCGGAAACCATGCATTCGCACTGTGGCACAAAACCCTTACACGGGCAACATTTCGCCCGCGGGTCGCAATAAATCGTCTCGCGGGCCGTATGTTTGACACCCTTGCTGTAGACCACTAATGAAGCAGTTAAAATGTTTCAAGAAGGTAACACTTTAGAAACCTTGTTTCTAAAATGGAGGATCTTCTACAGCCCACCCACTCTCGAAGCCTGTCATTTTACCTTTAAAATATGATGAACGTTTTTCAAAAAACACCCTTCAAATTCGCACAAAAATACATAAAGGATTATTTTAGTTTTTGCTAGCCCCTTACGATACAAAAATACCAGGTCGTCAGTCAGACGAAGAGGTTGCTCAACTTGCTCTATACAATCATCGCTAGTCTCAAACACTTTAACCTAAGTCAACAACTCTTAACACAGAAAGCATAGAGGCAGTGTACCTATAGCTCTCTTTCCTCTTCTACAAACGGAAAAGACGTCAAAATCTAAGCAAATAAGGGCGAACCACAGTGAGGGCAAGGCGCCTGAAGCCCCTAGTTGGCTCGGAAACTTAGCCTTAAAAAAGAATGAAACCTATTCCTTTGTTAGGGGACACCCAATAATTATAACACAAAAGAAAATATAGGGTTGGCTTGCCAATTTTTAATCTTGACTGAGCGAATTCGATTTCATATTCCACCATTCACATTACTTATTGCTGGGTGCCAAGTAGGAGATCTGTGAATACCATTTTTTAAGCCTTTGGTTGAGCGAATTGATGGCCACACGATTGCGACAGAGCAGCCACTCAAATTTAAACGATAATACAAGTTACTCATATTAAAACCCCTTCTAGACTTATTCCAAAGCGCTTAAAACTAATTGTTTACTAATTTAAGAATATATGCACCACAGTAAATCAGCTTAAATTAATCAACTTTTTGTTAAAAAAACATTTAATAAAAGCGCATTAAGTCTGCGATTTAATTGCAGATTTATTTGTCGATCACGTAACATATGAAGGTACCTGTTTAATTACCTGTTCAGCGTCTCAACCAAAAATCCCCTTTTAGCTAAGCGCCGCATTTTGATTAAAAAAAGATGACAAATTATGAGACAACGAACAACTTTGCCACATAATATACGTATACAGTTTTGGTATTCCTCTTTCTTTTTTTGCAAAAAATTGTAGTTGTATGGGCTGCCTTTACTTACCCAACTTTTATTACTTTTGGAAACTGAGATTTGTTTTCTCTCCCACCGTAAATGCAAGTCCAACATTTATTTGGTAGCTTACTTTCCTGGAAACTGAAGACTTATCTCAGAGAAGTAATCTCAAACCTAACTCGAACAGATATTTCGAGAAGGGCAGGAAAGATATGCGATCCCCTAATCTCGAAATGAGAAAGGTTTAAAATTTTGGGTTTGAAACCTTGAAGACTTGTTTAGAGCTCTTCCCTGAAAGTGTTAAAAAAAAATGTTGCGTCTTTTTCAAACTTCTAATGAAGCGAAATGTAACAAAATCCTGGCTCTGCCTCTGTCTCAGACAACAATTTCTACCAACTTTGAACGCTACTGTAATTTATTGCCTTTTTGAAAGATTTATTTGTCATTAACATCCTATTGTTTATGAAATGGTCGGTCAGTAAGTGGTTCAATCAAACTTCAAAACATTAGTCGCAGCTTTAGCCGTTTTTTTCGCTGTAAATCGTAGTTAAACTGCTGGCAATGATTACTCAAACTGCTCAACCCCAGCAGCTCACCTAAATCACAGTAAAATATAAGCTCACAGTTCAATTCGTATATTGTACTCGGCAGTTTGAACATAACTAAGCAAACATTTATCTATTTCTTGTCCCATTAGACCGTTTTTGGTCAGTCGCAGTAGAAAGAATGCGCAAATAGCTGAAGGCAAAGTATGCTCGACTGATTTGCCTGATCTGTATCACCTATACCTAAACTATACACCATGAAGACTGGAGAGTTATGCTTGACTTATCAACAGAATTTGACATAAAAGTTTAAGAAATGTACGATGCAATTAAGCTTTATATTCAACCGTACTCCCCCGAATTACTAAGGAAGTAAAAAGTAAATTTCGTGAATATATTTGCCGCATTAATATTGGAATTATTGCTAAAAGCTATACATACACTCAACAAATAAACAATCTGCTATACTGAAGGTATCCATGGATGTAAGAAACAAACCAACAACTCGCAAAATGCCGGGCTATAAAATTAGGGGTGTCGCCTGAAACTTTTCCAGGGGGAAGATAAATGCAATTTTCACCCCATCTTGCAAAATTTTTTTCAATATTTATTTCAATTGCGTTACAACCAAAATTCTTGGGAGGCAAGTTCCCCATTTTCCCCTTAACCGATTCCCGTGGCTACAATTTGCAGGAAAAGTCGAGTCAGGCCTAATAGGGCTCTGGTGCATCTGGATTCAAAGGGGTTTACTTGTAAACGAAACCCATGATTTAAAAAGACGCACGCGGACTCTCACTCACATCGATCCTTGGCTGTTTGCAGAGGGTAGCCTATCTCGAAACAAATTTCTAATCTTGCTACTACTACGACGTATAGACGCAATCTGCTCGCTTCGCCAACAAAGAACGTTTAGCGAGAAAAGGTACGAGCATGTAGTTGCGAGTCGAATGGCTGCTAACTTTTTGCCTTTGGAATTGAACGCAGCCAGCGCAACCACAATCCCAAAACAAGTACAGGGTGTCCCAAAATAAATGAAACCCACAAAATTGCTAATAAATATGTTGATTTTAACCCTATAGTTTATATTTTTCAGATTTGATAACAGTTATAAATAACAATTATTGTTTTAAAACCCCATGGCTTGGAAATTAGAAGAAAAAATTTTTTGCGTCACGACTTATATAGAGACTAAATCCTATAAGACTGTTCAAACACGCTTCCGCAGGAAGTTTAATTTCAACACTTATCCTGGAAAATCCCAAATATTCCTGTGGTATCGTAACTTTCAAATCTATGGAACTGTAAATAAACGTAGCAAGAAATTAGAGAATCTGTAAGGATACAGATTAAGGTCTTGAGTAAGGATTCTATGCAGCGAGGACCGCGAAATGCCGAGCTCACTACTGCGTCTTCGAATGGACTTTTTCGGGCTCCGGCCAACAGAAACTCTGGACGCTTCCACATTATCTGCAGATCTTGCACTCAATTTCCTTCCACTAGATGGATTCTCTAATTTCTTGCTACGTTTATTTACAGTTCCATAGATTTGAAAGTTACGATACCACAGGAATATTTGGGATTTTCCAGGATAAGTGTTGAAATTAAACTTCCTGCGGAAGCGTGTTTGAACAGTCTTATAGGATTTAGTCTCTATATAAGTCGTGACGCAAAAAATTTTTTCTTCTAATTTCCAAGCCATGGGGTTTTAAAACAATAATTGTTATTTATAACTGTTATCAAATCTGAAAAATATAAACTATAGGGTTAAAATCAACATATTTATTAGCAATTTTGTGGGTTTCATTTATTTTGGGACACCCTGTATAAGTGTAGGCCTACGTCTTTTTTCCTAAAATTGCTAAGGGTTTTTTAAGCAGCAAAGACTGCAAAACCACAGCGAAATCCGCAATGCATCGGCGATTTATTCGCTCTTTGCACATGAAAGATATCTATAAAGCTGCTTGTCCCGATTAATCAACTTTTTTAATTGCAAAATCGTTTGAAAATTAATGAATAATTAAAAACTATAATTTCTGGTCGTGATAATCTTATTGATGTAAAATACTGCGATTTTATACCTTGTGCTAGTCTAAAGCTGACAATTTCCTCGGTCATTGCTTAACTTTTTTCAGAGCAACGCTTGTAACTGGATTACTTTGGGCAGAAGTTTTCGCGTTTTTTGTCAAAAGTATCCTTTGTTTGCGAAACACGTCACTCTCAAGAGCAGCTTGTTTTCGAACTTCGATTTGCCAGTAGGCCATTTACAAAAAGAAAATGTTACGCATTGCGTACTGAGTGTTTATATAGTCAGTGCAAATGATCTACGTAATATGCGTGACAATCTTTTTCCCTTAACCAACTGATCAGCTAACATCAGGCGTACTACTCTTACTTTGTCGCAAAGCTCAGACGACAAAATAAGATACTAGAACTATAATACCGGTGCTGGCGTAAAGAGTGGGAAAGGGAAGGTTTAGAGAGTTCAGCCCATCTTTTCGTCACAGTTTGTAACCCATTACTTGTTATAACTATTCACTGGGCCGTGGACGTCACACTTTGTTTTGTATTGGAAGGCATATGATAAAGGCGAGGACAATTTTTTTGAGATCATTTTTTGAAAGTGACAACTTTGTCGAGGTTTTTGAAATCATGGAGAGCAACAGCATTCAAGCTTCCCAACTTTTAGGCCTTTGCGTGAGGCTATTTTCAAGCAATAGACAAAAATGGCATTCTCTGATAGATACACCACATAATATACTGTTATGCCAAAACGAATCAATTGTGCAGATCGAAAATAGGCTGGTCCTAATTTTATTCATACGCGAACCTTAGCTTATTTAGCGATCTATCTATCTACCTATCTAGCTAAAACCCAGCATTCAGCATGCAGTCAGCAGTAATTTATTGGTTACATTTATAACGCAGGAATTCTAGCAAGCGACCATGGCAGAGAGCTGACATACTGCTTAAGCACTTGATGGCATAGCTGTAATTCCCGTCAATTACCAATTCTAGGGCAGGGTTTATCGAAAAGCGGATAGAAGCAGCGTGGGCCATTTGAAAATTTTTCATAACAAAATAAAAGTAGGCTTACAATTAATCTAAATTTCACTACTAAAAGAACTCATGCACTTGAGATCGCTGGTGCTATCATGCTACAATAGCCTATATAGCTATATGCATTTACTTTTTCTGCTTGGGTCTAGGTTATTTCAGTTAAATTCGTTTTCAAAAACGTCAATTACCGATACTAATTTATTTTGCTTCCAGCAATTTAATGCACCAAAATAGACTGCAACGTATTAATATTCGTAATAGAACAAGCGGAAAGTTTAAAATTTTTCATACGATAAGCGTAGCTAGGCTGAAGATTTCATCAATTTTCCCGCAATTTTTTCGCTTATCATCAGAGAGAGACAGAATGAGAAATAGAGCAAGACAGTTTTAATTTTTAAATCCGGTTTTGTCTCTGTTAACTAAAGTGACCAAATTTATTTTTGATTTTTGAAAGTTCATAAATAGCATTGCGCCACTTCGTTCTATCGGTGGCTACTTCCTTGATAGTCGAGTCTGTGCGATGTGTTCTTTCTCCTGCCTTCTCCATATCATCTTGGCCGCCAACGGCTTCTTCTTCCAACTTTAAAACCTTAAAATCTAACGCTCTTCTCAACACATCATGATTGCCCTTGCTCAAAACATGTCCACCATAACGCCGCACTTCATTTGGCCTGGATAGGCTACGCAAAGTTTCTTTTAAACCCAGCTTATCCATAAGTTCTTGGTACTCCTCTTTTCAATTAATGTAACGCACATCTAACATTGCTCTTACCATTGCCCTTTCAGCTCCTCTCAATATCACCATCACATTTTCCCTCAGATACCGTGTCTAACTTCCGTACAATTTCACCGACCTTGCGCAACTCTGACAGACTCTTCCTTTCATTTGCAAAAAAAGTTTTCTTCTATAAAGCAGCTCCCCTCATTTTCTAAATTTTATCCATCCAATTCTTATTCTTACTGTAATCGCTGCTTCACTTTCACCACTGGCATTCAACCTGTCCCCCAAGTAACAAGAACGCTTCACTAACTCTATTTGGCTATAAAATGATAATTCTTCATTTGGTTCCACAATTCCTTTTTATTGTCTCAACGCATCTTTTACAAACAAAATGGTTTGCCAGAGTTGAAGACACTCTTTTTTTTGCGCATCTACCATTTACTCATTTACCATATTTTGTGCATAGCCCTGAATTTACCATCACCCTCCTCCCTCAACTGGTTTATTGATCAACTTTGCTCTTGAATATTTCTACTTTCAAACCACCCAACATCACTTTAATCTTATTGAGGTTTAGTCTTTAGCCTCTTGCTTTCAAACGCCTCTTTCTATTTCAAAAACTTTTTATCAGATCCTATAATGCTTTTAATAAAACCAAGTCATCTGCATGTAGAATTCTATTGAGCAAGCCTTGTCTTGCATATTCTGTAATTGCATTCACTGCAATTGCAAAAAGCAAGGGCAGCAAAACAGATCCTTGTACGCCAACGTGTACCCCAAATTCTTTACATAACTCTCATTCCACTATAGCTTTCGTCTTTGGCCCTTGATATAGTCTCATCACCGCTCTTAATATTATTTCTGATAAACCTTACTTCCTTATCGCCTACTTTGGAACATTTCCTGGAACCCAATCCAATCCCTTCTCAGTAACCACAAGACACACACACAATTTTTTGTTTTTGTCTTTACATTCCTCCTACAGTCTTCTAACAGCAAACAATATCACATTTTTCAACATTGATACTCGTATAAGCTGCAGTGGAAGCCATTTCATATAATTTTCAACTAGCGATGCAAAACTTGTTTCAAACACTGAAAAAACGTGCATTCAAACATTGTAATTTTGAAATATTAAAAAATGTAGTTGCCTTCAATTTGGTTCTGGCTATTCCTTTTTTCTCTGCAAATCCCCCCCCCCCCTTGTAATTCATCTTTTTACGCCCTCGCATACTTTTAAGCGTAATAAAATTTTACATAACAGGTAAGTTGGTTAATGAGATATCACAAAGTGTTTTGGCATTTTTTAACTACGACCGTGTTTTTATACCAAGACTTTTTTTGATTATGTCCGAATGAGTTTGCTTTTTATTTCATTCTCCTTATCATTCCTGTTTGTAAACGTCAAGGACATCTATGAAATTTGTTTAGCCTAAGGATATCTGTGTCAAAATTGACCATTTAAATTGAAAGGATGTCATAGATTTAGCCAGTTTCTTCGTTTTAAATGGGGGCAATTTTGTTGAATTTTCTCTGGGACACGCATCCCACGGAAAATGGGAAATGTCTTTGCAAATCGAAGAGCAACGATTGAGAGTAATTTTACGATTTTTACAATGAAGATCTTTTTTTTGGAGGTGAGAATTTTAAATAGTGTTTTGGTCTCATCTTTTGGGTTTTACCTTTCTCTCAACACTTACGGATTTAAACCAGTAGTTGTTCTTGGTGAGATGATGTGATGATATGGTTGGCCGTTCGGCTAATTGGTACATTGTGTAGTCATCAAACATATTAACTGATTGCTAGTAGCAATCAACTATAGAAATCAGAGAGCAGTCAGCTTCTGTCCAGCTGCCAATCAAATGACTTGCAACTAATGGCATGTGCCTACAAATATGAAATCTTAAAAGAATGATAGCTCCTTACTCAAAGACTGTCTAGTCATTTCCGCTGTCTCCATGGTAATTTCAGTTGCTTTGATTACTACTTGTAAGAAAAAGTCTGGCAATGGACATGCAAATAAATTTTGATTGATCAGTTAAAAACATAGGCCTACAAAAAAGCCATGCCTAAAACTTACCCGCTGGAGGTGTGAGGATACGATTTTTTTTATCTACAGTGCAAATCATCGCAAAATGAGTCGCAAGGACGCAACCTGGAAATGGGGGACCAAACATTTGAAGGGCAACAAAATATTTTTATAACCTATTTTTGGAAGGCACTTTTAGATTCCGGTCAAAAACAGGGTTTGATAAATGTTTCTGGAAGTAAGGTAATCGCCTGCTCCTGGCTCTGCTTTTGGTGATTAAAGATTTTTTGCGACACCAACTTAAAAATGGGTACGTTGGGATTTTTTTAGGTTACCTGTAAAAACGTTGACAAAAATGTCTAAGGAATTTTCCTCTACTTCAAATTTTTTCTTGCTTCCACCTTTGGTCTATTATTCTTTTTAGGTGCTGAAGGAGCCGGCAAGTATAGCAATACCCCAGCTTGGGACAAAAACTTTCTGTCTTTGTTGAAGACAAAGACCTCTATTTTTTTAAAATGATCCAAAGCAAGATGTAACTCTCAGGTTTAAGTTTTGCCATGGATCCCACTGCGGGTTGATTCGCCTTTTTACCCAGTACTGAAATTGAAACACGGACTATAGAAGACTCTTTATTACTGCGCATGGCCTAAAACAACAGATGCAGAAATAACACGAAACACATATAATTGAAAATTTTACAAGCAACCCCAGGCCTCAAAACAGCTCATGCCACAGCTATGCCACAGCTCGGTTTTTAAGTTAAAGTAGGCTATAATGCTACGGAAGAGTATTTTGGAAATTAAAGGTGCAACACCCCAAAACCAATTTTAATATATGACCCCGAATCTTTTTCCTTACACAATGTGTTTTTCTGTGCGCATCGAGATATTGCTGAGGGTCATCCCTAGACTTCTGCAGAGGGGGTCACAAAAGCAAGAGACAATTGCCCCCCAGCAAAATTTCCAATAAGCAATGTTAATGATATGGCTTCTTTTGAAGGGCATCAAGCACCACACGTTACAGCAAGTCAGTATTGAAAACCACATTCCCCAGAAACAGGCAAAAGGAATAGCGCATAAGAAGGACACAACCGTGTAAAAGCAGCCTTTGGCGAAATCAAACACTTCACGGCTTAAACTCCAGGAAAATTGTGGCGTGTAGTAGCCATGCGGCTCCGCGATGATATCCCGAAAATTTACCTGCGGAAAAAGAAACAACTTTAGGTTTAAAAAGCAAAATATATCAGGGATTCAATCTGGGGAGTAAGCTATTGTGTTGAACCAATTGTGTAATCCAAATATTACGCGTGTCAAGCAACAACAATAAGGCTTGAAACAAGTCATCACTTGGGGACTGGACAATACGAACCATATTACAAATTATTTTGAGGGTGACAATTTCTTGAAAACAAAGTTTGCTCAATTATTCAACCAGTATTGATAAATGCAGAAATTTCTTACAGAGAAAAGGAAGCTAGTTTAGACAAAGAGTCTTTCATTCAATTTTCATTTGATCTTTAAAGCAAATTTTGGGGTCATACACTATGTGTTTTGTGAAAACTAATGATAAATAGCAAGACACAAGCGATACCTTCAAGTCTTCGTTGATTAGTTGCGGGTCACGATCTGTTTTTGCTTTTATATCCTGGACTGAAAAAATGAGACCCTTAGTGCTCTTTTTGTTGGAGTTTGCTTTTTCATTGTTGATGGTCATAAATGTGGGCTTCTGGCAATCAACATGTTGTGGCGAAGCTAGCTGAGAACGCGAGGCTTCTTTTGCGGTGCAGCTGTTGTTAAGTTTGGCGTCTTCAGGCGAACTTCTTTGGGCTTCGTCATGATCTGAAAGAGCGCTTAAATATTTTTTACTTGTTTTGTTCAGTTTGCGACTGTTTTCACTGTTTTTATAATTAGCAATTGAGCTTAAATCGGAAGTAACCGACCACAAGGAAGATTTGGATTGATACAAAACTGGAGAATTTTGACCTGCATCTTCTTCTTCTTCTTCATGGAAAGGATACCGCAGTTGTAAATCTTTACTTTCAGATTTTTTTTCTGGGTGACTCGGGAAAGAAATCGATCTTGTTAATTTGTAATTCGTCTCATCCGTTGAAGCGTCATCAAACTCACTTTTTTCTTTTTCCAATTTCTTTCTGCTATGGCTGCTTTCAGGAGTCCCGTATCCGCTTTTAACGATGGAGGATTGTGAATTTTTTGCCATAGGATCGTCAGCAGTGAGAAGTTGCTTCCTTTTTTCATTTAATTCTTCGTCATTTTTACTCATTTTTTTTTATAAATTTAAATATGTAATTCAACTTTTCTAAAATAAATTATCAAAAAAAAAATTGAATTACGTCGAGTCGAGATTTAAAGTTATACATGTAAGCCTACCATATACAATTTTATATAAAAGGAAAAATAAAAGTAAAAAATATCGCATTGAAGTCTTGTGCCACAAAGTTCCACTAAACAGCAACTTTCTTCCTTTTTACAGTTTTGTTCTTCAGTAGATACCAAAATCTTATAGCCTAAGCCTAGAACTGATGTGCACCAGCATATTTACTTTATGCCATTGTGTCGTAGCCTTCCCTTTTGGTCCTGACAACAAAGCAGAAACATCAGCTTTAATTGTGTTTGCGTTTCTTCCCTCACATTCAGAATTGTTGGGTTTGAAAAAATCGTCTCTTTTAATCACTGTCTCTCCTCTGAGAGCCTGCTTTCCATAAAGTAAGAATAATGACGGCTAGCTTTATTACCAACGCTCTCTCTACTTTTTTAGTCGCTTTTTGATGTGCTTTGTGAATGCAATCTCAAATCAAACTGGCTGATAACAAAAAAACGAGTGCTTGGCTGACGTATTTTGAAGCTTCAAATCTCGGTAAACTACGTGTGAAATCACTTACAGGGTACGGTGATGACATCGGTTGTCATCACAACAGCTGACGTAAACACCGAGATTACTACATCAACGCAAGAGGTAATGCTTCTAAATACGACCACATATTTGATACATAAACTCTGTTGCAGAAATTCAACTCAGATGCGGTCGGTAGATGTTTGGAATTCTATAAAAAGCAATAGCCATGACAGAGGCGAAGAATACTTAAGCTTACTCAAGAAATATGCAAAAACTCATTTTTGCAGAGAACTCTGATTGGTGTTGTGCCGTGTTGTAGGGAGGGGCAAATCACTCCAGCCCCAAGTTTTGGTCAACTCTTCAGAAAATATATTTACGGAGATAGTCAAAGCAGCATAAGATCTACTTAAATATTGCTATTTACTCAATAAGATACTCAAGCAAAAGTAGAAAGTAGCCACAGACACATTTGCTTGGGTAAAAGTAACAAAATACAGTCAACTTCGGATATAAGAGATCCGCCGGGACCAGCTTAATCAGTTTCTTATAACCAAATTCTCTTATAACCGACTGCCGCAAAGTTCGATCCGATACCCTAAGGACCTTTTGCGTAGTCCCTTATAAGCGAAAATCCCTTATATCCGAATCTCTTATATCCGAAGTTGACTGTAGTCGAAAATAATGCAACTTAAGTAATAAAAGTAGAAAGTAATTTCAAATTTTTGAGCAGTTTAGTCTTAAATGATACAGAGTGGCACAAATACCTTTTATTCAGTATAAGGTCTAGTCCTAAGTGATAAAGTATAAATATTACAGACACGTGGCGAATTGAACGGTTAGGGGCTTTAACGTAGCCTGAAACAAAATTTATTAGGGGCCAAAATTATACTTTTTGTCCGTAAATTATCTATTTTTAAGATGGCCGTTATGTTGCGGACGTTTTTCGAAAGAGAATGGCATTTGATTGGAGTATCGGGGTGTTGTTGCTACTTTACTGAAAACTCCGGTAGAAGAAATTTCGGAGACTTGTCCTCTTTTTCCCTTCTGTCCACGCGTATAGGAGAGCCTTTGCTCCAATTCTCCTCACTCCTGATATCGTCTGGGCCCGCGCTTCTGGCCCGGACAAAAATTATCTTTAAAAATAAGTCAAAAAGGCTTCTACCAGAAGTTGGTCAATAAAAGCAACAATGTCAAAAAAGGCCATTAAAAACTTATTGCTGCCCCTTTTCACAAATTCTCGGTTTGCCGTTGGATACGTAATTTATTTTGATATTAATTTTTTGCTTATTGGTCGATTAAATTTTATTTTTTGATAGTTGTCTTAAACTTATGACAGAATGTTAGTTGATGGTTAAAGACGTTAAAAGGCATCCACACTATGACACCGGTTCTTTTCTTCAAATAAAAAAACCTAGACCTTAAATGATGTTGAAGATTTACAATAACTAAAGCCACAGAAGCAGCCAGCAAAAAACTCGGGAAAGGGTGGAGAAGGGAAACATTTTATGCTAGATCGTTTTTTTTTTGGTTGATGACTTTGCTTTCACTATTTTTAGAGACCTACATAATTTTGGTAAAAGTCAGAAGTATTTAAGCAAATTTTGGAAATATATTTTTGAAATAAAGTTTGTGCTAGGTCACTGAAACCTGGCCAGCGCCCAATATTGAAGCTTTTGAAGGTCAGAAGTGAGAACCAATAGCGTTAAGAGATAAATATTATTTTGATTAAAAGATTGTTGTGATCTTGTTTTGAGTTGACGTTAACGTTGTAGGATCTACGCAAACAACGTTATAAGGACTGAAGTAGTACTACTTCCCACCTAATTTACTAAATAAAAGTAGGAAAGAATAACATTACTAAAGCACCTCGTTACTGACAAATCTACGCGAAACTACTTTGTTAATTGGCCAAAATAGTTTTAACTATCTGCCACGTGCTGACTTTTCTCGAAAACGCTGGAGTGTACCAACTTGCAGTGTCCAGATTCACCTTTGATGTAGATTTAGCCTGATCCTTCAAACTATCTTTCACGCATGAAAACATTAAGAGTTTCCTTCTCACGAGTGAATCAACAAATACATTATTGGAACAGTTCTCCTTGAACACCACATACTTTTTAACGCAAAATTTAGCATTTGTTGTTTGAGAACGTTCTTAGCTGTGGAGTCAAAAAATCAGAGCACACTCCCAGCAGCTTCTTGATTGTTCCATCGTTCAGTGGCGAGGATTAGTTAGCAATCTTTTGGCGGTGTGCTGAGATGATTCGTGAGTACTGCGAGGATCATCGGTGAGCGCTTTATTCCTCTGCCTTACAATAGCGCGCCAACGAAAAAATCCTTCGAACTCGCGATAGCATCTCAAGCCATGCGTTACTAGTTCATGAAGATACAGCAATCAAGATCATTTTACAGTATGCATAAATGTGTTTATTCAAGATCACAGACACGTGACAACACAAATCCCTCTGATTGGTTAAAAAAGTGAAACTGCTGAAGGCTTTTGGTTTCCACTAGCAGACTCTGAGGTCGTTCGCGGGAGATGACTTGGCGTATTTCGTTGAAGTACGTTCGAGCTTGCATTTCATGAAATGAAAACACTCCAGCGTACATGGGCGTGGTTGGCGAGCTGAAGCCGTTTTGAACCAAATATTTTGATAGAAAATAACAAGGCTTTGTTTACATAAAATAGCGTTTTTTGGGATTGACCAGTAACACTTGTCCACAGCACAGTGAAAACACACACAGGCCTAGCACGCTTTCCAGCAGCAACACCGCTACATCTATTTTGCTAAATTATAAATTTCGAATTAAGCATTTAAATCAAACATGTTTAAGGACGATGCACATTGTTTCGACCAATCAGATCTCATCAGAGCAGTTGTAGACAATTGGCTTGAGCCCAATCGTTGTTTACCAAATGCACTAATGAGGCCTGAGAGGTCGAAACAGTACGGAGTGTTTAGTTATCTCTACAGTGAATCGCTGATCTCTTGCAATAATGTCCTTGAAACCGATTCAATTCACCGCTTTATTTCTTGAACCAGATGACATACAGTTAACGTTTTCATAGGAATAACAAAAATATATGCTCTATATTAAAAATTCAAAGCAAAACTTGCATGAACACTCAGTATCGTGGCTGAGAACCACATTACAATAGTTTCAGGATGGGGAATAGTGAATCTACCGAGAAAATTGTAAAACAAAAAAGGTTATTAGGTCGTTACAAGACACAACTGCTTGAAAGACAAAGGTTCTAAATATTTACGGGCCAGGGGGTTGCACTCCACCCCAATATTGCTTTAAAGAAAAATTTAATTGCTCAAATTGTTTAAAAATGGAGAATTTAATCCTTGAAATTATTTAATGGGAAATTTAATCGTTTGAGCTCGATGTGAAATCATCTTCGTATTCAGAGCGTCTAGTAGCGGGAGCACTTTTCTCGGAACTCTTGTCGTCGGCGGTGCTGTAATTACGCCGATTCGAATCAATGCTATGGCGAACACTAGCATGGGCGTTGTCAAGAGGGTACTGGGGCAGGGCCACCGCGTCCAGGGCTTCCATCTGCTCTTTTTGCTTCTCTGCAATCTCGTCTAAGCGTTTGAGAACCAACGACACTTCTTTGCGGTGAAGGGAATCATCATTTTTAGTGATATTGCTGAGTCCAGAAACACCTGAAATAAATTGGCATAAATTTTTGAAAAGGTTACAGTGTTTAACGACATGCTTATTGGTTGCTTTGTAGTTTGTCAAATTGCATGTTGTTTTGATGTGTGGGCTTTTAAACAAATTTGATGGCGTCTTCAGGAGCGACTTACGAGGGGAGGTTGTAGAAACAAAATGGTGAGGGGGCTTTTAAACGAGAGGGTCGGATACAAGCCCGCTTCAAAAATTTGTTGCGAGCAAATGCAAAGCGAATTAAAAAAGAAACGCCGCAAAGCCGTTTTCATGCTGTTCGAGCGCAATCGGAAGCATGCTATATTTTATAATGTCGAAACACGCGCTCCGCCTTTTTCAAAGACTTATTGCTTTGTCATAATAAAATAAAGCATGCTTCCCATTACGTTGTAACAGCATGTCAGTGACAACGGGCCGTGACATGACGTATAATTATGCGCTCCCCACCTAGCACGTCGTCCGTCACTCCACCACCGTTGCTGTCCATTTGTGTGACGTAGTTGCCGAGCCCAATAACGTGACGAAACTCATTGTGACGTCGCTTGATGTCACGCAATCGACGTCGGATCTTGTTGTGCTCTTCAACGGAAACGCCGTGTCTGAAAGAAGTAGTTTAAATAACTATGTAATTCTTTTGTTACGACAGGCACAAGCTTTTCGCGACGCACTCATAAGTTGCTGCAACGCGACGTACTTAATGTTGCTCACTGGAGCTGAAAGAAAACGAGAAAAAAAGGATCTCAAAATGGTTGAATATAGATTTTTCACGCAAACGCTACTCCAAGCTATAGTAAAAATAAGGTTTTACGTAATTTTTTTAACGAAAGAACTAAAATGAAACACTGGAGCTTTTCGCTATTTCGCGGAAACTTTATGTAGTCGCTGCTAGCCAACCCCTTCCTGTTTGTTTGTTTGTGGTTACCCCTCCTCTTCCTCGGGATGGAGGTACGACATGCCGTCAACCTAATTGAAATTAGGCTAGGGGAAAGATGGCAGCCCATTTTGAACCAGTCTTGAGTGACTGGTAGCCCCACCACCAACAAGGCGGACTGCCACTGGTGGGTACCCAAGAGTCGTCTTTTACGACATGCTGGGTTAGCAACTTCACAATTGTAATCCGGTGAAGTACGGGTGGGCCACCTGTCTGCCACATAAAGGTGGAGGCGTCCCGTTAAGTGCCTTGCTCAAGGACACAGCAAGCAACCTTGCCGGCTTGTTCTCCACACTGTTCCTTTTTTATGCTAAGCGCCAAGCAGGGAAGCTGTGAATATCATTTTTTAAAGTCTTTTGGTATGACTCGACCTAGGGAATGAACCCCAGGCCTACCGACTGCGATGCGGACGCTCTCACCACTACACCACCGCGGCGGTTCAACCCCTTCCTCGGGTTAGGGGATGGCGGAAGACCATGCAGCCCCAGAAGCAAAGCAACTTCCATGGCCTAGACCAGGGGTGGGCAAACTACGGCCCGCGAACACTTTTTGAAACTTTGCCATAATGAAATAAATACAAGGGGATTGACAAGGCGCAAAAGCGATGGTGTCCTTAAAAAAAAGGTAATCGCCCTTTCTTTAGACCAGCGTTTCTCAACCGGGGTTCCGCGGAACCCTAGGGTTCCGCAGACGATCATTAAGGGTTCCGCGAGAAAAATGAGATAAGCTAATACTCTTATTGTGAGAATGAAATTGTTGTGAGAATGAAATCTCCCTGATAAAGTATTTTAAACAAACATTACCAAAAAAATTGACGAAGAAGTATTAATTTTTCCTTAACCTTAGGGTTACCATATTTTGAAAAGCAAAAATCGGGACATTGGATGACGAATTTTCACGAGACGAAATTTATGGCCCCTCCAACGTTTTTTGTCAAAAGCGGTTGCAGGTGAGATGCAGTTGCAGGCTTGATTGTCAAGGCATTGGTGGAGATCTGTGACCACAGACAAAAGTTGCGGTGACCTCCAAAAAAAAAAAAAAAGGTCATCGCCTGTCAGTTCCACGACATGTGCCATTTTCGGGCCCAAAAGTGGAAAAATTTTGCAACCAGTCAGGTGTTGACCTTTTTTTTTTTTTTGGAGATCACCACAATTTTCGTCGCCATTTTCAGATCCGCACCCTTGCCTCCTCAATCAAGCGTGCAACCGCATCTTACCGCCCCGCTTTTCTTGGAAAGTAACTCGAAATGTCCAAAAATGTGGTTAAATCCGTTGCGTTTCACTCAAGCCAAAAGCGGGATTTGCGATCAAAAAAGCGGGCCAAGGCCTCAAAAAGCGGGACGTATGGTAACCCTACTTAACCTAATTATTCAAAAATAATGGAATATTCACCACGTGAACTACGATGAAAATAAGATGAGAAAGAATGGTATTTATTATTTTTTTGCGCAAGGGTTCCGTGAGACATGGGATATATTTTGAGGGTTCCGCAAGAGAAAAAAGGTTGAGAAACGCTGCTTTAGACGGAAAATGCGTCAGAGCTTACAATTTCCCCCAATTACGCCTTTACCGTCTTCGAAAAGGCGATGACCTTTTTTTTTTTAGAGACACCACCGTTTTTGCGCCCTATGATACCACATTGCAAGGATATATCGCAGAATTTTGAGCTAATGCAATTTCTTTTATAGCATGCAGATGTACGAGACAACAAGCCCTGGCCCTCGACTACTCTTAAATGGTCGATGCGGCCCTCCGGCTAAAAAGTTTGCCCACCCCTGGCCTAGACTAAAGATTGTACATAGATGAAAAGTTGACCAAGAGCGGGCCGCGTAAAGTATGTAACAAGACAGGACAAAATAAGATAATAAGTGTCTATAGAGTCGAATTACCGCCGGCGCTGCACGTAGGATTCTCAATTCTAAAGAGGACAGATTAAGCGCCACTAAACTCCAAAAAAATTTTTGATATAAAATCAATAAAATTACAATGAATTCAAATTTCCGATTAAAAATTTGAAATTCTCTTTTGTTAACGAGATATTCAAGAAACAATTTTAAACGTTTAATATTTTCTTGGCAACCTGGCAACCAGTGACGTTAGGCACAGGATAAATTGTTGCTGTAGCACCGCACAGCTACAGCTCTGTTAAGCTTATTTTAAAAACTGGTGATGCAGTCTAGTTTGCTTGAAACAAAAATGTTTCTCTTCCTGTACCTTTTCATCACGGCCGCTGAACCTTTGACATACGACACTGCGCACAACCGTACCAATGTGAAAAAGTCTATTGCCCGCGCATTTCCGTATTAGAAGAGTAAAGCTGCTCACCCAGCATGTCGTATGAGATTACTTTTGAGTACCCACCAACGGCAGTTCACCACGGAGGCAAAAGGGTTAATTAACGATCTTCCTTTTATATTCACGACTAGTTCGAAATGGAATGCCGCTTTCCCTTAGCCTTGATTGATATTTTCACTGCCAGCCTGGAATCCGTTTCATCCCAAGGATAAAAAAAGGTACACATAGGATACACACAAAAAAAAACACAACAAAAGAAGTTCACAGCAAGTACTCTAGCGCAATTGAAATAAACAGTAAAAATAAATACGCACACGCACCTTCCTGCTTTTAATTCTATTTCCAGTTGCTCTTTTTGTGCTTCTAACAATTCAACTTTCTTCTTCATGTTTTTCACTTTGTCCACTAACGCGTGCTTCACTCTGCATCAATAATATTGAAGAAAAAGCGATGATATTTTAACTGTTAACAACATCGCTACTTTAGAAGTGCTTTTCAAGTTCTCTGTTGCCCTAGACTATTGGCATAATTATTTGCATTCGCATAAGATCAAAATAGCGTTGAAAAACAGCTGTCTTCAAAAAGCGTAATTGTGGTATCGTGCCAAATGATAAAATGTAATACTAAAGGCTTGTTTTCATGAGGCGTAGATTGTGGGCGTAGCGTAAAAAATTTTTTGTTTTTCTAGTCATATGCACGGAGAGTCCGCGCATATTAACTAAATAGAGAAACAAAAATTTTTTTACGCTACGCGTGCAATCAACGCCTAATGGAAACAAGCCCTAATCTGTAATGAGTTCGATAAGTTTCTAGCCAATGCCTTTGTCCAGTGCCATTTAACTTACGTATTACCAAGATAACATATTTGAGTGGTATCGCTGATGTTGCAGCTGCAGCAGCCGCCGTGCTGCTGCAGTAATTGTTCCAGACCTCGGACCATTAGCATTCGTCACGAAGAGCATTCGAAATTGAAGGCGCACATCAAGTAAATAGTGGCACACACCCTCTGAACTAGCTCATCTTATCTTATAGCAGGAAAAAAGGGACTTAAAGGAGAAAATCGGCTTCGACGATATAGTTCTTCAAGTTGATATTGAAAACGATTTGAAAGAAAATCTGAACTAAAACCAACATTTACCGATTCTTGTAAAAACTTTCCAGATTTAACATTCTTAATAACAGAAGTACAATTATCTATCATCTTCTGCTTGCGTTGTCATTCTCTGATAACTAGAATTAACTGGAAGTCATTTACGTAATAAAATTTCCAAATCCAACATACCGTACTAGTACTGGTAACTACCTCTTTTGATGTTTGTTAGCTTTTTCATGTGCCTCAGCATTTCGCTTCATTTTATATTCAAGTTGATCCAGTCTGGACTGCAAGCGGTGCTTCTCTTCCAAAGCAACTAATTTGCCAGCTTCAATCGACCTAAAAATGGAGAGTTAAGCTTAAGAGACAGTGGTGTTAACAACCATGGAATTATAACGCATTGCTTAGGCTCATTGCAATGCTAGGAACAGCCACTGTGCAAGTGAAGACGAACAAAAGCAACTAACACGAAATTCTTCGCACATTATCGTGTTAAGAGCCAGACTGGAAAGCTGTGAACAACAACAACAACAACAACGTGTTAGGTCTTCGTGAACGTGTTAGGTCGTTGTTTGGAATCCAATTTTGCTGCAAGACAACTGGCCACATTTCGAACGTCAAAATAAATGGTTACGTCAAATACAGCAGAACAATTGCAGGTCATTTTCTGTTGCCCTATTCACAGGAAACTTTCTTCATTGACGCAGAGGTGGCAGAAGACGCGTGCAGAACCGAAATTACTCCTTGAAAACAATTGCACTCAAGGACTCCAGTTTCATGCGGTTTGAAATCGAAACGTCAAGTTCACTGCGAACACCGGTTACGTTCGGCAATGCCGCGTGTAACGTACACTCTGAGCGCTCAACTCGCAGTCTTTCGATGGCAAATCTACCGCTCAGTCCAGCGCGTCACGCTGCCGACGTTTGTAAATGGAGAATTTTAATGCTCACGCGGAATTTCAACAGCTTGATGTGAACACGAAGCAAGGTGGCTAGCGATACACAATTAGACAGGCAGAAGCACCAATATAGTTCAAAGCAGTGCCACGCCAGAAAAATGACGTCAATTTGCTAAAAAGCTCGCTTTTCGTAGCCGCTGTTTGCCTTGAATCTCTGCAGCTTAACAAAATAAAAACAGCGGCTTACTTTTCAGCTTCATTTTGAGCTCTCTGTGCTTGATTTCTGGCTGATTCGACGTCAGAGCGTAAGTCACGAATCGCTTCTTTCAGCCGTTCAACTTCGGCAAGCCCCTGCTTGCGTAATGATGTCATCGTTTGCAATTCCTGCTCGCGCTCAAATAGTTTCTGACGTGTTTTAATGCTTTCCTCAAGTTCTTCATCCATCTCTGCTTTGGCCTGTAATGCAACTTCAAGCTGCCTCCTGTGAAAAAGTAAAAGCACTGCTTTTTCCAAACTTGAGAACCATTAGCTTTTATAATCATGGCGTAAACAGTGGCTATGGGCTTAAACCAGAAGCCTTTCGCACTCTTTTCAATCATGTCTCAGTATATTTAGTTTCATATTTCATTTTCCAGATTACTACTATTGTGAGCGCCGAGCAGATCTGTGAATACCATTTTCAAAGTTTTTGGTATGACTCGAGAAAGGAATGGAACAACAGGATGCTCTACCACTCGCCGGTAACCCTTGGTTGAACTCGATTACAACCGCAAGGAGTAACAAGAAGTCAGTGCACGCAAAATACAACCAATCAAAATAAGAAGTTCGTAACTTTTAGGTGAAGTTTTAAGAGAAAGCGTCAACTACTTGTTTACATGTTTCCAACTCGCATATCAGCCACAGTGACGCCAAACGTGGAACGAGTTATTCGTACGTGCTTCGTAGTTTACCAGTTCCGCTAGATTGCCTAATATCGGTTTCCGCTTAATTTCAGAGCTTGTCAAGTGAAGAAAATCATCGCAAGCCTTTTCCCGTGGCCAGCGTTACAACAACAAAATGCAGTCATGGTGTGACTTAAATGCGCGGTCCCAGTAAAAATGAGTTTCCACCAACTAGGGCAGTGATTCTCAACCTTTTTCTAATAACGCTCCCATTCAACTGAACTATTAGTCCTAAGGAGCCCCGCTTACATTTGTTTGAAATTCAATCAACAAATCGCTAATTCTTGTGATATGCTATCCAACTGAGTTTGTTGCAGTTAAGTGCTATAAAGGTTTCAAAAAAGGGGAGATATCCTTTCTACCAACTTTCAACAAACCAAATAATTATCACAAACACTTTGTTGTGTTTAATAAACTTCTGTTCGTGATTACTGTTTAGTTTGTTAAAGATTAACATCATACACTTTAAATCAGGGGTTCTTAACCGGTGGGGAATTTCCGACTGGGGGGAAATAACAGGGGTTCCGGGTAGGAATTTAAGACTCGCCTTAATGCAGAGGTTCCAAATGAGGCGTCGTTTTGAAACTGCAAGGGCGTCGCAAGCTTACACCCTTGATGACTCATTATCGAAATCAACCTGTGTCGACCTGATGACCTTTTTCTTAAAGGTCAGCTTCTGCAGTGCGTCGTTTGTTTTTATACATGGGTTAAATATATGGCTGAACCAGCGAAAATGATTCAATTCGATTAACGTCGTGCAAAATAATTAAGAGTTGGTCAAAATCTGAAAAGTGGGTAATGATGAAAAAAAGGTTACGAACCACTACTTTAAATTGTTATGTAGCTAAGACAACACATAATTAGTTTAAGAATAGAAACAGTTAAACAAACAAGAAATGAACAAACTGTTAATACAAGAAATGTCAGCAACATTTGAAAAAACAAGAACTAGCCCCACATAAGACACTGAAGTAAGCAAATTCGATTGGAAAGTTTCTGTTGTTTTTCCTGAACAAAAAAATCAAAATGTGACCGAGTTTTGGACAAAGCAACACGCATGCTACGTTTAACGGCCAGACTACTTTAGGGTTTAGTTTGACAATATGAACTCAATATTGTTTTTAGTCTCACCGAAATTTGTCAAGGGAAAAGCTGATCCCCCCAAACCTTCTTACAGATCCTAGATGGAAATCACAGCACTAGACCCAAACAAGTAGTCTTCCTATACATAGCGCCACCGTCTCAGTTCCGTAAGCCTGAAGGACAAGCGAACACAACTACCAATAACTCACTTCAACTGTGATAGTTCCGCGTTCAAATTTATTTCGTTCATTTCCAAAGATCTGATCTTTTCTTCACTTTCGTCGCGATCACTGACACGTGTTGACTTTTCGGCGTCCAACCGGAGCTGAAGATCCCGACATGCTTCCTCTAACTCGATCCTAAGGCATTTAAATTTTTGACTTCTTACACGGTACTTGTATTTATCAAGTGTTATGGAACAAAGCTTCGTTTCTGATGGGAAACTGGCACTATACGTTTAAAAAAAAATCATCAACACAAACGCAGCAACAGCACTGCGAAAAAACTGTTAAACCCTTCGTCAGAGCTACAAAATTACACAACCTTTTCATCATTGGAGGCCACATTACAGACTTTATTTCATTTACGACCGCCAGCGAGTCCAAGCGATTTTTTCAAGAATTATGTGATACAGGGTTGAAAATCTCGTGCTCCCATTAAGGTGTAATATTGTTTGGAGTTCCACTCTTCAAAAGCAAAGCTTTCTAAACTGAAGCAAACTTTTGGTTCAAATTACGGTTTTTTACAGTTTTGCAAAAGTAGCGAGCTTTTTTTGGAGATTAACTTCAATAAAATTCAATACTCTGTTCACGCCAGAACCTTTTGCCCACCGAAGCAGGTTGTGCGCTCCTGCTGTAGGCTTACAGTTGCAAATCCGGGCTAATAGACTTCTAAGAGATTTCAGTGCCGTGCATTAATATGTGATTTGCAGCTGTGTTAAGTGAGGATCCGTCGATGTTGGTGAACACTTAAGAGATCCTCAGAAAGACCTTTATTACGTCACTAGCCGGTTCTGCCGGGCGAAGCCGGCAGAACTAAGAGTTAGTTATGTCAGGTCAGAAATATCCGCTCAACTAGCTTCATCCAAATAGCATTTCTCAGAGCAGTAACGAAAAGTAGGCACAAATGGGGGCATCGCCCCAATGTTCCTAATTCCGATTATCATACTAACAGTGGTCTTAAAACTCTTTCATCATTCACAAATTTTGTCGATTCTTTATAATAACTATAGGGGCATAAAGCCAATGTTGGGGGTGGCGTCGTAAAGGCTTGTTTTACGATTACAGAGAAAAGGTATTTACCAGTAGATTTATTTCACGACTTTTCACGACGAATGCAAACTCCTCGCAATATTTTTGACACCAAGTTCCTAGGCTGCACCTATGTGCCCTGGTCTTGGGATAGAGCAAAAGGAACTGTACCTCCCCATGAAAGTCTTGCATCCCGTCACACGTTGGCCTAATAATATGTTTTTACGAAAACATTTCCGTCCATAGGTACCAGTGTATATTTGGTGACTATGATTTCACACAGTCGAGTAGACATACTGACCGATTTTTTTTTATGGACTTCCTCTAAAACTTTGGACTTCATACAACATGCTCATAATATCAATCTCCCTACCATTAAACAATGAATTTCGTTTCTGTTCTGCAAAAAAAAAGCTTTCGTTCACGCAAAAAACCGCTTTCATCAGTCAAGAAGTGTGAGTTCAAAAAATTATCTTCAACTGTGATGTCATCACGAGTACAAAAACACTCCTATGACACTGATCCCGGGGTAACAATCGAATTTCATGCTTGCAAGTCCCGTAATTTCGGAGAAGTTGACATAGATACAAACAGAACTGCGCTGTGTAGTACTGATGTACATTTTGGGTGTTATATCCTACTTTAGGCGACTTTTTCGGAAAAATACATTCGGGACCATCTTTGAGTGAATTTTTGTCACTTTATTATGACGGCTGCATTCAAAAACGGCACTAAGCGCTGCAGCTTCCGCCTAGCCGAGAAATCGGCCATTTTGCAAGCTGATCAACACAGGCTCCTAAACAAACGATCTGAGTTCATCTCGCAGTACGGACACCGGATCAAATTTAACTCTTTCGCTCCCGCGATCATCGATTGATGATCTCGTGTTTTCAGTGTTTACCTCAAATTTTTTTAAATTGAGTTACAAAATTAGTTTACTAAAAAATTGATTTGTGACTTTATTTTTCATCCGATTTTCAAAAGATCACGCTTATTTCCTCACGCATCGGAAGATCTATAATTTGTGCCCTAATTCTTGGATTTTTATACCCAAAAAGCGTTAAAAAGACCAACAACCCAGTTGCACACGACAAAATCGGTCAAATTTTCGGCACGTGCCAACTACACTAAAATCAAATTGAGATTACATCTTTACCACATAACCAAACCCTTTATCATTAACACAGTCTGAAAACTACTCTTTTGGGGCATCATTTGACAAAATTTCAAGCGATAACAATAAATTTTACGTTTTTGAATTTCCAAATTTTTTAGGGGTCTCAAAACCCTCCCAAACAAATTTGAATGGTAAGTAGATAAAAGTAAATTTAGTGCGTAAAAAATATCATATGTTGCTAAATACTGGTCTCATTTGAAAGCTTAGGAAATTTGCTTTCCAGCAATATATAACTTTAAATAGTTTAGACTAAGTGGTATATGATATTTACTGATCAAAAATGAGTACTGTACATCATGTCAGTTCAAAACCCCCCAAAATTTTTTGACTTACCTTCACTAAATTATAATTTTTAGAAAAACTACACCCTATAAAAAGATAAAATAAATTGCAAATATTTCATTACTAAAGTTGTCATTTTGTATCAAGTTTCCAAGGAGACAAGAAGCGAAATACAAGTTTAAAAGCTAGCAGAAGTTTGGCTTCTCTTAATCAAAGTTTGCTGTATCCCCCTTGTTTCTCAACAAATGGGAAGGGTGTAAACAAGCGGCTGTTTCATGGTCAGTGACCGCATATTCTATTTAAACTTGATATTTTCTGAATCTTGAAGAAATTCCCTGTTCAAAAATACATAATGTTACATGGTTTAGGCTAACCTGTAGCAGATAATAACTGATCATATTTTAGGTACTAAATTTAACTACCAAAATTTGGTACCGGTCAAAAAAAAAGGTCATGTGCCTCAGAAAATTGCAAATTGTAGAAAACCTAGGCTTTTAGGTAAGTTTTGATTGATGTATCTTGAAAGCTTATTTCCTTAGCATCATTTTGCGACCATTTCTAAAAAAATTGGTAGAAAATAAAATCTGTAGTGATCTTTGAGGTGAGGGTACCTCTTTAATTTTAAAGACAACTACCCCCAGTTGGGGGGTTAATTTGCATAAAATTTGCATATTCAAAAAAAAATTTTTTTTTTCTATTTGAAATCCTCAAGAAATGTAGATTTCAACGATATATCACACTTAATGTAGAAGTAGAGAGCTGAGTAATGATTTACAAACAAACTTGAGGTACATAATTATGATTGATTATGACAGTTTTTCGCGCTGCCACCTTACGGACATTTTTTTTCGCTTTACACGCGGGAGCAAAAGAGTTAAACTGAAAAACATCAATTAATGCAATCTTTATAGATTTTTTCATTTGTGCCCTGTTTCGAAACTATTTACTTTAGCTCCTGCAATAGTTTTACCCCCACCCTCTACTTTTAGCCTTTTCCACGCTTCACTGGCCTCCCGCCTGCAAACGCCATCGTGCAGCAAAACCATCATATACTCGCCAGTTGTAGCAAGCAGCGCTTGAGTAAGGCAGATCTGTAAAGCTTGCCTTGATTTTCGAGCTTTGTATTCACCCTCGACCTGAATTTTTGGGTTTCATCCACATTATCTGACATTAATGTTATGTTTTAGAATCACCTCCTGACGAGCTGGTGAAACAGACTGTTGAGAGGTTTCTAGCTTGGATATATTTCATTTTATTATAATTTTTATTATTATGTCATTTTCGTGCGGCACCTAGCGGATTTGTAGCAATTCCGGCTATATCTCGACCTTGCATTGAGCTATAGGTTAAAACTTGAACCAAAATGACTGAAAGAATCAATTTTCTATTTACTTTCCGCAACACAAGTCGAGTTAACCCATTAATGCCGAACGGGAACATCCGTGCCCAGCTAATAAAAATGGCTGTAAAAGTAAAGACATTGCATTTAGCTATGTTTCGTTGATAAGGTGTGTACTCTGAAGGTTCAGAACACGTACGGAACATGTTTTGTTTCTCTGTCACCAAGCATACACGCGCAGTAGCCGGCTGACCTTGACCAAGAAAGGAGTGTATGTAACATGGCTCTACCACGCCTAAGAAAAGGGTATGTACCTAAATTACTGAAAACATTTTACTACATCCAATCATAGGAATTTGTTGCTGAATAATGCACCAAATACATATAAATCACAAATGATTAATAATGCTGATAATATTGAATGCATAGAGTAAAATGTAAATGGCGGGAACAAATGTGCCCGTTAGGATATAAAATAAAGATTTTGCTCTACATGGAAGTTGTGACACTTTCTGTTTTATGATGTGCATAGATTTATTTTAACTGCTTTCCCGTTGTGTCATACGATATTATAATGAGAAATTAACAGGTGTTTGCTATTCTGTAGCTCCAAAATATATATTTAGAAAACTATTCATGATAATAATGGCCTGTTTAGCTGTATGTAAATTCAGATATGCTTCATAATAAATTGTCAGCAACTTCAAATCATTGTAACGAGTTATTGGTTATATTGAAGAAGTGATTTGAGTGATATTTTCAAATATTGAAATAATCTTATTAGATGTTTCTTTTTTCAGGTTGACCCTGGACGAGATGAGTGAATTGCTTCAGGAAGAAACTGATGATGACAGTGACTTTGAAATCAATGTTGCAATCGAGCCTCCCATTGAAGAAGCAACTGCTGATACTGACTGCGACTCTGATGCCTCTGACAGTGAAGTTACATGCAATCCCAATCATTTACCAAGAAGAATCTTACTTTCCGAAGTACTTCCTGACAAAAGAGAGGATCAAATGCCGTCTCCTGATGGTCAGCAGAGGAAGAAGAAACTCCGAAAAGAGAAGGTAGTTTGGCACAGAGACGAAACAAAAGTTACTGATAGTGTTGGAGATTATGATATGCAAACAGAAGAACAACAAGTTGTGAATGAGAGTATTTTGGAATGCATCGGCCATTTTTGGACTGATGACTGGTTGAAGTTTATCTGTGAACAAAGTAGAGTTTATGCACACCAAAAATATTTGCAATCTGACGTTATGACTGCTGACAACCTCAGAGTGTTTTTTAGAATACTAGTACTTTCTGGCTACAACAAGCTTCCACATAGAAGATTGTATTGGTCATCAAATGAAGATGCTCAGAATCTTTTAGTGATAAATTCGATGAGGAGAGACACTTTCGATCAAATAATGAGATGCCTTCACTTTACTGATAATATGAAAGTAAATACATACCGGTTCTTCAAAGTTCGACCTATATTTGAACACATAAACAAGGTAATGATGCACAACCGTTTTCAAGGAGAATTCATGAGTGTTGATGAAGTAATGGTGCCATATTATGGAAGACATGGAGACAAACAATATATTAGGGGAAAGCCTGTGAGATTCGGTTTTAAATTATGGGCTGCCTGTGATTCAAATGGCACTCTTTTGCATGTTGAGCCATACTGCGGAGCACACACAAATATCAAAGAACATGGGTTTGGCCACGGTCCAAACATAGTGTTAGACATGGTGAAAAAACTAAGCTGCAGAAAAAACAACACGTTGTATGTGACAATTATTTTGGAACTGTGGCTCTTTTGAAAGAGCTTGCTCGAAAAGGTATTGCTGGTACAACAACTCTGCGAGAAGATCGCTTGTCTGGATGCCCTCTTACTGCAAGACAAGTTATGAACAAGAAAGTAAGAGGTACAATGGAGGAGGCATACACTGATTGCGTGTCTCTCGTCAAATGGAAGGACAACAAAGTTGTAAGTGTTGCCTCAAATAAAGCCAGAGCTAAGCCACTGAAATATGCAAGGAAGTGGGATCGGATTACTAAAAAGCATGTGGAAATTCAAGTACCAAATTCCATCAGTTTGTACAACAAGCACATGGGAGGCGTTGACTTATTTGATCAGCAAGTGTCAGCTTACAGAGTGCGAATCAGGTCAAAAAAATGGTGGTAGCCCTTGTTTGCTTGGAGCATAAATGCTCAAGTTGTAAATGCTTGGCGTCAGTACAGACGAATAGATGCTAACATGAGCCTACTAGACTTTTCCAGAAACTTAGTTATAGCTACATTGAAGACCTATGTAACCACCAGAAAGGCAACAGGTCCTAAATACAGTACTGGTAGTGCAGAAGAAAGTGTGCGGTACAACGAAAAAGGCCACTGGACTGCAAGAGGAGAGCATACACGCAGCAAATGCAAGCAGTGTCAGGGCAGAACACCTCACATATGCAAGATGTGCAAGGTCCCCTTGCATCCTGAATGCATGGAAAAATACCACACTAAGCCATAGATACTCTACTAGTTAGCTTTTGAGAAATAAAAAGGATTTGGTATGCATAGAGCTAACAAAGGACTATATTTATATGTTTATTTCAATTTTTTTCTAAAATCATTATCTTATTGCCGAATGGGCACATATGTTCCCAAGCTGTATTTTTCATATTTTCAAATAAATTTTCGTTTTGAGTGTTTCAGCTGTTTATTAACATCATAAAGAGTCATTTAGCATGAAAAATTATGAAAAATTCATATTACATAATTCTCGGCATTAATGGGTTATGAGAAAAAATGTTCTTTTAAGTCAATTCTATATAAAATAAGCAAAACCAAATGTAAGCAATATCACATTTGCCTTTTCATTTCAATTGCTGAATACGTACTGCCACTTTTTGTAGAATTGTCGTCGAAAGAACCTTCTAAACAGAAATTGCGCCCCAACCTAAAATTGTGACCCAGGTCAAACGTATTCCGGCGGATCGTCAAAACTGACCAACCGACTTCCAAAATTTTTGACAAAACTGAAATATCCAAATCGTCTTATTTGAAAAAGAGAAAAGTAACGTTTTGAATCATTGAAAAAGCGAAGTTAAATATAGCTTCACTAGATGCTTGGCAGCAATGATGGCATTGACAGATCTGCTTTCACTGCTAAATAAATATAATTCCAGGAATTCAAATGGCGAAGCCTGTGCATGCGAAGTCACTTCCCAAAGAAACGTTCGCTGCTTTTGAAGCACTGTTTCAAGGTTTAATTAAAAACATTGATCAAGAATTACTTTTCGATGTCTACTTCATTGTGGCCGGCAACACTGTAGTCAATACCGGAAAAAAAGACTGGCAGAATATTTCGTTTCTGATATTGACCATAAGGTACACAGTCTTGAATGTTCCTTCCATGTAAATGAAATATACATTAGCCCTGCTAAAACCTTTTTAAAGAAAAAGCAAAAGGTCCTAATGCTTACGAAGACGGGACTTAGTTAAAGAAAATTGAAAAGTTACCAAAACCTAAACCGAAAGATCTAAAAATTCGTTCTGACGTTCCAACTTCCGTCACTCGATAACCACTAATTACTCAAAAGCTCAGACGTTGCGGTTTGCAGAGTATGAGCTAAAGATTCTTATTTTGGAATAGAACAAATATGTCTTCGTACTCTGGCGGATCACGCGGTCATGGATGTGCCAGAAAGTTCGAAAGCTCTACTTTTTCACCAGCAAGAAACTATATCTTATGCGCGATAGATCACTACACCAAAAGGATATATAATGCAGGTATTTGGACACTACGTCAAACTCCAGGACATTGCGCAAATTCATCGCATGGCTGCTTCCATGGCACATATGTACCCACATTTTTATCCATTCACCTAAAACTTTCTGTCGCTGAGGGTCCATCTATTGCTTTGCTTACAAGAGATTTACTGCTGGCGTATAGAGAAATTGATGAACCCGTATTTAATGCAGTCTTAAACATTTCAGTCAACGCGTATCTCAATGGTTGAGCCCAAAAACCGTTGCATTAAGCGTTCACGCTGAAGTACTACTTTTGCCAGTAAATGCAGTTTAAAAGGTTAAATTTACGAGTAAGATTAACATCAAGCAATTGCTTTTAAACAGCGGCACCATACGTAGTTGTTTTTACCGAACAAAGTAAAATGGCTCCTTGTATTGAGTGCTTTCCGTCATCTTCAAAATTCTGCTGCAGCACAGAAAATAACAATCAAGAAACGGAGCGTTTTATTGGTGTATTGAAAGGCATTGTCAACCGCTTGATTTAGAATGACGAGGACGATTTGACCGAAACAGACCGGCGTGTTTGTACTACTCTACGAAATATACGTTAGTAATAACATTCTCACAAATTGTGGTCAGTATTTAGTTCTTTTAACGGATGGGATAACAATGAGATTCATTTCAAGGTATTATTATTGTTATTATGGTTGATCATGACATCTGCACATTCCCTAAAAATTTGTGCTAAATTTCACATGGCGTACAATTGATGTAATCACATGAACTAAATTCAGGCACGAGCTAGAAGCAAGTGCGTACACAGACTAAAATGTCAAAATCGTCGAAATAATTCTTGTTTTCTCAATAGAAATATCGCAGCTCAATTGGGAAGGTGGTCGGCGATAAGTCCGCAAATTGTGGCCAAGCAATTAAAATGAAGTAAAATAAATGCCATAATATTGCTTAAGAAGTGAGAATTTGCTTGTTTCATTCAAAATTGACTTTAAAAAACATATTTTTCTAAATAACTCATCTAGTGTTGCAGTTAGCGATTTACGATGTATCGAAAGCAGAAAGGAAAGTGAATACAAATACCTTGATAAAAGGTTGAACTCTCTAGTAAGTCTAGTTCATCCCAGTGAAGCCAAAATCACAACAAATTCACAGGAGCCGCGTGAAAATGAAATCATAATGAAAAATCGTCATTTTTTAGCTCCGAGACAAAAATCCACTCAAAAAACGACCAGAATGTATTTTTCCTAAAAAAGTAGCCCAAAAGCGCGCCGAGAGCGACAGTTTGTGAGGCCCGACACATATTTTTTAAACTTAGCTTGATCTAAAAAAATGTCATTACCTTTACACGGACAGAGCGAAACCTCAATTTAGGCACAACATGAATAAGTATTGGCGTTATAAGGTTAATTGCAAAAGCAAAAAAAAAAGATTTGCACGTACAGAAAAAACCTGGATTGGAACATTACTTTAAATAAACAGAAAATTTTGCATGCTGATAATCAACCCAATGAGAAAAAACCTGGATTTAACAATAAATTTTGATAACGACAGCAAGTTATGGGTATAGAAAATTGACCTCTAAAAAGGTTTTCACTTTTAAAACAGAAAAATAATCAATTTGTTTAACTGGCGACAGTGAGTAAAATAAAAATGTGTAACGAGTTCTCCGAAAGAGAAAAGGTTGTACACCCCCGGTGTATGGCATCGAAAAGATAGAGAACAACTGCACCAGGCTGCCTGATATCAATACTGTCACTCTATTTACACAAACAAGAAGGAAATGTTATCTTTAAAAAGATAGTTTGGACGCTGGAAAACGTATTCCATTTTACCTAAAAGTTTTCTATTTATCAGGATGTATATTTTCACTTTTGCTTCCACCAGTACTAACTTTTCGTTCTGCAAAGCATTATTGCTCGCCCACTCTTCCTCTTTAGCCTTTTGCACTCTCAGGACAGCATCTCTTTCCAAGTCATCCAAATCTTTTTGGTGTTTTTCAACTGAATCTCGTAACAGTTCCAACTCAGTTTCCAAAGCTAAAATATAACATATTTTCAGAAAAATTGCAGGAGGGCATGAATAGATGTCCAAAAGTAAGAAAGCGCAAAGTCGAATACGTATTTATATGCTTGGCTGAAGGAATATCGCTAGATATAATGATCCAAATTAAGAAAATATGCTATTTAATTTGGGAAATAGGCTATTTCATGCTTTCATTAAACTAATGCAATGCAATTCAGGCACACCAACAGTACAAAAAGTATTGATCATTAAATCGAAAAAATCACGTAGCAATATGCCTCTTTGCAACTGTGCTAAACAGTTTAAGCTTTTCACACAAAGTCATAAGCGAGTATTTTACAAGTAAAGCAAATATAATCACTTGTTGTCTTGTTAAGCAGTGAATCTCTTTCTCTTTCCAATTCTCCTTTTATTTTAAGTGCTTCTAGTTTTTCATTAGTAAGTGCCACTTTGTGGCGATGGCTTTGTTCGTCTGCTTGGTTTCTACAAGAAAAATGAACGTTTGTTAGACCTTGGGATTATGAGTTAAATATTACGTTAAGTCCTTTACGGTTTCCATGAGACAAGTCGTGTCCACGCCGCTTTGGAGTCAGCAATACGATGGGCACAATGCATTTCCATCACCAGTTTTTGAAACTGCTGTAAAGTGCCTTTCCCAAAGACATGAAAACGTAGGCACTGAAGCGTTAGGTAGCAAGACGCACTACAAAATACTAGACCATTCGAGTTTTTCACGGTTTCAAAAGAAACGCTTCTAAAAAAGGGACACTTTTGTTTAAACCGGTTGTATTGGCAGTAAAGTTTGTGCGTCAGCCATATCTTAGGCCTAATTCGTGAAGAGTTTTTAGTTGTCATTACAAAGCTGAAACATTGAAGCAAAATGCAACACTTTTACAGACTGCTTTCGCTTTACAACCACTCACTTTAAAGATGCACATTCTCTATTCAGATTCTGTATCTGCTGATTGAGTCTGGACACGTGATCAACTGTATCGCGCAACTCTTTTTGATATCTCTCTGATTGCATATCGCAACTGCGTTTATCATTCTGAAAATAAAGTTTTTAAATACCTGCTTTAATAATTTTATACTGGTTTAATATGGATGTAGTATGCACCGTCCATTGCAGCACCAATCCAACTGTATGGCATCTCAATCAACAGACTACCACGCGACTAATAATGCAATAGATAAGACAAAAAAACAAATGCAGAAACAAAGGTAGTGAAAAAAAACAATTGTCTCATTTCAAACAAATCGTTTGGCTTTATTCGTGTTGATGATGATGAGAACATTTTCAACTCATCGACAAAGAAGACTGCTATAGGACTTCATAGTTTTTACGTCAACACTCGGTAACCACCTGTCATGCCGTTGTGATGGATGGAAGCCGCAATTTGAACCCGGAAAGTGAG